>CM050172.1:51136465-51736465 GCA_027410445.1 Discoglossus pictus | reverse complement strand
GAGAAAAGCTGATGTGATACCTATATTTAAAAAGGGAGCAAGAGAAAATCCGGGGAATTATAGACAAGTGAGCCTCACTTCTGTAGTGGGGAAGCTTTTAGAAGGGTTAATAAGGGATAATATACAAGAATATGTCTATTTGAACAGGATTATAAGTAGGAGTCAACATGGATTTATGAGGGATAGGTCATGTCAAACAAATCTAATTAGTTTCTATGAGGAGGTTAGTAGGAACCTGGATAAAGGCAACTCAGTGGATGTAGTCTTTTTGGATTTTGCAAAGGCTTTTGATACAGTGCCACATGGGACACTATTGTGCAAACTAAGAGATACAGGAGTTGCAGTAAATATCTGCTCATGGATTGAGAGCTGGCTAAAAGACAGGAAGCAAAAGGTTGTTGTAAATGGAACATACGCCAAATGGACTAATGTTGTAAGTGGGGTTCCTCAGGGTTCAGTATTAGGTCCTCTCCTTTTTAACATACTTATTAACGACTTAGAGGTAGGATTGGAGTGTGGTGTCTCCATTTTTGCTAATGACACGAAGTTGTGCAAGGTAATTAAATCAGATAATGATGTGCTTTCCCTCCAAAGGGATTTACATAAAATCGAGGAATGGGCATCTAAATAGTAGATGAGATTTAATACAAATAAATGTAAAGTTATGCATCTGGGAAGGAAAAATAGCCATACAATGTATAATCTCAATGGAGGAAATCTAGGGGTAACAGATATGAAAGGGATTTGGGAGTGCTTGTGGACAACCACCTAGGTAACAGTGCTCAAATCCAAGCAGCAGCTGCAAAGGCAAATCAAATATTAGCATGTATTAAGAAGGGTATAGAAGCCAGGGAAGCAAATATAATTCTGCCACTATACAAATCTCTAGTACGCCCTCATTTGGAATATGGAGTACAATTTTGGGCACCACTTCATAAAAAGGACATTTTAGAGCTGTAAAAGGTACAGAGGAGGGCAATAAAACTAATAAGGGGAATGGAGGGGCTAAGTTATGAAGAAAGACTAACCACATTAAACTTATTTTCTCTAGAAAAAAGGCGTCTAAGAGGAGATATGATTACCTTATATAAATACATCCAGTTTCAGTATAAATATTTGTCAAGGGAGCTTTTTGTGCCAAGAGGCTATCAACTGACAAGAGGACATCCCTTGAGGTTAGAAGTAAAAAGATTCCACCTTAAAGAAAGAAAAGGGTTCCTCAAAGTAAGGGTGGTCAATCTGTGGAATTCTCTACTAGAGGAGGTGGTGACAGCGGATTCAATAGATAACTTTAAAAGGGGACTGGATTTATTTATAATTAAAAAGGGAATTCAGGGTTATCATGGATAATTAGAGAGACAGTATTGATCCAGGGAGAAGTCCGGTCGATGGTGTCTGGGATCAGGGGGGAATTTTTAAAAAAATGTTTTTAATACAACTAATTAATTAATAGTTAATCCGCATATTGCAGATCAGTGGAAATTTTAAAAGGCTGAACTTGATGGACTGAAAGTCTTTTTTCAACCTTAAATATGTAACTATAGGCTTAAAATCAGGCCTAACATACAGACAAATCCCTCCTCCTGTTTTACCATTGTCTCTATCTTTCCTGAAAAAGTTGAAACCAACAGTCCAGTCATGGAATTCATCCCACCAAGCTTCAGTGATGCCTATTAAATCCCATTTCTCATTAACTGTTAATAATTCTAACTCTCATTTTCCCTGGCAAGCTTCTGGCATTTGCAAGCTTACACCTTATGTTGTTATGAGTTTGTAGTTATGATGTGCCTGCCACTAAACTTGCGTTTCTTATCAATACCCCCTATTGACTATACTAACTATCCCCCCTTCTCCAGCCTATGACTAGTTAATTAATTCCTTACCCCCTCTACACTTTCTTCCCTATTACTTCTATCTAGTCCCCCCATCTACTTTTTAAAAAAAACTCCTTCAGCCTTTCTACTATTCTGTCCCCTAGCACACAAGTCCCCTCATCATTAAGGTGAATTCCATTCCTGTTATAGATATTGTATCTCTTTAGACAGATAAGCTCAGGGATGAACAGGACCATCCGTAGGCTTATTTGGAAGAATGGCTTCTGCACCAATTTCTGAATTATCAACTTCAATTATGAAGTGTGGAGTTTGGTCTGGATGCTTAAGTAATAGTGCTGAGGTGAAAGCTTTCTTTAGACATCAGAAGACATGAAGTGCTTATGGATTCCAATGTTTCGGGACAGTACCTTTTTGGATTAAGACAGTGATGAGTTCTATAATGGTGACAAAGTCTTTGAAGAATCTTTAATATATGCTTGCAAAACCTATGAGGCATTGCTTATCCTTTAGGTCTTTAGGTTTTTGCCACAGTTTTACTGCAGCCACTTTCACATGATCCATAGATGAACCTTCTAGGGTATAAAGAAACACATGAAAGTTACTGACTCAACTTCGACTATACATTTCTCCAGCTTGGCATAGAGATTATTTTTTTCTGAGTAGACTAAGCACTTGCTTCAAATGTTGACAGTGTGTGGTAATTTTTGGTGAAAAGATCAATATATTATCAAGGTAGACAACTACATGATAGTAAAGTAGGTCTCTGAAAATATCATTCACATATCTCTGAAAAATATTACATAGTCCAAACTGACTACATACTCATAATGACCACCTTGTGTTTTGAATACTGTTTTCCATTCATAACTGCCACGGATGCCGATAGGGTTATAAGGTCTGCATACGGTACATCTAGCTTCTAGAATATCATTATTTTTGGCAGTGATAAAGAATTGTGCAGGAGAAACAGATTCTTGTATAAACTATTGTGATAGGTTATATTTGACACACTCTGACCTGGCCTTGGTCTCAGGTTCAGACAGTGGATATATTCTACCCCTTGGAGCCACGGTTTCTTGCAGTAACTTGAGTCTCTAGTCAAGTGGACTGTTTATTGGATGTTGGAAAGTATTGTTGCATGCTAATCTGAAAAAGGTTTTATTTTTAAAAAAAGTATATGAAGCTTTTGAAAGTGGGGAATAGTTTAAATCGAATGGGCAACATAGGATAAAATCTGTAGTTGAAATAATTAATGATTGATGAAAAAAGATAGAAGAATTTAGATATATGTGAGATTTTGGAGCAAGCAGTATTGTTGAGGACTTTGCCAAAGGAAGACAGTATTTTCAACATAATCATTGGCAATATGCACTAGAAGACATTAAAGGCTGATCATTAGATTGGAAACCACTAGTGAGATGGATAAGCACTGCAGAAACATTTAACATGGACTGGTATGGTGAGAGCCACTTAAGTGGAAGACCAGTTAGGAATGAGTTACAACAATTACGACTGAACACAATAAGTGTAGTATAGTACCTTGTTAATCTATGAACAAAACAGTTTCAGTGGAAATTATACAGTTTAATAGCTATTTATGTGGGATTAAATTGCAAGTTTACAAAGTTATAGCCCCTTCCTCAATGATTAGGCCTTTGGATGAGTATTCTGTGAGAATACGAAGATTAAGTCAAATTGTTTACCCTTCAATAGCAGTTTTATACCCCATAGATTCCAAGTTAATGGTAAAGCACTTTAGGTAATCAATAATGTCTCATAGCAACAAAATGGTTTAAAACAAATCATGGACTCACATTTTCAAAATTACTTAATAAACAGATATAATTTGTTACACAATTTCTTTACAAAAAATAATTTAAAAGACCACTGTGATCATTTTTTTTATATGGTATTTTAAATCAGTAGGCTTAAAAATGGCCAGACTCATGTTAGAAAGCAAAACAATTTGGTATTTATTTTTTTGCAGCAAGCTTTAATTTTCATTTCTTGGATGAATTGTACTCTCTCTAGAGGGTCTGTCCTTATAAACTAATGAGTTTTCCATTATTGCACTGGTAGTTGTAAGTACCAAATTACCATTTTCATGTGAATTAAAACTATCCTATCACCTCATGGAGTAGATCATGGAACCCAAAAAGGTACATTTTACAGCAGACGAAAAATTCATACAAAAGGTAAAAAGTTTTAATTAAGCTAATTTAATTATTACATTTAAAAAATATATTTTGCCTATTTTCAAATATAGTCCTTCAAGGCTATTTTAAACATTTGACTAAAGTGTATAATGTATAATCAATATTACCAACACCGTGGTGCTTAATATTCAGTCACGTATGACTTTCTGTGACCCTATGGACTGCAGGTCACCAGGCACATCTTGTGTCTTGTTGTGCTAATCCATAAGATTTTCAAAGCAAAATTACTGGAGCGGGTTGTTAGGTCCTTCTCCAATGGACCAAGATTTGTCTGACCCCTCTGTTATGACCTGCCCATCTTGGGTGACCCTACATGGTATAGCTCACAGCTTCACAGAGGTACACAAGCCACTTCACCATGACAATGTAGCAATCCAGAAGGGGAGTGCTTAATATAACCATTCTTTATTAATCTAAAATATTATTTGTTCAAAAAACACTTTTATCCACATAGTGTGTTGCTACGACAGACGAATATATGTTAATAATTATATTTACTAAAAGTGTGTTTAAATATTAAAATTCTCATGTTATCGAATGTATACAAACATTTCCAAGCTAAAAAGCTCCAGTATAGCTTAACTCTTGCAGGGCTATCTTCCTTTAAAAATATGAGATCTCATTCTTTTTCAGGTTAGATTCCATTGGAAGAACAGAGGAAATATAGCAAAGTCCTATTTTTAATTTGTATTATCAAGTGATCTGTGCTTACTCACATTTGTGGAGCTCAGCCATGCTCTATGTGATATTTAGTTTAATAATTGATCCCCTCTACTCACCATGAGGTCTTTCTAAAAATATCAACTGCTAGCGAGTAGACAACAATGATAAAAAGGTAAAATAGTGACTACAATTTAAACATTTTTTTTCCTTACATAAAAAATGAAAGATCAGGATTTTAACTGTTCATTAGATTTGTATCCTATTTCCTAAATGTCAAATTAGGGCAGTCTTATATTTACATTTACTGTTTTGCAAATGTTAATGATGCCTCGTCAGAATAAGGACTGGATGCTGTTGGGCTTAATATTAGGTGCCATCTGTATGTCGCAATGATTAAGTGACGTATTGTCTATGTAAGGGGCATTTATGCCAACCAATTGCAGTGTATGCCTGTTCTCTATTTTATCATGTGAATGCAAAAAAAAAAATACTAACCCTTTCAGTGAATGAGGGTGTAATGATATAGGAATCACAAGGTTTTGGAGACCAGCAGCCTATTTCAGCAATAATCCAATTCAGCAAGTTGTAGCTGAAACAGGAACAAGCTTTATTGAAGGGAACAGGAACCACAATAATCTGGCAAGGTACATTGACAGGAAGTGCCTTATATAGGCCAAGGACCAGACACCTGACCAGGCACAGCTGAAGAGACTTAGGCACTGATACTATTGCTAGCAGAGTCAAGGTTATCAGATCTCAATGAAATTCACAAAGGCAGGATGGCGCAGTGGTAGGGAAGAGGTTCAGCAGCCTGGGGACCAGGGTTCAAAACCCAGCAGAGTCAATTCCTCACATAGGTGCAGCCTCTGGATGCCCTATTACCCGGTTTAGCAGGGTACTGCACATGAAAGGACCGAAGGAGATCAGAAGCGTGAATATTGTCCACTGGATCCCACGAACTCTCCTCCTCACCATAGCCTTTCCAGCGGACCAGATACTGAAGCTTGTTGCGGAAGATCCTGGAGTCCAGAATTTTCTCCACCTCGTATTCATCCTCACCATCCCCGAGGACTGGAGGTGGGGCAGGCAGGGCTCGGCCAGGGAAAGTGTTAACATGGAAAGGTTTCAGCAGTGCAACGTGAAACACCGGATGTATTCTCATGGAATCTGGAAGTTGCAAACGAAAAGTGACAGCATTGATCTGAACGATGATCTCAAAAGGTCCCATGAACCTCTGACCCAATTTATGAGAAGGAACCTTAAGCTTAAGATTCCTTGTTGACAGCCAAACCTTGTCACCAACATGATAAACTGGGGCCTCCGTTCTATGCTTATCAGCAGCTCTCTTGTAACATTCCTGAGCCTTCGAAAAGAGTCTCCTTCAACAGGTCTTGGGAATCTCGTAAGGTGGTTAGCAGATCAGTGACTGCAGGAATGGAAGTAGTAATTGGGAGACTCACTAGAAAGGTTGGATAGTAACCATAGTTGGCAAAAAATAAGCTCAAAGAAGTGGAGCAGTGTTGGGCATTGCTATAGGCGAACTACGCCGTGCGTAGAAAATCCAGCCAGTCATCCTGCAGGTAACTAATATAGCACCGCAAATATTGCTCCAAAGTCTGGTTTGTTCGCTCAGTCTGTCCATTACTCTGTGGATGAAAAGCTGACGACAGATTTACATTAATACCTAGATTAGAACAAAAATGTTTCCAAAAACGAGATGTAAACTGCACTCCCCTGTCAGAAACTACTTCATCAGGCACTCCATGCAAGCAAAATATTTCCTGAATAACCAGGTCAGCCGTCTGTTTAGTTGAAGGGAGACCACGAGCTGGTATGAAATGACCCATCTTAGTTAACCTGTCCACAACAATAAGAATGGTAGTGTGTTCTTAGAGGGAGGTAGTTCCACAATAAAGTCCATGGATATAGATCCCCCGGGGACGATGAGGAATCGGAAGAGGCTGAAGCAAGCCAACAGGAGATGAGCGAGGAGTCTTATGTCTGGCACATACATCACAAGAGGACACATATTTCTTAACATCCTCATAATACTTGGGCCACCAAAAGGATCGGGCAAGTAGCTCTTGTGTGTTTCGGATTCCTGGATGACCTGCTGGTTTTGAGTCATGGTAGAGACGTAAAAGGTCCAGTTGCACTGACTCCGGAGCAAACAGACGTTGTTGAAAAATCCAAAACCCATTAAGCATCGTCATATGGAGATCACGAGGAGGATCACGAAGAACTGGGTCTTCAGCGTAGCCCTTTTTAATGCGAGACATCAGATCAGAATGAAATGTGATTCCTATAAATATATCCTCCGGCAAGATGGTGGTCTTGATTACGGTAGTATGGAGGGGGTCAACTATTCTAGACAAGGCATCTGCCTTACCTTTCTTGGAGCCAGGATGGTATGTAACCAAAAAATTAAACCTCGAGAAGAATACGGACCAGCGTGCTTGTCTGGCTGACAGTCTCTTAGCTGATCGAATACATTCCAGATTTTTGTGATCTGTGAGGACAGTAATTGGATGGGTGGCTCCCTCCAAGAGATGTCTCCATTCGGTGAAGGCAGCTTTTATAGCCAATGGTTCTTTATTCCCTATGTCATAGTTTCTTTCTGCTGGCACCATCTGGCGGGAATAGAAGGCACACGGATGTAACAGCATCTTAGGTCCAGTCCTTTGAGACAGTATAGCACCAACAGCTGAATCAGAAGCATCAACTTCCACAATAAATGGTAATTCAGGCTGAGGATGTACCAGGACGGGGGCAGATGTGAGTCTTTAATCGGGAAAATGCGGTATCAGCCTTATCGGAACACTGAAAAGAAGTCCCTTTACGTATAAGTTCAGTGATCGGTTTAATAACGGCAGAGAAATTCTTAATGAAACGCCTGTAAAAATTGGCAAACCCCACAAATCTCTGAATATCTTTTTCATTCTTGGGGATGGGCTTTAATTTTACTTGCGTCCATACTTAAAACTTTGGGAGTTATTACATACCCCAGGAATTGAATTTCTGTTTGTTCAAACTCACATTTTTCCAGTTTAATGTATAGATGGTGGGTACAAAGGCGCTCCAGAACTATACAGACCTTTTTTCTGTGGTTTTCAAGATTATCAGAAAATATTAGGATATCATCCAAATATGCCACAACAAACTGATCCAGGAGATCTTGTAGTACATCATTGATAAGATGCTGGAAAGTTGCAGGGGCATTACAGAGCCCAAATGGCATTACTAGATATTTGTAATGCCCGTACCTGGTTCTGAAAGCTGTTTTCCATTCATCATTTGGTCTTATGCGAACCAGATTATATGCCCCCCGAAGATCAAGCTTCGTAAATATTTTAGCTGAGCGAAGACTCTCCAAAAGTTCAGGAATGAGAGGCAAGGGGTAGCGTTTTTTAACAGTGATGTTATTAATGTCCCTGTAATCAACGCATGGCCGTAGGCTGCCATCTTTCTTTTCTACAAAGAATATAGGAGCTCCTGCTGGAGAAGTAGATGGTTGAATAAAGCCTTTGGCAAGATTTTCTTGTATGTATTCATGAAGAGCTTTCAATTCAGTCTCAGAAAGGGAATATATAAGGCCAAATAGGATAGCAGCCCCAGGCAACAGCTCTATTGGGCAATCATAAGGCCTGTGGGGTGGAAGCTGATCAGCATTCTTCTTATCACAGACATCTGCAAAATCCAAATATTGTAGAGGAAGCTTAGTCAAGTTTGTAGCAACCATTTCATTAATTGTTGTGGCAACAGGTGTTACTTTAGAGGGTTGACAATTCATTAAGCAGTGTTCTGAAGGAAAGGACAAAGTTCTGATCTTCCAATCAATCTGTGGGTTATGCAGAGCAAGCCAAGGTACCCCCAAAATCACTGGAAACTGTGTTGAGGAAATTAGGTGAAAGATATAGCCTCATGGTAATTCACTTCCAGAGTCAACTTTAAGGGCACAGTCTCATGTGTAACCGGGCCTGACGTAAGTGGAGAACCGTCTACTGTCTCCATTAACACAGGTGAAGAATTAGGCATAGACTGAATTATATTTCCTGCTGCAAATGTAATGTCCATAAAGTTTCCTCCTGCTCCAGAATCTATCATAGCTGTAGTCGAAATTTTACGATCACCACATTGCAACGTGATAGGCACCACAAAATGAGGATGTTGAGTCAACATACCCTCTTCACCATGAGCCAGAGAAAACAAGGGTTGTGTGACAGAATCCAGTTGATCTGAAATCTGGGATTGGTGTCGAATCTGTGCACCCTCAGCAGCCATAGCTATTGTTCTTTTGGATTTGCTACTGCAATTGATGGCATAGTGCCCTACACTACCACAATACAGGCATAAATTGTGAGTGCGTTGCGACTGTTTTTCATTGGATTATGGCCCTCTTATTAGATTTACCTGCATAGCCTCTGGCTCAGAGTCTATAGGTGTTTGTGGGGTCGGAGTAGAAATTCTTGAATAGGAAATAGGAGTAGCACTTGGTCTAAAAGAGCCCTGTCTTTCCAATCTTCTTTCAGACAGTCTCTGATCAATACAGATAGCCAAACGCACAAATGCATCAAAGTCAGCAGAAAGATCAACACGAGCTAGCGCATCTTTTATAGCTTCTGAAAAACCTTTTCTGAAGTGGAACCTCTGGGCTGATTGGTTCCACTTAGTATCAGCAACCCACTGTCTGAATTCAGCAGCATATTCAGCCACAGAGCGCCTCCCTTGATGCAAATGAAGGAGAGTGGCTTCTGCTGTAGCACATCGATTGGGGTCATCAAAAACTAGGCACATGGCCTCAAGAAAGTCATTTAGATTACCTAAGACTGGACTGTCCTGTTCCAGAAGAGGGGAGCCCCAAGCCAGGGCTTAATCTTTGAATAGGGAGAAAATAAATCCCACCTTCTCTCTTTCAGATGGAAATCGGTGAGGTAACATCATGAAGTGCAAACGGCATTGATTTAGGAAACCCCTAAATCTTTAGCGATCTCCTCCAAACTTTTCTGTTCGGGCCAAGCGGGCATCTTGTGCAGGTGTAACAGTAGCAGCCGCAACATCACATGCCCTGTAGCTGGTATACTCACTATGCATTGACTGAACTTTACTTTGCAGTTCAGCTACCTGGTCCTGCAGCACTTGAATGGTCTGTGCCTGGGTCTGCACAGTTCTTGCAAATAAAGTAACCTGCTGGGCCAATGCAGAATCTGTGCCGGCGGTCTCAATGAAAGGGCCAGATTATTCTGTAATGATATAGGAATCACAAGGTTTTGGAGACCAGCAGCCTAGGTCAGCAATAATTTCAATTCAGCAAGTTGTAGGTGAAACCGGAACAAGCTTTATTGAAGGGAACAGGAACAACAATAATCTGGCAAGATACTTCGACAGGAAGTGCCTTATATAGGCCAAGGACCAGATACCTGACCAGGCACAGCTGAAGAGACTTAGGCACTAATACTATTGCTAGCAGAGTCAAGGTTATCAGATCTCAATGCAATTCACAAAGGCAGGCTGGCGCAGTGGTAGGGAAGAGGTTCAGCAGCCTGGGGACCAGGGTTCAAAACCCAGCAGAGATAATTCCTCACATTTTCCTGACCCAGACACATTTATAACAAAAATAGCTCACAGCTTCATTCATGTACACAAGCCACTTCACCACCACCACCACTTAGCAGAACAGAATGGGAGGTCACCAAATGGGAATGGCTAGACATCTTGGCACATAGCCACCTGCAATGGCCTGGTACTTTCCGGGATGGGCATAGCGGAAAATATACCTTATGGCGGAGAGTTGGCTGTTGATACACGTGCCTCTGGACAATACTGAGGTCGGTATCACATGCTTCACTAGTGCATATATAAATGCGGGCTGTCATTAACATGCCATTGTGAGACTTTGCAAGTCCATAGCGGTATTAGTCTACACTTAAGCTAACAACAATCACGTCTGAGATATCTGGCTATATAATAGGTTTAAGATTGTGGGAGCAACATGTTAAGGGGGGGCTGTCATTGAAGGAATGTCTACCTGAGAGGCACTGGGAAAACCATACATTTCCTTCACAATGCTTGCAGATGAAAAAAATCATAGGAACTGCAGCACCTCTTCTCAACAGCCTTCATCAGTGACCATCAATTGGTGACGTGTTAAACAGAACCCTATGCACCCTCCACAAGTACTCTCAAACCCCTTTCAATATCTGATACCCCTAGATTTGGTCCATTAAGATTATAAATTGCATTGCTATTTTTCCTTCCCAAATGCATAACCTTACACCACTATTTTAGCCATGCCTTAACCTGCCTAAGCTCCTTCTGTCTCCCTGGGCTAGCCCGGGGCACTGGTAGTATCTCAGAAAATACTACCTTGGAGGTCCTCGCTTTAAGCTTATTCCCTAGTTTTTTTAAATCATTCTTTACATACCAATATGTACCAAGACCGCCGGTTCATTTCCAGCCCCTACCAATAATTTATCCATCCGATCCCCAACTTGCCAAACCCGAGCACCCGGGAGACAGCAAACTGTTTGACTGCTTGGATCTGGGTGACAAATCACCCTGTCTACCATCCTAATAATAGTCCCATACCACCAAAACCTTTCTCTTGCTCTGCCTATGCTGCCCTCCCACTCCTCCAGTTGAATTGTTCTCCCTGCTGTTAGAGGGAACAGCTATCTGGCATTGCCATTCCTGAATAGACATCCCCAACAGTTTCACTCAATCTGACAAATCTGTTGGTCTTTGCCAACTCAGAACTGGCCTGCCTCCTCCTGTTCCCCCTGCTCCCCCCTGTAACTGTAACCCAGCTACCTCCCTGGACATCCTCACTAGCACCATCTCCACGCTCCATGCTAGGCGAGGCACCAGCTCCCTTTCAAATGGAGCAATATCACTAAGTGCTGCAGATCTCCTCTCTAGTTCTCCAATTTGAGCTTCCCGAGAGGCAACATGCTCACACCTGTCACAGAGGTATGGACCCTTGATCATCTGTTCCAGTAGTGCATAGATGTGGCAGGATGTACACTCCGCGAGGTTGCCGCTGGACTGACTCATGATTACAAGTTACAAAAATACAGTGAGAAAACTAATCAATATATACAGTATGTACACATATTGCTTTTCTACACCTTAACCCAAACACAATAAAAAAAAATATATTTTTGTTTTCTATTTTTTCTTATAATACCCCTTTTCTTTGAACTCCTACACACTAACTACACTTACACCAGAAATGATTTGCAAGCTCCCAAGTTCGTTCCTTCCCTTGTTAAAATAGACCCTGTCTACTCACCTGCATGATCACAGAGCACAGGACAGAAAACACTGCACTGATTCACAGTACTGATTCAAACACAACACCACACAAATGCTCACAGATTAACCTTTACACAGGCCAAACCACACCACTCTCACCTGGACACAGATTACAGCCCACAAGAAAGAAAACACTGCACTGATTTACAGAACTGATTAAAAAAAAAAGCTGACATGTCAGTGTCCTTGTTGGTCAACATGTGCATGTGTAGTGTGTGTGATTCACATGTGGTGGCACGTTGGTGTATGTCATATTAACCTGACATGGAGGCTGGGTCCTGTTGGGCCACCGGGCCTGAAGCTCCAGCGATGGGCGATGGTCTCATGAGATCCCTTGTGACCCTTTCCCACTCATCCTTCCTCACTACTCACTTCTCTTCCTTCCTCCTCTCTCAACATCATCCACCTCACCTTGGACCTGATGTCGTCAAAGAGATGCTTTAAAATTTTGCATCCCTCTCCGCTGTGGCCACCACTGTCACTTCTGCCAGAACCTCATTCCAAGCTTGAGCCCTAGGCCCATGCTTCACTTTCCTCCCGCCGCGAGTATGAAGGGGCGACCACAGATTGCACCAAGGAGGACCACATTCTCCTTGTGCGTATAGTTGTGGGCGCTGGACCTGCCTCAAGCCTCTTGCCCCCTTTACTGTGGACCGGGACACTGGCCTCCCTGACCTGTCCCTGAGGCCTGTCCCTTCCCTTCCACCCCCTTAGATAAGGCCCCTTCTCCTCTGTCCCTCCTCTAGGTGTACCTGCCACTCAGGGCCCCCTTCCACCACCCGCCACTGCACTATCCTCCTCTCTCTCCTCTCCTCCCTCCTCCCATATCTCCTCTCCACCCTTCTCTCTGCCCTCCTCTCCTCCCTGCTCTCCTCCATCCTCTCCTACCTCCTCCTCCCCACTCCAGATGGCCTCCTCTCTTTCCTTAACTCTCCTCTCCTCCCTCCTCCTCTCCCCTCCTAACTCCTCCCTCCATCAAACAAAAAAAGAGACTAAGAATAAATCAGTGTAACTGTTATATGGGTGTGGGAAAAAAGTGTATGTTCTATGTGTAATTAATAAGTGTAGGGGTATGGGGTGTGGGATATGGGATGGGGGGGGGGGGGTTCTATCTCAATGTATGGCTCTATGTGTGTTCTTTAACCTATGTGTCTATCAAATATGGGGAATCTGTAAATATGTGTACTTCTTATGTGTCAGCAAGCTAGATGCATTTACTGAGGACCACTTTCAGGGCTGAACCGGAAATGATTTTCCAGCCAGAGTAAGGCAGTTGCAAGTAAGGTCTGAACTCCACCTACACAGATGCCTGTTAGCTAAGACTTGACTACCTCCACCCCATACCTACAGCTCACATCCTACGGAGCATAGCCCACAGTACTGAAGCCTGGCGAGGCTTATAGCCACAGACCACTTGTTTCCGGGAGGCAAGAATAAGAGTCATTCGTGCTATAAAATATAAAAACAGGCTGATAAAAAAGAAATTACTGGATTAAGTCTATTTTCAATTTACATAAATATTACCTATCTCTATAATATATCTTTGTATTTGTTCTTTTGTTTTCCCTTGTATATTAAACCTGATACTCGTATCTTTATGCTTATCAACTTTCTAGGTAGGGATAACCACACTATCTCTCAATTACTGAACTGGTAGTTTACTCTTGTGTTCAATTTTTAAATTGTTTAAATACACCAAGTGCTTCTGTGTCTTTTCTTGGAAATGAATCCCTTCTCACATTATTGTGCTAAAGTGCTTTCACCACATACCGTAAAGTGCTTTTTTATCCAAAAATAAAACAGTGTCTTCACATAAAGTGCTTGTGCTTTCTTTGTGATTTGTTCTTTTGTTTCCTTTATCCTATGATTTGTTCAAAGCTTTTATACCTCTATATCTTTTAAACTCACTTTTACATCGTGACTATATGGTTAATATAGTCATTACATTACCCTTTTACTTTAAAGTGCTTGTGCTATACATTGTTTGCAATACTTTGGGGACTGAGGATCACTACACAGTTCCCTTTTACCTGCTATTGTTTCTAATACAGTTTTTATAACGTGCAGTCTCAGTGATGTTTCCTCCTTCTTATGCTATAGGTTTCTATATATTTACTTAGTTTAGCATTGTTTTTGTTTTATAAATCTTTTGTACATTTGTCTTTATATTGCTGCTGTAGTATTTTATGTTTAGAGTGTTCGCCTCCTATCCATAATGCTCAGATTATTTTGGCTATGGAGCAATATTGTATCTGTCCCTCGCTATGTTATCGTGGCCTGCGCTCTGATCATGCCATATAGTGACTTCACTAACAACCGACCCGCGTTTCGTGAGGCTGTGTCAGTCTCTTACTCATCAGGGGCACTGTATGAGTAAGAGAGTCAAGGGAGTCAAATTATTATTTCTTAAATCATTGCAGTTTTTAATAAAGACATTTTAACAGGAATTTAATAAAGATTGCATTTGGCAATAAAAATAATATTTTGTGCCTCATGAAAGGTGTATCTGCACAACTTAGGTTGGTTGTCTATAGGTTCCAAAATGTAGATCCATTAGACAAATTATT
Organism: Discoglossus pictus; assembly: GCA_027410445.1. Classification (NCBI taxonomy): domain Eukaryota; kingdom Metazoa; phylum Chordata; class Amphibia; order Anura; family Alytidae; genus Discoglossus; species Discoglossus pictus. Next base: position 51,721,873 of record CM050172.1, on the reverse strand, counting down.
ATCTGTAAAGTATGTGTTAACCCTCCAGACAGAGAACTTATGAGTACTTCCTGAGCTTCCCTGCGATTTAATGGGAATTTAAAGAAGAATAAAGGGACAACCTCTCTAACCCTTGTCATCAGCAATATCGCTTGATATAATTTGGATTAAAGTATGCATCATGTACTTTGATCTCTCCCTTGACAAAACGGTACTACAAGTAAGTTTGGGCAAAGGCACTAACCTTACAAGATTTTCCCTTTCTTTGCTGATAAAAACTAATAGGATAAGAGCTGGGACATCTTTATACTAATTTATCCTTCCAATATTGTTTCCTTTTTTAAATAATACTGCACATACTTTCTCTGGTTGTTTTACATGCCTACTAGAAAGCTAAACTAAATCGAAAATAAAGGATAAAAAATATGAGGCCCAAAAATCTTCAGCCTTTTTTCTCCAAAAATTAAAACAATAAGCAGTGATATCTTACATGGCGATTTGAATCTGCACTTAACACTCTCTCTAACCCACTCTCTTGATAGATCAACTCATTTGCATAGTGAGGGAAATATAACTCCCCAGCAGGAAGATACTTTAACTTGTTCCCAGATGAAAGAACTGTTACTTGAATTTCAATTAAAGATTATTGCAGATCTTACTAAACAAATTTCTGATAATACTCAATCTATCACCGAAATTAATCATAAGTTTGAATATTGGAACACAAGTGTGATACATTGATTCTGGACAATAACTCCTTGTTGACGTATTCATCCTCTTTAGAAAACAAAATTTAAAATTTAAATAACAGGTTGACCAGATATGAAGATCGAGCTAGATCAAAGACTGATACCTTGTCTAGAGGCATTAATGCAAACTTGAAAATAGTCCTGCAAGAGCTCTATCCATATAATTGGAATACAAAATCGATAGTTCATTTGGGAATTAAATTTTATGTCCAGTTAAGAAATCTCCTTAAAGAAAATATAACTGATCTAATGAAACATATTAGATTAATTCTATACAACTGGCGTTTATTGAATCTCTCTTGGTAAGAAAGGATATCAGCTGTGAATGAATGTTGTACCTAAAATAACTTACTCTTAAGATCCATCTCTGAGAAAGTGCTTATGAAATACCTTAATATGATACAAAGTGATCTGCAAAGGTTCATATTAAAGGGGAAAAAACCTTACTTAAAACTACACATTATAGTAAATTCGACAGAGGTGGTCTGGGTTCTCCCTCTATAAAAGATATTCATAACAAAATGTTAATATCCCATGCCGTTAGATGGTGCTTTGAAAGTGATAAGCCATCTTGGATGCACCTTGAAGAGGCTCTAGTGGATAATTTCCCGCTACATATGGTATTGTGGTTACCTAAATTTGAGTACCATATATTTTATAAACTTCCGTGCAGGGTTAGATCTGTTATACGATTCTGGTATGGTAATATTCTAAAATGGAATTTGGTTCAGACCCCCTCTATGGCTGCCTCTTTTGAAATTAGTCTTTTTAATAGGTAAATGTCCAAGTATTCAAATTCTTAAGAAGCAACTAATTAATTGTATAGACAAATTATATGACAAAGGTAAATTGAAAAGCTGGAGTGAATTACAAAAAAATTCTTGGCAGATCTATCATTTCTTGGTTGCATTATGAGGCTATAGAAAAGAGCCTGTCATCATTAGGCTACAAAAATTCTAATCTGGGTTTTTCTACGAAATTAGAAAATCTCCTTCTAAAAGGAGATGCAAAACATATTTTATCTAAATGTAGTATAATCAAAACATATTTTATCTTAATGTAGAATCAATTCTCTCCCCCCCCCCCTTTGGGGATTAAGAACTGGGAAATTGATTAAAAAATAATCTATGATATAAAAAACTGGTTAGATTCCTTAAAGTTAGTAAAAAGATCAGCAATTAATGCTGCATGCATTGAAATGTACTTTAAGGTTCTCCAGAGGTGGTACTAAGTCCCAGTGACTATTGCAAAAATAAACCTTCCTAGTGATGATTTATGTTGGAAAGGGTGTGGTTGTAGAGGTTTGGTATTTCATGTGTGGTGGGGATGGGGGGGTGTCCTAATTCTATATTTGTTTATATGTGTCTTCTTTAATCTATGTGTTTTGCAAATATGTGGAATCTGTAAATATGTGTAAGTCTTAAGTGTAAATACTTATGAAATAGAATGAAAACAAGCAAAAAATGTAAACAACCTCTCACTGCAAAGCACTACTCTCAAATCTCCCACCAAGCTCCTGGAACTGAGTGGTACCTCAAATTAAATCACAACACAGTCAAGGCATGGGCGTGTGTCAAATGGTCTAGGCCCTACGTGATTGGCTGAGAGGCCTGTGCCGAGCTGCTCTATTCCGCAAATGGATGGTTCAGGCCGATCGCGGACAGTCTGTCCCCTTTCCACCTTGCAAGTGCAGCTAAGTCTTATGGCCTTGAGTCTCAAGGCCGTAACTCACGCCCAGCTAGATTTTAAATTCAAGGCCGCATCGGTTGCGGGTCTCATGTTGCATTTCACCAATAATGAAATATGAATGAAGCAAAGCTCATTGTACATGTGGGTGGCCTGATATGTCTTAACTCATTGATTCCCGAGCTTGATCAAAGCCAGAAGATTAAACATTAAAAAATATTTCATATTCCATATTTATGGGCTTGCATCTCAAGCCCGTAACTCTCGCCTAGCTCGAATGTTATAGCTCTTTAACTTAGTCAAATCTCAAGGCTGCAGCTGTTGCGGGTCTCACGATGCACTTACGAGCTTGGAATGAAAATAGAATTAGTTGCACAACAATCCTCAATTGTCAAATATGTAAATAAATAATATGTTTGTATTGTCATATAAATAATCAAAATAGCTGCCATATTAACCCTTTGCCACTCACAAAGGCTATATAAAGTGTACCCTAAACATACAAACATCATCTGATTTACATCTCACTCATCACATCTACATTTGGGAACACAAATAGTGGCCATATTTCACTGCCACATAGAATATATCAAGTGCCATGGGACCAAATTAAAATGTGAGTCAGAACATTACGGGTTACAAATAGAACTTGCTAAACCAGTCCATAATCAGTTAAATTCATCACATGATCCGGCTCAAATACATAAATGAGCCATTCCAAGGCTGAAATCCACCTGGATAATCACAGCTGCGGTAATTAGCAAGCTATAAAACACTGTCATCAACCAGGCATTAGCAAGTCTGAACCATCATGAATTGCTGCAATTCAAATGCAGTTTAAGCATGGATATTTGTATTGAATTTTGCAGAGTGGACATCTGGATGTAAGGCGTGTGGCTGAGGAGTGGCTGAGGAGTGACAGAGAGGCGCGGCTGGGAGTGAATGTGGGTGAGTGTGCTGATGTGATCCATAGTGGTCTGGAACCAAGCCAGGCAAGTGGCTCATCACAGGATATTCCTAGTGTCATGGGGGGTGGGGGGTCAGGTAGGGGACAGAGCTCTAGTGGCACAAGGACAAGGGCATGTAAGGGCACCTGCAGACAGGGTGAAGGACATTGATGTGGGTGATCAGCTGTTGGGAGGCCAGATGAGGGACCCCTGTAGGGTTTGGCAATACAAGTGGGGGCTCCTGCCCAGCCAAAGCGACGAGGGGGGGGGGGGGGAGCAGGCCTAGGAGTTTGCCAAGAGGCTTTGCGCACCCAGAATTTACAGGGAGAGAGTCACATAAGAGGGGTTAACCAATGTGGAAGTGTATGAGCATTTTAGGCAAACCTGTGGCAGCCTGGAGGAGCTCTGTGTGGTCCTGAGGGAGGACCTTGAGCCTTTCTCATGGACCAATAGAGCCATCCCAGGCATGACACGGATGTTAGCCACCATACACTTCCTAGCATCTGGTAGTTTTCAGAACACTGGTAGTATAGTAGGAGGAATGTCTCAGGTGCCTGGGTACATTCCTCCATGCTATTTTTCCAAAAACTACCAGATACATAAGTTTCCCCCAAACTGTGGAAGAGTTCTTGAAGATCAAAGCCGATTTCTATAGAATAGGAGGTATCCCCAATGTGCTCAGTGCTATAGATTGTACACATGTAGCATTGATACCTACTAGAGATCAGGAAGCGCTGTTCCGGAATCGCAAAAACTATAATTTCCTCAATGTATTATTATTACCGTATTATTATTATTATCTTTATTTATATTGTGCCAACATATTCCATAGCGCTGTATAGGGGTTTAGAACATGGCAAAAAAAACAAAACTTAACAGCTTATAAAGAATGAAGGGCCCTGTTTTTGAGCTTATAATCAAATGTACATAGTGCTTTTTTTGAAGGCACGAACACACTATTGAAAACTCACAAACTTACAATCTAAGGGTTTAGGTGTGATACAAGAGGGTGACAAATACAAAATGGCAACGTGAATGCAATTTGTTTAGTCAATTGGAGGGGTTTGTGTGTTGTGCTGTAGATTGTGGGTGTAAGTGTTATTAAGCTATGGAGTGTGCAATTGTAATTATAAAGGCTGAAGGTGATAAGATTTTTTAAACAGGTGTGTTTTTAGTAATTTTTTTAAGGTTTTGAGGCAGGAAGATAATCTAATGGAGCGAGGCAAGGAGTTCCAAATAGTAGGGGCAGCACAAGAAAAGTCTTGAAGATGGGAGTGAGAGGAGGTGATGAGAGAGGAGGAAAAAAGAAGGTTTTTAGCAGAACGAAGGGGGCGGTTGGGAGAGTATTTTGAAACCAGAGCAGAGATATAAGGTGGTGCATTGTTGTTGAGGGCTTTATATGTTAGGGTCATGATTTTAAATGTGATTCATGAAGCTATGGGAAGCCAGTGGAGTGATTGACAGAGAGGAGCTGCAGACACTGATCGTTTGGTATTGAAGAGGAGTCTAGCGGAGGCGTTCATTATGGATTGGAGGGGAGACAGACGAGAGATGGGTAGGCCAGCAAGGAGTGAATTGCAGTAGTCGAGTCGAGATATGATGAGAGAGTGTATTAGAATTTTAGCTGTGTCTTGTGTAAGATAATGACGAATTTTGGAGTTGTTTTTTAGGTAAAACTGACAAGATTTTGTTGTTGATTGGATGTGAGGAATAAAAGAAAGGGCGGGATCCCTTAGAACCCCAAGACAACTGGCCTGGGAGGAGGGAGTGATGATGGTGCTGTCAACAGTGAGAGATATTTGAGGAGTGGAAGCTGTAGTAGAGGGTGGAAAGATTAGGAGTTCAGTCTTAGACATGTTGAGTTTGAGTTGACGAGTAGCCATCCAAGAGGATATGCTAGAGAGGCAGTTGGAAACTTGAGCTCAAAGAGAAGGGGATAGATCTGGTGCAGAGAGGTAGATTTGAGTATCATCTGCATAGAGATGATACTGAAATCCAAAGGATTTTATGAGAGTGCCAAGGGAGGAGGTGTAGATGGAGAAGAGGAGGGGGCCTAGGACAGAACCTTGGGGAATGCCAACAGACAGAGGGAGAGGTGAAAAAGAGGTGCCAGAGAAGGAGATGCTAAATGTTTGATTTTTTAGATAGAATGTGAACCATGAAAGAGCTGTGCCCTGGATGCCAAATGAGCGGAGAGTTTGGAATAGAAGAGGTGGTCAACTGTGTCGAAGACAGCAGAGAGATCCAGGAGAATTAGAATGGAGAAGTGACCCTTTGATCTGGTGGTTAGCAAGTTATTTGTGACTTTATTGAGAGCTGTTTTTGTAGAGTGTTGGACATGGAAACCAGATTGGAAGGGGTCAAGAAGGGAATTGGAGGAAATAAATTGAGTGAGGCGATTGTAAACAAGCCTCTTGGAGGCAGAAGCTGTGTCAGATGAGGGCTTCTTGAGAATGGGTGATGCAAACTCACTTCGGTATAATCTCTACAGCAGAGATGGATTGCACCTTAATGATGAGGAAACTTTTGTGCTAGGGGATTGGATGGTAGAAAGGCTGGAGGAGTTTTTAAACTAGTAGGTGGGGGGGGGGGGTCTAGATATAAGTAACTGGGTAGAAAGTGTAGAGGGTATAAGGGATGAATTAACAACTCATAGGGGAGGAGATGGGGAGAGGGGTAGTATAGTCAATAGGGAGGTAGTACTAAGTCACTCAAATATAGTGGCAGGCACCACCAAACTACAAACTCATAACATAAAGTGTATGCTTTCTTTTTTTTCTTTTTTTTTATTCTTTATTTTCCAATAAGCATATACAAATCAAAAATATATCATAATACATTCTTGTCAACTCTGTTATATAGTTAAACAATCATTTACTTAAAACCACATCGTCATTCACTCACATTCATCCCTCCTTACATTCTGGAAGATCTGCACTCTTACTAGTCGTTCAATAATTCCTGTCCCATATTTTCCACCTCAGTGGATCTGCTCTAATTAACCCTTTTTGTGCATAATTTACCTCTAACTCTCTAATATGCTTTATTTTCCAGATGATATCAGAAAATATGGGGGGGGAATTGTCTTTCCATTTCTTTATTAATACATTTTTAGCTATTGAAAAGATGATAATCGCCACTGCTCTGTTTTCAGTTGGTACCTCACTTGGAAAAATGTGTAGAATACTACATTCTCCCTTAAAAGGGAGTTGATTCCCTATTAGCTTGTCCAAAAATTCGTAACAGCTTTCCCAAAATTGTTTTATCTTGGGACAATCCCATAACATGTGTAATAAGTGAGCCTGGTTACCACATTCCCTCCAGCACAATTTATCTGCGGGGGAATGGGAAATTTGTGCCAATTTCATAGGGGTCATATACCAATTATTGATTATTTAAAAAAATGATTCTCTGTATACTGTTTGTTTGATAAATCTGTTTGTCCATTTTAATGCTGTGTCCCAATCTGTTTCGTTTATTTCTAATTTTAGGGTTAATTCCCATTGGATCATGCCATTAGATTTGGACTGCTCTCCGGCCGATCTTATGATGTTGAAACATTTAGATATTAGATGTTTTTTCTCGGACTTGAGGAGGATTTTTTCCATGGGATTTAATTCTTTATTGCTTTGGAAATATACCTTGGTTATGTCACAGGAAGTTCTATATGCTGCATATGCAAACCATCCTTCTCCTGAGATCCCAAACTTTTCCTTAATTTGATCGAAAATCACATTAATTGATCCATTAATCACAGTGTCTCTTACCCGACTTAATCCTTTCTTCTTCCAGTCTTTAGTAATACTTATCATATTTAAATGTATTATCGAGTCTAACTGAGTAATAATACTACCCCTGGGAAATAATTTATATTTCCTATAAATCTGTCTCCAATTTTTTAAGATCTCTTTCATAACCGTTGATCCTGCGGCTAGATCCTTGTTTAGCTGGTTTTATCCCAAAAACTAAAGCTGATAGATGGTGATTTACGTTTAAAGATTTTTCTATTTCTATCCACGGTAGTGTCTGTGATGTTTCTAACCATTTCAAGGTGTGTGCTACACAATTAGCCTCCTGGTATGGTTGTACTAAAGGGTAAGCGATTCCTCCTTTTAGAAAGCTTCTTCCCATGTTTTTTTTTTTAACTCTTATGTGACTAGAGTGGTGTATAAACACATCTATTACTCGTTGTAACTTATTCAACCAACCTCTGGGGATCTTATAGGGAATACACCTTAAAATATAATTTAGTCTGGGAAGTAGCATCATTTTAACTACTGCCATTTTACCTGAAAAAGAGAATCTGTTTTTCCGCCAATTATCTATAATGTTCCGAAATTTGAACAGTAAATCTTTGTAGTTTCTGTCTACTGTTTTCTGTATGTTTCCCAGGAAAATAATTCCTAGGTGCTTAATTGAGTCTGACTCCCAGTCATACCGATAATTGGCCTTTAATTGAGATTGCTGTCTCTTGGAGACATTGAAGCAAAGTATTTCGGATTTCTTATAATTCAATTTATAATAAGACACTCTGCTGTATTTGTCTATTATTTTTGCTAAATAATAGAGAGATTCTTCAGGACAGGTAAGAGATAGTACTACATCGTCTGCATATAAACTAATTTTATGTTCCTTCTCCCCCACTCTAATCCCATGAATTTGTAGGGATGACCTGATAGCGTCCGCCAAAGGTTCTATCATTAATACAAACAGAGTAGGGGAGAGGGGACAACCCTGTCTAGTGCCATTTGTAATTTCAAAAGGGTCTACTTTAACCCCTATACCGGTTACTTCTGCTGTCGGGGATCTATAAAGGGCCCCTATTGCCTTAGCCCCAAATTCCCCAAAGCCGTATTTAGACAACACCAATTTCATGTACTCCCACCCTACTCTGTCGAACGCTTTTTCAGCGTTTAAAGACAAGAATAGGGTGGGGGCACTGTTTAGTCTTGCAATTTCGGCCAAATTCATAAGTTTTCTGATATTCTCTGTTCCCTGTCTGCCTGTCACAAATCTCATTTGCTCTATTGCAATTAGTTTTCCTATAAATTTTTGTATTCTAAGACTCAAGATCTTCGCATACAATTTAGTGTCTGCATTTAAAAGAGAAATGGGTCTGTAATTGGAACAGGATTGTGTGTCTAAGTTGGCCTTAGGGATCATAATCAGTGCTACCTTTGTCATTTCCGATGGAATAGTTCCCAAAGTTTTAATTTCATTAAATACTTCCGTGAGATGGGGACTCAGAATTTGTGAGAATGTTTTATAAAAGAGATTAGTGTATCCATCTGGACCTGGAGATGTGTAAGGTTTTAATTGGTTAATCACTTGTAGTACTTCCTGGTTTGTAATTGGTTTGTTCACTTCTGCTAGGTCCTCTAACGATAATTTGGGCAGTTGTATCTCATCTAAAAATGCTTGTATTTCTTCCACCTCCGGTTTACAGAGGGGGGCTGATTTTTCCAAATTATAGAGTTCCTTATAATATCTAGTAAAGGCTTGTCCAATTTCCTGCGGGGAAGAGATATATCTTCATTCCTCTTTAATAACTGTTATTCTTTTTTTTTCTTTTTTCTTTTTTCTTGTAAAGCTAGTAATTTGCTGTTTTTATTATTTTGATGATAGTAAGTTTGTTGATAGCGCCATATTTCTCTGTCTGAACCTAATTGATTGATCTTATTTATTCTGTTTCGTATTATTTTAATCTCTGCCATTATTTGTTGCTGTGGATCCAGAATGTATTTAGATTCCAACTTGTTTAGTTCTATATATAACTCTTTTAAAGGGGTTCCTCTTTGTTTAATCAGTTGGGCTTTAAGTTTAATAATAAGCCCTCTTGTGAAAGCTTTTTGAGTGTTCCAAATCGTACAGTGTGAGGGGACCGAGTGAATATTTATATTAAAAAATCTCTCTATTTCTTTGTTTAAGTACTCTTTATTTTTTTCCATTCTTATTATCGTGTCATCTAGTCTCCATTGTGGTCTTTCCCGTTTTACTTTATTTATTTCTATTACTAAAATCGCGTATGCGTGATCCGAAGTGACGATCTTACCTATTTCGGTGTGCGTGATCTTATTTATAATTTGAGAGTTTACAAGTGTTAAATCTATTCGTGAATATATATTATGTGGGTTAGAGTAGAAAGAGAACTCCTTTTGGTTTGGATGTTGGACTCTCCAAGCATCAAATAAATGGTTTTTAATAATCCATTTCGTAAATATCTGCGCTTCTTTATTTACTTTACTTAAATTTTTATGTGCCGGTTTTATTGACCTGTCTAGGTTTATGTTTGAAATCATATTAAAGTCGCCTGCTATCACCAGCGATCCCTGGGCGAACTTCCTAATCAAATTGCCTATTAATTTTAAAAATTTTACTTGTTTCTCATTCGGCGCGTAAATATTTATTAGTGTAATTTCCTGTTTATTAATCTGACCATTCCATAAAATGTATCGGCCATCCGGGTCTATTAGTGATAATGTTTCTTCTATTTCTAAATTGTTAGAAAAAAAGATTGAAACTCCCCTCTTTTTCTTTTCTCCTATTGAGTGATGACTGCAATCAAAATCACTGAATAACCGAATCCCGCTCCCAAGCCATTTACAAAATAAAAGTCCCAGAGACGTGATAGTGAGAATCCACCACACACCTACAAAAGAAGCAATATCGAAAGCAAGTTATATGATGAAGATATTTGAACCTCCATATGAAAATATTAAAATATTCGCAGATCTTTCAAAAGGCACAATTAGCAAGAGAAAGGAGTTTAACTTCATAACACAAGCCTTAAGAAAGAGCAACATTATATATAAATGGACCTTCCCAGTAGGTTTACTGGTATCACAAGGATCAACTTGGCATAAGATTAAGACCCCTGCAGAAGGCCGAGACTTCCTGAGCACTATAATGCCTAACAATTCTGATCCGAAAGATCCTTTAAGGGATTTGCAAGTCCCCATGCCTGACTGGCAGAGGAAGAAATAACTCTGATGGACTAAAGGATCAGTTATCAAAAGGGGATATGTTTTTTTTTCCCCTATTGCTCTTCTTGGTTTTTCTCACCTCCCGCTATCCCCTTGCTTTCATTCTGGGTTTGGATGGAGGAAGGGGAGAGGGAATAAGGATGGAAAGATTAAGGCCACACAGGAATGGGGAGAATAAGGCAGTGCAAGGAATAATGTTAAAATTGAATAAGGAATGTGGGTAGGTAATTGGTACCGGAGGGTGGCAGAGGAATGGGAGGAGGGAGAGGGTTAGAGAGGGGTTAAAGTTAGATAATACAGTTCACAGAGGGTGCTAAATTATTAGGTATTTTGATAAGAAAGGTATATATATAAGGCAAAATATAAGAACGGAAATATATCTAAAAGTTACCGTTGTCTCCAAAAGAATCCGCCAACCATTTCCAAACAACGGTCGATTCCCTGCTAACAGAAGTTTGGAAAGGCTTTATAAGAGCCTCTTCTGTTCTAATTGTATGAATGCTAGTATGAATGGAAGTGAGGAAGAATTTGTACTCTGGGTTCATAAAGTCATAATGGGATATGTTGTAGATGTAGATAAAGGGCCAATAATAATTTACTGCTTTTCTTAATTAATGTCTTTAAAAATACTTAGTTGGAATGTAAATGGTCTAAATTCTCCTAGTAAAAGGAAAACTGTCCTCAGACACTGCAGAAAAGAGAAAGCAGACTTGATATTGCTTCAAGAGACACACTGGGGGAAAACTAAGATTCCAGGTTTTGCGACAAGTGTATGCTTTCTAATGCCAGAAGCTTGCCAGGAAAAATGGGAGAGCTAGAATTATTAGCAATTAATGAAAAATGGGATTTAATAGGCATTACCGAAACATGGTGGGATGAATCTTTTAACTGAAATGTTAATCTGGATGGTTATAACCTATTTAGGAAAGATAGGGGCAATGGTAAAAGAGGAGGAGGGATTTGTCTGTATGTAAAACTTGAATTTAAGCCTATAGTCAGAGAAGATATTTATGGTGGAACTAGCGGTAATGTTGAATGTTTGAGGGTAGAGTTAAATAGCGGAGCAGCAAATTCCAAAAGAAGGAGTATGCTATAAACCCCCAAATATAGTGAGGAAATAAAATTATTGTTACAGATTGGAAATGCAGCTAAGCATGGGTAAGTTCTAATAAAGGGAGATTTGAATTACCCTGAAATAAACTGGGTAAATGAGACCAGCAGTTCAGCTAAGGGGAGTAGGTTCTTGAGTACACCCAGGGATCATTATCTGCCCCAGGTTATACTAGAAATGAGTCTGTCTTGGATTTAGTTATCACACCTTCTCCTGCCACAGATGTATTCTTTATCTGTGGGAAAAATGCTTATTGATGGCTGCCCCCTAACTGGGTCGGCAGCAGCTATTTAGGACAAGTTGTCCCATATACAGTATATATAATACAACCACCCTCCCCATGGGCCATAGTTACATAGTTACATAGTTACATAGTTACATAGTAATTAAGGTTGAAAAAAGACTTTCAGTCCATCAAGTTCAACCTGTTAAGATCTCCTCTGATCTGCAATATGCGGATTAGTTATTAATTAAATTATTGATTAAATAATTATTAATAGTATAGTATTGGAGAATGAATAAAGAGTTAGTCCATCAAGTTCAACCTTTTTAGATCTCTATTGATCTTTTTAATTTGGACTATTTATTATTATTGTTAATTGTTAATTATTGTTAATTGATCCAGAGGAAGGCAAACATAAAAAAAAAACAATTGAAACTTTGCCAATTGTCTCAAAAGGGGAAAAAAAAGCAAAATTCCTTCCTGACCCCAGAAACTGGCGATCAAATTTCTCCCTGGATCAATATTCCTTGCTAGTTATCTAGGATAGCCTTGAATGCCCTCTTTATTCAGAAATATATCTAACCCCTTTTTGAAGTTGTCTATCGAATTCGCTGTCACCACCTCCTTTGGTAGAGAATTCCACAGTTTAACCACCCTAACTGTGAAGAACCCTTTTCTTTGTTTAAGGTGAAATCTTTTTTTCCTCTAACCTCAACGGATGTCCTCTTGTCAGTTGAAAATCTCTTGCTACAAAAAGTTCACTTGACAAGGCCTTATATTGACCCTGGATGTATTTAAATAACGTAATCATATCTCCTCTTAGACGCCTTTTTTCTAGCGAAAATAAGTTTAATTTTGCTAGTCTTTCTTCATAACTTAGCCCCTCCATTCCCCTTATTAGTTTTGTAGCCCTTCTCTGTACTTTTTCCAGCTCTAAAATGTCTTTTTTTGTGAGGTGGTGCCCAAAATTGTACTCCATATTCCAAATGAGGGCGTACTAGAGATTTGTATAGTGGCAGAATTATATCTTCTTCCCTGGCTTCTATACCCTTCCTAATACATGCTAATATTTTATTTGCCTTTGCAGCCGCTGCTTGGCTTTGAGCGCTGTTACCTAGGTGGTTGTCCACTAGTACTCCCAAATCCCTTTCAATATCTGATACCCCTAGATTTGCTCCATTAAGATTATAGATTGCTTGGCTATTGTTCCTTCCCAAATGCATAACCTTACATTTATTTGTATTAAATCTCATCTGCCATTTAGCCGCCCATTTCTCTAATTTATGCAAATCCTTTTGTAGGGAAAGTACATCATTATCTGATTTTATTACCTTGCACAACTTAGTGTCATCAGCAAAAATGGAGACACTACATTCGAGTCCTACTTCAATGTCATTAATAAATATGTTAAAAAGGAGAGGACCCAATACTGAGCCCTGAGGAACCCCACTTATAACATTAGACCAATCGGAGTATGTTCCATTTACAACAACCCTTTGCTTCCTGTCTTTTAGCCAGCTCTCGATCCATGAGCAGATATTTACTGCAATTCCTGTATCCCTTAGTTTGCTCACTAGTCTTCCATGTGGCACTGTATCAAATGCCTTTGAAAAATCTAAAAAGACTACATCCACTGAGTTGCCCTGATCCAAGTTCCTACTAACCTCCTCATAAAAACTAATTAGATTGGTCTGACACGACCTTTCCTTCATAAATCCATGTTGACTGCTACCTATGATCCTGTTCAAATAGACATATTCTTGTATTCTGTCCCTTATTAACCCTTCTAAAAGCTTCCCAACTACAGAAGTGAGTCTCACTGGTCTATAATTCCCCGGATTTGCTCTAGATCCCTTCTTAAATATAGGTATCACCTCTGCTTTTCTCCAGTCATCTGGTAGAGACCCTGTAGTGAGCGAGTCTTGAAAGATTAGATATAATGGTTTGGCTATTACAGAACCCAGCTCCCTCAGTACCCTTGGATGTATTCCATCAGGACCTGGGGCTTTATTAACATTTATTTTCTCCAACCTCTTTTGTATTTCTTCCTGCGTTAACCAATTATTTAGTGAAGGTAGTGTAGCCCCATTATGTTGCAGTGTCCCAACCACTGGTACCTCCCTTGTGTAAACCGACGAAAAGAACCTATTTAGCTCATCTGCCTTTTCCTGGTCACTAATTATCAGATGGCCTGTGTCACATTGTAATGGTCCTATCGATTCCTTCCTGGCCTTCTTCCCATTAATATATTTATAAAATATTTTAGGGTTAGTCTTACTTTCCATTGCAACTGACTTCTCATTTTCTATTTTAGCCAGTCTAATAGCCCTTTTGCAAGCCTTGTTGATTTCCTTATAGTCACATAAAGATGCCTCTGTTCCCTCCTTCTTGTATAATTTAAATGCATATTTCTTTTTCCTCATCATGATCTTTAAGGCATTGTTAAGCCACATGGGATGTGATTTACTCCTATTTATTTTATTTCCACATGGTACATGCTGATGAGTATGTTTATTTAGTAAGGATTTGAATGTTGTCCATTTATTTTCAGTATTCTTCCCTGTAAGTTCTTTGTCCCAGTCTATATGTTGTATTGCTGCCCGTAGCCCATTAAAGTTAGCCCTTTTAAAATTTAGAGTTTTTGTTGGCCCCTTACAACTTTGTTTTTTGTATTCAATCTCAAATGAGACTGTGTTGTGATCACTGTTCCCCAAGGGTTCCCCTATTTTTACATTTGATATTATATCAATATTACTTGTGATGACTAAATCCAAGATGGCCCCATTTCTAGTAGGTTCTTGTATTACCTGGGCTAGATAATGATCCCTGAGTGTACTCAAGAACCTGCTCCCCTTAGCTGAGCTGCTGGTCTCGTTTATCCAGTTTATATCAGGGTAATTAAAGTCTCCCATTATTAGAACTTGCCCATGCTTAGCTGCATTTCCAATCTGTAACAATAATTGTATTTCCTCACTTTCAGCTATATTTGGGGGTTTATAGCATACTCCCACCAATATGCATTTAGAATTAGCTCCTCCACTATTTAGCTCAACCCACAAGGATTCAATGATGCCGTTAGTGCCAGCATAAATATCTTCTCTAACTATAGGCTTAAATTCAGGCTTAACATAAAGACAGATCCCTCCTCCTCTTTTACCATTTCCCCTATCTTTCCTAAATAGGTTATAACCATCCAGATTAACAGTCCAGTCATGAGATTCATCCCACCATGTTTCCGTAATGCCTATTAAGCCCCATTTTTCTTGTACTGCTAATATTTCTAGCTCATCCATTTTCCCAGGCAAACTTCTTGCGTTTGCAATCATACACTTTATGTTGCTATGGCTCTGCTGATGTGAAGTGCCTGCCACTGTATTTGATGCCCCTATTAATATCTCCCTACTTTCTATTGTAACCCTCACCCCTTCTCCTCCCCCATGGGTAAATAATTCATCCCTTTCCCTCTCTACCCTATTTACCCCAATACTTCTATATAGTCCCTCCCCCCCACCTACAAGTTTAAAAACTCCCCCAGCCGTTCCACCATCCTATTCCCTAGCACAAAAGCGCCCTCATCATTAAGGTGCAATCCATCCCTGCTATAGAGATTGTACCCAAGTGAGAAGTCAGCCCAGTGCTCTAAAAACCCAAAACCCTCTGCACTGCACCACTTTTTTAGCCACGCATTAACCTCCCTAAGCTCCTTCTGCCTCCCTGGGCTAGCACGTGGCACTGGTAGTATCTCAGAAAATACTACCTTGGAGGTCCTTGCTTTAAGCTTATTCCCTAATTCTCTAAAATCATTCTTTAGGACGCTCCATCTTCCACTAACTTTGTCATTGGTACCAATGTGTACCAAGACCGCCGGTTCATTACCAGCCCCTCCCAATAATTTATCCACCCGATCCACAACATGCCGAACCCGAGCACCCGGGAGACAGCAAACTGTTCGATTGCTGGGATCTGGGTGACAAATTACCCTGTCTACCTTCCTAATAATACATATTAGAGACATGAGAGATGCATATGAAAGAACAGGATAGGAGACATTCTTAGATGTACTGGGTGTAATGTCTCATAATTTTGGGGTAGGCAGACTGCAAGTTGAATCATAAGCCCTCTGCTTACTCGTTGAATAGCTCTGCTTCAGCCATTGCAAGATTAAATCAAGAACAGGTACAAATTAGGATGGTCATTTTGCAAAATAGAATGACTTTAGATTATGTATTAGCCTCCAAAGGAGGTGTGTGTGCTCTAATATGTAAAGAATGTTGTTCCTACATTGATGATAACTCTGCCATAATTACTGAAGATATAGAACAAACCAGAGAAATATAAGAATGCCTTAAACACTTCCAAGGGGGTGTGTGGGAAGATATGTTTTCCTGGCTAGGACATCTGGGCCAGAAAACACTAATCATTTGTTTCTGTGTCATAGCATCTCTTATCCTTCTGTGTGTTTTTGTATCATGTTGTAAAACCTTGTTTCAAAGAATTTTAAGCTAATCCACAGCGACCTAGAACCCCCATGCATTTTATTCCTTCCTCTTTTTTGCTATCATTACTAATCAAAAGGGTGCAAAGGACTCCATGTGATACAATACCTCCATGTTGAAAACAACAAAGTCAGAGGTGCTCATCAGAGAACGAACCAACCTTAATAGGTTGGTTCTTTAGCCATGATAAGCTACTCTGAGAGCAACCTCTTTTAGCTCACTTGTGCCCTTCACAGGGAGAAATCTCCTGTAGTATATCAGTCTGGTCCCACTCAAAAGAGTGACCCAGGCCCGAAATACCAGGCAATTCTACCCTGAACAGGAGAAACAGCAAACCCCAGACGCGTTTCGGCCTTTATGGGCCTCGTCAGTGAGGTGCAGCTGAACTCCCTAAGGCACAGTGAGCAAGGGGTCCACGTCTGGAGTCCCCTATTACCCTTAGGGAGACTAAACCCTAAAGGTAATTTGCATATAGAAAACAACAAAGTCAGAGGTGCTCATCAGAGAACGAACCAACCTTAATAGGTTGGTTCTTTAGCCATGATAAGCTACTCTGAGAGCAACCTCTTTTAGCTCACTTGTGCCCTTCACAGGGAGAAATCTCCTGTAGTATATCAGTCTGGTCCCACTCAAAAGAGTGACCCAGGCCCGAAATACCAGGCAATTCTACCCTGAACAGGAGAAACAGCAAACCCCAGACGCGTTTCGGCCTTTATGGGCCTCGTCAGTGAGGTGCAGCTGAACTCCCTAAGGCACAGTGAGCAAGGGGTCCACGTCTGGAGTCCCCTATTACCCTTAGGGAGACTAAACCCTAAAGGTAATTTGCATATAGAAAACAACAAAGTCAGAGGTGCTCATCAGAGAACGAACCAACCTTAATAGGTTGGTTCTTTAGCCATGATAAGCTACTCTGAGAGCAACCTCTTTTAGCTCACTTGTGCCCTTCACAGGGAGAAATCTCCTGTAGTATATCAGTCTGGTCCCACTCAAAAGAGTGACCCAGGCCCGAAATACCAGGCAATTCTACTCTGAACAGGAGAAACAGCAAACCCCAGACGCGTTTCGGCCTTTATGGGCCTCGTCAGTGAGGTGCAGCTGAACTCCCTAAGGCACAGTGAGCAAGGGGTCCACGTCTGGAGTCCCCTATTACCCTTAGGGAGACTAAACCCTAAAGGTAATTTGCATATAGAAAACAACAAAGTCAGAGGTGCTCATCAGAGAACGAACCAACCTTAATAGGTTGGTTCTTTAGCCATGATAAGCTACTCTGAGAGCAACCTCTTTAGCAATACCTCCATGTTGTTGGAAACTCACTTGTACTGGGTCTTTTGAACTTCTGTGAGGGCCGTTCTGCTTACTAGGTTTTTATTATGCTTTTATAATGTTTTGTGATCTAAGAAGGGAATGAAGGGTTAATAAAAACTCTCTTTTTGCATAGGAACTAGAAACAGTAACTGACACATAGAATGAGACCATCTGCCAGATAGGGGTAGCTTAAAACTATGTTCCAAGAATTTCCTGTTATCTATGTTCCGAGGCTAACCACATACTGTTTCTACAGAAATTGCAACTTCCTCATGATATGCCTTGTTCTCAGGGTATATAAGCTTTGTTTCCTTGCCAATAAATTGAGCTTGTCTGGAAATCCCATCTTGTGTGTGCATTTCCTTAATTGCTCCCGGAGTCTCTGTAAGGGTGAATGTTACAAGTCATCAACCCGGTATAAGGGAAAGCCCCAACATTGTCTGTTGCCTCCACAGTCGCTGCTGATCCGGGGTTACCTGCAGTTTGTCACTCCTTTCTGAGACCCACCTTCAGCTCACTAGATACTTCATCCACTATCACTGCTGTTCAGCATTCCTTGCTCAAGGACTCATTTGGCCCTCTGAGCAGGCTGGATGTCTGGCACTTCTCGGCTACCCCTTGCCACTTTATTCTACTTGTCTGAAAGGACATTCAATAGAGGGCCCCTCCCACAAAGGCCAGATAACATTCTTTACCTGGCTACTGGTGCTCGTGTCCCTCTCTCGCCCTGCCTCTTCCGCAGGTGGGGCCCTCAGATGCTTCATACACGGTCAATGCCTCTCTTGCCCCGCCTCTTTCTTAGGCTGGGCACTCTGCAGCTTTATAAGTGTTTCCTTTTGGCACCTCAGCTCATTTGGCTCTGTGTCCTGCAGGGTACTGCTGCACCTGTCTGCTGCGCTGTTTGTTTTTTGGCCTTTACAGATCTCTCACTTGACTTGTTTGCACCTCTGCTCATTCTGACTCTACGTTCTGCAGTATGCTTCTAAGCTCTGTCATATAACTATGCCCGTTCATTATTAATTTGCTTCTCTCCACCATTTTCAGCTCTCTCATTTCCGTATCTGTGCATATCTCCTCGTAACTGCTTTGCCTTGCAGCTTCTATTTTTCCTTCCTTCAGCATCTGTGCATATCTCCTTGTAACTACTTTGCTTGCCCGAAACGGCACTCTCAATGCTGGAGAGGGATGGTTCCTCTTGAGGTAAGCTATGCTGACTTCCTTATGCTTCCCTGGGCCTGAACCTACTTGTCTATGACCTTGTCCACGTCCAAGGTAGCACTTTGGCTTCCCTACGCCTCATTTACATGGTTTCTGGCCCAAATCTACTAAACGTCTACCCTCCTTACAATCTCTACTCGGTCCTCTCTGGGCACAGCTTCTGATACAGGCACCCCTTCTGTCACCTAAATACTATGCAGAGCCTCCTGCCATTCAGTTTCTTGCTCTTTTTCTTGCTCGTTAAGGGCACTCTCATTGCTGGAGAGCAATGGTTTATCTCGAGGTAAGTTATTCTGACTTTCTTACGCTTTCCAACTATAGGTCTGGGCCTGAACCTACTTGTCTATTCCCTTGTCCACATCCAAGTTAGCACTTCGGCTTCCCTATGCCTTATTCATGTGGTTTCTGGATCATATCTACTAAATGTCTACCCTCCTTACACACTCTACTCGGCCCTCCCTGGGCACCACTTCCAATAACTATGTAAAATCTATACTCGCCTTCGCTAGGCACCGCCTCAATCATGGTTCCATAGTCCCATTCCCTGGGCTCAACCACATTGGCAAGCCCCACATCAGCCTTTGCTAGGCACTACTGCACCACTCCTTCTCCTACGTCCTACACTACCCCTCTCGTCTATTGCCACTAATGTCTTTTCATGTATCGCCTAATACGATTTCCCTCCAGTAGCCTCGTCCACAGTCGCTGCTGATCCCGGGGTTAACTGCAGTTCGTCACTCCTCTCTGAGACCCTCCTTCAGCTCACTAGCGACCTCATCCGTTATCACTGCTGTTCCCGGGCGTATCAGCAGTGCTTGCTTTCGCGCAAGGACTCATCCGGCCCTCTGAGCAGGCCGGCTGTCCGGTAGCACCCGGCACATGTTGGATACCTCTTGCCATGTTATTCTACTTGTCCAAAAGGACATTCCATAGCTGGAGGGCCATGGTTCTCATCGCTACCCAGTTAAATGACCATTGGGAGTGGGCCCCTCACACAAATGCCAGATAACATTCTTTACCTGGCCACATAGAGAGAGAGAGTCATAGCTTGGAGTTCCCTGCCTGTCACAATATTCTTATTAGCAAGGAATCAAACTCAGGAACATTACCTTCACCATTTGCTGCACTAGTGGCAGAGCTATTACCCCAACCCTATATTAACACAGGACTGGTACATTGAATGAAGATGTACGTACAAATACAATAATGTTGGTTTGTAATATTAACCTGGTGTTTGACAATCATGGTACAGTAAAAACGAAAAGAAACACTGATAATGGGAGCAATCCATAATACTTTATTCTGGAGGAAAACAAAAATAAATAAATAGGATCATGTCCCATCATCTTTGGTGATTTAGACCTACAGATATAAGAACAAGATATCAATTAGAACAATATATATGCATTGACTGCAACACCTCATTTCAACGGCAATATATTGTACATCAATTGCTTCTATATGCAACATAACCACATTCTCACCTATCTCTTTTTGTGGTGTGATGGGCCCTCGCCCTCCGGGGCTTTTCCCCTCTTTTTTGGAGGATGGCCACATGCTGGTGGAGGGTTGGGTGCCTCCAGGAGGTCTGTCTCTTCTGCCCTGGATGTTGGGGGATAGGAGCTGTGTGTTGGAGGTGGAAGCCTTGGCCAGCAAGGGCACAAGGGTATGTACTTGGACACCTATGGATCAGACCTGGCGGTCCGGTCCAGGCATCTGCCCTTGTCTGGCAATTTCTGCCCTTTGGGCATAGCCCTCCATAACTTGGGGGTGCCTCCTGATCTCCTCAAATTGCATTTGAGCTATCTGCAAAGACCTCTTATTTTGCTCTCTCATCTCTTACAGGAAGTTCCTATTCCTCTTGTCATCATGCTGGAGGTAACTAAGAAAGTCCTGCCAGGGTCCACTTGGCTGAGCTGGACTGACTAGTAGCCTTGGTGATGTCAGAGCTGTGTTCACAGGCGATGGGGTGTGCTGGTAGATGTTAGTGGAGTTAGTAAAGGGTGTATCCTGTTGGTCCTGTGTGGCCAGGCAGACCAGTGGTGTCACCTTTTGGACTGGAGTGGCCAGGCGGACTGGTGGTGCCACCCGCTCTGGTAGCCACATCTCCTGTGGCACCATCTGGCCAGGCCATATCTGCTGAGGGCAACATTGGCACAGGACACATCTGCTGTGCCCAACTCTGCTGGGGCAACATCGGCCCAGGACACATCTGCTGGTCCCAACTCTGCTGGGGCAACATCTGTCCATACCACACCGGCAGGGGCCCAGTCATGAAGGGTTTGCCATATCCCATTATCCCCATAGCTGGAGGTGCCATCCTCACACCTGTGGACCTTGGTCTAATGTACATTGCACTTGGGGCAAAGGGCTGGGCCCATTGCCATGATGCGCCTGAGGGCCCGGTGAAGGGTTCCCCCCAATGGTCCCGCTGCCAATGTGCGTTGCTGACGAACAACCAGCAGCCACAGGAGCCAACACCTGGCTCTCAGCGGCTGTGGTAGGCCTGCCTGGTACTGAAATGAGACAAGATTTGTATTTGTGTATTGTTGTTCTAAACAATTATAATATTCAATTGTATTAGTACAGATAAACATTTAAAGATATTACAAGCAGCATGCATGTATCATGAGAGTCCAAAGACTGCAAATGCATCGTGTGCACCAAAAAACGCCAGTATCCACCAAATGCTGCCAGTGATGTCACAATCGCAGGACAAGACAGGTCGACGCGCGCGTTTCGCATCACAATGCTTCCTCATGGACCTGTTGAGTGTGGACATGTTGCCAGTACTTTATAGTGGATTGGAAGAGGAGGTGGCTTTAAAGTATTAACTGTTTTCGATCCTTGCATTAAGATTCTTGGCTTTAATAAACGATTGTTAGAGGTCATAAATCTAGAAAATGAAGAAAATAGCAATATAGATTAATCCAGTATATGTTTATATATATATATATATATATATATATATATATATATATATATATATATATATATATATATATATCATTTGTTAATTAAATCATATGGCAGAACATTGTATAATACAATAAACGTTTTTAAACATAAATATATCTGTTCAGAATCTCTTGATAGGCAGGAATTTAAGTATAGTAAATAAAAGCCTATCTAATTTCTACCAAGTAGTTCAACCTATGTGTATATAGTTATAATGTGCAATTCAAGTAATGGAATACTATATAAAGCTATGTTTGCAAAAAATTGCACATTAAATGTTTTAATAGAGTGATTTGTGTCAGAATGATTTTAAAGGGGCATACTCTGCAAGTTTCTTACATTTGCCATTCTTACTGAAACAATAGATAACTTCATGACAATGGACCAAATTGATCCAGTCACTATTATTCATTATTAAAGATAAATGATTGTCAAATGTCATAAATCTAGGAAGTGAGCAAGTATGAGACTAACATTGTGGATTAAATCAGTATTTATTATAATATATGTCATTTGTTAATTATTATATAATGTGTGTGGTACTGACCAATCTGTGACCAATGCTAAGCAATGTGTGTTAACATGCTAAAGAGTCATGGTCCAGGTTAGCCTAGTACACGACACACACTTGCAGTCCATCAGAGTCTGTATCCACATATGCTGCAGTGTGCACACCCATACATGTAGTCTCATGGGGATGTACAATCAATCTGGATCTACAGCTATACCTAGTTGAAAGATGTAGATGTGTTCAAAGAAGTAGGAGTGTTAAGCAAAACAGCTATGAACAGGACAGTTTAACATGGGGTAGAGAGGGATAGGGGAACTCATGACAATAAATACACAATTGCAATGGGGTTTTATCATGTATGCTTTATGTGCACTCAACAGCAAACATAACAGTAACATCAATTGATTTGCTAAACAATATTCACAATTAGTTGTTAGTGGAGATATTGGAAATACATTTCATTGATAACAATTCTGACAAGTATATCTATTCAGACTGGATTGACATGGTTATTGCTGCCCCATATATCTTTAGTCACAACCAGAGATCTTACAGTACCATTCATTGTCACTTATCTATGTGTGTGGGGTTCATGTGTGTGCATATGAAGGTGTGAAGATGTATATGGTGCTCACATTGCAGGGTTTCTGCAAAACCTTAGTCCAGCAGGACAAGGAGGCCTTCTATTGCCGCGGCTCTATCCATTCCTTGAGGGTCAGTTCCCAGCCAGTGTAGGTAATATTAGCTGGTGGGACACCACCGGTTCCATGTGCCGCATTGACCTCCTGGTAACGATGGTTGACGGAATGCTCATCCCAGTTTGCATGACCCATTGAAGAGACCTCTGTAGCAATCTCATTCCAGGCATTGGTCTTTTGGCTGGGCCTCACCTCCCTCCCGCCATTGATGATGGCATAGCGGGCATGGACTCCCTTCAGGAGCCCATCTATCTCGTCAGGGCTGTAATTGACTTCTCTGTTTTTTGCCACAGCAGCTTGCCGGCCAGCCTGTGGCTGAGGTTCCTGCCCTTCCAGTCCTCACTCTGCACTGTCTCCTCCTCTCCCTGCACTGCCTCCTCCTTTTATCCTCACACTCTATCACTCTCTAAATCTCAATCGCTAACACTCTCTATCACTTTCTCTTTCACTCTATCTCTCTCTCACACTCTCTATTTCTCTCTTGCATTCTTACTCTCTCTCTCTCACACTCTCTATTTGTCTCTCTCACACTCTTACTCACTCTCTCTCACACTCTCACTTGCTCGCTCTCCCACTCTCACTCGCTCGCTCTCACACTCTCTCTAACACACTCTCACTTGCTCGCTCACACACTCTCACTCACTCGCTCTCACACTTTCTTTCTCTCTGTAACACTCTCTAACAGGCTCTGTCTATTTAACTCTAACACTCACTATCTCTCTCTATCTTTTTCTCTCAAAATCCCTTCAACGTCTAGACCTGTGTGTTCACTTGCACAGTTACAACACAGTAACAGATTTGATTGGCTCCCCCACTTCCCATAGGTTAATTGACATGTGCCTGACTCGCAAATTACAACTTTGGCACCAATTATTGGATCGGAGAACTGGGTTTATGGGCTTGAGCCTGTGGCCCGTAACTCGGCCCAGCTGGTTTTAATTTCAAGCTTGCAGCAGTTGCAGAGGGTCTGACGTTGTACTTCAACCTTCAAGCCTGTAGGCAAACCTTTTTTTGCAACTAAGAATTGTGGTTATACTAACCAATATATCATTATATACAGTGCTAGAATATATAGGGATCACATACATTTTTGCTGATGATATAATCAATGATTTACTTATGGTTATAGCACAGCTGGATGCATTTTTGTTAGCAGGATTTTTTTCATCCCTTTCTACATTGTTTGAATTGTACATAACATTTTAAACAACGTATATTTAATTATTTGTATTCACATTTCATATTTTTTATGTATAACTAGCTACTTGCTCATCAAAAATGATGGGAATAAAATTTTAAGGCTGGCAATGTTGTTTGCCACCCAATATGAGCAACTTCGGAGCTCAACGAGTGCCCTGCGCTAAGCACCTTTGGTGCTCATTGCAAGTCTCTCCCCCTGACTATTTCCTCCCTTGTGTCTCCTTTGCCCCCTCCCTTGTGTCTCTTTCCCTCCTCCCTCCCTTGTGTCTCCTTTCCCCCTACTCTACCTCCCTTGTGTCTAATTTTCCCCTCCTCTCCCTCCCATGTGTCTCATTTCCCCCCTCCTCTCCCTCCCTTGTGTCTCATTTCCCCCCTCCTCTCCCTCCCTTGTGTCTCCTTCCCCCCTCCTCTCCCTCCCTCTCTCCCTTGTGTCTTATTTCCCCCTCCTCTCCCTCCCTTGTGTCTAATTTCCCCCCTCCACTCTATTTCCCTTGTGTCTCATTTCCCCCCTCCTCTCCCTCCCTTGTGTCTCATTTCCCCCCTCCTCTCCCTCCCTAGTGTCTTATTTCGCCCCTCCTCTCCCTCCCTTGTGTCTCATTTCCCCCCTCCTCTCCCTCCCTTGTGTCTCATTTCCCCCTTCCTCTCCCTCCCTTGTGTCTTATTTCGCCCCTCCTCTCCCTCCCTTGTGTCTCATTTTCCCCTTCGTCTCCTCCCTTGTGTCTCATTTCCCGTCTCCTCTCCTTCTTGTGTCTCATTACACCCCTCCTCTCCCTCCCTTGTGTCTCATTTCCCCCCTCCTCTATCTCGTGTCGCATTTCTCCTCTCCCTCCATTCTGTACCTGATGTCATTGGTGGTGCAGCGGAGCAATGGCTTCCCACCTCTGCCGGCGCGTCCTCTCTTCAGTGTAGGGATGTAGCAATAACGTAATAACTCTGCAGAGAGAAAGCACCGGCAGGGGTGGGACGCGCTTGGTCCACTGAACCACCAATGAAGGAGCAGCTTACAGCCTACGGGGTGCCGTAATTCTTAGGAGATAGGTTCCAGGCACTGGGGGAGTCAGAGGGGGAGATGAGGGAGAGGCAGAGGGGGAGATGAGAGAGAGACAGAGGGGAGATGAGAGAGAGGCAGAGGGGAGATGAGTTGCACACAGTGGGTGATGAGAGCCCTGTGGAATGCCCTTTGGAATGCCATGTGTCTCTTTCCACCCTTTCCACCCTCTCCCCTCTGTCCCTTCCCTGTGTCTCTCTGCTGTTGTTTTTTTGCTTTTTTTCAAAGTCCCATGTGACTGCCGTTGTTCATCTGTGATTGTCTTTTGCATCGTGCCTGGCCTTGCGGAGCCTCGTTTTCATCCTGTTTCAGAATGTTTACGTTTTTTCTGCTAACATGTTTTCCCCGCTTCTGCAATTTTCGATCGTTAAAGAAGACAAAATATGCCTCAAATGAACTTGCAATCTCACTCACAGGCTCCCTGGCTCTGCCCCTGTACTGTGTGTAAGTGTGTAAATTTATTTGAGGCATATTTGTGTGTTTTTGCTCTCTTTTCCATTTTGGTGGTTCAGCCCTGCAGTCCATCATATGGCCGTAATTTTGCGTCCGTTGCAAAGTCCAGGGGCCTCGCGATGAGGCCTCATTGCAGCTAAGTCCCACGTGTCTCAGGATGAGCGCCAGCTAAGTCCTGCGTGTCCACCCCTGCAATGAGCGCCTTCAACGCTCATTGCAGCCAAAGTCCTGCTTGCTTCAACTGCTTGCCTTGCTTTGCAAGGCGAGCAGTGCAATGAGCACCTTCAGCACTCATTGTAGCCTAAGTCCCGCATGCCTCAACTGCTCTCCTCGCTTCTCAAGGCTAGCTGTCGACTGCTCGCCTTGCAAAGCGTGACGACAACTCACAGTACGACAACTATATATGTGACAGAAATAAAGGTTATATTTTAGTTATCACTGTGTGTATGCTATTTCTTTCTCTGGTAGCCATTATTTTGTGTCTGAGAAGGGTCAGGATTACAATGACTAAGTTGAAGAGTGTTTCTTTCTCTTTCCTTTTGTTTATAACTTTAACCAAACTCTTCTTAGTCCTTTTTAAGAGTCATAGTAATATTTATAAAACTTTATTGATACAAATATATTATACAAACTCATGGACTCTTTGTTTTTCAGTATCTTCTCTTTTTGAAATATGTTTAAGTAAGCTCTTTGCAAGACCTCCTTGGGCCCAGTAACCTGTTGTTCGAATTTAGCCATTTGTGGGCTTGACGGAGAGGTTAGGGAGGGAGAATCGGAGCAATTGAATAGCGAATTTGCGATTTTAGAGATCGGGACACTTGTGGCCGTGAAAGATCAAAGGCTTTGAGGGAAGTAAGCTGCAATTTAAGAAATCACTAGGAATCGCAGCTCACAGGACATAACTCAATCGGAGCCCGCAAACGGAAGGCAATTGAATAGCAAAGTAGCTTGCAAACTCCATTTGCAAGCCCGGATCTTTAAATTGAAGGAATTGAATGAAGGCCATAAGTGAATAAGAGAGTTTGGTAACATAAACTTTATTACTGATAACGACAGGTAATTACTTGGTAGGCACATTATACACACCCTGTGCCTGAAAAGGTTAGTCTATCAATGTACATCAACATACACATTTGTATAAATGTATGCAATAATATAAGAATTTCAAATTTTGCTAGCAAGAAATCTCAAGCAACGACGTTATAAGATGCATATAAAACACTATACTATATATATATATATATATATATATATATATATATATATATATATATATATAGTATGTAATATATAATGAATATATCATGTATAATGAAAAAATATGTACCAAATAAGTCTACATATGTTTATGCCTAACAAAGACCTGATACATTTAAAAGCTCATATTTGAATTTTTTGCTCAAAAAGTTTATCCCTCTATATATGCCCCTTTCTCTCACTTCCTCTTCACTCTTCCTCTTTACCCTCTCTGATCACCTCTCTCTCTGCCTGTATCTCCTCTCCCCCAGTGTATCTCCTCTTTCTTCCCTACATCCCCTCTCATGCCCTTTCTCTCTCTCATCTCCCATGTCTTTCCACTTCAAACCATACTTTCTCTCTCTTTTCACCAGATTCTCTCCTTTTTCACTCTTCTCTCCTATCCCACTTTCTCACTCTTGTAACTCTTTTTATCCTTTCCCCCGCCCCATCTCTCACTCCAGATCCACCTATCTTTCCTCCACTTCCTCCCATGTTCACTCTTTCTTCCACTCTGCCACTTTTCTCCACCATACCCCCTCCCCCCACTCTCCCATCCCCCACTTCCCCATCCCATCATTGCCCTCTCTCTCCTATCCCTCACTGCCCCATCTCATCCCTTTCTTCATTCCCCCATTCTCCCCAATCCCCTTCACTTTCGCCTATCCCCTTCATGTCTTCTCCATTTCTTTTTATCCCCTAATTTCCCCTGTTCCCCATCTCCTCCAAATCTCTCCCCATCTCTTCATTCCCCCATTCTCCCCAATCTCCCCTTTCATCTCTTCTCAATTTCCCTTTCTCTCTCTATTTTCCCCAAATTGCTCCATCTCCTCCAATCTCTCGCCATTTACATCCTTCTCTCCCCTATCTCCCATTCCTCCTATTTAACCCCATCTTCCATCTTTCTCAATTCTCATCTATCCACTCTATCCCCATTGCTCTCTCTCTCCCAATCTCCCGCATCCCCTCTATTATCCCTCTTCCCAATATCACCTGCTACCCAGCCCCTTTCCGATTTCTCCAACCCCCACTTTCTCCCCATCCTTTTTTCTCTCCTAATCTTTCCATCCCCTCTCTTCTCCTATTCCCCTCTCTTCCTCCCCTACTCACTGCTCTCCCTCCTATCCTGATGTATCTCACCCTTCCCATCCTCTCTTCCCTTATCTCTTTCCCCATCCCCTTTATTCTCTCTCATCTTCCTCTATTCCACTTACCCCTCTTATTCATCCAGCTCTTCCTCTTCTCCATCCCCCACTCTCTCCCCCTAAACTCTCTCCCTTATCCCCTTTTATCCTGTTTTTTAGTGAGGTTTTGAATGTTTTGAGGCAGGAGGATAATCTGGTGGAGCGTGGCAAGAAGTTCCAGGGAATAGAGGCAGCATGAGAAAAGTCCTGAAGGCGAGAGTGAGGGGAGGTGACAAGAGTTGTAGAAAGAAGAAGGTCATTAGCAGAAGGAAGAGGGTGGTCGGGGGAATATTTGCAGATGAGCACAGAGATGTACTGGGGTGCACTATTGCTGATGGCTTTGTAAGTTAGGGTCATGATTTTAAATTTTATTCTGGAGGCTAAGGGAAGCCAGTAGAGTAATTGACAGAGAGGTGATGCAGACACTGAACGTTATTTATGGACGATGAGTCTAGCAGAGGCATTCATTATGGATTGAAGTATGGATAACGGTGGTGGGTAGGCCAGCAAGAGCGGGTTGCAGTAGTCATGTCGAGTGATGATCAGAAAGTGTATTAGGATTTTAGTTGTGTCTTGTGTAAGATAGTGGCAAATTCTGGAGAAGTTTTTTAGATGGAGAAGGCAAGATTTTGTTAGTGACTGTATGTGAGGGATGAAATACAGGACGGGGTCCAGTAGAACCCCAAGGCAACATGCTTGGGAGGTGGGAATGATGATGTCATTGTTGACAGTGAGAGAGATGTGAGGAATTGACGCTGTGGTAGAGGGAGGGAAGATTAGGAATTCAGTCTTAGACATGTTGAGTTTGAGATGGTGGGTGGACATCCAAGAGTATATACTAGAAAGGAAGTTGCAGATGTGTGTTAGAGGAAGGGGGGATAGATCTGGTGATGAGAGGTAGATTTGAGTGTCATCTGCATAGAGATGATACTGAAGCCCAAAAGAGTTTATTAGGGTACCAAGTGAGGATGTGTTGATGGAGAAGAGGAGGGGGGCTAGGACTGAACCTTGGGGTACTCCAATAGACAGGGGTAAGTAGAAGAAGAGGTGTCAGAGAGGGAGACACTGAATGATCGATTTTGTAGGTATGATGAGAACCACGAGAGAACAGTGTCTTGAATACCAAGGGAGGAGAGCATATGGAGTGTGGACAAGTGGATGGTCGACTGTGTCAAAGGCAGCAGAGAGATCTAGAAGAAGTAGAATGGAAAAGTGACATTTTGACTTGGTTGAGAACACCATGAGCAGAGGATGAAATCTAAAAGAAATAACAGAATCAAAGCTCATCTGTCCCCCTCTGTATCTTTCTCTGAATAAGGACACAAAACGCTACTTTCCCAACTGAGCTGCACACAAATTGTGCAGAAGCTTGCATGCTTGCAGCCGAATATCATGAGCACAACAGGCTATCTGACTACAGATGCATATACACTTAGAACCTGATCTTTACTCACCACCACTGCCTCCACATCCTACACGACATGTGAAACTAACAGCCTTATTAAATTGCGATTCGGTAAATTTAAAAGGGCTCTAATTAAGCACACAGCATATTTTTTTACAGAAGTTTTTAGTTAGTGAACTTCTACCCAAAAGCAAGGTCTTCACTAACTAAAAACTTCTGTAAAAAAAATATGCTGTGTGCTTAATTAGAGCCCTTTTAAATTTACCGAATCGCAATTTAATAAGGCTGTAAGTTTCAGCAATAAATCTGGAACTAATTTGGAAGAGATCTGCATCACTTGACCACTAGTTGTAGCATCACTGGCCAATGGGAACACACTGTACATTGCAAGTGTATTTCTTAGCCATACTTGAAGTGACAGCCTGACCCCCACAATACCTAAGAACAGCAGAGGAAGCAGATTAGAATTAACTCTCCATATATTTGACCTAAACCCCCATAGCTTTAAGATGATCAAAATGATGTAGTCCGAACCTCTTTGATACAAAAGCAATAGTGTAATGAAATGCATCAATTACAAGGGGTTCTGAGCTATGCATCTTTTCAAAATGACGCATAATTTATTTTCCATTGTCTAATTGTTTTATAGTATAGATAGAATGTTTTAGTGACACTGTTAAAATCTGTGCCTGTCTGATGGAGTGTTCTTAGAAAACCTCAAAAGTTACTTTCAAGTGCATATCATAACTATTCAGTTTGGATTGTAACCTATTACATGGAGCCAAAGCTCGCATTACTGAGACTTAAACACACAAACCCAAAACATTACAAGTTTGACATTCAGCAACCTTGCCTTAGGCAGATATGTATTTTTGCCTAAATCAAAAAGGTACAAGCATAGGGCAGCACGTTATTGTGGGAACACACCTCCAAAGCTGCTTGTCAATAGGCAAAAACATTTAATATGCATTGAAACATATTGATTTGCAGAGAAATATATGTACGCATTTAGGATATTGTTTGTATGTGGTAGAACCTGAGAAAGCATGTAAGATGCATAGTAATGTGGGATCCATTTATGTTTGGGTCGAAACAGATTAAATACTAAATACACTTATTGCTTGAGGGTTAACAAATCTCTAAATTCATTCTGCCAAAACAAGCATAACTATTTCATATGACACCCTTAAAAAGGCAATAGCAAACCTTAAACTCTGTGAAATACCATATGGAAGACAGCTACATAAAATTTCTCATCTAGACAGGTGACCGACCGTATTGCTAGTTGTGATCTGAAATCACTTACCAAAACAACAGTATCAACTCAACTTTCCTATAACAGTGGATTAGATAAAACAAGCAATTTTAAGGCCCACTCTAGTTCAAGAAAAACTACATTTGAAGGCAGATAAGACAAAGTTGTAGATACACATTCTTGTAGAAAGAGATAAAGGCATTACACTCATCGGAGCCTATAATCTAAAAGTTTTCATTACCATCTGTGAAATAAAAATTGCACCTGATGAAGGTGCAATACAATATAGTAAATTAATATTCTGACTTTTATTTTAATTAACATTCCTTAGAATAAATACTGTGTAAATTAAACTTTATTAAACAAAAATTATGATATACTGTATATATTTTGAATGTACCCTTGTTTACCAGTAGCAGATGCGGTGTCCCTGTATGCGTCTTTTCATGTAGATAATTCAATACCTCAGCGAAGCCACTAGGGAGCTATCTAGATTAAATCTGTGTAAGAGACTTGTATTTTCTATAGCACTATGTCTTACATTACTGGGCTTAATGGTTTCGGTAGTGACACACCCCAGGGAGATGGTGCCAGAGTCTCCGTGTCAGAGAGCAGGTCTAGCAGGTTTCAAGAGGAAGTCATTGGTTATAAGATTTTTGTCACCTCTCCTAGTTCTTGTTAAAATATTCTGCGTAACCACATATCTAGGCACATTAAGTGACAAGACCACAGTTTTCACTTATAATAAAATTATCAAAAAATGTCAGAGCCTTCTATCCAAAATGAAAATTTAAAGATACAATTATAGCACGAATAAAATCCACCATTGGTGTCTTTATAGCAATGCAAAGGATTGCAGTATACTGTATAAATGTGTTGAAAAGATTGCACAAACTTTGTGATAATCCAATATGCAGTATGTTTAAAGTGACTCATAATTTTTGATTTATCTTCAACCTGTTAGAGCAAAGTCACAACTCTAAGAAAGAAGATCCTTAAACAGTTCTCAAAATATTTGTGTAACTTACCCTAACTTATTATCTAGTTATTCAGTCACATTCAACTTTCTGTGGCCCTAAAGACCACAGCACTCCAGGCACATTTGTCAATCACTGCCCCTCTGAGCACCTTAATATGCATCTTGAAGCTTCTATCCCAGCAGTGCATGTATCTGCAAATGAATGAGATTTTCATTTATTCTAATCAGAGTATAGACAGATGTAGCTACCCCATTGCCATTCTCTTTGCATTCAAAACCTTACGAAATATGTCACAGGAAATTAATAATTATTATTATTATTATCTTTTATTTGTAATGCGCCAACATATTCTGCAGCGCTATACAGGGGTTAAGTGCAACAAAATATGCAATATTAAACATGGTAAAAGGTGGAGAGCCCTGTCTTTAACTTTAAAATCTTACATACAAAGTGCTTTCCTCAAAAGACTGAAAACTCACAGTCTTACAATCTAAAGGGAGTGGGAGAGGCAGTAACCTCTGCAAGAAACACAGATATGAATTTGGAAGGACCAGGAAGAGAGAGAAAGTAATAGAGAATAAAGAATAAGAGAAAACAATTCTGTTGGTTTATGGCAGGCACTGAGATCACCTGGATAGAAGATGTAAGAAGAAGTTGGGAGAATGTTTCCATATAGTAGAAGGTAGCAGAAATCTTATAGGGAGGGACTGTGAAAAAGTGGTGCTACTATGCAGTTTATCTTTACCTAGCAGAAGTTTTGTGTGAAGCACAGGAGAGAGCTGAAAAGTAATCAGGGTAGTTATGGTGGATGGATAGGTGGCATATTTGGACAGCATATACTGCCGATTGGTAAGGTGCAAGTGATTTCCATGCCTCTATAAACTGAATCTAAATAGGGGCGGATGGGGAAAGGGCAGGGAGGTTAGGGAAGTGCTCTTAGACTTAACTCAGAGCAGAGGCCAAGATGGGGATTTCAAAAGACACTAAAAGAAGAATGGGAAAATGGTGTGAGGGACAGAGAGACAAGGAGGGAGAGAACAGAGAGAGTGATAGGAATGAGAGAAAGAAACATCAATAGATAAATGGGGAATGAGGCCATAAAATGAAAGTAAGGATGGCAAATTGAGGCCAGATACAGCAGGGGACGGGGATAGACAGATGTTAGAACATATTGTAAATAAATCAGAGACACTATTATTTCTTTACATTCTAAAAACATGTTGCTTTTTTCAAGTATAGTTCTTCAATCAATTGTATTTTAAATTTAGGACCACTGTGGTCATTTGGAAACCCTGGTGTATGTCCCTCCTATGCAGGATATAAACAAGGGAACCACACTTATGACTTATACATCTATATTGCTGCATCTTGGCTTAGAGAAACAAACCCCTAAAGCCATCCGCACAGTGTATCCTTCAGCAGGAGCATCACTTTCAAAAACAGAAACACATTATTCATTATCAAAAACACTCTTTCTGATGCAACAAGGAAAACAAATGCTTTCAGTGGCCCTTTAATGTATAGTGATTAAAAGCATTGATATTTTATGAGAAACTTACACTAAAACATTTCTCTGATCTTTAGGCTTGAGCTACTCACACCAATCTTAAATGATGTAGCTCATTTCTCTGTGTTCTGCAATGAAAGCTGTGCAGGAAAACAGCATTTATTTGTCCTCCACATTCTACAACAGTTTGGCAAAATTGAAAGAGATCCAACCCAAAGAAAACCCACTTTTTAGTGCAAGTTTTAAGAAAGAAAACAAAATGCTTTCTTTTTAAAAAGCAAAATACATTGAAACTTGTTAACATTGATCATTAATACTTAAATGTCCATGGTGATGACCCTTTAAACCTAGTGAAGGCTTCTACTGAACCGCACTAATACAGAAAAATAAGGACTCAGCAGTTTTCTACAGCCACAACCAAAAATAGTGAAATAATAATTAAAAATGTAGTTCAGATACTATTCCATAGCAGTCGTTTGCATAGTTTTCACCTTGTTAAAAAAAACTAAACTGAAAAGGTCAAATTAATTGAAGAATATATTTGAAACTGGTTGTAATAAAAAAATCAAAGTGGAAGTGCCTTAAAACTGACATCAAAATTAAATTGGTATTATCTTTAAATGAACTGATGGATACACCCTATGAGCTAATAATAAGGATTAGCAGGTGATAAAGAAGATACACAATCCCAGTTTGTATATGGATTTATATTGTAAGCCATTTTTGTTATAAAGTTAATCAATACTTAGAATTTGTATGCTGTTGTATTTATATGCAAATGATCTGTTCAGGCAAATTAATTAGTTGCTCTGATGTGCTAGTTCCTATTGCTTGACTGTCTCTGTGGTAGCCAAAATAGAGGGCCTCATTCAATTAAGCTTTTGCTCGAACTGGAAGCCTGTAATGGAGGCCGCAAGTTAATTTGCTATTCAATTGGTGTCTATTTGCGGGCTCCACAAGTTACAGCCTTAACAAAATGGCAATGGTTAAACCCGTGGCTTACAGCCTCCCGAAGCCTTTAATCTTTCATTGACGCAAGACTTCCAATCTCTAAAATCGCAAATCACTATTCAATTGCAAAAATCGATCAACACCGCACACGCACTCAAGCCTATAGACGCCAAATGTTGGCCCAAAGTTTTACAGGTTCCAAATATGACCCGCAAAGGGTTTAGAGACTAGTTTGTAACACTGTAAATCCCAATATAAAGACACCAATGTACTTTAAAACATGGGGAAAGCTATGGAAGGCATTACAATTACATGTACAAGAACAACTCCCAACTATCAAATATAGCAACAACAATTTTTTTAATTTTCCTCATAGGTTGTACTGGTCATGCATTTGCCAATATGAAAAGCCATGCTGAAAACTATTAAAGACACACTACCTGATTAAATTGCAACACAAAGTGGATTTTCCTTTACAGATAAAGGCTGATAAATTGCAGAGTGCACTAAATGTGCCCAGGTAAAGACTGATAAATTGCAGAGTGCACTAATTGTGCCGAGGTGAGAGGGGTGTGGCTTGACTGTGTAACTAATATAAAAGTGTTGTGAGCTGTTTTGGGGCCTGTTTACAAGTGGATTTTCCTTTACAGATAAAGGCTGATAAATTGCAAAGTGCACTAAATGTGCCGAGGTTAGAGGGGTGTGGCTTGACTGTTTAACTAGTATACAAGGTTTGTGAGATGTTTTGGGGCCTGTTTACAAGTGGATTTTCCTTTACGGATAAAGGCTGATAAATTGCAGAGTGCACTAATTGTGCCCAGGTGAGAGGGGTGTGGCTTGACTGTTTAACTAATATAAAAGGTTTGTGAGCTGTTTTGGGGCCTGTTTGCAAGTGGATTTTCCTTTACAGATAAAGGCTGATAAATTGCAGAGTGCACTAATTGTGCCCAGGTGAGAAGGCAGAAGTTAGTATAAACGGGGAAGGGGCGAACTTGTGAGCTTGCAAACATTTTCGGTATCAGGTGCAGTTCTAGTGAAGTGTAGGAGTTTTAATAGGGGTAGGGAGGGCAGATTTATAGTACAAAGGAGGAAAACGATATACAAATATATTATTTTATAATATTTTTCCCACTGAAATTTTGTAGACATAATAATAATAATAATTATGAGTCAGTCCAGTGGCAACCTCACTCAGTGTACATCCTGTCATATGTATGCAATACTGGAACAGATGATCCAGGGTCCATACCTCTGTGACAGGTGTGAGCATGTTGCCTCTCTGTAAGCTTAAATTGGAGATCTGGAGCGAAGAATTGCAGTACGTGCTGATATTGCTCCATTGGAAGTGGGGTTGGTGCTCACTGAGCACAGTTTAGCTGGGCCTAGCATGGAGGGTGGAGCTGGGGCTAGTGAGGATGTCCAGGGAGGTAGCTTGGTTACAGTTACAAGGGGAAGCAGGGGGAACAGGAGGAGGCAGGCCAGTTCTGAGTTGGCAAACACCAACAGATTTGCCAGATTGAGTGAAACTGTTGGGGATCTCCATTCAGGAATGGCAATGCTAGATAGAGCTGTTCCCTCTAACAGCCGGGAGAACAGCTCTACTGGAGGAGTGGGAGGGCAGCATAGGCAGAGCAACAGACAGGTTTTGGTTGTAGGGGACTCTATTATCAGGATGGTAGACAGGGTGATTTGTCACCCAGATCCCAGCAATCGAACAGTTTGCTGTCTCCCGGGTGCTCGGGTTCGTCATGTTGTGGATCGGGTAGACAAACTATTGGGAGGGGCTGGAAATGAACCGGCAGTCTTGGTACATATTGGTACCAATGACAAAGTTAGTGGAAGATGGAGTGTCCTAAAGAATGATTTTAGAGAACTAGGTAATATGCTGAAGGCAAGGACCTCCAAGGTAGTATTTTCTGAGATACTACCAGTGCCACGTGCTAGCCCAGGGAGGCAGAAGGAGCTTAGGGAGGTTAATGCGTGGCTAAAGATGTGGTGCACTAAAGAGGGGTTTGGGTTTTTAGAGCACTGGGCTGACTTCTCACTTCGGTACAATCTCTACAGTAGGGATGGATTGCACCTTAATGATGAGGGAGCTTTTGAACTAGGGGATAGGATGGTAGAAAGGCAGGAGGAGTTTTTAAACTAGTAGTTGGGGGGGAGGGGCTAGATATAAGTAATGGGGTAGAAAGTGTAGAGGGTATAAGGGATGAATTAACAACTCATGTAATTCAAGTACAGTGGCAGGCACTTCAGAACTACAGACTCATAACATAAGGTGTATGCTTGCTAATGCCAGAAGCTTGCCAGGAAAAATGGGAGAGTTAGAATTATTAGCAATTAATGAAAAATGGGATTTAATAGGCATTACTGAAACAAGGTGGGATGAATCTCATGACTGGACTGTTAATCTGGATGGTTATAACCTATTTGGGAAAGATAGAGGCAATGGTAAATGAGGAGGAGGGATTTGTCTGTATGTTAAGCCTGAATTTAAGCCTATAGTCAGAGAAGATATTTATGGTGGACCTAGTGATAAAGCTGAATTTTTGTGGGTACAGTTAAATAGCGGAGCAGCAAATTCCAAAAGAATATTAGTAGGAGTATGCCATAAACCCCCAAATATAGCTGAAAGTGAGGAAATAAATTTATTGTTAAAGATTGAAAATGCAGCTAGGCATGGTCAAGTTCTAATAATGGGAGATTTTAATTACCCTGAAATAAACTGGATAAATGAGACCAACAGTTCATCTAAGGGGAGCAGGTTCTTGAGTACACTCAGGGATCATTATCTGGCCAAGGTTGTACAAGAGCCTACTAGAAATGAAGCTATCTTAGATTTGTTCATCATAAATAATATTGATATAGTATCTAATGTTGGAATAGGGCAACCTTTGGGAAACAGTGATCACAACACAGTCTCGTTTGAGATTGAATTAAAAAAACAAAATTTTAAGGGGCCAACAAAAACTCTTAATTTTAAAAGGGCAGATTTTAGCGGTCTAAGGGCAGCAATACAAAGTATAGACTGGGACAGAGAACTGGCAGGTAAAAACACTGACTACAAGTAGATAACATTTAAATCCTTACTAAATATACATACACATCGGCATATACCGTGTGGGAATAAAAGTAAAAGGAGTAAATCCCATCCAATGTCGCTTAACAATGATTTAAAGATCAAGATACGGAGTAAAAAACAGGCATTTAAATTAAACAAACAAGAGGGGACAGAGACTGCTTTACAGGAATACAAGGAAATCAACAAGGCTTGCAAAAGGGCAATTAGACTGGCTAAAATAGAAAATGAAAAATGAATTGCAAAAGAGAGTCAGACTAACCCTAAAATATTTTTTTTGTATATTAATGGGAAGAAGGTGAGGAGGGAAGCTATAGGAACATTACAATGTGACACAGGCCGTCTGATAATTAGTGACCAAGAAAAGGCAGATAAGCTAAATAGGTTCTTTTCTTCGGTATACACAAGTCACGGCAACATAATGGGGCTACACTACCTTTGCCAAATAATTAGTTAACACAGGAAGTAATCCAAAAAAAGGTTGGAAAAAATAAATGTTAATAAAGCCCCGGGTCCTGATGGAATACATCCAAGGGTACTAAGGGAACTGGGTTCTGTAATAGCCAAACCATTATATTTATTTTTCAAGATTCACTCAACACAGGGTCTCTACCAGATGACTGGAGAAAAGCTGATGTGATACCTAAAAAGGGAGCAAGAGGAAGTCCGGGGAATTATAGACCAGTTATAGGCCTCACTTCTGTAGTGGGGAAGCTTTTCGAAGGGTTAATAAGCGATAATATACAAGAATATGTCTATTTGAACAGGATTATAAGTAGGAGTCAACATGGATTTATAAGGGATAGGTCATGTCAAACAAATCTAATTAGTTTCTATGAGGAGGTTAGTAGGAACCTGGATCAAGGCAACTCAGTGGATGTAGTCTTTTTGGATTTTGCAAAGGCTTTTGATACAGTGCAACATGGGAGACTATTGTGCAAACTAAGAGATACAGGAGTTGCAGTAAATATCTGCTCATGGAATGAGAGCTGGCTAAAAGACAGGAAACAAAGGGTTGTTGTAAATGGAACATACG
This sequence comes from Discoglossus pictus, assembly GCA_027410445.1. Classification (NCBI taxonomy): domain Eukaryota; kingdom Metazoa; phylum Chordata; class Amphibia; order Anura; family Alytidae; genus Discoglossus; species Discoglossus pictus. The sequence continues at coordinate 51,683,675 of CM050172.1, read as the reverse complement.
CCAAATGGACTAATGTGGTAAGTGGGGTTCCCCAGGCTTCAGTATTAGGTCCTCTCCTTTTTAACATATTTATTAATGACTTAGAGGTAGGATTGGAGTGTGGTGTCTCCATTTTCGCTGATGACACGAAGTTGTGCAAGGTAATTAAATCAGATAGTGATGTGCTTTCCCTCCAAAGGGATTTACATAAAATCGAGGAATGGGCATCTAAATAGTAGATGAGATTTAATACAAATAAATGTAAAGTTATGCATGTGGGAAAGAAAAATAGCCATACAATTTATAATCTCAATGGAGGAAATCTAGGGGTAACAGATATGAAAGGGATTTGGGAGTGCTTGTGGACAACCACCTAGGTAACAGTGCTCAAATCCAAGCAGCAGCTGCAAAGGCAAATCAAATATTAGCATGTATTAAGAAGGGTATAGAAGCCAGGGAAGCAAATATAATTCTGCCACTATACAAATATCTAATACGCCCTCATTTGGAATATGGAGTACAATTTTGGGCACCACTTCATAAAAAGGACATTTTAGAGCTGGAAAAGGTACAGAGGAGGGCAACAAAACTAATAAGGGGAATGGAGGGGCTAAGTTATGAAGAAAGACTTACCAAATTAAACTTATTTTCTCTAGAAAAAAGGCGTCTAAGAGGAGATATGATTACCTTATATAAATACATCCAGGATCAGTATAAAGATTTGTCAAGGGAGCCTTTTGTGCCAAGAGGTTTTCAACTGACAAGAGGACATCCCTTGAGGTTAGAAGTAAAACGATTCCACCTTAAAGAAAGAAAAGGGTTCTTCACAGTAAGGTTGGTTAATCTGTGGAATTCTCTACCAGAGGAGGTGGTGACAGCGGATTTGATAGATAACTTTAAAAGGGGACTGGATTTATTTCTAATTAAAAAGGGAATTCAGGGTTATCATGCATAATTAGAGTGGCAGTATTGATCCAGGGAGAAGACCGGTCGCCGGTGTCTGGGATCAGGAGGGAATTGATTTTTTTTTAAATATATATACAACTAATTAATTAATAGTTAATCCGCATATTGCAGATCAGAGGAGATCTTAAAAGGTTGAACTTGATGGACTGAAAGTCTTTTTTCAACCTTAAATACTATGTAACTATGTAACTATGTAACAAATATATGCAATTTGCTGACATATTAACCCTTTCTCCCTCACAGAGGCTCTAATGTGGACCACAAAGATCGTCTTATATACATTTAACTCATCACATCTACATTGAGAAAACAAATAGTGGCCAAATTACACTGCCACATTGCCCATATCAAGTACAAGGGGAACATTTCACATATGGTTGTTTCATCCCTCAGTTGTGTCCGACACTCTGGGACCCTATGGACTGCAGCCCACCTGCTAATGTCTCTGTCAGTGCGTATCCACAAGGTTTGCATGCCAAAGATACTAGAGTGGGTTGCCAGTACCTTCTCTAAAGGACTGTGATTTGTCTGACCTCTCTGCTGTGACCTGCCCACCTACAGTTGACTTAAATGGTATAGCTTGCAGCTTTATTCAGTTACACAAGCCCCTTCACCATGACCACTTAGCAATCCACAAGGAGACCATATACCACACTAATGTAAATTGATGAATAGCAAAACATAATGGGAGTTTACCAAATGGGAATGGGTATACATCTTGGCACATGGCCACCAACAACGGCGTGGGACTTTTCAGCATGGGTATAGTGGAGATTACCCCTGATGGAGGTGTGTTGGCTGTTGATCCACGTGCCACTGCACAGCCTCAATGTGTTTTTGTGGCCCTTCCAGGTGTGTTAGAGTAGATTAGCGTAGTGTATGACCCCTGGTCCCCTTTTGGATTGCTAAGTGGTGGTGGTGAAGGGGCTTGAATACCTGAATGAAGCTGTGAGCTATACCATGTAGGGCCACTGTAGATGGGCAGGTCATAGCAAAGAGGTCAGACAAATCACAGTCCAGAAGGAACTGGCAACCCACTCCAGTATCACCTGTCATATTGTTATCAGGCCCTCAGGGGAATGTTGATACTCCATAGTATCACACATTGGTCTTTGCTTGTGTATTAACCCTTTATTATTATTATATGGAATATATTATTATATCATATCTACTTATTATTATTATTATTATTACTTTTATTTGTAACATGCCAATATATTCTGTAGCGCTATACAGGGAAAAGAACAAGGGAAAATATCATTTTAACAAACTGCAGAAAATGGAGGGCCCTTTTTTGAGCTTAGAATATTTGTAGAAAGTGCTTTTTTTCTCAAAGCACTCTACAAGATTGAAAACTCTCTACTTACAATCTAATGCTATTATTACTATTATTATTATTATATGTATTGATATATTCCATAGTAACTAGGGCTCATTAGTTTACATATATAGGAATGTGACACAAATGTGATGTATGTGAATGTCCCATAACCCCAACCATTGAAAACACACTGACACAGTGAGAATCATATAACAAAGCTTTATTTCATACACAGAGCACACTCAGAAAGACTGTGCATTAATATCATGGGTGTGGTGTGGGCGATTCCCAGGAGAGCAAGAGGCTTGTGGGAAAAAGGGGATACCTAAAGGGGGTAATTTCATAGTCTAGAATAATCATGATGCATAGCACCTACCAGGGTCACATGTGATCACTACACCACTGCAACTGGAATCTGATGAAAAAAAGGATCATCAGAAATCACTCCAGTTAATTGAAACAACCATTAATGTGCATAGCACTTACAACTTGTCTAGATCTGCTCAATGAAACAGATGATTAAACCTCTGGACTCTGTAATCCAATCTAGTTTCACACATACAGTGTGGTGACAAAAAAAAATCTGAAAAAAGTGGTCAACATAAAAAGGTGGAGGAGGATAAGAAAATAAATAATCAACATGCATGTAGAGTACCGTGCTAAATACTGTAACTGTAACAATATACCAACTCACCTGATTCCCATCTGCAAGCATTACTATTAGCTAGTTCTCTGGGTAACTCAAAGGCCATGAGCATTAATAATGATGTGTCATCTCACAATAAATGCTTAGCTGTGACCAGCTTCAGTGGTTAAGGTGTACTATCACCTTCTACATATGATATTGTTCATCACCATTGATATCACAGCCATCAGCTATACACCTGTCAGCACATGTTAAAGGATACTCATAATATCAGCAATGGAGGAAAATACCCATTAATATGGAGAGGACACAAAGATCAGCAGCCAAATTCAATGTTACTTACATCAGACACAAGGATCTGTTCTCAGACTGATATTGAGGTCAGGATCACATGCTTCACTAGTTCATATATTAATGTTGGCTGTCATTAACATTCCATTGTGAGACTTTGCAAGTCCACCGCTATAGCTGTATTTGTCTACATTTAAGCTAACAACAATCATGTCTTAGATATCTGGCTATTTGATAACTTTAAGATTGTGGGAGCTACATGTTAAGGGGGGGGGGGGCTGTCATTGAAGGAATGACTACCTGAGAGGCACTGTGAAAACATTACACCTCATACATTTCCTTCACAATGCTTGCAGATGCAGAAGTTGCCTTCATGGACCTGAATTGTACATAAAACAAAACAAAACATAACACCTATAAAATAAGGCCTTAAAACTCATAGGGACTGCATCATCTCTACTCAACAGCATTCCTCGGTGACCATCAATTGGTGAAATGTTAAACAGAACCCTACGTGTCCACAGAGAAAAGGGTCATGGACCATATGATGGGAGGTAGCTAGAGATGTCGCGAATAGTTCGCCGGCTGACTTTTTTTTGCGAACATAGCATGTTCGCGTTCGCGGCGAACTGCGAACATATGCGAGATTCGACCCGCCCCCAATACTTTATCATTGAGCAAACTTTGACCCTGCATGTCACAGTCAGCAGACACATTCCAGCCAATCAGCAGCATACACTCCCTTCTACACCCTTCTACCTCATGGACAGCAGCCATTTTGGAATCATAAGTACCTTGCAGTCTTACTGAGAGGAGGGACAGTGTAGGTGATACTAATTCAATAGGGAAAACCATAGCTAGGCAAGTTTATTCAGTGTCCAGTGCAGTGCTGAAGGAATCTTGTGCATTATTATTATTACTAGCGTATTGCAATGAGATGTGTATGTTTGGAAAGTTGTATAGTTATTAATATACATATGGAGCAGTTTGCGCCATAAAAAAGTGGTCCGTATTAACGGCTTGCCTGCAATGAGCGCCTGTGTGTACTGTCAGTGTGCTTGGTGCTGTGAGTCTGTGTGTACTGTCAGTGTGCTTGATGCTGTAGGTCTGTGTGCACTGCCAGTGTACTTGGTGCTATGGGTCTGTGTGTACTGTCAGTGTGCTTGGTGCTGTAGGTCTGTGTGCACTGTCAGTGTACTTCGTGCTATGGGTCTGTGTGCACTGCCAGTGTACTTGGTGCTGTAGTTCTGTGTGCACTGCCAGTGTACTTGGTGCTATGGGTCTGTGTGCACTGCCAGTGTGCTTGGTGCTTTAGGTCTGTGTGTACTGTCAGTGTACTTGGTGCTGTAGGTCTGTGTGTACTGTCAGTGTGCTTGGTGCTGTAGGTCTGTGTGTACTGTCAGTGTGCTTGGTGCTGTAGGTTTGTGTGTACTGTCAGTGTGCTTGGTGCTGTGAGTCTGTGTGTACTGTCAGTGTACTTGGTGCTGTAGGTCTGTGTGTACTGTCAGTGTACTTGGTGCTGTATATATGTGTGTACTATCAGTGTACTTGGTGCTTTGGGTCAATGTGTACTGTCAGTGTACTTGGTGCTGTAGGTCTGTTTGCACTGCCAGTGTACTTGGTGCTATGGGTCTGTGTTTACTGTCAGTGTGCTTGGTGCTGTAGGTCTGTGTGCACTGTCAGTGTTCTTGGTGCTGTAGTTCTGTGTGCACTGCCAGTGTACTTGGTGGTATGGGTCTGTGTGCACTGTCAGTGTAATTGGTGCTGTGAGTCTGTGTGTACTGCCAGTGTACTTGGTGCTATGGGTCTGTGTGTACTTGGCAGTGTACTTGGTGCTGTAGGTCTGTGTGTACTGCCAGTGTGCTTGGTGCTATAGGTCTGTGTGCACTGCCAGTGTACTTGGTGCTATGGGTCTGTGTGTACTATCAGTGTTCTTGGTGCTGTAGTTCTGTGTGCACTGACAGTGTACTTGGTGCTATAGGTCTGTGTGCACTGCCAGTGTGCTTGGTGCTCTAGGTCTGTGTGTACTGTCAGTGTGCTTGGTGCTATATGTCTATGTGTACTGTCAGTGTACTTGGTGCTGTATATATGTGTGTACTATCAGTGTACTTGGTGCTTTGGGTCAATGTGTACTGTCAGTGTACTTGGTGCTGTAGGTCTGTTTGCACTGCCAGTGTACTTGGTGCTATGGGTCTGTGTGTACTGTCAGTGTGCTTGGTGCTGTAGGTCTGTGTGCACTGTCAGTGTTCTTGGTGCTGTAGTTCTGTGTGCACTGCCAGTGTACTTGGTGCTATGGGTCTGTGTGCACTGTCAGTGTAATTGGTGCTGTGAGTCTGTGTGTACTGCCAGTGTACTTGGTGCTATGGGTCTGTGTGTACTTGGCAGTGTACTTGGTGCTGTAGGTCTGTGTGCACTGTCAGTGTTCTTGGTGCTGTAGTTCTGTGTGTACTGCCAGTGTACTTGGTGCTATGGGTCTGTGTGTACTTGGCAGTGTACTTGGTGCTGTAGGTCTGTGTGTACTGTCAGTGTGCTTGGTGCTATAGGTCTGTGTGCACTGCAAGTGTACTTGGTGCTATGGGTCTGTGTGTACTGTCAGTGTTCTTGGTGCTGTAGTTCTGTGTGCACTGACAGTGTACTTGGTGCTATAGGTCTGTGTGCACTGCCAATGTGCTTGGTGCTCTAGGTCTGTGTGTACTGTCAGTGTGCTTGGTGTTGTAGGTTTGTGTGTACTGTCAGTGTGCTTGGTGCTGTGAGTCTGTGTGTACTGTCAGTGTACTTGGTGCTGTAGGTCTGTGTGTACTGTCAGTGTACTTGGTGCTATGTGTTTGTGTGCACTGCCAGTGTGCTTGGTGCTGTAGGTCTGTGTGTACTGTCAGTGTGCTTGGTGCTGTAGGTTTGTGTGTACTGTCAGTGTGCTTGGTGCTGTGAGTCTGTGTGTACTGTCAGTGTACTTGGTGCTGTAGGTCTGTGTGTACTGTCAGTGTACTTGGTGCTGTATATATGTGTGTACTATCAGTGTACTTGGTGCTGTGGGTCAATGTGTACTGTCAGTGTACTTGGTGCTGTAGGTCTGTTTGCACTGCCAGTGAACTTGGTGCTGTATATCTGTGTGTACTTTCAGTATACTTGGTGCTGTGAGTCTGTGTGCACTGCCAGTGTGCTTGGTGCTGTAGGTCTGTGTGTACTGTCAGTGTGCTTGGTGCTATATGTCTATGTGTACTGTCAGTGTACTTGGTGCTGTAGGTCTGTGTGTCCTCCCCCTCTCTCCTCCCCTGTTAGCTTCTATACGCATACATAGTTCCAACACCCATGTGTACTGTATAATATTGTATTGCATTATGTTATATTATATCACTAGCGACTTGCCTGGCACAAATGATGGGGCAATAAAGTTTGAAGCCATGGCAATGCTGTTTTCCACACAATGTGATGCTTTTTGAACTCTGAGGACCTTCGGCGCTCATTGTGAGTCTCTTCCCTCGTGTCCTTCATGTTTCGTGCTTTGCAACGATTAATCTTCGGCGCTCATCGCAAAGACAGATATATAAGTACAGTGTTAAATATATAATTTTTTTTGTGCAGTGTAAATTAAAAAATGTATTCAGGTCTCAGAGCATAATAAAGTGATTTAGATTTGTAACTGCTTTGAGAGTGCTATCGCTGGCAGCCAATGAGCAGTAATCCAGATATATAACTGCAGAGTAAAAAGTAAAACATTTTAGTGTAGTGTAAAGTCTACATTTTTATTTTCCATTACTAATTAATACTTATTAAATGAATGCACGATAATAACTATTGTGAATGAACAAATGTATTAGGAAGTGCGAAGCGTTAATGTATGTAAAGTAACCGCAGTGTAAAATATGCTATTAAGCGTATTTTTTTTATATATATTTTTTTTAATAATAATGAATTAATTAATTACTAAAATACTTTACCTATTTGTAATTAATATATCCAGTGATCAATAACCTGAAGAGCTAACAATCAGTTTTGATTTTCCTGCAGCTTACAGTGTACATTTGGACTGTTGGTGACCCGAGGTGTAAGTGTCAGCAATGTGCGCAGTGCACGAGGGGAAACCGCTTGTATAGTCGTGTAACGCGCCATTTTAGATTTGTAATGTTATTAGTTGCAAGTTAGTGTTGTAAAATGGTGGCGATTGTGTATGTGTTTTACGCGGCTCGCCAGCAGTTTCCATTATTTATAATAGTGTATTTTGTACCTCGTCTGTTCCTAGGTAAAAGTCGTACATGGCTGGCGATGTTTTGCGCGGTTTGGGGTCGTGTAGCCTCGTTTTCATTTTTTCCGGACGCCATTTTTTTGTCGCTTAGCCGATTTACAAGTGCCAACTGGGGAAGACGTTACAGATATCACATATATAGTTGTGAGCAGGCGGGTTGTTGCTAACGCTGCGGGCTTGCGAAGCGAGGGCCAGAGTTGCTGGCAAGGAGCGCCGAAGGCTCCCACGTCGGCTGCAATGAGCCACAGGCGGGACTTACACCATCAAATTTACGGACTTACCATCCAAAAATACAGGACTTAGAAAAAAAAACATTACGAGCTCACAAAAATACGACCTTAACGCCCGAAGCGCACGCACATAAAAACATTAAAAACACAATAAATACACACAACAAACACATAAAAAGCTTACCCACAGCAAGGCGGGCACCGAGGACCTCTGCAAGTGAAGTTACACCTCCATTTAAGTCCAAATTCATGAGTTTAGACACCCGAAAATCACCTAAGTGATAGAAAAAATGGCTGTTGAAAAAAAGAAAACGAGGCTACAGGACCCTAAACACGCAAAACACATACGGATTTTCCTAAAAAGCCGTACGAGGTAAAGATACACTATTAACAAGGACGCTAAATCATCCACACCCACGTACCACATACACATTCCCCGCCATTGTACAACACTAACTTACACAATGCGGAAGTACACAGCTACCCTAACGGCTTCCCCTCGCGCACGCAGCCTATTTACACTACACACTGCACACATTGCTGACACTTACACAGCAGCTCCACAGCACTGAAAACCTACATTGTATGCTGCAGGAACATGAAAACAGATTGTCAGCTCTTCAGCACAATGCTTCCTGCATATATTACTTACAAATAGGTAAAGTATATTCATTTAGTAATTATTTCATTAGCATACAAAAATACATATACACAAAAAAAACATTATCACATTAAACATAAAAGCCATTCACTGCGCGCCTCACAACGAGCACCAACACTGCTCATAGCATACAAAGCCTTGCAATAAGCGCAAAAAACACATCACCGCCGACCAAAGAATAACAGCAAAAGCGCCTATCAGAAAAAAAATACAACCAACAGCCTCGCAATGAGCGCCGAAGGATCTCCGACCACCAACAAAATGAATGTCTCGTCCAAACCATTACCTGCCTTACAATCTTATTGCCGCCATTTTTTGATGGGCAAGTCGCTAGTAAATATATAAAGATCAAGATAATAAAAGTATCAGGAAATGTAACACAAAGATGCACGCACGTCTGAATAATACAACAAATACAGATTTTTGTCATAAGTGATATGATCGCAGTATTGGGTCATAAACCCTAAACACTGGAATCTGTTACATACAATTTACTGATGATGTCATTAATGGGCTTCAAGGGGGGGGATCTCTTTTCATACTTTTTGAGCGGTGCAAATCCAACATACGCAGAGCGGAAACGCCACATCTGTGGGACACACACAAAGGGGTTCACTTTGGGAGAAAAAAACAAACAAATATAAAATATTTAATAATCATATTTTGATGTTACCAACAGATAAGGAAACGAAACTGAGGTTATTATATCTAATAGTAGCAAGCCTGGGAGTACTGGGAGTAATAATACTGCAGCAGGAGGTCAGGACTAATGTCACCTATAGACCCCCAGACAGATAAAGGTCAGTACTAATGTCCCTCTATAGACCCCCAGTCAGATAAAGGTCAGTACTAATGTCACCTATAGACCCCCAGTCATATAAAGGTCAGTACTAATGTCACCTATAGACCCCCAGTCATATAAAGGTCAGTACTAATGTCCCTCTATAGACACCCAGTCAGCTAAAGGTCAGTACTAATGTCCCTCTATAGACACCCAGTCAGATAAAGGTCAGTACTAATATCACCTATAGACACCCAGTCAGATAAAGGTCATTACTAATGTCCCTCTATAGACACCCAGTCAGATAAAGGTCAGTACTAATGTCCCTCTATAGACACCCAGTCAGATAAAAGTCATTACTAATGTCCCTCTATAGACACCCAGTCAGATAAAGGTCAGTACTAATGTCACTCTATAGACACCAAGTCAGCTAAAGGTCAGTACTAATGTCCCTCTATAGACACCCAGTCAGATAAAGGTCAGTACTAATATCACCTATAGACACCCAGTCAGATAAAGGTCATTACTAATGTCCCTCTATAGACACCCAGTCAGATAAAGGTCAGTACTATTGTCCCTCTATAGACACCCAGTCAGATAAAGGTCATTACTAATGTCCCTCTATAGACACCCAGTCAGATAAAGGTCAGTACTAATGTCCCTCTATAGACCCCCAGTCAGATAAAGGTCATTACTAATGTCCCTCTATAGACACCCAGTCAGATAAAGGTCAGTACTACACTACACTACCTGATCGATACAACATCATACCTGATGTTTTAAAGCACGTTATTCCAAACAATTTAGGAATGTTAGGTAATTTATGCCCTTTATGGCTTAAAACCAGACTCTGCATCAACTATGTAATTTTCCGTGGGAGTTTTGCCATGGATCCCCCTCCGGCATGCCACAGTCCAGTTGTTAGACCCCTTGAAACAACTTTCCCATCACTATTGTGGCCAGAAAGAGTCCCTGTGGGTTTTAAAATTCGCCTGCCATTGAAGTCTATGGCGGTTCGCCGATGTTCGCCGGTTCGCGAACATTTGCGGAGGTTCGAGTTCGCGGTTCGCGAACCGAAAATTTTAGGTTCGCGACATCACTAGAGGTAGCCATCTGCATACAAAATATCACCATCACATAGGCCAAGATCCAAGACTCTGTAGCCAGGCTAGATTAGGTTAACATTGTGACCAATAAATTGTCACTGAGGAGTGCTGTTGAGAAGGTCACAAACATCTGCGCAGCCCCTAGGTCCTTCTCCACCTAGACACAGGGCCCTAATTCCCTGTGGCCAGCCCCTGTCTCCCTGGTTGTGGTGGTGGGGGCAGGGGGAGGAAGAGGCACCTGCGATGGTGGAGGCATGATGGGAGGAGAAGATGGCCTGGGTTGCAGGTAGCAGAGGGATGCCTCTGGGGTGGAGGAGGTCACCCCCTGGAATGTGTCCTGGTCCGCCCCAATCCTGAACAGCTCAGCTAGGTAGGATTCAATCATCAGGTGGTGCCTACTCTTCGCTTGCGCAGCCTGGCCTGATGTTGGGGATGTAGGCCTCTGGGGCGTGGCCTGGTGAGTCTGGTGAAGTAAGGGCGGTGGTGTTGGTGGGCCCGGTGGTGGGGGTGGTGGCCAGTCCTGTGAGGGGGGGAGCTGGTGGCTGGCGCTCAGTCTCTGGAGGAGGGAGATGGTGGGGTCAAATTCTGGGGATGTCGCTGGTGGTCCTGATGGTGGCCCACTAGCCAGATTACATCCTCCAAACCAGGGCCCTCGGCTCCACTTCTCTCCTCCTCCCCCTGCCCCAGTTTCTGCTGGGCGGGAGCTTACTCCTCCACTTCCTGCTCCAATGGAGCTGGCACCCCAGCCACTGGCTCGCCACTGGACCCAACCTCCTTGATGCTGACAGAGAGAAAAGAAAGGTATATATTATTAATATGATGAACCATACATTGTTTTGTGTTCATTCCTAACTATCTGACATCTTGGCTTGAACCTGGATGATTCTACTAATTGCAACTCAGATTAGATATAATTTGCTAGATATGATCTATTCTTTGGTTCTTGGTCTTGATCGTTCTTGGCTCCTAATGCTATCTTGACTCTAGCTGCATTTTGTCACTGCATAGGCTGCAGTGGGCACATCAATACATGGACTCTCTATTGCTTGATTACTCATGTTGTGCCAAGGAACGACAGTGATTGGTGAGCTTCATGGATTTAATGACGCATCCATCTATCCCTTGTTAGTTCCATAGAGCTGACATGTCAATGTCCTTGTTGGTCACCATGTACATGTGAAGTGTTTGTGTGTGATGTACATGTGATGGCATGTTGGTGTATGTGATATTCACCTGACATGGGAGTTGGGTCCTGCTGGGCCACCAGGTCTGAGGCTCCAGCGGAGGGCACCTGTCTTAGAAGGTCCTTGGCGACCCTCTCCCACGTATTATAGTGCACAGTCATGTTCTTCACCTCCCTGGCCTACATTCTCCTCACCTTGGCCCTGATGTTGTCAAATCAATGCTTGATGGACCTCACAACCCTTGGCGCTGTGCCCACTGCTGTAACTCAGCCGCTTCATCTTTCCATACCTGCGTCCTAGGCCCTAGGCCCTGTCCTAACTTCCCTCCCCCTGCAAGGATCACAGGGCGACCACGGATGAAACCAAGGAGGACCACATTCTCCTGGTGCATGCCATTTTGGGCCATGTGCTTTCCCTTAGCCTTTAGCCTTCCAGACTGTGGATCCTTGTCTCCCTGACCTGTCCCTGAGGCCTGTCCCACCACTGAACAACCACCCCCCTGGGATCAGGCCCCTCCCCCTCTGTCCCTCTTCTATGTGTGCCTGGTGCTAGGGCTACGCTAAAACCACCTACCTCCTCTTCTCCACTCTTTCTGCAGTTACTGGTAAGGAGCGCCAAAGGTACTCCTTGTGCTGGTGGAGATGAGGGCCATAAGTGCTCATCCCTCTGACCCCCTATGACTTTCCGACCACAAATGCGGACCCTCACAAAGAGAGGGGCTGCATTTGCCATGGTGGAGGCTCTACGGCGCCTCACAATCAGTTAAAAACGACCACACAATCGGGACTTGGAAATAAAAACATAAACACACAATAACTAGCTACGGACTCAGTCATCAGGTGGTGCCTAATCTTTGCCTGCGCAGCCTGGCCTGATGTTGGGTATGTAGGCCTCTGGGGCATGGCCTGGTGAGCCTGGTGAAGTAAGGGCGGTGGTGTTGGTGGGCCCAGTGGTGGTGGTGGTGGCCAGTCCTGTGGGAGGGGGGGAGGTGGTGATACTACAACAAATATTGTCAACACATACAAAATGTAAGAATAAATTCTGTTTTCTATGCCCTAACCTATCAGCCAAAACCCAGAACCTAAAACTCTAATGACAAAAGTGGTCTACACAAAACAGGATAGTTCAAAATAATTGCCAGCGCTGCAGTTTCACACGCACTGTGAAATATGCACAATATTACACACGACAAAGAAAGAACAACAGGTAATATGCAAAAATACATTTGATTCACAAAAATAAGATTCTGTTGTTAAAAAAAACAAAAAAAAACATTAAACATTTCTCTTTCTCTTTTTCAACAGACACTGCCTGAAGACTGTCTCAGGAAGATTGGCAGCAGAAGACCCTCTGTCATTGATACACAACTAATAATTCAAACAAGGTATAGTATAACAAGTAAAAAAATAAAAAATAAACACCTATCCTGTTTGCTGTGCGCCAATGTCAAAATGAAAAACAAACAAAAATCATAAGCCCCTACTACCAATGATGGTGCACACAAAACACGATACTTCAACAAATATTGTTAACACATATAAAATGGAACAATTAATCCGGTTTTGTCTGCACCAACCTCTAAGCCTAACCCATAACCGAAATCCCTAATCACAAAAGTGGCGTACACACAAACAGGATAGTATAACAAATATTGGTAACACATACAAAATTGCCCTAACCTATAAGCCTAAACCCACAACCTAAACCTGTAATGACAAAAAAAAATTACAATAAGGACAAAAAATAATCATATTTTATTTTTAGTTACAGATTAATATAGCAAATACTGACAAGAAACAGGAAAAGATAAGACGGCAAACTAGAGAACGTCAACAAACATGGGCAAAGCATCAGACGCCGGAACATAAGGAAATTCAAAAAGAACGCAAAAGAATTGCAAGCAAAAGATTATAAGCTGAAAAACTAAAATCTACTCCTAAGAAGGCAACTAAAAAACAAAAGCATTTAGAAAGTGTTGCTGAACAATCACATAACATTTCGAATGATGATTTAGAGAGTCATATTTATATATGTTCTCACAATTGTCCTTTACTTAAATCTTTAGCAGTAGAGGTTCATAATTGTGGTGATATGAATATTGTCTATCAGTTTTGTTGGGCTTATCATTTCAAACAGGAAATACCCTGAGATGGCGAGTTCGTTAGTTGCTGTCAAAAAGGCAAGGTACGACTTCCAGAAAGACAACAATTCCCAACATATTTACAAAGCATTATGACTGAGCCTACTTTCCCCAACTACCAAAATTTCAAAACAAACATAAGATCCTATAATAGTGCCATATCCTTTGCATTTATGAGTACAACATTAGCTGCTAAAGTGCCAGGACATGGCCCTTACTTCTTTAGAGTACAAGGACAAATTTACCATCATACTTCTCATTTACATCCAGAGGAAGGAGAGCAAAGAAAATTTGCTCAACTATATGTCCTAGATATAAAATGGAAGCTGTTGAGCAAGATATGCAGCTTCAAGAAAAAAAAAATGCTTACCCATTGTTTTTATAGAGCTTGATAAAATTATGGCTCAAAACACATACTCTCAAGCCTATAAAAAATTGGCAGAAGTAGAAAAGGAACAACAAATTCAAGCAGAAATACATAAATTGCCAATCCCAAAGGTCAATATAGTGCTTAAAAGAGATCGCCATACTGATAAATGCCGTTATAACTTGCCAATATCAAATGAGGTGGCAATGGCAGTATAAGCCAAGTTTTTCAGCCCTTTTTTTAAGGCTAAAAAGGGCCCCCTCGGCTTATATTCGAGTCACTCTCCCCCCCATGTGTCTCTATCACCCCCTTGTGTCTCTCTAACCCCCGTGTGTCTCTCTACCCCCCGTGTCTCTCTAACCCCCATGTCTCTTTGCCTCCCCCCTCCTCACCCCCCCTCTCTCCCTTCACTTACCTGCTCCGGCCTCCGCTCCTTCCGGGTCTTGATGTGGCGGCCATGTGACGTCACATGCGCGCCACGTCATTAGCATATATCGGGTGCCGGTATATACTAATGCCCCATCCTCAACCTCCCCATCCTCAACCTCCCCCCTCAACCTCAAGCCCCCATCCTCAACCCCCACCATCCTCAACCCCCTCCTCATCCTCCCTTCTCATCCTCCCTTCTCAACCTCCCTCCTCAACCCCCCTCCTCATCCTCAGCCCCCCTCCTTATCCTCCGGCCCCCTCCTCATCCTCAGGCCCCCTCCTCATCCTCAACCCCCTCTTAAACCTCCCTCCTAAACCTCCCTCCTTAACCTCCCTCCTTATCCTCAACCCCCCTCATTCTAAACCCCCCCTCCTCCTCTCTCTAAACTTCCCCCCTCCTCATTCTAACCCCCCCCCCCTCACTTACCTGCTCCGGCCTCCGCTCCTTCCTGGTCTTGTCACATGCGCGCCACATCAAGACCAGGAAGGAGCGGAGGCCGGAGCAGGCAAGTGAGGGGAGGGGGGGTTAGAATGAGGGGGGGGGGGGGTTGAGGTTTAGGGTGAGGATGGGGGGGTTGAGGTTGAGGAGGGTGCCTGAGGATGAGGAGGGTGCCTGAGGATGAGGAGGGGGGCTGAGGAGGAGGAGGGAGTTTGAGGATGAGGAGGGGTGTGAGGAGGGAGGTTGAGGAGGGAGGATGAGTAAGGGGGTAGAGGTTGAGGAGGGAGGTTGAGGATGGGTCATTAACATATACCGGCACCCGCTCGCCACATCAAGACCAGGAAGGAGCGGAGGCCGGAGCAGGTAAGTGAGGGTTGAGGGGGGGGGGGTTTAGAATGAGGAGGGGGAGTTAGAATGAGGAGGGGGGGAGTTTAGAATGAGGAGGGGGGTTTAGAATGAGGGGGGTTGAGGTTGACGAGGGAGATGGAGGAGGGAGGAATAGGAGGGGGTTGAGGTTGAGAAGGGGGTTGAGGATGGGGGGGGTTTAGGTTGAGGAGGGGGCCTGAGGATGAGGAGGGGGGCTGAGGATGAGGAGGGAGGTTGAGGAGGGAGGTTGAGGAGGGAGGTTGAGGAGGGGGGTTGAGGATGGGGGGTTGAGGTTGAGGAGGAGGGGTTTTTTAATTTGAGGAGGGAGGAATAGGAGGGGGTTGAAGATGGGGGGGTGAGGTTGAGAAGGGGGTTGAGGATGGGGGGGTTGAGGTTGAGGAGGGGGCCTGAGGATGAGGAGGGGGGCTGACGATAAGGAGGGAGGTTGAGGATGAGGAGGGGGGTTGAGGAGGGAGGTTGAGGAGGGAGGTTGAGGAGGGAGGATGAGGATGGGGGTTGAGGATGGGGGGTTGAGGATGAGGGGGTTGAGGTTGAGGAGGGAGGTTGAGGATGGGGAGGTTGAGGAGGGAGGTTGAGGATGGGGAGGTTGAGGATGGTGGGGTTGAGGAGGGAGGATGAGGAGGGGGGTTGAGGATGGGGGGGTTGAGGTTGAGGATGAGGGAGTTGAGGTTGAGGAGGGAGGTTGAGGATGGGGAGGTTGAGGAAGGAGGTTGAGGATGGGGAGGTTGAGGGGGTTGAGGTTGAGGAGGGAGGTTGAGGATGTGGGGGTTGAGGATGGGTAGGGGGTTGAGGATGAGGAGGGGGGTTAAGGATGAGGAGGGAGATTGAGGAGGGGGTTGAGGATGAGGAGGGGGTTGAGGATGAGGGGGTTGAGGAGGAGGGGTTGAGGAGGGAGGTTGAGGATGAGGAGGGATGATGAGGAGGGAGGTTGAGGATGAGGAGTGGGGTTGAGGAATGAGGTTGAGAATGAGGAGGGGGGGAAGAGACACAGGGAAGGGAGAGGAGGGAAGAGACACAGGGAAGAGAGAGGGGGGAAGAGACACAGGAGACAGAGAGGGGGACACAGAAGGCACAAAAGGGACACAAGGGGCAGCACATTTCACACCCTCGGCTTATACTCGAGTCACTCATTTTTCCCAGTATTTTGTGGTAAAATAGGTGCCTCGGCTTATACTCGGGTCAGCTTATACTCAAGAATATACATTACCTTAAGTATCAATTTGGATCCAATGTCATATCCCATATTTTATATTTTTAACATATATAGTTACCCAAATTCAAAAGTACATGTGAGAAACAATATTTTATGCTTGAATTTAAAGTGGCTCAAATTGCTATTCGAGATGGATAGTGATGTCGCGAACATAAAAATTTTCGGTTCGCGAACCGCAATCGCGAACCGCTGCAAATGTTCGCGAATCAGCGAACCCGGCGAACCGCCATAGACTTCAATGGGCAGGCGAATTTCAAAACCCACAGGGACTCTTTCTGGCCACAATAGTGATGGGAAAGTTGTTTCAACGGGACTAACACCTGGACTGTGGCATGCCGGAGGGGGATCCATGGCAAAACTCCCACGGAAAATTACATAGTTGATGCAGAGTCTGCTTTTAAGCCATAAAGGGCATAAATTACCTAACATTCCTAAATTGTTTGGAATAACATGCTTTAAAACATCAGGAATGATGTTGTATCGATCAGGTAGTGTAAGGGTTAGGCCCGCTTCACAGTGACAGACCAAACTCCCCGTTTAAGGCACAGCAAACAACCACAAACAGTCCATTTGCACAACCGCAAACTCCCCATTTGCACAAGGTTGGATACCAAGCTAGCCATGTCCCGTTCCTTGTCCTCACTGATGTCATTGAAGGTCTCCACCCAGCCACCAAGGGTCCCCGAGAGGTAACAACAAGCCCCCTGGGACGCCTGCTGTGTTTGGTCTTCCACCTCGTCAAAGCCACCTTCCTCCTCTGACTCCTCTTCTTCAGACTCCTCTCACTGCGTTGCCTCTCTCTGCATTATTATAAGGTGTGTTAAGTAGTACTACTCTTATCAGTTTAATATCTGTTACAGCACCTATCAGGGGGCGTGTATAAGGCCTGGATTTTTAGAACCAGGAGATGGAAAAAGATGCTTTGTTGGTCGTATCACTTCAATTTTGGGGAACGGCACGTGTAGTCAAAGGTGCCACCAGATAGGCGTGGCGTGTTTGTAAGTACTACTCTTATCAGTTTACTACCTGTTACAGCACCTATCAGGGGGCGTGTATAAGGCCTGGATTTTTAGAACCAGGAGATGGAAAAAGATGCTTTGTTGGTCGTATCACTTCAATTTTGGGGCACGGCACGTGCAGTAAAAGGTGCCACCAGATAGGAGTGGCGTGTTTGTAAGTACTACTCTTATCAGTTTAATAATTGTTACGTCACCTATCAGGGGGCGTGTATAAGGCCTGGATTTTTAGAACCAGGAGATGGAAAAAGATGCTTTGTTGGTCGTATCACTTCAATTTTGGGGCACGGCACGTGCAGTCAAAGGTGCCACCAGATAGGAGTGGCGTGTTTGTAAGTACTACTCTTATCAGTTTAATAATTGTTACGTCACCTATCAGGGGGCGTGTATAAGGCCTGGATTTTTAGAACCAGGAGATGGAAAAAGATGCTTTGTTGGTCGTATCACTTCAATTTTGGGGCACGGCACGTGCAGTCAAATGTGCCACCAGATAGGAGTGGCGTGTTTGTAAGTACTACTCTTATCAGTTTAATACTTTTTACCTCAACTATCAGGGGGCGTTTATAAGGCCTGGATTTTTAGAACCGGGAGATGGAAAAATGCTTTGTTGGTTGTATCACTTCAATTTTGGGGCACGGCACGTGCAGTCAAAGGTGCCACCAGATAGGAGTGGCGTGTTTGTAAGTACTACTCTTATCAGTTTAATAATTGTTACGTCACCTATCAGGGGGCGTGTATAAGGCCTGGATTTTTAGAACCAGGAGATGGAAAAAGATGCTTTGTTGGTCGTATCACTTCAATTTTGGGGCACGGCACGTGCAGTCAAATGGGCCACCAGATAGGAGTGGCGTGTTTGTAAGTACTACTCTTATCAGTTTAATACTTTTTACCTCAACTATCAGGGGGCGTTTATAAGGCCTGGATTTTTAGAACCGGGAGATGGAAAAATGCTTTGTTGGTTGTATCACTTCAATTTTGGGGCACGGCACGTGCAGTCAAAGGTGCCACCAGATAGGAGTGGCGTGTTTGTAAGTACTACTCTTATCAGTTTAATACTTGTTACGTCACCTATCAGGGGGCGTGTATAAGGCCTGGATTTTTAGAACCGGGAGATGGAAAAAGATGCTTTGTTGGTCGTATAACTTCAATTTTGGGGCACGGCACGTGCAGTCAAAGGTGCCACCAGATAGGAGTGGCGTGTTTGTAAGTACTACTCTTATCAGTTTAATACTTGTTACGTCACCTATCAGGGGGCGTGTATAAGGCCTGGATTTTTAGAACCGGGAGATGGAAAAAGATGCTTTGTTGGTCGTATCACTTCAATTTTGGGGCACGGCACGTGCAGTCAAAGGTGCCACCAGATAGGAGTGGCGTGTTTGTAAGTACTACTTTTATCAGTTTAATATTTGTTACGTCACCTATCAGGGGGCGTGTATAAGGCCTGGATTTTTAGAACCGGGAGATGGAAAAAGATGCTTTGTTGGTCGTATCACTTCAATTTTAGGGCACGGCACGTGCAGTCAAATGTGCCACCAGATAGGAGTGGCGTGTTTGTAAGTACTACTCTTATCAGTTTAATACTTGTTACGTCACCTATCAGGGGGCGTGTATAAGGCCTGGATTTTTAGAACCGGGAGATGGAAAAAGATGCTTTGTTGGTCGTATCACTTTAATTTTGGGGCACGGCACGTGCAGTCAAATGTGCCACCAGATAGGAGTGGCGTGTTTGTAAGTACTACTCTTATCAGTTTAATACTTTTTACCTCATCTATCAGGGGGCGTTTATAAGGCCTGGATTTTTAGAACCGGGAGATGGAAAAATGCTTTGTTGGTTGTATCACTTCAATTTTGGGGCACGGCACGTGCAGTCAAAGGTGCCACCAGATAGGAGTGGCGTGTTTGTAAGTACTACTCTTATCATTTTAATACTTGTTACGTCACCTATCATGGGGCGTGTATAAGGCCTGGATTTTTAGAACCTGGAGATGGAAAAAGATGCTTTGTTGGTCGTATCACTTCAATTTTGGGGCACGGCACGTGCAGTCAAAGGTGCCACCAGATAGGAGTGGCGTGTTTGTAAGTACTACTCTTATCAGTTTAATATTTGTTACGTCACCTATCAGGGGGCGTGTATAAGGCCTGGATTTTTAGAACCGGGAGATGGAAAAAGATGCTTTGTTGGTCGTATCACTTCAATTTTGGGGCACGGCACGTGCAGTCAAATGTGCCACCAGATAGGAGTGGCGTGTTTGTAAGTACTACTCTTATCAGTTTAATACTTGTTACGTCACCTATCAGGGGGCGTGTATAAGGCCTGGATTTTTAGAACCGGGAGATGGAAAAAGATGCTTTGTTGGTCGTATCACTTCAATTTTGGGGCACGGCACGTGCAGTCAAAGGTGCCACCAGATAGGAGTGGCGTGTTTGTAAGTACTACTCTTATCAGTTTAATATTTGTTACGTCACCTATCAGGGGGCGTGTATAAGGCCTGGATTTTTAGAACCGGGAGATGGAAAAAGATGCTTTGTTGGTCGTATCACTTCAATTTTGGGGCACGACACGTGCAGTCAAAGGTGCCACCAGATAGGAGTGGCAGGTTTGTAAGTACTACTCTTATCAGTTTAATACTTGTTACGTCACCTATCAGGGGGCGTGTATAAGGCCTGGATTTTTAGAACCGGGAGATGGAAAAAGATGCTTTGTTGGTCGTATCACTTCAATTTTGGGGCACGGCACGTGCAGTCAAAGGTGCCACCAGATAGGAGTGGCGTGTTTGTAAGTACTACTCTTATCAGTTTAATACTTGTTACGTCACCTATCAGGGGGCGTGTATAAGGCCTGGATTTTTAGAACCGGGAGATGGAAAAAGATGCTTTGTTGGTCGTATCACTTCAATTTTGGGGCACGGCACGTGCAGTCAAAGGTGCCACCAGATAGGAGTGGCGTGTTTGTAACTACTACTCTTATCAGTTTAATACTTGTTACGTCACCTATCAGGGGGCGTGTATAAGGCCTGGATTTTTAGAACCGGGAGATGGAAAAATATGCTTTGTTGGTCGTATCAATTCAATTTTGGGGCACGGCACGGGCAGTCAAAGGTGCCACCAGATAGGAGTGGCAGGTTTTTAAGTACTACTCTTATCAGTTTAATACTTGTTACGTCACCTATCAGGGGGCGTGTATAAGGCCTGGATTTTTAGAACCAGGAGATGGAAAAAGATGCTTTGTTGGTCGTATCACTTCAATTTTGGGGCACGGCACGTGCAGTCAAAGGTGCCACCAGATAGGAGTGGCGTGTTTGTAAGTACTACTCTTATCAGTTTAATACTTGTTACGTCACCTATCAGGGGGCGTGTATAAGGCCTGGATTTTTAGAACCAGGAGATGGAAAAAGATGCTTTGTTGGTCGTATCACTTCAATTTTGGGGCACGGCACGTGCAGTCAAAGGTGCCACCAGATAGGAGTGGCGTGTTTGTAAGTACTACTCTTATCAGTTTAATACTTGTTACGTCACCTATCAGGGGGCGTGTATAAGGCCTGGATTTTTAGAACCGGGAGATAGAAAAAGATGCTTTGTTGGTTGTATCACTTCAATTTTGGTGCACGGCACGTGCAGTCAAAGGTGCCACCAGATAGGAGTGGCGTGTTTGTAAGTACTACTCTTATCAGTTTAATACTTGTTACGTCACCTATAAGGGGGCGTGTATAAGGCCTGGATTTTTAGAACCGGGAGATGGAAAAAGATGCTTTGTTGGTTGTATCACTTCAATTTTGGGGCACGGCACGTGCAGTCAAAGGTGCCACCAGATAGGAGTGGCGTGTTTGTAAGTACTACTCTTATCAGTTTAATACTTGTTACGTCACCTATCAGGGGGCGTGTATAAGGCCTGGTTTTTTTGAGAACCGGGAGATGGAAAAAGATGCTTTGTTGGTCGTATCACTTCAATTTTGGGGCACGGCACGTGCAGTCAAAGGTGCCACCAGATAGGAGTGGCGTGTTTGTAAGTACTACTCTTATCAGTTTAATACTTGTTACGTCATCTATCAGGGGGCGTGTATAAGGCCTGGATTTTTAGAACCAGGAAATGGAAAAAGATGCTTTGTTGGTCGTATCACTTCAATTTTGGGGCACGGCACATGCAGTCAAAGGTGCCACCAGATAGGAGTGGCGTGTTTGTAAGTACTACTCTTATCAGTTTAATATTTGTTACGTCACCTATCAGGGGGCGTGTAGAAGGCCTGGATTTTTAGAACCGGGAGATGGAAAAAGATGCTTTGTTGGTCGTATAACTTCAATTTTGGGGCACGGCACGTGCAGTCAAAGGTGCCACCAGATAGGAGTGGCGTGTTTGTAAGTACTACTCTTATCAGTTTAATACTTGTTACGTCACCTATCAGGGGGCGTGTATAAGGCCTGGATTTTTAGAACCGGGAGATGGAAAAAGATGCTTTGTTGGTCGTATCACTTCAATTTTGGGGCACGGCACGTGCAGTCAAAGGTGCCACCAGATAGGAGTGGCGTGTTTGTAAGTACTACTTTTATCAGTTTAATATTTGTTACGTCACCTATCAGGGGGCGTGTATAAGGCCTGGATTTTTAGAACCGGGAGATGGAAAAAGATGCTTTGTTGGTCGTATCACTTCAATTTTAGGGCACGGCACGTGCAGTCAAATGTGCCACCAGATAGGAGTGGCGTGTTTGTAAGTACTACTCTTATCAGTTTAATACTTGTTACGTCACCTATCAGGGGGCGTGTATAAGGCCTGGATTTTTAGAACCGGGAGATGGAAAAAGATGCTTTGTTGGTCGTATCACTTCAATTTTGGGGCACGGCACGTGCAGTCAAATGTGCCACCAGATAGGAGTGGCGTGTTTGTAAGTACTACTCTTATCAGTTTAATACTTTTTACCTCAACTATCAGGGGGCGTTTATAAGGCCTGGATTTTTAGAACCGGGAGATGGAAAAATGCTTTGTTGGTTGTATCACTTCAATTTTGGGGCACGGCACGTGTAGTCAAAGGTGCCACCAGATAGGAGTGGCGTGTTTGTAAGTACTACTCTTATCATTTTAATACTTGTTACGTCACCTATCATGGGGCGTGTATAAGGCCTGGATTTTTAGAACCTGGAGATGGAAAAAGATGCTTTGTTGGTCGTATCACTTCAATTTTGGGGCACGGCACGTGCAGTCAAAGGTGCCACCAGATAGGAGTGGCGTGTTTGTAAGTACTACTCTTATCAGTTTAATATTTGTTACGTCACCTATCAGGGGGCGTGTATAAGGCCTGGATTTTTAGAACCGGGAGATGGAAAAAGATGCTTTGTTGGTCGTATCACTTCAATTTTGGGGCACGGCACGTGCAGTCAAATGTGCCACCAGATAGGAGTGGCGTGTTTGTAAGTACTACTCTTATCAGTTTAATACTTGTTACGTCACCTATCAGGGGGCGTGTATAAGGCCTGGATTTTTAGAACCGGGAGATGGAAAAAGATGCTTTGTTGGTCGTATCACTTCAATTTTGGGGCACGGCACGTGCAGTCAAAGGTGCCACCAGATAGGAGTGGCGTGTTTGTAAGTACTACTCTTATCAGTTTAATATTTGTTACGTCACCTATCAGGGGGCGTGTATAAGGCCTGGATTTTTAGAACCGGGAGATGGAAAAAGATGCTTTGTTGGTCGTATCACTTCAATTTTGGGGCACGACACGTGCAGTCAAAGGTGCCACCAGATAGGAGTGGCAGGTTTGTAAGTACTACTCTTATCAGTTTAATACTTGTTACGTCACCTATCAGGGGGCGTGTATAAGGCCTGGATTTTTAGAACCTGGAGATGGAAAAAGATGCTTTGTTGGTCGTATCACTTCAATTTTGGGGCACGGCACGTGCAGTCAAAGGTGCCACCAGATAGGAGTGGCGTGTTTGTAAGTACTACTCTTATCAGTTTAATACTTGTTACGTCACCTATCAGGGGGCGTGTATAAGGCCTGGATTTTTAGAACCGGGAGATGGAAAAAGATGCTTTGTTGGTCGTATCACTTCAATTTTGGGGCACGGCACGTGCAGTCAAAGGTGCCACCAGATAGGAGTGGCGTGTTTGTAACTACTACTCTTATCAGTTTAATACTTGTTACGTCACCTATCAGGGGGCGTGTATAAGGCCTGGATTTTTAGAACCGGGAGATGGAAAAATATGCTTTGTTGGTCGTATCAATTCAATTTTGGGGCACGGCACGGGCAGTCAAAGGTGCCACCAGATAGGAGTGGCAGGTTTTTAAGTACTACTCTTATCAGTTTAATACTTGTTACGTCACCTATCAGGGGGCGTGTATAAGGCCTGGATTTTTAGAACCGGGAGATGGAAAAAGATGCTTTGTTGGTTGTATCACTTCAATTTTGGGGCACGGCACGTGCAGTCAAAGGTGCCACCAGATAGGAGTGGCGTGTTTGTAAGTACTACTCTTATCAGTTTAATACTTGTTACGTCACCTATAAGGGGGCGTGTATAAGGCCTGGATTTTTAGAACCGGGAGATGGAAAAAGATGCTTTGTTGGTCGTATCACTTCAATTTTGGGGCACGGCACGTGCAGTCAAAGGTGCCACCAGATAGGAGTGGCGTGTTTGTAAGTACTACTCTTATCAGTTTAATACTTGTTACGTCATCTATCAGGGGGCGTGTATAAGGCCTGGATTTTTAGAACCAGGAGATGGAAAAAGATGCTTTGTTGGTCGTATCACTTCAATTTTGGGGCACGGCACATGCAGTCAAAGGTGCCACCAGATAGGAGTGGCGTGTTTGTAAGTACTACTCTTATCAGTTTAATATTTGTTACGTCACCTATCAGGGGGCGTGTATAAGGCCTGGATTTTTAGAACCGGGAGATGGAAAAAGATGCTTTGTTGGTCGTATCACTTCAATTTTGGGGCACGGCACGTGCAGTCAAAGGTGCCACCAGATAGGAGTGGCGTGTTTGTAAGTACTACTCTTATCAGTTTAATACTTGTTACGTCACCTATCAGGGGGCGTGTATAAGGCCTGGATTTTTAGAACCGGGAGATGGAAAAAGATGCTTTGTTGGTTGTATCACTTCAATTTTGGGGCACGGCACGTGCAGTCAAAGGTGCCACCAGATAGGAGTGGCGTGTTTGTAAGTACTACTCTTATCAGTTTAATACTTGTTACGTCACCTATAAGGGGGCGTGTATAAGGCCTGGATTTTTAGAACCGGGAGATGGAAAAAGATGCTTTGTTGGTTGTATCACTTCAATTTTGGGGCACGGCACGTGCAGTCAAAGGTGCCACCAGATAGGAGTGGCGTGTTTGTAAGTACTACTCTTATCAGTTTAATACTTGTTACGTCACCTATCAGGGGGCGTGTATAAGGCCTGGATTTTTAGAACCGGGAGATGGAAAAAGATGCTTTGTTGGTCGTATCACTTCAATTTTGGGGCACGGCACGTGCAGTCAAAGGTGCCACCAGATAGGAATGGCGTGTTTGTAAGTACTACTCTTATCAGTTTAATACTTGTTACGTCATCTATCAGGGGGCTTGTATAAGGCCTGGATTTTTAGAACCAGGAGATGGAAAAAGATGCTTTGTTGGTCGTATCACTTCAATTTTGGGGCACGGCACATGCAGTCAAAGGTGCCACCAGATAGGAGTGGCGTGTTTGTAAGTACTACTCTTATCAGTTTAATATTTGTTACGTCACCTATCAGGGGGCGTGTAGAAGGCCTGGATTTTTAGAACCGGGAGATGGAAAAAGATGCTTTGTTGGTCGTATCACTTCAATTTTGGGGCACGGCACGTGCAGTCAAAGGTGCCACCAGATAGGAGTGGCGTGTTTGTAAGTACTACTCTTATCAGTTTAATATTTGTTACGTCACCTATCAGGGGGCGTGTATAAGGCCTGGATTTTTAGAACCGGGAGATGGAAAAAGATGCTTTGTTGGTCGTATCACTTCAATTTTAGGGCACGGCACGTGCAGTCAAAGGTGCCACCAGATAGGAGTGGCAGGTTTGTAAGTACTACTCTTATCAGTTTAATACTTGTTACGTCACCTATCAGGGGGCGTGTATAAGGCCTGGATTTTTAGAACCGGGAGATGGAAAAAGATGCTTTGTTGGTCGTATCACTTCAATTTTGGGGCACGGCACGTGCAGTCAAACGTGCCACCAGATAGGAGTGGCGTGTTTGTAAGTACTACTCTTATCAGTTTAATATTTGTTACGTTACCTATCAGGGGGCGTGTATAAGGCCTGGATTTTTAGAACCGGGAGATGGAAAAATATGCTTTGTTGGTCGTATCAATTCAATTTTGGGGCACGGCACGGGCAGTCAAAGGTGCCACCAGATAGGAGTGGCAGGTTTGTAAGTACTACTCTTATCAGTTGAATACTTGTTACGTCACCTATCAGGGGGCGTGTATAAGGCCTGGATTTTTAGAACCGGGAGATGGAAAAAGATGCTTTGTTGGTTGTATCACTTCAATTTTGGGGCACGGCACGTGCAGTCAAAGGTGCCACCAGATAGGAGTGGCTTGTTTGTAAGTACTACTCTTATCAGTTTAATACTTGTTACGTCACCTATCAGGGGGCGTGTATAAGGCCTGGATTTTTAGAACCAGGAGATGGAAAAAGATTCTTTGTTGGTCGTATCACTTCAATTTTGGGGCACGGCACGTGCAGTCAAAGGTGCCACCAGATAGGAGTGGCGTGTTTGTAAGTACTACTCTTATCAGTTTAATACTTGTTACGTCACCTATCAGGGGGCGTGTATAAGGCCTGGATTTTTAGAACCGGGAGATGGAAAAAGATGCTTTGTTGGTCGTATCACTTCAATTTTGGGGCACGGCACGTGCAGTCAAAGGTGCCACCAGATAGGAGTGGCGTGTTTGTAAGTACTACTCTTATCAGTTTAATACTTGTTACGTCAAGTATCAGGGGGCGTGAATAAGGCCTAGATTTTTGGAACCAGGAGATGGAAAAAGATGCTTTGTTGGTCGTATCACTTCAATTTTGGGGCACTTTTTGACATTAGCTTCTTACGCTCAAACATGTCCTTTACAGGCACCTGACTATGGGCAGATGAGCAGGAACTGCTCAAGGCGAGAAAAGGAGTGGCGGATGATTGAGAGGGGGCAAGGAGGACAGCAGTGGTTGATGTGGCTTATGATGCTGCACCAGGAGGAGGATGGCGGCTTTGTGCTGCTTGTACTCATGTGTTGGTCTGGAGTTACCCAAACATTAGGTCATAACCTGTAGAGGATAAGGGAACCAGGCTACTCTAGACCTCATTCATCATTACAGGTTTTGACAGATCGGTACTATGCGTGCAAGCTACTGTGACAACAGATATGAGTGGCACTGTGCACTTTCAGAAGTTGGCAGAGTAGACGCTGTAGGTCTGACACACACGCTTGCAGACAACTAACTGCTATGCAATCTATTACAGTAGAATTTTTTTTTTTGTTTGAAATGTACACTACTGTTACACCAGATATTAAGTAGTACTACTCCCCTATAAATTTAATCCCTGTTATGTGCCTTTTTTGGGGTTTGGTTGTTGAAGCCACAGTGCAGCACCAGAGGCCAGAAAAATTAGGCATGTACACATGCCTGAAAAATAAGGTATTGTTGATCTTGCAGCGAGCAGAGAAGAAGGTAGGCCTGATTCAACGTCCCATCCCTGCATATCCACACTCAGAGATTCAGGGGGCGACCCTTACAAGGCCACGGACCGGAGATATAAAGGGGGGCCATCCCAAATAAGCACACAAGCGGGGACAAAGGTAGTGAAGGGGACATAGAGGCCCATGGACTGACTTACACCTTAATAAAGCTGAAACATGCAGCAGCAGGGATTCTAAACGGGCACACGTGGAAAAGGAGGCTAACTGCCCCCACAGTCTCTGCACCACTCTTTTTAACAGATAACCCAAGGGGCTAACCAGGGACCTTGCCCACAAAAAAAGCAGAATTTTATTGGAGGAATTATTAGTGTCTTTACCCCCCAAGAGAGGACATAATATACAGTATCTTTAGACTACCTGATGGCCAAACCTCCTTTAGCCCCAATGCTATCCAAGAAACATTTCAAAACTTTGATCAGACCATATATTCATCCCAATCCCGCTGCAGCGGATCTGACATAGAGTCCTTCCTACTACAGCAAGAAGTCCACAAAATACCTGTACCTTAATTGGACAGCTTGAAACTAGACATATCCCAAGAGGAAGTTAAATCTACAATCCAAGATCTTAAATTTGGCAAGTCCCCAGGGCCAGACGGTTTTACTCATCTGTACTATAAGAAATTTGAGCCCTTGCTTACCCCCGCACCTAGCATCTTTGTTTAACGCTATACTAAATGGAGAACCTATGCCCCCTTAATTGAATCAGGCTGACCACATTGTATTTCCAAAAGAGGGTAGGGACACTTTAGAGGTTAAAAATTATCGCCCCATACCACTGTTAAATGTGGATGTCAAGATCCTAGCTAAAATTATGGCCAAACGAATATCTAACTTTTTACTGGACTAAATACACAACAACCAAACGGGGTTCATTCCTTTCAGAGAGGCAGGAGATAATGTTAGGAGGGTTCTGAACGCCCAGTTCTTGGCTCAACAGTATAACAACCCAGTTTGCCCTCTAGCCCTAGACATAGAGAAGGCTTTTGATACGGTGGAATGGCCATATATGTACAAAATGCTAGATAAGTTTGGATTTGAGGGCCGCTTTCTCAACCTGCTCAGAAGGTACTACGACTCACCAGTAGCTAACTTAAAGATACCAGTGGACCATAAGGCCAAAATCCAAGTACAGAGAGGGACCAGGCAGGGATGCCCACTCTCCCCACTGCTCTTTGCTCTTGCCATTGAACCCCTAGCGCAGGCAATCAGAACCAAACATGCCATCCAGGGGTTTGAAGTAGGACACCATCAGTTTAAGTGTTCACTTTTCGCGGACGATATGCTTTGCACCCTGAACAAGCCCCTTCTCTCTATACCAGCACTCATGTCCACTATAAAAGACTTCAGAAAAATCTCGGGCCTCCAATCCTTGCAAAAGGATATTTCTCTTTCAATGGCATAAACCCTGATATAAACTGGATAAACGAGACCAGCAGCTCAGCTAAGGGGAGCAGGTTCTTGAGTACACTCAGGGATCATTATCTAGCCCAGGTAATACAAGAACCTACTAGAAATGGGGCCATCTTGGATTTAGTCATCACAAGTAATATTGATATAATATCAAATGTAAAAATAGGGGAACCCTTGGGGAACAGTGATCACAACACAGTCTCATTTGAGATTGAATACAAAAAACAGAGTTGTAAGGGGCCAACAAAAACTCTAAATTTTAAAAGGGCTAACTTTAATGGGCTACGGGCAGCAATACAACATATAGACTGGGACAAAGAACTTACAGGGAAGAATACTGAAAATAAATGGACAACATTCAAATCCTTACTAAATAAACATACTCATCAGCATGTACCATGTGGAAATAAAATAAATAGGAGTAAATCACATCCCATGTGGCTTAACAATGACTTAAAGATCATGATGAGGAAAAAGAAATATGCATTTAAATTATACAAGAAGGAGGGAACAGAGGCATCTTTATGTGACTATAAGGAAATCAACAAGGCTTGCAAAAGGGCTATTAGACTGGCTAAAATAGAAAATGAGAAGTCAGTTGCAATGGAAAGTAAGACTAACCCTAAAATATTTTATAAATATATTAATGGGAAGAAGGCCAGGAAGGAATCGATAGGACCATTACAATGTGACACAGGCCATCTGATAATTAGTGACCAGGAAAAGGCAGATGAGCTAAATAGGTTCTTTTCGTCGGTTTACACAAGGGAGGTACCAGTGGTTGGGACACTGCAACATAATGGGGCTACACTACCTTCACTAAATAATTGGTTAACGCAGGAAGAAATACAAAAGAGGTTGGAGAAAATAAATGTTAATAAAGCCCCAGGTCCTGATGGAATACATCCAAGGGTACTGAGGGAGCTGGGTTCTGTAATAGCCAAACCATTATATCTAATCTTTAAAGACTCGCTCACTACAGGGTCTCTACCAGATGACTGGAGAAAAGCAGAGGTGATACCTATATTTAAGAAGGGATCTAGAGCAAATCCGGGGAATTATAGACCAGTGAGCCTCACTTCTGTAGTTGGGAAGCTTTTAGAAGGGTTAATAAGGGACAGAATACAAGAATATGTCTATTTGAACAGGATCATAGGTAGCAGTCAACATGGATTTATGAAGGAAAGGTCGTGTCAGACCAATCTAATTAGTTTTTATGAGGAGGTTAGTAGGAACTTGGATCAGGGCAACTCAGTGGATGTAGTCCTTTTAGATTTTTCAAAGGCATTTGATACAGTGCCACATGGAAGACTAGTGAACAAACTAAGGGATACAGGAATTGCAGTAAATATCTGCTCATGGATCGAGAGCTGGCTAAAAGACAGGAAGCAAAGGGTTGTTGTAAATGGAACATACTCCGATTGGTCTAATGTGATAAGTGGGGTTCCTCAGGGCTCAGTATTGGGTCCTCTCCTTTTTAACATATTTATTAATGACATTGAAGTAGGACTCGAATGTAGTGTCTCCATTTTTGCTGATGACACTAAGTTGTGCAAGGTAATAAAATCAGATAATGATGTACTTTCCCTACAAAAGGATTTGCATAAATTAGAGAAATGGGCGGCTAAATGGCAGATGAGATTTAATACAAATAAATGTAAGGTTATGCATTTGGGAAGGAACAATAGCCAAGCAATCTATAATCTTAATGGAGCAAATCTAGGGGTATCAGATATTGAAAGGGATTTGGGAGTACTAGTGGACAACCACCTAGGTAACAGCGCTCAAAGCCAAGCAGTGGCTGCAAAGGCAAATAAAATATTAGCATGTATTAGGAAGGGTATAGAAGCCAGGGAAGAAGATATAATTCTGCCACTATACAAATCTCTAGTACGCCCTCATTTGGAATATGGAGTACAATTTTGGGCACCACCTCACAAAAAAGACATTTTAGAGCTGGAAAAAGTACAGAGAAGGGCTACAAAACTAATAAGGGGAATGGAGGGGCTAAGTTATGAAGAAAGACTAGCAAAATTAAACTTATTTTCGCTAGAAAAAAGGCGTCTAAGAGGAGATATGATTACGTTATTTAAATACATCCAGGGTCAATATAAGGCTTTGTCAAGTGAACTTTTTGTAACAAGAGATTTTCAACTGACAAGAGGACATCCGTTGAGGTTAGAGGAAAAAAGATTTCACCTTAAACAAAGAAAAGGGTTCTTCACAGTTAGGGTGGTTAAACTGTGGAATTCTCTACCAAAGGAGGTGGTGACAGCGAATTCGATAGACAACTTCAAAAAGGGGTTAGATATATTTCTGAATAAAGAGGGCATTCAAGGCTATCCTAGATAACTAGCAAGGAATATTGAACAAGGGAGAAATTTGATCGCCAGTTTCTGGGGTCAGGAAGGAATTTTGCTTTTTTTTCCCCTTATGAGACAATTGGCAAAGTTTCAATGGTTTTTTTTTTTATGTTTGCCTTCCTCTGGATCAATTAACAATAATTAACAATTAACAATAATAATAAATAGTCCAAATTAAAAAGATCAATAGAGATCTAAAAAGGTTGAACTTGATGGACTAACTCTTTATTCATTCTCCAATACTATACTATTAATAATTATTTAATCAATAATTTAATTAATAACTAATCTGCATATTGCAGATCAGAGGAGATCTTAACAGGTTGAACTTGATGGACTGAAAGTCTTTTTTCAACCTTAATTACTATGTAACTATGTAACTATGTAATGGAATCCTGCTTACTGGGGATACACATAAAAAAAAAAAATATCTCAATCCTAAAACAAGCTATTCCAATTAATGGCTTTAGCATTCAAAATACACATAGCTACCCGGGCCCGGATGGATTTACAAATCTCTATTACCAAACTTTTATAGACTTGTTATTACCCCACTTAGCCACACTTTTCAATCAAATTTTAGAAGGCTCTCCCATGCCACAAGAACTAAACCATGCAAATATGATATGTTTCCCGAAAGAACGACGAGACCCATTAGAACTTAAAAATTACTGCCCCATATCACTCCTAAACGGGGATATAAAAATTTTGTCCAAATTAATGGCAAACAGGATTTTGCGATTTCTCCCCTCCATAATCCATAAAGACCAAACAGGGTTTTTCCCCCATAGTCAAACGGGGGACAATATCAGACGGACACAGAATTTAATCTTATGGTCATCCCAACATCAAATACCCACATTCCTTTTGGCATTAGATATAGAAAAGGCCTTTGATACGTTGGAATGGGTTTGCAGGCAAACTTATGAACTTGATAGATATATACTACAAATCCCCGTCAGCCAGATTAAAACTCCCGGGAGATCGCTTACAACACATAAAGATTCAAAGGGGAAAAAACTAATTTTTAGATTTATTTGGAATCATAAAGCCCTGAGGATCTCAAAAAATAATATGTATAGACCAAATGGGAAAGGGGGCCTATCGTGCCCGAATCTCAAACTGTATTACAAGGCAGTGCAGCTGGCTTTCATTCCTCTGGCGCATTCTCCAAAACACATCAGCCGCTCTGGGTATTTATGGAAAATGTAAGCATGTCACCTTATACATGGGATACAGTAATATGGATTCCAGGCCTGTATACTTTTTTGAGAAACTTGAAAAACCCGTTGATTAAGCACTCATTAAAAATATGGACGGAGATGAACTGGACAAAAAAACTGGACACCCGGGTATCAGATCTTACCCCTATCGTACCCAATCCCCACTTTAAGATACATCTTCCGGAAAGCTCTCTCAGTTGGTGGAAGTCTCAGAACCTACTAAGGGTTGGTCCATGGTGGCATGACGACAAAATAATGACCTTTGAGTGGGTGAGAGATAGATACAATTTACCCCTGGCTGAACACTATAATTTTTGCAGGCTACATCATTTTATATATACAATAAGTGGTAGGGGAACCCCCCAAAGAAACACCTGGCTACTCAAAAAATGTAGGGATTCCCCATTTCAGCCTGGTATTATTAGCCTCATGTATGAACTATTTAATGAAAACTCATGGGCAAACAAACCAGACTATACCAAAGCCTGGGAGAAGGATTTGGGCACCGAGTTGGCAGACAGCACATGGGATAAAAGTTGGCAAGGCTTAAGTAGGGGATCTTTATATTATAGTCTGCTTGAGACTTCAATAAAGGTCCTACACAGGACATATATTACTCCTTTTAAGCTAAATAAATGGGATCCAAAATGGAGCAGCTCATGTTTTAGGAACAGTGGTAATGAGGCTACATTTATTCATGTCTGGTGGGAGTGTTCGGCAGTCATAAGACTATGGGAAGAAACATGCTTACTAGCTTCTAAAATGTTTAAGATTCAGATTTCTGCTAATATAGAAAACTGCATGCTGGGTGTTCCGCATGTCTGTCTCTGGCCCGCTCAAAATAGGGTATTAAAGTTCATCATGTTGGCCACAAAGAACCATATAGCCAGACAATGGAAATCGGATACCCTACACTTTCAGGTGGTTAAAAATAAATTAAACTTTATCCTTATAAATGAATGCCTTACCCATTTAGTAGACAACTCCATGGATACATTTTGAGATATATGGTCTCCGTGGCTGCAATTAAGGGATAGCATAATATCTGGAGACAATTAAAGAAATTTAGGTCGGAATAGGGGCTCCCCTAAATGGGAGAGGATATTCTCAAGAGAACGGGATGGATGGAGGTGTGTGTGGATCCTTAGAGGGGCGGAGGACGGAGGTAAGTGCTATATTTTACATCATATTTATGTAAAAAAGGAGGATGTTTGTGGACCTTTCCTTTTCCCAAAATGTTAAATGTTAAAACTAGTTATTTATTTTCCCAATTATAGTCGGATTCAAGACTTAAATGTAATCAACTTAAAACAAACTGAATTAAAGCTATATTAATAACTAAAAAAGGAAAAAATATATATATTTTTAGGCTACAGGTACAACCAAATCCAGATAACATACTAGCCCTGGATATGGTATAAGCTCCAAGATTATGGAATGGAAAGGGGTAAACTGAGTATTAATAGAGATAAGGTAACTCAGGGATGTATTAACACGTATGAATATATATGTAACATGGAAATGGTTGTTTGAATATGATATATTACCTGGCCTAATAAAATATTTTTTGAAAGAAAAAATACACATAGCTAGTAGTTGGAAAACCCCAAATTAAAACTTTCAGGAATTAATAAAAAAAATCAACTATTTACTGCTCAACGAGAGATTTAACCATGTAGTCTTGGATAGAATCACCAAGTTCCAGACAATTTGGGATCCCTGGATAACATCCCCATTTAGTGCCCCCCTAATATAATAAAACATTTGTTAATGGTTGAAGCGACTCAGGGGGAAGGACCGGAGTGGGGGAGCCCTGGAGGAGACCCTTCAGAAGCAACCGGCGGCAAAATCATCCGAGGAAAGGAGAGGTCGCCTACTGAAGCCTGCCCTAGGGTAACCCAAGGGCGATTGAGCAGGTTAGATATTGTAAATAATAAGCTACTGCTGTAGTGATGATAGATAATAGGACTTTGGTGTTAACTGCTGATATACTCTTTACTATTGTCTGTTTTACCATGTTTTAGGTTTCTCTTAAAAATTGCAATCACAGTAAAAAAAAAGAAAATGTATTAACCCAAAAAAGTAAAAATAAGAAGGCCTAGCCACCTAATTTTAACAAAATGTCTTCATTGTAAATATGTATTTTTGCACAACTGTTGTGTTATGCAAGACTGTTCAATATGCTTTCTTTTTCATTACATGCCGTACGCCTTCTGACATAAAAATTTAAATAAAAAAATTAGGTATTGTTGCAGCCGCTGCTGTTGCAGCGGCCAGAAAAATTGACCTTTGTTCCCCAGGTAGAAAGTGCCATAAAACATTGCGTCTTCTTGAACCCTATGTGAGGAATTGAATCTGCTGGGTTTTGAACCCTGGTCCCCAGTCTGCTATTCATCTTCCATACCACTGCGCCAGCCTGCCTCTTGCAGATTTGCCTGAGATCTGATACCTTGACTCTAAAAGCAATGCAATCAGTGACAACTCTCTTTAGCTGTGTCTGGTCAGCTGTCTGGTTCTTGGCCTATATAAGGCACTTCCTGTCTCTGTATCCTTGCCAGATTATTGTGTGGTTTCTGATCACTTCAATAAAGCTTGTTCCTGTTTCACCTACAAATTGCTGAACTGGATTATTGCTGACCTTGGCTGCTGGTCTCAACAACCTTGTGATTCCATATCATTACACCCTAGTTGGTGGCGGATAATTCACACAAGTCATCCGGCATTCACAGATAACATAGAGCAGCGTGTGGACCATTTTTAGCCGAAGGCAGCTCATCTCATCAGGCCTTTTTCAGTCGAATGTATCGCCCAGTGTCAGTCCCTTCGAGATCCATCCCTCATTCATCTTTATAAAGGTGAGGCAATCTAGACTTTTTTGCCCTAGGCGACTTCTCTTCTCGGTGACAAAACCTCCTGCTGCAATGAAGGTCCTTTCTGACAGGACACTTGAAGCGGGGCAGGTCAGAAGTTCAATTGCAAATTGGGATAGCTCAGGCCACAGGTCTAGCCTGCATACCCAGTAGTCAAGTGGATCATCGCTCCTCAGAGTGTCGATATCTGCAGTTAAGGCGGTGGTAGTCTGCTACCTGTCGGTCAAGTCGTTCTCTGAGGGTGGATCCCGAAGGGCTGATGCGATACGTAGGACTAAAAAAGGTCCGCATGTCCTCCATCAACAACACGTCTTTTAAACGTCCTGTCCTTGCCGGCGTGGTCGTGGGAGGTGGATTACTTTCACCTCCCCTGTTATATTGCCCTTGTGCTGTGACATCACCCTTATATGCTGTGTAAAGCATACTTGTTAATTTGTTTTGGACCTGCTGCATCCTTTCTGACTTGCGGTAATTTGGTAACAAATCAGGTACTTTCTGCTTATACCGGGGGTCTAGTAGCGTGCACACCCAGTACAGGTCGTTCCCCTTCAGCCTTTTTATACGAGGGTCCTGCGACAGGCACGACAGCATAAAAGACCCCATTTGCACAAGTTTGGATGTTGAGCTAGTCATGTCCCGTTCCTCGTCCTCAGTGATTTTGCTGAAGATATGTTCTTCCCCCCAGCCACGTACAACACCACGGGTACCAGATAGGTGACAACGAGCACCCTGGGATGCCTGTTGTGATTGGTCTTCCTCCTCCCACTCAAAGCCACATTCCTCCTCTTCCTCACAATCCTCTTCCAGCGTTGCCGCAGGTCCAGCAAGCGATGCTGATAAGGCTGTTTCTGGTGGTGATGGTGACCACAACTCTTCCTCGTCACGCTCATCTACGGCCTGATCCAGCACTCTTCGCAGGGCACGCTCCAGGAATAAAACAAATGGTATTATGTCGCTGATGGTGCCGTCGGTGCGACTGACAAGGTTTGTCACCTCCTCAAAAGGACGCATGAGCCTACAGGCATTGCGCATGAGAGTCCAGTAACGTGGCAAAAAAATCCCCAGCTCCGCAGAGGCTGTCCTAGCACGCCGGTCATACAAATACTCGTTAATGGCTTTTTCTTGTTGGAGCAGGCGGTCGAACATTAGGCGTGTTGAATTCCAACGTGTGGGGCTGTCACAAATCAAGCGCCTCACTGGCATGTTGTTTCGCCGCTGGATATCTAAAAAATGTGCGCCATGGCCGTGTAGGAACGCCTGAAATGGCCACACACCTTCCTGGCCTGCTTCAGGACATCCTGTAAGCCTGGATACTTATGGACAAAGCGTTGTATGATCAGATTACACACATGTGCCATGCACGGCACATGCGTCAACTTGCCCAAATTCAATGCCGCCAACAAATTTCTTCCACATCCCGCCAACAAATTTCTTCCGTTGTCACAAACCACTTTGCCAATCTCTAGTTGGTGCGGAGTCAGCCATTGATCCACCTGTGCGTTCAGGGCGGACAGGAGTGCTGGCCCGGTGTGACTCTCTGCTTTAAAGCAAGTCAACCCCAAGACGGCATGACACTGCCATATCCGGGATGTGGAATAGTATCTGGGGAGCTGGGGCGGGGGGTGCCGTTGATAAGGAGCAAGACGCAGCAGCAGAAGAGGACTCAGCTGAGGAGGTTATGGAAGAGGATGGAGTAGGAGGAGTAGAGGAGGTGGCAGCAGGCCTGCCTGCAAGTCGTGGAGGTGTCACCAACTCCTCTGCAGAGCCACGCATTCCATGCTTGGCAGGCGTCAGCAGGTTTACCCAATGTGCAGTGTAGGTGATATACCTGCCCTGACCATGCTTTGCAGACCAGGTATCAGTGGTCAGATGGACCCTTGCCCCAACACTGTGTGCCAGAGATGCCATTACTTCCTTTTGCAAAATCGAGTACAGGTTGGGGATTGCCCTTTGGGCAAAGAAATTTCGGCTGGGTACCTTCCACTGCCGTATCCCAATCGCTAAAAACTTTTTGAACGCCTCAGACTCCACCAGCTTGTATGGTAAACGCTGGCGGGCAACTTTGTGGCATTGGCTTTTTACTCTCAAACATGCCCTTGACAGACACCTGACTGTGGGGAGATGAGCAGGAACAGCAAGAGGCGAGAGACGGAGTGGTGGAGAGTTGAGAGGGGGCAAGGAGGACAGCAGTGGTTGACGTGGATGAAGATGCTGGACCAGGAGGAGGATGGCGGCTTTGAGTTTGTGTGCTGCTTGTACTCATGTGTTGATCCCATTGGCGTTTGTGATGTGACATCATGTGCCTTCGCAAAGCAGTTGTACCTAGGTGGGTGTTGGACTTCCCACGACTCAGTTTCTTTTGGCACAGGTTGCAAATGGCATCGCTGTTGTCAGAGGCAGACACACACAAAAAATGCCACACTGCTGAGCTGGGGGGTGACGGCATTCTGGTGGTGGCAACAGCATGCATTGATTGGCTTCCAACTCGTCTCCTCCTCCTCTCTGTCTCCCCATCTGAACTTTCCCCCTGTTCTTCTTCTCTTCTAGCGGGCACCCACGTGACATCCACGGACGCATCGTCATCATCATCACCCGCCTCACTTGTATATGACAACTGAACAAAGGAAGCAGCAGCGGGTACATCATCATCATCATCACATCGTATGTACATGTGTGTAATGCTGCCTGACTGAGACATATCCCTGTTATCTACATCCTCTGGCAATAATGGTTGCGCATCACTCATTTCTTCAAACTGATATGTAAATAACTCTTCTGACTGATCAATTAAATTGGCTGTGGTACTAGTGTATGTGGTGGCGGCAGGCGGGTGAGTGGTAACTTGAGAGGTGCCCGAAGCTAAGCTGGAGGAGGATGGTGCTACAATGTTCCAAGCGGAAGCTGTAGAAGATTGGGTGTCCTGTGTTAGCCAGTCAACTACGTCCTCTGAACTTTTCAAGTCCAGGGTAACTGGCCTCTGAACACTGGGCATTATTGTAGGGCCAAAGGGAATCACAGCACCACGACCACGACGGCCTATGCGGGGTGTCCTGCCTCTGCCTGTCATTTTTTTTAAAATGTGGACTGTTGGTACCCCAAATAGATTGGATTGGTTAAACTTGGCACAGTGTATTTTAAAATTATGAGAAAACATTTTCTGTAAACTAAATAAAAATCATATTAAGAGGTTGAAAGAAAAAGAAACCGGATGGGGGGATACCGAGCAGAGCACACCATCTACAGCCCACTGGGAGACAAACTCATCCATTCCCCCAGTAGACAAAGCCAGGTGGTACTCTGCCCGGATACGGGAGCGCACCAGCACCCGGAACATGGCCTCAGGTGACAAGGGAACCCCCCCTATCAAACACTGCTCCCTGGACTTATATATAGCCAACTTGGCTAATGCCAGGAGCAGGTTGACGAGGAGGTCCCTGGCCTTATTGCCCCGGGACACTGGGCGCCCAAAAATAAAAATGTGAGGGGAGAAATGCAGCCAGAACTGCAGGAGGAGGCCCCTCAAGAGTGACAAGAGGGGCTGCAGTCTGGCGCAACTAAAATAAACATGATACACGGACTCTCCCTTGCCACAGAATGGACAAGTGGAGGGAGAGTCCGTGAATTTAGCTAAGTACTCTCCCGTGCTCAGTGCACCATGGAGCACTCTCCAACTCAAGTCCCCGGTGGGTCGTGGAACTAAATCAGAATAAAGTTCCCTCCACCGGGGCCTCTTGCCCTCGTCAGCTGGTAGGACCCGCCTCCAGATGGTATCGGGACGGGTCACGAGGGCAAGGAAGTGCACTGTATGGAGCACGAGAGAATATAAGCTCTTCCTCGGCATGCCGCGAAAGCAGGCCGAGGGTATGTCCCTCAACCTCGAGAGGTTGGGGACAGGAGGAGCCTGAGGGGAAACACGGGGCTTGTGTCCAATGCAAACAGCCGGAGAAGGGGTGTTGAAAGGTGCATGTGGCACTCCGGCCTGCAAAGCCCCGCGAAGGAAGGTGCGCGAGTCGGGGGAGATGGCATCTCTAATCTCCTGGAGCAAGCGCCCTGAGACTTTGGGCGTCACATATCCCAAACGGAGCGCAAGCTCCTGGGGTGACACCCAATCAGAACGCCCGTATTCCAGGAGATCCCCGACTCGGGTCATCCGTGCATGACTAAGGCGGCGGATGATACTGGGGGACTGTAACATTGGAGCCCCCACTGCTGCATTAAATAGCAGGGGCTCTGTGAATATTTCATCCCCCAAAGGCACGCCCTGCCTGGTCACGGAGACCATGCTCCAGGCCTTGAGGGTTTCCTGGTAGTATGCCGGCAACACAGAGAGGTCTCTCCCAAACCCCTCGGGCCTGATCAGAAATAATTGCCGGTCATACCCCAGGTTGCGCAACTGGCGATAAAAGCTGGATGCCAGTGCGCACCACTGCGGAGAGGGATCTGCATATAGGTATCTCTGCAGGTACTGAAGGCGGAAGGTGGACAACTGGGAGCACACACAAACTACTCCCTGTCCACCCTCCACCAAAGGCAGACTTGCCACCCCTGCAGAGACCCAATGCCTTCCCATCCAGAGGAAATCTAACAAATTCCTCTGGATATTGGTGACAAACTCGGGGGTCGGACTCAGACAAATCAGCCGGTGCCAGATCTGAGAAGCCACCAGCTGATTCACCACTAGAGTCCGCCCCCTAAGGGAAAGCATTTTTGCTAGACCCCTCCATCGTCCCAGACGAGAGAGGACACTGCCCTCTAACTCCCTCCAGTTGTCTGGGACGGAAGCGTCCGCAGCGGACAGGTAGACCCCCAGATATTTAATGACATCTGCCTCCCATGTGATGTCACGAAACGTGGGAGGCAAAGAGTCCACCTGTAAATTACCCTCTAAAAGGCCTGTGCATTTGGACCAGTTGATCTGAGCGGAGGAGGCAGCTGAATATACCTCCTGGCACTGTTTTGCCAGCTCAAGATCAACTGGATCCTGGGCCACGAGGAGCACATCGTCAGCATAAGCTGAAAGGACAATCCGCATGTCTGGATCTTTTAGCACCAGCCCTGTGAGCCTTTTCCTCAGTAGGCAGAGGAAAGGCTCAATGGCCAGTGCATATAACTGTCCAGACAAGGGACATCCTTGACGCACCCCTCGTCCAAATACCAAAGGTGCTGTTAGGGACCAATTGATTTTAAGTAAACACTCTGCAGAGGCGTACAGCGTTCTTATAAAGCCCACAAACTGTGGGCCAAAGCCGTACGCTTGCAGAGTGGCTATGAGGTAACCATGGTCCACCCTGTCAAACGCCTTCTCTTGATCTAAAGAGAGAAAGGCGAGTGACAGACCAGTCCTGCGGGAATAATGCAATAGATCCCGGACCAGAAAGATACTATCAAAGATAGTCCGGCCCGGAATCGCATAGGACTGGTCAGGGTGAACCAATTCTGCCAGCACAGACCCAAGTCTAAGCGAGATGGCTTTAGCTACAATCTTGTAGTCCGTGCTGAGCAGAGAGACCGGTCGCCAGTTCTTAATAAGCCGGAGATCCCCCTTTTTGGGCAGCAGGGCAAGTACTGCCCTGCGACAAGACAGGGGCATCTCCCCGGTCTCCAGGGCTTCCCCAAGGACCAGATGGAAATCAGGTCCCAGAGTCTCCCAGAAAAATTGGAAAAACTCTACAGTCAGTCCGTCCAGTCCTGGAGACTTTTCACAGGACATGGCACGGAGGGCTTCAGAGAGCTCTTGAAAAGATAGTGGTATATCAAGCCGCTCTCTTACACCCTCACTGACTGTGGGGAGCCCCTCCCATAGCACCCTGCAGGCGTCTGGAGAAATGGGATCCGGAGAGTAAAGATCTTTATAAAAGTTCCGGGCTCTATCCTGGATACTCTCCGGATCTGTAAGGGGGGCACCGTCTTCATCTAGAAGACAGGTGATGTGCCTACTGTTACCCCCCTTTTTCTCCAGTGAGTAGAAGAGGCGCGAGCCGCGGTCTAGATCTTTGAGAAAACCTAAGCGGCTGCGCACGTATGCCCCCTTGGCCTGGTGTCGTTCCAGGTCACAGAGGACACCCTTCCTCTCTACATACTCGCTCTGCAGGGATTGGTCCCTACAAGTGAACAGCCTCTGCTCCAGATGGAGTACCTCCCCCCGGAGTGACTCCAACTCAGCTTCGCGCTGCCCACTCGCACCCTTGGTATATTCCTGACACAGAAGTCGCAAATGAACCTTGCCCACGTCCCACCACAGTTTTAACGTGGCAAAGTCCCCCTTGCAACCCCTCCAGTCCGTCCAAAACTCCCGGATCAATGTCACGAGCCCCTGGTCCTTCAACAAAGCATTGTTGAAGTGCCAATAGGCGGCTCGTGGCGCTGTTGGCGTTAGCGCCACTGTCACAGACACACAGTTGTGGTCTGTGAACGGAGCCAGCCTAATGGCACAAGAACCGACTCGTGACATATAGTGACTAGATATATATAGTCTGTCGATCCGGGAGTGGGACACCAGACCGGCTCTCACCCTGACGTAGGTGAAACCGTCTGATGCCCCTGGGTTCTGCTCTCGCCAGATGTCCTCCAGGGAGAAGCGGGCGATGATCTCCCGCAGGGCTGACGCAGAAGGCGGGTACGGCTCTGGACTATTCCGGTCCAGAGCGTCGAGGGTGCAGTTGAAATCACCCCCGAGTACCAAACACTCATCTGCGTCAACCGTCTCCAAAAACTGGGACAGTCTGGCGAGGAACCTCACTCTCTCGAGCCCTCCAGCAGGGGCATATATATTAACTAGGTTAATGATGCTACCCTGCTCTCGGACCCGGAGGTGGATTAGACGGCCTGGGATAACAGCTTTCACAAGCAGCAGCTCTGGCTGAAAAGACTCTGAGAACAGGGTCACCACTCCACATGACGCCGATGTGAAGTGGCTGAAGAAGACCCTGCCTCTCCACTCCAGTTGCCACGAGGCCTCAGCCTCTGGAGTGG
The DNA here is from genome assembly GCA_027410445.1 of Discoglossus pictus. Taxonomy (NCBI): domain Eukaryota; kingdom Metazoa; phylum Chordata; class Amphibia; order Anura; family Alytidae; genus Discoglossus; species Discoglossus pictus. Next base: position 51,641,739 of record CM050172.1, on the reverse strand, counting down.
TGTGAGTTTCCTGCAGGAAGCTCACAGAGTACCCTCCCTGATATAAATAGGAGAGTACCTGGAACCTGCGGAAACTGTCTTGACAGCCATTGGTATTTAGCGTGCTGATGTGCAAAGCCATTACTGCGTGTCAGGAATTGTGCGTTCCTCAGACCCTTGAGACTGCTGATAGGACACGCACATTTTATAGAATTTCCGGACGCGGAGATGCTCCGCAGTCCCAGAATTCTTGGCCCTAGTGCTGACCACTAGATATTGCTGGAGAGAGTGGAGAATAAACGACATATTCTTCCACCTCTCCAAGGCCAGCCGCACCTTCCTTTTCTTTTGTCCATGAAGGGTGCTCTCAAGGAATAGATCTATTTCCTTGACAGGGATAACCCACCCAGAATCTGATGTTCCTTCTAGTGGGTCACCCCTGGGCTCCTCTTGGCTGAGGGCTTTTACTCCATCCTCCCCGGCTGGAGTCAGTTTCCTCAGCTTTATTCTCAGGGACCCCCTCTTAGATGATACAGAAGGAGTCCCTTTAGCACCCTTCAAGGTAAATAATGGACCCTTGGATTGCTGCTGCACCCCTGTAGCTTCAGGAGTGCATTCAGGGGTAGCTGGCTGGACAGCAGTGGCTGGCATGGCTTCCTTAATGGAAGCCTTGGAGGCTTTATATGCCTCCTCTGCCAGTTCCACCGCTGCTTGCTCAGCTTGGATGGCACCGATGTTAGGGTCAGTGGACGGCCGAGGAGGGTAGACAGGCTCTCCCATGATGTTAACAGGAAAACCTGTTTTATCACCCTCCCCCATTTCCACTTCCCCTTGTGCCACATCCCCCCTGACAGACAAATCCATGGGGTCCTGAATGGGAGTCATGCCTATATTCCCCCCCTCCAGTAGTGACTCGGCCTGGGGCTCTAACAAAGCCCGAGGTACGTCACTAGAGAGTGACACTGGAGGAGGAGACTGACTGGTGCCCTTGAAGCTCAGCACCTCAGGGACACTGACTACCCATTCAGCAGGGGCTTTGTTGGGTCCCCCCTCAAAGGCCAGAGGCAGAACCTGATCTTTCTTGTCTACCCCTGCCTCACTTGGGAGACCCTCTTGCCCCTGCTTTTCCTCCAGACCCTTTTCCACATTAACCCCTATAGGGTCTGGAGAGAGAGATGTGTGGTCTGGCACCGGCTGGCTGAGCTTAATAACTGGGCCAGACAATGTCACCGGATGAGGAGGAGATGTTTTGTTCCTCTTCTTGCTTTTAGAGGGAGGTGCTCCACTATAGAGCACTTCCCACTTATCAGCAACCTCCCTGTTGGTTTTATGCTTCCTCTTCCTGGGGACGTCACTCCTGGAAGAGGAGCTGCCACTAGCTGCCTCCCCTGCAGAGGGCTTATTATCCCTCTGCTTACACTGTGCCCCCACACTAACTGATGTAATTATGGTGGGGGCAGATTGGGACTTGGGAGATGCAGCTGTGACACTGGGAGGACCGGTGACATTCTTCCCCTTTTTCCCCGTGTCTGCAGTCTTGCTGGAGACCACAGACACAGATGGCTTTTTTGGGGAAGAAGGGGGTTTGGAGGCCGTGGTGGTGGCTTGAGGAACGGCCTCCTTGCCTGAGCTCTGTGGGGGGGCTATGACCCTTGAGGTCCCCGCTGTTATGGGCTCAGCGGGGATGGGTGCCGTACTGACGGAGGTGCCATTTGCTGGGGCTGGGGCATGATGCTTTACATTAGGACAATTCCTACGTGTATGCCCCAACCCTTTGCAATGATAGCACTGCACCTCCGTAGTGCTGTAAAAAATCCTGTAGAGCACCCCCTCAAATGGAACCCCAAAAGACCCCTCTATGTTTTCTGCGCCCTGAGGCAGGCACATTTGTACCTGCCTCTTGAAAGAGAGCACATGACGAAGTGCTCTCTCTCTGCACCCCAGGGGAATTTTTATAAATGGTGTTTTTACTTCCCCTAGGGTTAGCAGGTGGGGGCGCAGGAGGGAGTCTGGTAGGAAGGGGGGCACATTAGAGAGTGTTACTTTTGTGCCCAACCCTTTCAGGGGTTCTATTGGGACATATAATCCCCCCACTGTGATGCCTCTCTGTATAAGAATGTGTGCAGCAGCCAGAGTACGGGTAAAAAAAACTGCTTTCCCGTACATTTTGCTGGCTGCTACTATAACAGAGGGGCTGATGACATTAGCTGCAGCACGCAGATAGATATCAATGCTGTAGACCCCAGACATCTGACATTTAACCCCATGCTTCCTGGTGATCTGCCCCTCAGCCCCAGCGGTGGTATTACTGGGGCCAGCAGAAACCACCTGTGACCAGGTATTAGCCACAGGGGTAGGTCTGCTGGCAGAACCACCAGGAGCTGGGGCTGCCTTATCTGCCTGGGACCTATGCTGTGCAGTGCTGCAGCTAGGATTTTCAGGGGCCATTATTCCCCCTTTTGACCCCTGAGGCTTCTTAATGGTCTTATCCCTCATGTTTAGACCCTTTTTTTTTTTTAGTTTATTTGTTTTATTTATTTTTATTTTTTGTTTTATGATTTTCTACTGTTTTCTTTTTTTTTTAAATATAAAAGTGTGAAAAAGAAACAAAAAGACAAAAACTAAGGGAGACAAAAACTAAGGGAGAGAGAGAGATGATGTTTGGCAGTGGAAGGGTTAATGGCCTGTTGCAAGGTGTTACTAAATGCAACAACACAGAGAACACAGAGGCTTTTTAACCCCTCTGTGTCTCTGTGTCAGATGTTAAAAAAAAGCCTTAACAACAAAAAATCTAATTGTTTTCCCCCCCACTGCCTACAAAGATGTTACTTGTCTTCTCTCCCCCAAAACATAAAACCCAACACCAAACAAACAAAACTTCAACAAAACCTAATAAACTTTTTAAAAGAAAAAAAGTCAAAGTAACAAAGCTCCAGGAGTGAAGGTGTAGTGCTAAGGGAGGGGTGTGGCAAAGTATCCAGGAGACAGCTCACTCTCCTGGGATAGAGAGTTGAGCCTGACCCCCAGAAAACTAAAACTTAAATTAAACTAAGAAAAAAAACACAAAAACTCCCAAAAATGAACAACACCGTGCACAAAGTGCTTATTAACAAAAAGGTGTTAAAATAAAACTTGTATTTGAGGGACTAAGACCCTAAAAAGCCTTTTGTTTGGAGCTCAAGCATGCACACAACATGCTCTCTTGCACAGTACTTGTAAGCCTGACACACACACACTGGTTAGCGGTCAAGCAAATGAACTTTGATTGGCGGTCAGGCAAATGCACTTAGATTTAAGAAAATACAATTATTTTTTTATTTTAAATGTTGACTGTTGGTACCCCAACTAGTTTGGATTGGTTGAACTTGGCACAGTGTATTTTAAAATTATGAGAAAATATGTTCTGTAAACTAAATAAAAATCATTTTAGGAGGTTGAGAGAAAAAGAAACCGGATGGGGGGATACCGAGCAGAGCACACCATCTAAAGCCCACTGGGAGACAAACTCATCCATTCCCCCAGTGGACAAAGCCAGGTGGTACTCTGCCCGGATACGGGAGTGCACCAGCACCCGGAACATGGCCTCAGGTGACAAGGGAACCCCCCCTATCAAACACTGCTTCCTGGACTTATATATAGCCAATTTAGCTAATGCCAGGAGCAGGTTGACGAGGAGGTCCCTGGCCTTATTGCCCCGGGACACTGGGCGCCCAAAAATAAAAATGTGAGGGGAGAAATGCAACCAGAACTGCAGGAGGAGGCCCCTCAAGAGTGACAAGAGGGGCTGCAGTCTGGCGCAACTAAAATAAATATGATACACGGACTCTCCCTTGCCACAGAATGGACAAGTGGAGGGAGAGTCCGTGAATTTAGCTAAATACTCTCCCGTGCTCAGTGCACCATGGAGCACTCTCCAACTCAAGTCCCCGGTGGGTCGTGGAACTAAATCAGAATAAAGTTCCCTCCACCGGGGCCTCTTGCCCTCGTCAGCTGGTAGGACCCGCCTCCAGGTGGTATCGGGACGGGTCACGAGGGCAAGGAAGTGCACTGTATGGAGCACGAGAGAATATAAGCTCTTCCTCGGCATGCCGCGAAAGCATGCCGAGGGTATGTCCCTCAACTTTGAGAGGTTGGGGACAGGAGGAGCCTGAGGGGAAACACGGGGCTTGTGTCCAATGCAAACAGCCGGAACAGGGGTGTTGAAAGGTGCATGTGGCACTCCGGCCTGCAAAGCCCCGCGAAGGAAGGTGCGCGAGTCGGGGGAGATGGCCTCCCTAATCTCCTGGAGCAAGCACCCTGAGACTTTGGGCGTCACATATCCCAAACGGAGCGCAAGCTCCTGGGGTGACACCCAATCAGAACGCCCGTATTCCAGGAGATCCCCGACTCGGGGCCAAAGGGAATCACAGCACCACGAACACGACGGCCTCTGCGGGGTGTCCTGCCTCTGCATGACTAAGGTGGCGGATGATACTGGGGGACTGTGAAAGCATTTTTGCTAGACCCCTCCATCGTCCCAGATGAGAGAGGACACTGCCCTCTAACTCCCTCCAGTTGTCTGGGACGGAAGCATCCGCAGCGGACAGGTAGACCCCCAGATATTTAATGACATCTGCCTCCCACGTGATGTCACGAAACGTGGGAGGCAAAAAGTCTACCTGTAAATTACCCTCTAAAAGGCCTGTGCATTTGGACCAGTTGATCTGAGCGGAGGAGGCAGCTGAATATACCTCCTGGCACTGTTTTGCCAGCTCAAGATCAACTGGATCCTGGGCCACGAGGAGCACATCATCAGCATAAGCTTAAAGGACAATCCGCATGTCTGGATCTTTTAGCACCAGCCCTGTGAGCCTTTTCCTCAGTAGGCAGAGGAAAGGCTCGATGGCCAGTGCATATAACTGTCCAGACAAGGGAAATCCTTGACGCACTCCTCGTCCAAATACCAAAGGTGCTGTTAGGGACCAATTGATTTTAAGTAAACACTCTGCAGAGGCGTACAGCGTTCTTATAAAGCCCACAAACTGTGGGCCAAAGCCGTACGCTTGCAGAGTGTCTATGAGGTAACCATGGTCCACCCTGTCAAACGCCTTCTCTTGATCTAAAGAGAGAAAGGCGAGTGACAGACCAGTCCTGCGAGAATAATGCAATAGATCCCGGACCAGAAAGATACTATCAAAGATAGTCCGGCCCGGGATCGCATAGGACTGGTCAGGTTGAACCAATTCTGCCAGCACAGACCCAAGTCTAAGCGAGATGGCTTTAGCTACAATCTTGTAGTCTGTGCTGAGCAGCGAGACCGGTCGCCAGTTCTTAATAAGCCGGAGATCCCCCTTTTTGGGCAGCAGGGCAAGTACTGCCCTGCGACAAGACAGGGGCATCTCCCCGGTCTCCAGGGCTTCCCCAAGGACCAGATGGAAATCAGGTCCCAGAGTCTCCCAGAAAAATTGGAAAAACTCTACAGTTAGTCCGTCCAGTCCTGGAGACTTCTCACAGGACATGGCACGGAGGGCTTCCGAGAGCTCTTGAAAAGATAGTGGTATATCAAGCCGCTCTCTTACACCCTCACTGACTGTGGGGAGCCCCTCCCATAGCACCCTGCCGGCGTCTGGAGAAATGGGATCCGGAGAGTAAAGATCTTTATAAAAGTTCCGGGCTCTATCCCGTATACTCTCCGGATCTGTAAGGGGGGCACCGTCTTCATCTAGAAGACAGTTGATGTGCCTACTGTTACCCCCCTTTTTCTCCAGTGAGTAGAAGAGGCGCGAGCCGCGGTCTAGATCTTTGAGAAAACCTAAACGGCTGCGCACGGATCACGGAAAACCTAAACGGATGCCCCCTTGGCCTGGTGTCGTTCCAGGTCACAGAGGACACCCTTCCTCTCTACATACTCGCTCTGCAGGGATTGGTCCCTACAAGTGAACAGCCTCTGCTCCAGATGGAGTACCTCCCCCCGGAGTGACTCCAACTCAGCTTCGCGCTGCCCACTCGCACCCTTGGTATATTCCTGACACAGAAGTCGCAAATGAACCTTGCCCACGTCCCACCACAGTTTTAACGTGGCAAAGTCCCCCTTGCAACCCCTCCAGTCCGTCCAAAACTCCCGGATCAATGTCACGAGCCCCTGGTCCTTCAACAAAGCATTGTTGAAGTGCCAATAGGCGGCTCGTGGCGCTGTTGGAGTTAGCGCCACCGTCACAGACACACAGTTGTGGTCTGTGAATGGAGCCAGCCTAATGGCACAAGAACCGACTCGTGACATATAGTGACTATATATATATAGTCTGTCGATCCGGGAGTGGGACACCAGACCGGCTCTCACCCTGACGTAGGTGAAACCGTCTGATGCCCCTGGGTTCTGCTCTCGCCAGATGTCTTCCATGGAAAAGAGGGCGATGATCTCCCGCAGGGCTGACGCAGAAGGCGGGTACGGCTCTGGACTATTCCGGTCCAGAGCGTCGAGGGTGCAGTTGAAATCACCCCTGAGTACCAAACACTCATCTGCGTCAACCGTCTCCAAAAACTGGGACAGTCTGGCGAGGAACCTCACTCTCTCGGGCCCTCCAGCAGGGGCATATATATTAACTAGATTAATGATGCTACCCTGCTCTCGGACCCGGAGGTGGATTAGACGGCCTGGGATAACAGCTTTCACAAGCAGCAGCTCTGGCTGAAAAGACTCTGAGAACAGGGTCACCACTCCACATGACGCCGATGTGAAGTGGCTGAAGAAGACCCTGCCTCTCCACTCCAGTTGCCACGAGGCCTCAGCCTCTGGAGTGGTGTGAGTTTCCTGCAGGAAGCTCACAGAGTACCCTCCCTGATATAAATAGGAGAGTACCTGGAACCTGCGGAAACTGTCTTGACAGCCATTGGTATTTAACGTGCAGATGTGCAAAGCCATTACTGCGTGTCAGGAATTGTCCGTTCCTTAGACCCTTGAGACTGCTGATAGGACACGCACATTTTATAGAATTTCCGGACGCGGAGATGCTCCGCAGTCCCAGAATTCTTGGCCCTAGTGCTGACCACTAGATATTGCTGGAGAGAGTGGAGAATAAACGACATATTCTTCCACCTCTCCAAGGCCAGCCGCACCTTCCTTTTCTTTTGTCCATGAAGGGTGCTCTCAAGGAATAGATCTATTTCCTTGACAGGGATAACCCACCCAGAATCTGATGTTCCTTCTAGTGGGTCACCACTGGGCTCCTCTTGGCTGAGGGCTTTTACTCCATCATCCCCGGCTGGAGTCAGTTTCCTCAGCTTTATTCTCAGGGACCCCCTCTTAGATGATACAGAAGGAGTCCCTTTAGCACCCTTCAAGGTAAATAATGGACCCTTGGATTGCTGCTGCACCCCTGTAGCTTCAGGAGTGCATTCAGGGGTAGCTGGCTGGACAGTAGTGGCTGGCATGGCTTCCTTAATGGAAGCCTTGGAGGCTTTATATACCTCCTCTGCCAGTTCCACCGCTGCTTGCTCAGCTTGGATGGCACCGATGTTAGGGTCAGTGGATGGCTGAGGAGGGTAGAAAGGCTCTCCCATGATGTTAACAGGAAAACCTGTTTTATCACCCTCCCCCATTTCCACTTCCCCTTGTGCCACATCCCCCCTGACAGACAAATCCATGGGGTCCTGAATGGGGGTCATGCCTATATTCCCCCCCTCCAGTAGTGACTCGGCCTGGGGCTCTAACAAAGCCCGAGGTACGTCACTAGAGAGTGATACTGGAGGAGGAGACTGACTGGTGCCCTTGAAGCTCAGCACCTCAGGGACACTGACTACCCATTCAGCAGGGGCTTTGTGTGGACCCCCGCAAAGGCCAGAGGCAGAACCTGATCTTTCTTGTCTACCTCTGCCTCACTTGGGAGACCCTCTTGCCCCTGCTTTTCCTCCAGACCCTTTTCCACATTAACCCCTATAGGGTCTGGAGAGAGAGATGTGTGGTCTGGCACCAGCTGGATGAGCTTAATAGCCTGGCCAGACAATGTCACCGGATGAGGAGGAGATGTTTTGTTCCTCTTCTTGCTTTTAGAGGAAGGTGCTCCACTATAGAGCACTTCCCACTTATCAGCAACCTCCCTGTTGGTTTTATGCTTCCTCTTCCTGGGGACGTCACTCCTGGAAGAGGAGCTGCCACTAGCTGCCTCCCCTGCAGAAGGCGTATTATCCCTCTGCTTACACTTTGCCCACACACTAACTGATGTAATTATGGTGGGGGCAGATTGGGACTTGGGAGATGCAGCTGTGACACTGGGAGGACTGGTGACATTCTTCCCCTTTTTCCCCGTGTCTGCAGTCTTGCTGGAGACCACAGACACAGATGGCTTTTTTGGGGAAGAAGGGGGTTTGGAGGCCGTGGTGGTGGCTTGAGGAACGGCCTCCTTGCCTGAGCTCTGTGGTGGGGCTATGACCCTTGAGGTCCCCGCTGTTATGGGCTCAGCGGGGATGGGTGCTGTACTGACGGAGGTGCCATTTGCTGGGGCTGGGGCATGATGCTTTACATTAGGACAATTCCTACATGTATGCCCCAACCCCTTGCCATGATAGCACTGCACCTCCGTAGTGCTGTAAAAAATCCTGTAGAGCACCCCCTCAAATGGAACCCCAAAAGACCCCTCTATGTTTTCTGCGCCCTGAGGCACGCACATTTGTACCTACCTCTTGAAAGAGAGCACATGACGAAGTGCTCTCTCTCTGCACCCCAGGGGAATTTTAATAAATGGTGTTTTTACTTCCCCTAGGGTTAGCAGGTGGGGGCGCAGGAGGAAGTCTGGTAGGAATGGGGGCACATTAGAGAGTGTTACTTTTGTGCCCAACCCTTCCAGGGGTTCTATTGGGACATATAATCCCCCCACTGTGATGCCTCTCTGTATAAGAATGTGAGCAGCAGCCAGAGTATGGGTAAAGAAAACTGCTTTCCCGTACATTTTGCTGGCTGCTACTATAACAGAGGGGCTGATGACATTAGCTGCAGCACGCAGATAGATATCAATGCTGTAGACCCCAGACATCTGACATTTAACCCCATGCTTCCTGGTGATCTGCCCCTCAGCCCCAGCGGTGGTATTACTGGGGCCAGCAGAAACCACCTGTGACCAGGTATTAGCCACAGGGGTAGGTCTGCTGGCAGAACCACCAGGAGCTGGGGCTGCCTTATCTGCCTGGGGCCTATGCTGTGCAGTGCTGCAGCTAGGATTTTCAGGGGCCATTATTCCCCCTTTTGATCCCTGAGGCTTCTTAATGGTCTTATCCCTCATGTTTAGACCCTTTTTTTTTTTAGTTTATTTGTTTTATTTATTTTTATTTTTTGTTTTATGATTTTCTATTGTTTTCTTTTTTTAAATATAAAAGTGTGAAAAAGAAACAAAAAGACAAAACTAAGGGACAGAGAGAGATGATGTTTGGCAGTGGAAGGGTTAATGGCCTGTTGCAAGGTGTTGCTAATTGCAACAACACAGAGAACACAGAGGCTTTTTAACCCCTCTGTGTCTCTGTGTCAGATGTTAAAAAAAGCCTTTTAAACAAAAATTCTAATTGTTTCCCCCCCCCCACTGCATACAAAGATGTTACTTGTCTTCTCTCCCCCCAAAACATAAAACCCAACACCAAACAAACAAAACTTTAACAAAACCTGAAAAACTTTTAAAAAAAAATCAAAGTAAAAAAAGCTCCAGGAGTGAAGGTGGAGTGCTAAGGGAGGGGTGTGGCAAAGTATCCAGGAGACAGCTCACTCTCCTGGGATAGAGAGCTGAGCTTGGCTCCCAGAAAACTAAAACTTAAATTAAACTAAGAAAAATACCACAAAAACTCCAAAAAATGAACAACACCGTGCACAAAGTGCTTATAAACAGAAAGGTGTTAAAATAAAACTTGTATTTGAGGGACTAAGACCATAAAAAGCCTTTTGTTTAGAGCTCAAGCATGCACACAACCTCTTGGCACAGTGTATTTTAAAATTAGGAGAAAACATTTTCTGTAAACTAAATAAAAATCATATTAGGAGGTTGAAAGAAAAAGAAACCGGATGGGGGGATACCGAGCAGAGCACACCATCTACAGCCCACTGGGAGACAAACTCATCCATTCCCCCAGTAGACAAAGCCAGGTGGTACTCTGCCCGGATACGGGAGCGCACCAGCACCCGGAACATGGCCTCAGGTGACAAGGGAACCCCCCCTATCAAACACTGCTTCCTGGACTTATATATAGCCAACTTGGCTAATGCCAGGAGCAGGTTGACGAGGAGGTCCCTGGCCTTATTGCCCCGGGACACTGGGCGCCCAAAAATAAAAATGTGAGGGGAGAAATGCAGCCAGAACTGCAGGAGGAGGCCCCTCAAGAGTGACAAGAGGGGCTGCAGTCTGGCGCAACTAAAATAAACATGATACACGGACTCTCCCTTGCCACAGAATGGACAAGTGGAGGGAGAGTCCGTGAATTTAGCTAAGTACTCTCCCGTGCTCAGTGCACCATGGAGCACTCTCCAACTCAAGTCCCCGGTGGGTCGTGGAACTAAATCAGAATAAAGTTCCTTCCACCGGGGCCTCTTGCCCTCGTCAGCTGGTAGGACCCGCCTCCAGATGGTATCGGGACGGGTCACGAGGGCAAGGAAGTGCACTGTATGGAGCACGAGAGAATATAAGCTCTTCCTCGGCATGCCGCGAAAGCATGCCGAGGGTATGTCCCTCAACCTCGAGAGGTTGGGGACAGGAGGAGCCTGAGGGGAAACACGGGGCTTGTGTCCAATGCAAACAGCCGGAGAAGGGGTGTTGAAAGGTGCATGTGGCACTCCGGCCTGCAAAGCCCCGCGAAGGAAGGTGCGCGAGTCGGGGGAGATGGCATCTCTAATCTCCTGGAGCAAGCGCCCTGAGACTTTGGGCGTCACATATCCCAAACGGAGCGCAAGCTCCTGGGGTGACACCCAATCAGAACGCCCGTATTCCAGGAGATCCCCGACTCGGGTCATCCGTGCATGACTAAGGCGGCGGATGATACTGGGGGACTGTAACATTGGAGCCCCCACTGCTGCATTAAATAGCAGAGGCTCTGTGAATATTTCATCCCCCAAAGGCACGCCCTGCCTGGTCACGGAGACCATGCTCCAGGCCTTGAGGGTTTCCTGGTAGTATGCCGGCAACACAGAGAGGTCTCTCCCAAACCCCTCGGGCCTGATCAGAAATAATTGCCGGTCATACCCCAGGTTGCGCAACTGGCGATAAAAGCTGGATGCCAGTGCGCACCACTGCGGAGAGGGATCTGCATATAGGTATCTCTGCAGGTACTGAAGGCGGAAGGTGGACAACTGGGAGCACACACAAACTACTCCCTGTCCACCCTCCACCAAAGGCAGACTTGCCACCCCTGCAGAGACCCAATGCCTTCCCATCCAGAGGAAATCTAACAAATTCCTCTGGATATTGGTGACAAACTCGGGGGTCGGACTCAGACAAATCAGCCGGTGCCAGATCTGAGAAGCCACCAGCTGATTCACCACTAGAGTCCGCCCCCTAAGGGAAAGCATTTTTGCTAGACCCCTCCATCGTCCCAGACGAGAGAGGACACTGCCCTCTAACTCCCTCCAGTTGTCTGGGACGGAAGCGTCCGCAGCGGACAGGTAGACCCCCAGATATTTAATGACATCTGCCTCCCACGTGATGTCACGAAACGTGGGAGGCAAAGAGTCCACCTGTAAATTACCCTCTAAAAGGCCTGTGCATTTGGACCAGTTGATCTGAGCGGAGGAGGCAGCTGAATATACCTCCTGGCACTGTTTTGCCAGCTCAAGATCAACTGGATCCTGGGCCACGAGGAGCACATCGTCAGCATAAGCTGAAAGGACAATCCGCATGTCTGGATCTTTTAGCACCAGCCCTGTGAGCCTTTTCCTCAGTAGGCAGAGGAAAGGCTCAATGGCCAGTGCATATAACTGTCCAGACAAGGGACATCCTTGACGCACCCCTCGTCCAAATACCAAAGGTGCTGTTAGGGACCAATTGATTTTAAGTAAACACTCTGCAGAGGCGTACAGCGTTCTTATAAAGCCCACAAACTGTGGGCCAAAGCCGTACGCTTGCAGAGTGGCTATGAGGTAACCATGGTCCACCCTGTCAAACGCCTTCTCTTGATCTAAAGAGAGAAAGGCGAGTGACAGACCAGTCCTGCGAGAATAATGCAATAGATCCCGGACCAGAAAGATACTATCAAAGATAGTCCGGCCCGGGATCGCATAGGACTGGTCAGGGTGAACCAATTCTGCCAGCACAGACCCAAGTCTAAGCGAGATGGCTTTAGCTACAATCTTGTAGTCTGTGCTGAGCAGAGAGACCGGTCGCCAGTTCTTAATAAGCCGGAGATCCCCCTTTTTGGGCAGCAGGGCAAGTACTGCCCTGCGACAAGACAGGGGCATCTCCCCGGTCTCCAGGGCTTCCCCAAGGACCAGATGGAAATCAGGTCCCAGAGTCTCCCAGAAAAATTGGAAAAACTCTACAGTCAGTCCGTCCAGTCCTGGAGACTTTTCACAGGACATGGCACGGAGGGCTTCAGAGAGCTCTTGAAAAGATAGTGGTATATCAAGCCGCTCTCTTACACCCTCACTGACTGTGGGGAGCCCCTCCCATAGCACCCTGCAGGCGTCTGGAGAAATGGGATCCGGAGAGTAAAGATCTTTATAAAAGTTCCGGGCTCTATCCCGGATACTCTCCGGATCTGTAAGGGGGGCACCGTCTTCATCTAGAAGACAGGTGATGTGCCTACTGTTACCCCCCTTTTTCTCCAGTGAGTAGAAGAGGCGCGAGCCGCGGTCTAGATCTTTGAGAAAACCTAAGCGGCTGCGCACGTATGCCCCCTTGGCCTGGTGTCGTTCCAGGTCACAGAGGACACCCTTCCTCTCTACATACTCGCTCTGCAGGGATTGGTCCCTACAAGTGAACAGCCTCTGCTCCAGATGGAGTACCTCCCCCCGGAGTGACTCCAACTCAGCTTCGCGCTGCCCACTCGCACCCTTGGTATATTCCTGACACAGAAGTCGCAAATGAACCTTGCCCACGTCCCACCACAGTTTTAACGTGGCAAAGTCCCCCTTGCAACCCCTCCAGTCCGTCCAAAACTCCCGGATCAATGTCACGAGCCCCTGGTCCTTCAACAAAGCATTGTTGAAGTGCCAATAGGCGGCTCGTGGCGCTGTTGGCGTTAGCGCCACTGTCACAGACACACAGTTGTGGTCTGTGAACGGAGCCAGCCTAATGGCACAAGAACCGACTCGTGACATATAGTGACTAGATATATATAGTCTGTCGATCCGGGAGTGGGACACCAGACCGGCTCTCACCCTGACGTAGGTGAAACCGTCTGATGCCCCTGGGTTCTGCTCTCGCCAGATGTCCTCCAGGGAGAAGCGGGCGATGATCTCCCGCAGGGCTGACGCAGAAGGCGGGAACGGCTCTGGACTATTCCGGTCCAGAGCGTCGAGGGTGCAGTTGAAATCACCCCCGAGTACCAAACACTCATCTGCGTCAACCGTCTCCAAAAACTGGGACAGTCTGGCGAGGAACCTCACTCTCTCGAGCCCTCCAGCAGGGGCATACATATTAACTAGGTTAATGATGCTACCCTGCTCTCGGACCCGGAGGTGGATTAGACGGCCTGGGATAACAGCTTTCACAAGCAGCAGCTCTGGCTGAAAAGACTCTGAGAACAGGGTCACCACTCCACATGACGCCGATGTGAAGTGGCTGAAGAAGACCCTGCCTCTCCACTCCAGTTGCCACGAGGCCTCAGCCTCTGGAGTGGTGTGAGTTTCCTGCAGGAAGCTCACAGAGTACCCTCCCTGATATAAATAGGAGAGTACCTGGAACCTGCGGAAACTGTCTTGACAGCCATTGGTATTTAGCGTGCTTATGTGCAAAGCCATTACTGCGTGTCAGGAATTGTGCGTTCCTCAGACCCTTGAGACTGCTGATAGGACACGCACATTTTATAGAATTTCCGGACGCGGAGATGCTCCGCAGTCCCAGAATTCTTGGCCCTAGTGCTGACCACTAGATATTGCTGGAGAGAGTGGAGAATAAACGACATATTCTTCCACCTCTCCAAGGCCAGCCGCACCTTCCTTTTCTTTTGTCCATGAAGGGTGCTCTCAAGGAATAGATCTATTTCCTTGACAGGGATAACCCACCCAGAATCTGATGTTCCTTCTAGTGGGTCACCCCTGGGCTCCTCTTGGCTGAGGGCTTTTACTCCATCCTCCCCGGCTGGAGTCAGTTTCCTCAGCTTTATTCTCAGGGACCCCCTCTTAGATGATACAGAAGGAGTCCCTTTAGCACCCTTCAAGGTAAATAATGGACCCTTGGATTGCTGCTGCACCCCTGTAGCTTCAGGAGTGCATTCAGGGGTAGCTGGCTGGACAGCAGTGGCTAGCATGGCTTCCTTAATGGAAGCCTTGGAGGCTTTATATGCCTCCTCTGCCAGTTCCACCGCTGCTTGCTCAGCTTGGATGGCACCGATGTTAGGGTCAGTGGACGGCTGAGGAGGGTAGACAGGCTCTCCCATGATGTTAACAGGAAAACCTGTTTTATCACCCTCCCCCATTTCCACTTCCCCTTGTGCCACATCCCCCCTGACAGACAAATCCATGGGGTCCTGAATGGGGGTCATGCCTATATTCCCCCCCTCCAGTAGTGACTCGGCCTGGGGCTCTAACAAAGCCCGAGGTACGTCACTAGAGAGTGACACTGGAGGAGGAGACTGACTGGTGCCCTTGAAGCTCAGCACCTCAGGGACACTGACTACCCATTCAGCAGGGGCTTTGTTGGGTCCCCCCTCAAAGGCCAGAGGCAGAACCTGATCTTTCTTGTCTACCCCTGCCTCACTTGGGAGACCCTCTTGCCCCTGCTTTTCCTCCAGACCCTTTTCCACATTAACCCCTATAGGGTCTGGAGAGAGAGATGTGTGGTCTGGCACCGGCTGGCTGAGCTTAATAACTGGGCCAGACAATGTCACCGGATGAGGAGGAGATGTTTTGTTCCTCTTCTTGCTTTTAGAGGGAGGTGCTCCACTATAGAGCACTTCCCACTTATCAGCAACCTCCCTGTTGGTTTTATGCTTCCTCTTCCTGGGGACGTCACTCCTGGAAGAGGAGCTGTCACTAGCTGCCTCCCCTGCAGAGGGCTTATTATCCCTCTGCTTACACTGTGCCCCCACACTAACTGATGTAATTATGGTGGGGGCAGATTGGGACTTGGGAGATGCAGCTGTGACACTGGGAGGAACGGTGACATTCTTCCCCTTTTTCCCCGTGTCTGCAGTCTTGCTGGAGACCACAGACACAGATGGCTTTTTTGGGGAAGAAGGGGGTTTGGAGGCCGTGGTGGTGGCTTGAGGAACGGCCTCCTTGCCTGAGCTCTGTGGGGGGGCTCTGACCCTTGAGGTCCCCGCTGTTCTGGGCTCAGCGGGGATGGGTGCCGTACTGACGGAGGTGCCATTTGCTGGGGCTGGGGCATGATGCTTTACATTAGGACAATTCCTACGTGTATGCCCCAACCCTTTGCAATGATAGCACTGCACCTCCGTAGTGCTGTAAAAAATCCTGTAGAGCACCCCCTCAAATGGAACCCCAAAAGACCCCTCTATGTTTTCTGCGCCCTGAGGCAGGCACATTTGTACCTGCCTCTTGAAAGAGAGCACATGACGAAGTGCTCTCTCTCTGCACCCCAGGGGAATTTTTATAAATGGTGTTTTTACTTCCCCTAGGGTTAGCAGGTGGGGGCGCAGGAGGGAGTCTGGTAGGAAGGGGGGCACATTAGAGAGTGTTACTTTTGTGCCCAACCCTTCCAGGGGTTCTATTGGGACATATAATCCCCCCACTGTGATGCCTCTCTGTATAAGAATGTGTGCAGCAGCCAGAGTACGGGTAAAAAAAAACTGCTTTCCCGTACATTTTGCTGGCTGCTACTATAACAGAGGGGCTGATGACATTAGCTGCAGCACGCAGATAGATATCAATGCTGTAGACCCCAGACATCTGACATTTAACCCCATGCTTCCTGGTGATCTGCCCCTCAGCCCCAGCGGCGGTATTACTGGGGCCAGCAGAAACCACCTGTGACCAGGTATTAGCCACAGGGGTAGGTCTGCTGGCAGAACCACCAGGAGCTGGGGCTGCCTTATCTGCCTGGGGCCTATGCTGTGCAGTGCTGCAGCTAGGATTTCCAGGGGCCATTATTCCCCCTTTTGACCCCCGAGGCTTCTTAGTGGTCTTATCCCTCATGTTTAGACCCTTTTTTTTTAGTTTATTTGTTTTATTTATTTTTATTTTTTGTTTTATGCTTTTTTACTGTTTTCTTTTTTTAAAAATATAAAAGTGTGAAAAAGAAACAAAAATACAAAACTAAGGGAGACAAAACTAAGGGAGAGAGAGAGGTGATGCTTGGCAGTGGAAGGGTTAATGGCCTGTTGCAAGGTGTCTAATTGCAACAACACAGAGAACACAGAGGCTTTTTAACCCGTCTGTGTCTCTGTGTCAGATGTTAAAAAAAAAGCCTTTTCAACAAAAATTCTAATTGTTTTCCCCCCCACTGCCTACAAAGATGTTACTTGTCTTCTCTCCCCCAAAACATAAAACCCAACACCAAACAAACAAAACTTCAACAAAACCTAATAAACTTTTTAAAAGAAAAAAAATTCAAAGTAACAAAGCTCCAGGAGTGAAGGTGTAGTGCTAAGGGAGGGGTGTGGCAAAGTATCCAGGAGACAGCTCACTCTCCTGGGATAGAGACTTGAGCCTGACTCCCAGAAAACTAAAACTTAAATTAAACTAAGAAAAATACCACAGAAACTCCCAAAAATGAACAACACCGTGCACAAAGTGCTTATAAACAGAAAGGTGTTAAAATAAAACTTGTATTTGAGGGACTAAGACCCTAAAAAGCCTTTTGTTTAGAGCTCAAGCATGCACACAACATGCTCTCTGAGAACTTGGCACAGTACTTGTAAGCCTGACACACACACTGGTTAGCGGTCAAGCAAATGAACTTTGATTGGCGGTCAGGCAAATGCACTTAGATTTAAGAAAATAAAATTATTTGTTTTTTTATTGTGGACTGCTGGTACCCCAACTAGATTGGATTGGTTGAACTTGGCACAGTACTTGTAAGCAAGACACACACTCTGGCTAGCGGTCAAGCAAATGAACTTTGATTGGCGGTCAGGCAAATGTACTTAGATTTAAGAAAATAAAATTATTTGTTTTTTTATTGTGGACTGCTGGTACCCCAAATAGATTGGATTGGTTGAACTTGGCACAGTACTTGTAAGCCTGACACACACACTGGTTAGCGGTCAAGCAAATGAACTTTGATTGGCGGTCAGGCAAATGCACTTAGATTTAAGAAAATAAAATTATTGGTTTTTAAATGTTGACTGCTGGTACCCCAAATAGATTGGATTGGTTGAACTTGGCACAGTACTTGTAAGCAAGACACACACTCTGGCTAGCGGTCAAGCAAATGAACTTTGATTGGCGGTCAGGCAAATGCACTTAGATTTAAGAAAATAAAAGTTGTTTTTTTTTAAAAGTAGACAACTAGTAAACAATATTATATTGTATGCGTTGTGCACACACAGTATACGCTGTGAGCCTGACACACACACTTGCAAGCAGGGGCTAGCAGGGAGACAGGCAAATGAAGTTAGATTACACAGTAAAAAAACAAAGAAAAAAAAATGATGGTATAGCCCTAAAAAGGGCTTTTTGGAGTGCTGTGTTTACAGCAGAGATCTGATGAGTCCTTCAGCACTGCACTGGACACTGAATAAACTTGCCTAGCTATTGATTTCCCTATTCAATCAGCAGCACCTACACTCTCCCTCCTCTCAGTAAGACTGCAAGTTAGTTATGATTCCAAAATGGCTGCTGTCCATGAGGTAGATGGCTCTGGAAGGGAGTGTATGCTGCTGATTGGCTGGAATGTGTCTGCTGACTGTGACATGCAGGGTCAAAGTTTGCTCAATGATAAAGTATTGGGGCGGGTCGAATCTCGCATATGTTCGCTGGCGAACTATTCGCGACATCTCTAGAGATGGATTCAATCCCATTTTATGTGGCGGAAAACTGACACAACAATGGATCATTGATTCATATTTGCAAGTTGAGGCAAATAATTTAAACTTCATCAAATATCAACAAGATAAACTATGCGTAGAACAGTATTGTGTATTGATGAATTATGTCGCTGAGGTTGCTACAAGCAGAGACCTGCCAGCTGGCAAAGCCATAATTTTACCATCTTCTTTCCAGGGATCTCCTTGCAATATGCAAGAAAGATACAATGATGCCATGGCTAGTGTATCTAAATTTGGAAAACCAGATTTATTTATTCCATTTACATGTAATCCACAATGGCCAGAGATTACACACAATCTGCTAATTGGACAAACTGCTTCCGATAGACCAGATTTAGTGGCAAGAGTCTTTAAAATCAAATTAAATTAATCAATACGTGACATAACAATAACTCAGTTATTTGGCAAATGTCTGGCTTATGTATATAACATCGAATTTGAAAAAAGAGGACTTCCACATGCACATATTCTTATAATACTTCAAAAGAAAGATAAATTGGAGACTGGTGACAAAGTGGATTCAGTAATTATTGCTGAACTACCAGATCCTGAAATACATGGTAGACTATATGAGATTGTAACTCATCGTATGATTCATGGACCATGTGGAGATATTAATCCACAGTCACCATGTATGGAAAATAAGAAATGTACTAAAGAATTTCCAAAACATTATAGAGACAAAATGTATGCTAATTGTGATGGCTATCCATTATATAGAAGAACAGAAGGACAAACTGCCATTATTCATGGCAAAAAGGTAGACAACAGATATGTGGTACCATACAATCCACATTTACTTATGAAGAATAATGCACACATTAATGTGGAAGCTTGCACTTCTATAAAATCCATTAATAATTTTACATAGTTATATAGTTACATAGCATTTAATGTTGAAAAAAGACTTTCAGTCTTTCAAGTTCAACCTTTTAAGATCTCCTCTGATCTGCAATATGCGGATTAACTATTAATTAATTAGTTGTTATCCATGACAACCCTGAATTCCCTTTTTAATTAGAAATAAATCTAGTCCCCTTTTAAAGTTATCTATCGAATCCGCTGTCACCACCTCCTCTGGTAGAGAATTCCACAGATTAACCACCCTTACTGTGAAGAACCCTTTTTTTTCATTAAGGTGGAATCTTTTTACTTCTAACCTCAAGGGATGTCCTCTTGTCAGTTGAAAACCTCTTCGCACAAAATGCTCCCTTAACAAATCTTTATACTGACCCTGGATGTATTTATATAAAGTAATCATATCTCCTCTTAGGCGCCTTTTTTCTAGAGAAAATAAGTTTAATTTAGTTAGTCTTCCTTCATAACTTAGCCCCTCCATTCACCTTATTAGTTTTGTAGCCCTCCTCTGTACCTTTTCCAGCTCTAAAATGTCCTTTTTATGAAGTGGTGCCCAAAATTGTACTCCTTATTCCAAATGAGGGAGTACTAGAGATTTTTATAGTGGCAGAATTATATTTGCTTCCCTGGCTTCAATACCCTTCTTAATACATGCTAATATTCTATTTGCCTTTGCAGCTGCTGCTTGGCTTTGAGCACTGTTACCTAGGTGGTTGTCCACAAGCGCTCCCAAATCCCTTTCAATATCTGATACACCTAGATTTGCTCCATTAAGATTATAAATTGCATGGCTATTTTTCCTTCCCAGATGCAAACTTTACATTTATTTGTATTAAATCTCATCTGCCATTTAGATGCCCATTCCTCAATTTTATGTAAATCCCTTTGGAGGGAAAGCACATCATTATATTATTTAATTACCTTGCAAATCTTCGTGTCATAAGCGAAAATGGAGACACCACACTCCAATCCTACCTGTAAGTCATTAATAAATATGTTAAAAAGGAGAGGACCTAATACTGAACCCTGAGGAACCCCACTTACCACATTAGTCCAATCGGAGTATGTTCCATTTACAACAACCCTTTGCTTCCTGTCTTTTAGCCAGCTCTCAATCCATGAGCAGATATTTACTGCAATTCCTGTATCTCTTAGTTTGCACAATAGTCTTCTATGTGGCACTGTATCAAAAGCTTTGTAAAATCCAAAAAGACTACATCCACTGAGTTGCCTTGATGCAGGATCGTACTAACCTCCTTATAGAAACTAATTAGATTTGTTTGACATGACCTATCCCTTATAAATCCATGTTGACTCCTACTTATAATCCTGTTCAAATAGACATATTTTTGTATATTATCACTTATTAACTTTTCTAAAAGCTTCCCCACTACAGAAGTGAGGCTCACTGGTCTATAATTCCCCGGATTTGCTCTTGCTCCCTATTTTAAGGTATCACATCTGCTTTTCTCCAGTCATCTGGTAGAGACCCTGTGTTGAGTGAATCTTGAAAAATTAAATATAATGGTTTGGCTATTACAGAACTCAGTTCCCTCAGTACCTATGGATTTATTCCATCAGGACCCGGTGCTTTATTAACATTTATTTTTTCCAACCTCTTTTGGATTACTTCCTGTGTTAACCAATTATTTGGCAAAGGTAGTGTAGCCCCATTATGCTGCAGTGTCCCAACCACTGGCACATCCCTTGTGTATACCGAAGAAAAGAACCTATTTAGCTCATCTGCCTTTTTCTGATCACTAATTTTCAGATGACCTGTGTCACATTGTAATGTTCCTATAGCTTCCTTCCTCGCCTTCTTCCCATTAATATACTTAAAAAATATTTTAGGGTTAGTCTTACTCTCTTTTGAAATTAATTTTTCATTTTCTATTTTAGCCAGTCTAATTGCGCTTTTGCAAGCCTTGTTGATTTCCTTGTATTCCCGTAAAGCAGTCTCTGTCCCCTCTTGTTTGTATAATTTAAATGCCTGTTTTTTACTCCGCATCTTGATCTTTGAATCATTGTTAAGCCACATTGGATGGATTTACTCCTTTTACTTTTATTCCCACATGGTATATGCCAATGTGTATGTATATTTAGTAAGGATTTAAATGTTGTCCATTTATGTTCAGTGCTTTTACCTATCAGTTCTCTGTCCCAGTCTATACTTTGTATTGCTTCCCTTAGACCATTAAAATCTGCCCTTTTAAAATTAAGAATTTTTGTTGGCCCCTTAAAATTTTGTTTTTTTAATTCAATCTCAAATGAGACTGTGTTGTGATCACTGTTTCTCAAAGGTTGCCCTCTTCCAACATTTGATACTATATCAATATCAATATGTGTATGACTCTATGTGTGTATGTACTGTATAGGTGACTCTATGTGTGTATGTATATGTGACTCTATGTGTGTGTGCCTCTATGTGTGTATGTATGTGTGTGTCTCTATGTGTGTATGTATATGTGACTTTATGTTTGTATGTATATGTGACTCTATGTCTGTGTACCTCTATGAGTGTGTATGTATCTCTATGTGTGTATGTATATGTGACTCTATGTGTGTGTGCCTCTATGTGTGTATGTATGTGTGTGTCTCTATGTGCATATGTATATGTGACTCTATGTGCATATGTCTATGTGACTCTGTGTGTATGTATCTGTGACTCTATGTGTGTATGTATATGTGAATCTGCGTGTATGTATGTGTGTGTCTCTATGTGTGTATGTATATGTGACGCTATGTGTGTGTGCCTCTTTGTATGTGTGTGTCTCTATGTGCGTATATATATGTAACTCTATGTGCGTGCCTCTATGTGTGTATGTATCTGTGTGTCTCTATGTGTGTATGTTTATGTGACTATGTGTGTGTATGTATATGTGACACTATGTGTGTGTGTGTATTTGTGTGTTTCTATGTGTGTATGTATATGTGACTCTATGTGTGTATGTATGTGTGCCTCCATGTGTGTATGTATGTGTGCCTCCATGTGTGTATGTATGTGTGTGTCTCTATGTGTGAGTGACACTATGTATGTGTGCCTCTATGTATGTCTGCCTCTATTTGCTCCTCTATGTATGATGTGTGTGTGCCTCTATTTGCTCCTCTATGTATGTTTCCCTCTATGTCTGTATGTATGTGAGCCTCTATGTGCTTCTCTATGTATGTGTGTTTCTTTGTGTGTGTATGTGCTCCTCTATGTATGTGTGCCTCTATGTATGTGTGCTGTGCCTCAATATGTGTATGTATGTGTGCCTCTATGTGCGCTTCTATGTATGTGTGCTTCTATGTGTGTATACCTCTATGTATATGTGACTCTGTGTATGTGTGCCTCTTTGTGAATATATGGCTGTACCTCTATGTGTGTCTGTGTGCCTCTGTTTGTATGTCTCTATGTGCATGTGTTTCTGTCTGTACCTCTCTGTGTGTCTTTGTGTGTACCTTTGTGTGTGTATCTGTGTATCTGACTGTGTCTCTATGTGTGTATGTGTTTTTGTGTACTTCTGTGTGTGCTTCTATGTTTGTGTGTGTCTGTGTGTGTGTACTTGGGTGTGTTTGTACCTCTGTGTATCTGTGTCTTTGTGTGTCTGGTCGCATGGGCGGAGCTACTGACGGTTCACACTGTGCAATGCACTAGGAGCCCACGTGCTGACCCTTTAACACTCATAATTACTCAAATGATCATGATTTATGATTGTGTAACATATGCTCGCTGCCCTCCAATAGAAAAACATAAATAATATGGTCCATCATAAAATGCATTTAATAAACAAGTAATATCTTGGCGTGTGTATGAGTAGCAATGTTGTAAAAATGGCTGTTATGGGGGAATGTCTGTGATTGGCTCACACAGCAAGATAGCGATATACACACACAGAAAATGGAAAAATGGGTGTGTGCATCCTTGTGCACACACTCACAGGGGCTTCTCCACTTTACTGCCTAGGGGCTCCAAAAAGGTAGATTCAGCCCTGGGTCTGTGTACACAAGAAGACAAAATAAGGAGATGTGCAGCCTCCTTCCCAGCCACCTTAAACAGTGACACATTTAGAGGCAAGGAAGGAGGGAGAGGGGCCTGAATGCCAAAACCTAGAAGAATTCAGAGAGATATTGAAAGACAATAATAACATGAACAGGATTTTCATTGTGATAGATGCTGCTTATACTTTTAAAACTATAAAGGATTTTGATGGTCTTCAAAGGGAATTGCCAACAAAGGAAACTGACATTGCAACATGCAGCAAACTGCTTTGCAGCCCCTGCAAAGCATATTGAAGGGAGTGTCTTGTGCAAATATTTATCTACATAAAGAGGTATCCACATAAAGAAAAAAGATATCCCTTCTTAGATATAAGCAGCTACAAGTCAACACATGTAGTCTAACTGTGTGGAATATAAGGTATATTGCTTACCTAGAGCTGACAAAACATAAAAAACACACAACATGCTCATTAATGCATATATTAATTTGCCCAAATCATAAAACAGTCATAAAAACCTAGCTTGAACAAGCTATTTGATAAAAAAAATTAAACATTTCTGACATGATCAGCATTGTTTCTGCTGTATTATTATGTAAATGGGCTGATCCCAAATAATATTTAGCCACTCGAGATATCATAATTAGGAATGTTCCTAAAGTTATTATGAAGTTGGATCCCCTCCCCAACACTTTGAGTCACAAATTAGCATATTGAGCTCACATTAGAAAACAGAAGCTGCACAAACAATGTTGTATATATCACAAATTATTTACTGCAGAGATAAAAGAATACTGCAATGATGTATAGCCAGTTTTTAATACTCTTTACGATTCATATTTTCAATATAAAACTATATATAAGGTTTGATGCTTGGACAGCAACAATGCAGATAGATCTAAAGGAATCATTAAGCAAA
Organism: Discoglossus pictus; assembly: GCA_027410445.1. Classification (NCBI taxonomy): domain Eukaryota; kingdom Metazoa; phylum Chordata; class Amphibia; order Anura; family Alytidae; genus Discoglossus; species Discoglossus pictus. The sequence goes on along the minus strand of CM050172.1, from coordinate 51,617,889 downwards.
TAATCTCTGACATTATACAAGTTGCTCTTATAGGAAAGAGCATACTTCATATAAACGTTTGCTTCTTATTACTACAAGACCTCTATATATTAGGAGATGTTAGCTAGTGTCACATTTTCGAACTACAGTTGAATCTTGATTAACTCTTAAATTGGTTCTTGAACTTTTGCTCAGCATTCTATGTATCAGTGACAGAAATATAACTTCTAATGTCAGCTTACTCTCTCCACAAACATGGAGGAGTAACCTGCCAACTTGGCAGGTTACATAACTTTTGATTGTTAATCGTTTCTAGAAGTGCCCTGTAATACATAGAAAAAGTAAGTTTATGTTGAATTTGCCCTTTCACAACGAATCAGTATGGTTATGCTTCTATTTATGAATTAGTTTCCATGTCTGTATTCTTTACGTTAAATAACCTGGAATAAAGAAGTCTTCTTATGAAAATTGTATTTTTGTAATGGGTTTCATTTTGTGTAATCAATTATCACATTCTTAACATGCTTCTAAAAGGTGTTAAAGTAAGGCAGGGCACTGACTCAGTGTGTGGTACTTGAAGCAGATGTGGGAATCTCCAGTACTTAGTTCAAAGTTATTTAACAGTAGGGTTACTAAAAAAAGAAATAGCACTCCAGCATCTGGTTTTACTAAAAAAAATAAACATAAAATAACTAGGTTAAAGTTACAGAGTATTATAGTAACACAGCAACTGATGTTGAAAAAAGACTATTAATCCAATAAATTCAACCTTTTTAGATCTCATCTGATCGCCTTAATATATGAATTCATTATTGATTATTAATTGATCTAGAGGAAATTGAAACATTGTCAGTTCTCTAATTATCTAAAATAATCTTGTATGCTCATTTTATTCAAGGATATATCCATCTCTTCAGGGTAAGCACCCTTAGAGGTATGACCCACAGAAGAAGTTTTGCTACTTAGTGACATAAAACTATAGGAAAATGTTTTACCAATTTTTGTATTTTTTTGTTTTTAATCTTTAATAAATGTTATGGGATGTGATGGATGGACATCTCCGGCAATATATTGGAGCTTTTGTCCTGTAACCCATAGTTCTGCTAATTATTATAATGAAGGGTAATAATAATCACATATATAGTTGTGAGCATACAAGTTGTTGCTAACGCTTGCGGGCTCGCGAAGGCGATCCTTGCCAGCAACTGGGACCCTCGCAAACTTTACATCGGAACGCAAACAACATAGGAGACACGTTACCACCCATTACGACCTCGCAAAAATCGGCCGCAACCCGTGGACATGAAAAAATGAAAAACACAATAAATACACACAACACATACATAAAAAGCTTACCTACAGCAAGAGGGGACATCCAGGACCTCAAAAAATGAAGTTACACCTTAATTTAACTCAAAATAAAAGAGTTTAGACACTAAAAAATTCTCTAAGCGAGACAAAAAATGGCAGCCGAACAAAACGAAAACGAGGCTACAGCACTCTAAACACGCAAAATACCACCAGAAACACGCAAAACGCCACAAACACCTATGAATATTCCGCAACAGACGCATACCACACATTAGTCGCCATTTTAGAACAATAACTTATACAATGCGGAAGTACACAGCTATGCTAACGGTTTTGTCTCGTGCACGCACACTATTACACTGCACACATTCATCACGCTTACACAGCAGCTCCACACCACTAATGCTCCAGCAACATCAAAACATATTGTCAGCTCTTCAACCGAATGCTTCCTGCATATATTACTTCAAAATAGGTAAAGTATATTAATTTATTAATGTATTATTTATTTGATTATTATACACCAAACAGCATTAGCTCACTTACAATTTCATTGCCGTCATTTTTTGACGGGCAATTCGCTAGTAAATAATAATAATAATTGATATATCTGATTTGTGGAATGCTTGAACTGAGTGACATAGAAGGTATATGACCTGAGTTTAATCCTGTGTATGTGCCTGGGCATGGAAAAGAGTCACAAAGCCATAGCTTAAAATATTGCTGCTAATGCAACCAATGTACGTTAGGATATATTATGTGTACTTTTTAAACATACAAAGTGTTGGGTTGATAAATTCCTTTTTATGTAAGAAGAAATATAATGTAGATACGCTGTCACCTTTCACTGAATATCGCCTAAATGTCATAGAAAGCTAGTAACAAAAAAATATATAAAATTTGTCCATATATCTTTCTTCTAGAAAATAGTAGAATCTAGACAAAACTGGATGTGACATATATAAGGCTAGAGATCATGGTTTTGCCATTTTTTCTTTAAATGTGAACATTGAGAGGCTGAGGGCCAGGGAATTTACACTGAAAAGACATAAGAATGACAGTCAGGATCCATAGACTCAGCATGGTTGCATGGATTCCTTAAATGGCACTAACAGACACCACGTAGGTTTGCAGGTAAAAACTGACATCATGGGATGTGCCTAAGTGGATCAGAAATGCAGGATAGAGAACAAGTAGTTGTCTTTTTGCACAGTTCTAAACAGCTAATGAGGTGTTAAATAATGTTTACATTAAGAGTTGGGCAAACATTTTACATATTCTCTCTATTTAATTAAAATTTAAAACAGTTGTTCTCTTAGGTGTGCTGCATAAATGTTAAATTATGCACATAATGTTCCATAAATAAATCCATTCATTGAATGCTACCCATGTTAATACAACTAGACATCATAATGACAATGTGTCATAGTGGAACCAGTTAATGAAACCTGGTAAACTGTGTTTTAACAGTCGAATCTTTATTTGTAAATTCACTGATAGAGAAGCACTTCAGTATGTACTGTAATGCTGTTATCTTTTGAGCTAGCACAGAAATAAAGTCACGCATGAACATTACTCAGCAAAACACATCTATTTAAAAAATGCCATTTTTATATATATGTTTATATATATCTTTATGTACTTTAAAACAATTCCAGATTTTCCTCCAGCCATTCACCTGTCCTCAAGTTTCAGCCCTCCCTCTCAACAGCATAAGATCCATTAGATATAGCATGAGCAAAATAAAGAGCCAGTACTCTGTACAATCAAACACGAGCCACTGCTCAAATATCCAGACTGCATGAAATGAGTAGACAGTATTCACCTGGCATTAGTGTGCCCTATTCTCAACTGCGCTTGGCTGCGGATCTCTGGCTCACAGGTCAGTGATAAGTTATTTTAATTTCTATCTAGACTATGTTCATGTTTAAATGGAGTCTCAGTGTGAGCTACATGTATTGATCAAGCTGTGTAGCTTGTCCCATTGGCTCTGCTCCAGACTTGGACTTTTCTATTATGGCCCCTGTAATGGTAGTACTGCACCTGTCAATGTGACATGTGTTGTTCTGTCAGGGGTTTTACCTATTAAATATATATATGAGTATACTCCTATATATATATACCATTTCATTTATATTTCTGATTAAATATATCCTCTCAATATTTTAATTAATACACATATGGAAACTCTTCAAACATAACAGTGTTTGATATCATCGGATAGGAAATATCTTAAACTTTTCATATCTATGTGTTATGTTATACCTATATTGCACATCATCATTTTATTTTGAGTTTTTAATTTTATACACATATTCCATTTTTCCTGAGCTTCACTAAGTGTCTACATTGTAATGAGAATGTAAACAGTGGAACCACCAAAAGGCTAGTCATTAGTATTCATACTAGATTATTTTGATCCTCAAATGTCATGAAATAGTCACACCTCAAATTGGAGACGAGAGATCCACCATTTGGTTCTGATAATGACAATATTTGTTTGACTGTGCATTTGATATTCATGTATCCCCACTTAGCACAATAGTGAGAAATAATTCCAGGATGTGATCAACGTGAAGATCTAGATAAGAATGGGTATTTAAAATAGGACAGAGGGAAAGGAAAAAAAGAGACACAAAGAGAAGGAAAGGCTGGGGGAGACACATGCAATCCTAAGAAAGAGAGGACATATTTTTGGCTCCTGATATATTTAATTTTTCATATAATAATCGATTTGGGATTATCCAGGCTGACTCTACGTGATATTGGGTTGATTCTGGTATCTGGTAATGTATAGATTTAATTTCAAACTTCTGTGATATAAAAGATAAATTGATCTTATTTATACCACTAAATCAATTATATCACAGAAGCCACCAATATATCTACTGTAGGTATTATTCACATTGTGATATATTTTCCTTGGTTCTAATAGTATTTTTGTATTTCAATATATGGTTATTATTATAGCATCACCCCATTATTAGTTATATAGTTCTATTGGGGTATATTATATATTCTGCCAACAATATCATCGTGACTTACTATATTAATAAGATTGATTCTCATGTTTATTATAAATAGCTAAAATAAGGAATATTGATTACTGGTAATTTATTGTTATTTTCTATTACCCTAGAAGATTTTGTTGATAAAGAAGTTACAAGGTTTTTCTTGTTTTATTAACATTTTCTTGTATTATATTGTAGTAGACTTAATTGGGTTATTGACATCTGAAAATCATATAGTACTGTTTAGAACTTTTTATTTACTCTAGAATTCGATTGTGATATTGATGTTAATAAACGCTGTTTTGTTTAAAAGCTATACTTTCCTATAAATTGACGTTATAATCGGACAATAAGTTAAATTGACTATTTCATATATCATTTTACTATAAACACCACGACATAATTTGGAGGCACTGCTTGAGATAACGTCTTTATAGATAAGTGAATTGATATTTATCAATTTAAAACTTTTTAATACAACAGCGTTTATTAAAATAAAAACAAAATGTCAGAAGGCCGATCCAGTTCAGAAAGAACAGGGGTGTTGTCATTGGATGAGATATTGAGACTAGATGCAATGGGATGTGAAACATTGATCAAAAGTTTAATAAGCAATGTGTATCCTCTGTGTGAATACCCATCAAGATTGTCAGAATATTTTAGTAACATCAAACCGATAATTGATGGAAATGCCATAGACGATTGGAGTCAGGAGACAGAATTATTACCGAATATTAATGGTGTCATAAATGCAGTTCAGGATAACTTTGAAAGTAAAAAGAATCTTGCCCGTGTAGCGATTAGCTGGATGGAAGTCGCCAGACACTGGAAAGGCCAGACTATTGAAAAGGAGGTGGTCATAACTGGTTTAAATAAGACAAATAATGAGATATCTGAGGCATGCAACCATTTGAGAGACTTACACGAAGGTAGGATAAAAATGTCAGAACATCAAGTAGTTAAACTGGGTGAGTCAGAAAAGGAATTAGAAGATGCTAAGGAAAGATTACAAGGATATGAGGGATTAACAGCAATGTGTGATAAATTAATGAGGAAATTAGGGGATTTTCAAATAAAATGGGATGAGTTATCTGAAGACAGAGATAGAAAAACTGACCAAATTGAAGAGTTGTCTGGACAATGTGATCATTTAGCTCAAAAAGTAAATCAGGCTGAGGGAATGTCTCAAAAATACTTACAAGACTGTGAGGAGTTAAAAAGAGAAAAATCAAGTTTAGAAGATAAACTTACCACCCTTACTAATGAAATAACTAAGAGAACAATAAGAGAAACTGAAAATTACCAGGAAGCTAGAAAGATTCGAAATTTACTTGATAATGCCCAAAAGGAGATAAAAAATTACCAGCAGGATATTAACAGGTTAAAAGCAGATCTAGATAAGGCCCAAAGTCAGGTACCAGACATAATGATTGCCAGGCATCCTAGACATTTTGATGAAGAGTTTGATTCATTCCCTTCAAGGGATACTCGTGAAAGGGCAGCTATAAGGGCCCTGGACAGGCATAGAGATGAGGCAATCCATGTTGAGGAGGCCCCCACTAATAAGAAATTATCTTTCCATGAGACAGCTCAGGCTATCAGAAAATTGGTAAAGCCCTACACTAAAGGATCTAAATTATCCATTGAGGATCACCTAGATACTGTGGAGAGAATCATGCTTGAATTAAATGTACGGGGATCTCATGCAAAGATATCATATCTCCCTTGGTCATTTGATAATTCATATACCTCATTCTTTACTTCCCTTCAAGATAGCGATATAACTGATTGGGATCAATACAGAGCAGAGGTGAGGAGGTACTTTTCTGAATTTCGTAACCCCCAAGCAGCTTTAAGGGCCTTACACAATCTCAAATGCCAGCCTGACGAAAGTCCAAAAGAATTTTTAGTCACATTAAAACATGCATATCGGCAGACAGATAAAAGAGCAGATATAGAATCCGCAGAGTTCAAGAGGATATATTTTCATGCCTTACCATCATTTATGAAAATAAATATAATCAGAGATTATGATGACTCTAAACCACTCAGCTGGTTGGTAAACGAATGTTCCAAGATATATGAGATTCAACAGGATGAGGAAAATAGTTTTAAACGTAAAGAAAAGGGCCAAATCCATAAAATAGCAGAAATCTCTATCCAACCAGAACTACCTTTTGAAACAAATACTAAATCCTATGCTGATGTGGTTAAAAGTCAAAATAAACCAAAATACATACCACCCAAACTTAGACCTATAAAAGTTACCCCTGAAAGGCCCCAAAATAGAAACAATAACTTTTTTTATGTAAGCCCAAATTACAAAGGATATAATCCTATTAGAGATTATTGGTGGCAACCTAAAAACCCCAATGTAGAAAGAAGATTGAGCTCTCCAAGGCCCAGTACTTCAGAAAATTTAGAAAGCCAAAGAGTTACGAATAGGTATAACCGAAACCAAAATGTAGAACAAAACTCTAACCTAGAGGAGCAAGTTAAATTACTGACCCAGCAAATGACTGCCCTCATGGCAGGAATGAATATGCCGGGAAATCAAACGCTGAGAGCCCAGCCAGTCCAAAGGGGACAAAAATCTGAAAACCAAAACCAGTGACTGAATGGCGTTTGCAAAACTGTAATGGATAATCCTGAAACAAATGATAATAAGATGTTTCTTCCTTCTGTCCCTAAGTTTTCTTTGTACACAGGAACTCCCACAGAGCAAGAAGGAGGTATCAATGAAGTCAGAGGGAGCGGTATGAACAATATACAGGTTAAACCTTTTTGTTTACAGGATGCATCACTGACCAAGCCACAAATCATTGAAACAGGATTAATAATTAGTCAAGATAATAAACAATATAATACAGGTAAAATTGAAGGTATACCTAACCTGACCAATAACCCCCCCGAAATTACCATAAACTGGTTAAATAATACCCCCCAGTCTGACTCTCTAAATAAGAACGAACGATGGAAGAAGTCAGATATGTTAAAACATTCCCATTTCCTATGTGAGATGGAGGAATGTCAGGGGAGATACTATATCCCTGTCAGCTTACAAGATGTAGACTCCATGGACATTAAAGGGTTAATAGACACAGGCTCCCAAGTAACTGTTCTTTCCCACGATAAGTATCAAGAAATAGAATGTAGATCTAATAAGAAAACTATTCTAAAATCATTCGTCGGAATTGTAAAGAATTTTGATGGAATTACCATAAAGACCAAAGGTAGTGTATGGTTGAGTATTAAAATAGGAAATAAACAGGTAAAACATCCAGTGATAGTCGTAGATGTTCCTGAGTCTCAATTTTTAATTGGGACAGATCTACTGAGGCGATTAAGTCCAATAATAGACTGTATAGATGGAGTAATATGGTCACAAGTTAGCTTTCCCATAAACTATGAGAAGGTTAAACAATCCGATATGCCGAGAAATTGTCATGTTATAGAAACAAAAGAAAATTCGGTGGAAATTCATTTTCAAAATAATCAAACACCTGAAATGACGATAATACAATGCCATGACATTTCTGAAGAACAAATAAATGATGAAAATGTGATCCAAATTAATCAGGCCCACATAGATAACACTCATGTAGAAGGAAATGTCCTAACTATTTCACTAAATAGGAAAACCTCTAAACCTTTTGAAATGACTAGACATTCCAAAATTATGGCTAACATAGAAATAAGAGATAAGGGCTTAGTTATCCCCATAAATATTATAGGTATGAGATATCCTAAACAAGCCAAAATAGCCTTAACCCATGAACATAGTTATATTAATGAAAGTCTATTAAAACGAATAAAGAATCCAAGATTAATTCGTAATTCCCAACCATATGACCAATACATATATAAAATAGATCATGAAACCTCAACCCATCCTATTATAGCAAGATGTTTAATACCCCTTTCGATAGGAGATAAAAAGGTTGTGCACTTGTTCCAGGTGATAGAGGATTCCCAATATCCAATATATATTGGTAATGATTTGTTACATCGGTTTGCTTTTCAAATTGATTTAATCCATAACGTTCTATGGTCCCGGTTGAATGAGTCACCATTAGACTTCAGTAATGACTCAGAAGCCTTGAAATATGCCCAACAGATGCCTTATGCAATAACCATACAGATGGAACGAACTGTCATTATACCAGAAGGAGTAGCCCAATTCCCTCTACCCTTGCAAGTAAAAAGAGGGCAGATGATTCAAGGCAAAGATGCTTATGTTAATCTTAGCTATCAAACCCAACAAAAAGGCCTTAACACCACCCACACTCCTTTAATTGCTGTGACACAATTACCTTTTGTCATCCTAGTAAATAACATAGCTTCCCATCCAATACATATGGAGAAGGGATCCATAGTAGGAATGGCCATTGATGCAGAATATTTCACCTCTGAATTTACCAATTCAGTTATTGGTTTGATACCAGAGGAATATATGAGTGATGATAAAATGATTGACCAATGTTTCGATACTCAACCAGAAGGATTATTTACTGTTCAATCTATTTATCCCTTCAGTTCCATGGAAGGACAGTGTGAAGTAACAGATGACGAGCTAATTTTTAATCAAAATATAGATGAACAAGAGTATGAAGAGAATTTGGTCGATAAGATACAGATAAACTCCATTACCACTGACCTATCTACGCAACTAGAGGAAGCCTATGAAATTAGTCAACCTGAGGTATTCCCTGGGTTTAAAGAAAGAGTTGAAGAACAGATAATTTTAGCAGATGGGTGCTCTAATGATACTGAACGCCAAAAATTAAGACAAGTGCTTATGAATTACCAAGGTGTATTTTCTAAAGACTCATATGATTGTGGCCTGACGGATCTACATGTCACTAAAATTAAAACTGATCCCAGTATGCCACCTATATTTGTTAAGCAATATAGACTACCCCTCGCCTCTTATGAATCATTAGCCGATATCATAAAGAATCTAGAATCAAGGGGAATTATACGTCCTGTACATAGTTCTTATAATAATCCTGTTCTAGGTATTTTGAAGCCAAATGGGACATGGCGCTTATGCGCTGATTTGAGGCAATTAAATAAGAGAGTCCACATGTCGTCTTGGCCTGTCCCATATATAGACCAATGTTTAGCACAAGTCCAAGGGTCTAAATTATTTACGACACTTGATTGTGCCCAAGGTTATTGGACTATTAAAGTCAATGAAGAGGACCAACATAAATTAGCATTTACATTTGGTAATCAACAATTTACATGGACTAGAACTCCATTTGGATTTATAAATTCAGGGAATGAGTTTGCTATCTTCTTGCACAAGGCAATGCCTGATGCTCAAGAGCGAGGGACATTAACCTATGTAGATGACATCTTGATTAAAAGTTGCGAATTTGATAAACATATCGCAGAAATTGAACATGTTTTGGACTAATTAAAGCACGCAGGAGTTAAAATATCTCTCCAAAAGGCTCAGTGGTGCCGCACTAAAGTTAACTTTTTAGGTCATGAGATAACTCCTGAAGGTGTAAATCCACAGAAAAAGAAGGTAGAGGCCCTACTTAAAACTAAAATGCCTACAACTACAAAAGAATTGAGATCATTCCTGGGTATCACCAATTATTCTCGTAAATTTATTGAGAATTATGCCGAAATAACAAGACCCCTCATACAATTGTTAAAGAAAGGTGAGCCATGGAAATGGGGTGAGATTCAGAACCAAGCTGTAAATGAGTTAAAACAGAAACTAAGTCAGGCCCCTTGCCTAGCTTATCCAGAACGAGGTAAGCCCTTCTTCTTAGAAACCGGTTATACTGATAATTGTTTAAGTGCTGTGTTATATCAGAAATATGACCAACATAACAAGATTATCTCTTGTGCGAGTAAAACACTATCACCTGTAGAGGTAACATTTAATGATTGTGAGAAGGCTCTATTTGCTACAGTATGGGCACTACAACATTTTCGAAATTTCATACAAGGTGAGAAAATAATAGTGGAAACGGCACACCAACCGTTGCAATATATTCAGAGCAATAAAATTAGATCGGGTAATCTATCAAATAGCCGCATAACTGCTTGGACCTTATCCTTACAAGGATGGCCTTTAGAGATAAGATATGCCCAAAATAAAAAGAATGTAGTTGCCCAAGGATTAGCGGATTTACATGATTGTACTGCACCAGACCCCTTTAAGGATGATGATCCTCATATAGACCTTCTGGAGGAATATAAATTGTCACCTCATAAAATATATGAAGAGGTATTTTGTAAATCCTTACCCACCGTTTATGTAGATGGATGTGCCTATCACGTAAAAGTAGATACAGATAATAAGCTAGTTGCGGGAATTGGTAATGTATGGATAGATAATTTTCCTGCTCCTCCAAAAGGGTGTAAAATAGGACCCAAGAGTAGTCAGATAGCAGAATTGATGGCTATATATTATGCTGTTTACACCGCAATAGAGCATAACATTAAGGACTTTGTAATCATTACTGATTCAGAATATGCCCGAAATAGTTTTGTTGAATATTTACCAGTATGGAAACGAAATAATATGACTAATGTCCGAAAGAAACCGATAAAACATGGTAAGTTAATACATGCCATTGATGAAATGGTAAATTCTCATGAACTGACTATATACTGGAAGAAAACAAAAGGGCATTCCAAAGTAAAGGGTCAGGATAAAGACGGAAATGATCTTGCTGATAAACTAGCAAAGCAAGGTGCCCTAGAGGGGGAATCAATTGAAATGGACCACCTTATGGGTCCATTGCAAATTCAGGCTATCACTAGACAGCAATCCCAGAAAGATACAGAACTCTCCACAGTACAGTGGTCCCATGATACTCCTAATTTGGACTTGATCAATAGTCAAAAAGAAGATCCTATCATAGGTCCATTTTATAACCATATACAGGATCCAATACAGTATCCTCTGGACAAAATAGATGTGTCAGATAAGGAAGATTTCAGGATTCTAATTAAGTCAAAATCCCAGTTTAACATCTTAGATGGTTTACTTATCCGCACATCTAAGAATGGTATACATCAATGGGTAGTTCCTACTGCTTATCAAAGTCTAATGCTACAACATGCTCATGATGCACCAACATCAGGACACAGAGGTGAAAAGATTACATATGAGATACTTCGGGATTTTGCATATTGGCCACACATGTTGATGGATGTAAAAATTTACTGTCAAGGATGTTTAGTATGTCCCCAGTTTCAACCCCATTCACCTACCCATAGGGCTCCTCTTCAGAAAAGGGGGATGTCCATGCCATGGTCAGACATACAGATTGACTTTATTGGCCCGGTAACTACCTCTTCCAGGGGTAATAAGTATATGTTAACCGTAACATGTTTATTCACCAAATGGGTAGAATGCCTTCCGGCGACAAACTGTAAATCGGAGACTGCCGCAATTTTGTTGATTAACCATGTGTTTTCTCGTTTTGGCCTACCGCAACGAATTGAGTCAGATAGAGGAAGTCACTTCACCAGTGAGGTGATGAGCCGTATGTGGAGAATCCTAGGTGTTAAACGTAAATTACATATTGCTTACCGCGCCGCTTCTAGTGGTGGGGTAGAACGTACAACCAATCTATTGTAAGTATCCTAAAGAAATATGTCAAGGAATCAGGTAAGGACTGGGACATAAAATTACCCTTAGTTTTAATGGCGATAAGATCTACCCCTAGTACTGCTACTAAAATGTCCCCTTTTGAATTAATGACTGGGAGACGTATGGTACTCCCACAACACCTTATCTATAGAACCCAAGACCACAACTTGGTAAATGCCGCCACGACCCATCAGTATATTGAGAACTTGAGGAAGCATTTACAACAGGCTTTTGCATTTGCCCAGAAAAATCTAGAGAAATCTGCAGAAAGCACTAAAACTTATTACGATCTGAAAACATCTAAGAAAGAATACGAGATCACAGATCAAGTGTATCTATATAACTTCCTACGTAATCAGGCAAAAGAAAAAAAGTTTTTACCCTCATGGAAAGGACCTTATACCATTATAGATAAAATTTCACCCGTCGTGTATAAGATTCAGATCCCAAAAGATGGTGAAATGGTAGAGAAATGGGTCCATATTAACCAAATGAGAACCTGTCATCCTAGATCTCAGTTAAGAATCATTGAAAATACTTGCCCAGATGAACCGTGATTTGTGAAATGTTTTTCGCAAAAAAAAAAAAAAAAAAAAAATCTTCTGTCTCTTCATCTATCTACCTAATCCATCATGTTAGGAATGTATTATTAAAACCACTTGTATTTCGATTAAACATAGAAGCCAAAAGAGAGAGTATCCAAATTGATAAAAGAAAAGGCCGCTCGTATCAGGGTAATGATGATCCTAACGCCAACAAGTTCAGACGGAAGCTATCGTGGGACGGTCCTTCCTCAGGCGTCTTTATCCCAGAGGCTCCAAGATTCATCCTAACCCGGGAGGAGAATAACGTCGCCGAAAATCTTCATCAGTGTCGATCCACACAGGATGATTAAAAGACAATTCAGAATATTCCACATCAGGGTGGAAAAGACTCAAACGTGGTATCGTGACCACATTGCCTGTTCACAGGCCACTGTGAAGAAGACGTAGAAACAACTAAGGAAAACTTCATAAACTCATATAACTCCCGTTATCAACGGTCAGAACATTTGCCGAATCATGACCATTGAAATGATTATCAGGAAGATAATAATAGATGATGAATCAGGACTGCATCTCTTTTAAATAAAAGGACATTCAGGGTCATCCTGCTTAATCATGGAGGGAGTGTTGATCCAGGGAGGAATCCGATCGCCAATATTTGGGGTCAGGAAGGAATTAATTTTTCCCAATTAAGACTATTGGGTTTTATGTTTGCCTTCCTCTGGATCATCCATATTATTGGTACATGTAAGCAATGAGGTCAGAAAATATACCCCAATAGAAATGATGCATAGGTAAAGAAATATGTTTAGACAACCGAATACTTATCTATTTAATTACACATATTGCATACTGTAATAATGTCACCTACCTAATGGGGAGACATTATTCCAGAAAGGGGGATTTGTCAGGGGTTTTACCTATTAAATATATATATGAGTATACTCCTATATATATATTCCATTTCATTTATATTTCTGATTAAATATATCCTCTTAATATTTTAATTAATACACATATGGAAACTCTCCAAACATAACAGTGTTTGATATCATCGGATAGGAAATATCTTAAACTTTTCATATCTATGTTATGTTATACCTATATTGCACATCATCATTTTATTTTGAGTTTTTAATTTTATACACATATTCCATTTTTCCTGAGCTTCACTAAGTGTCTACATTGTAATGAGAATGTAAACAGTGGAACCACCAAAAGGCTAGTCATTAGTATTCATACTAGATACTTTTGATCCTCAAATGTCATGAAATAGTCACACCTCAAATTGGAGACGAGAGATCCACCATTTGGTTCTGATAATGACAATATTTGTTTGACTGTGCATTTGATATTCATGTATCCCCACTTAGCACAATAGTGAGAAATAATTCCAGGATGTGATCAACGTGAAGATCTAGATAAGAATGGGTATTTAAAATAGGACAGAGGGAAAGGAAAAAAAGAGACACAAAGAGAAGGAGAGGCTGGGGGAGACACATGCAATCCTAAGAAAGAGAGGACATATTTTTGGCTCCTGATATATTTAATTTTTCATATAATAATCGATTTGGGATTATCCAGGCTGACTCTACGTGATATTGGGTTGATTCTGGTATCTGGTAATGTATAGATTTAATTTCAAACTTCTGTGATATAAAAGCTAAATTGATCTTATTTATACCACTAAATCAATTATATCACAGAAGCCACCAATATATCTACTGTAGGTATTATTCACATTGTGATATATTTTCCTTGGTTCCAATAGTATTTTTGTATTTCAATATATGGTTATTATTATAGCATTACCCCATTATTAGTTATATAGTTCTATTGGGGTATATTATATATTCTGCCAACAATATCATCGTGACTTACTATATTAATAAGATTGATTCTCATGTTTATTATAAATAGCTAAAATAAGGAATATTGATTAATGGTAATTTATTGTTATTTTCTATTACCCTAGAAGATTTTGTTGATAAAGAAGTTACAAGGTTTTTCTTGTTTTATTAACATTTTATTGTATTATATTGTAGTAGACTTAATTGGGTTATTGACATCTGAAAATCATATAGTACTGTTTAGAACTTTTTATTTACTCTAGAATTCGATTGTGATATTGATGATAATAAACGCTGTTTTGTTTAAAAGCTATACTTTCCTATACATTGACGTTATAATCGGACAATAAGTTAAATTGACTATTTCATATATCATTTTACTATAAACACCACGACAGTTCTTTGTGCATTGGTTTAACCTAGCTGGGACTGATGTTTCAGTATTAGCTCTCTGTGTGTCTTACCCTGCAGTTCTGGTGCTGCATGTCTATGCTGCATATTCATGCTGTGCTATTTGGTTCCTACCAGTATTGTTACTATTCAATTTATTTATTCATCTTTTTCTTCTGGTGTTCTGTCTCTCTTTCACAGTGGGTTTTTAGTGTTGTATAGCTCCATGGATTGCGAGGTTGGTCGAGTATCTGACATCGGCCCTTGCTCCTGTTGCATCGTTTTGCCAGCCCCTTCATCACAGATCTTCTGGTGGGTCTTTTGCTGCCTGCATCTCTCTCTGGTGGCCGCACCCCTGCATTGCTTGCTGCTTGAGGCTTGCTCCCCTCTCTCTGTGGTGCTACTGCCTAACTGCCAGGTTACAGTCTTTTGGCCCCAGCTTCCATCTCTCCTGCTTCCTTTCCCTCATTTCCCACTCTTTGTCTGTCCTCCTCTGTGGCTGTTTTTGCTTGTAGTGTCTTGCCATTTCCAATGTTGCCGTTGCCTCATGCCTTGTCGGAGCTGCCTCTTCTCTACTTTGCGGCGCCGGCTCCTCTGCATTCCACTTCACCCTCCCTGTCACCTCTGTCTGCCTCCTCCTTCCCTTCCATGGTGCTTTTACATATTATTTCTTTATAATCACCATAACTACATCCTTATGATAACCTAGCCCATATTCTGTAGCTTACCGGCCTACTAACAGATTCCATTCACTGCTGTTTGTCCCACATATGGATTTTTCAGTCGTAGACCAATCAGTTTATTTACATAGTTAATTCAGCCTCTTGTTCCACATCGATCACCAGTATCATATGGAATGTTCACTACGACATTCCCTGCCAACCGCCAAGTCCCTCATGTTACCCAAACACTTCCTATAATAGTTTTTCTACTAAGACATTATTGGTCTATTGGCTTCACAATCAAGCCATCTTGTCACTCATGCTACCTCAGCCTACAATCACCAATCTAATGTAATTTATTCTTCTTCAGGCAGTCAGTAGTAGGCAGCAATACCTGCTACCACTTATGGACCATGCCATGCATATTCTAAGAGCTTAATGATAGAGGGACCGCTATGAAGGCAGAATTATACCATCTGTTCAGAAGAGGTCACAATCTACAAAAGCCAGCGAACCTATCCCCTAATGAACAAATGACACAGATGTAGAGACTATTAACTGAAATTGAGTTTTCTATCAACTCTTTAAAAGGTTGAATGAACCAACTAGAAAACCCTAATGTTCCAAGTCTTTATCCAACACCACAAAGAGCTCCTACAATTTCAGGTGAGCAAGTCGCTATACCACCAACCAATATGCCATCCCATTTCGTTCCTGCCCCCCAGTAGGAGGGACATCATGGACAGAGAGGATGTCAATTTACTGACTCTACTGATCACCTCACATGAGGGATCAGAAAATAAAACCATGTCACAAGGAAATTGTAACAATTGCCTTCAGGGCCTTATCCCTCCAACTGTTGAACTGTATCTCTGGGGATCTAACAGGAGAAAAGGGCCTTTATTATAAGGTCATGCATGGAAGACTATATGCATTACCTGGGAGCTACACCAATCTGTAACAACTTTAATTCTAAATACTAAAGGATGTGCCTTCAATGGATGTCTGCTACTCCAGATATGAGCATTATGACATAAGACCATCTGCCCCCAGGTTATGACTAGCAGTCATCAGTTTGCCCCTCTTTGCAAACGATCTTAGGAAACAGATATCACCCATGTTCACTTCTTATTTCATCACAGGTTTCACTTCAGCGTTCCACACTGGAATTACTATATTGCCTCAGGTCTCTTTTTCTAGTGCAAATTTGTTATCACCTAAGAAGCAGCGTAAGGTCATGGATAAACTTATTTCCACCGAAATCCATAATCATTACATCATTGGACCATTTAGCACACCACCATTTCTAATCTGGAAAGTCAACCCACCAGGGATTGCCACTCATAAATACAAGAAAAGACTTGTAATAGATCCATGCTCAACATCAATAATCTTCCCGGATTGTTTCTTATGAGTTGATTCTCATCGGTCCTCTGTTGAGAAGAGCCATCCGCTTTCTGGTTTGCATTCCCCCAGCAGTGCTGGATGACAAATTTGTGGGACATTGTCCCCGACTACTTTGTGGGGTCAACACCAGGGGTTGAGATCAGTGACCATCTTAAACAAACGTCCGTACAAGTAAGGTTGAAGTTTCTTCAGGGCCCAAACCATGACCAGACTCTCTTTTTCTATAGCCGCAAACGCAACTTTAGATTTTTTCAATTTTTTACTCAAGTTGGACAGTAACTAATCTTAGGGATCGCTACCAGTAGAAGTACAGATGGCCATGACCATAGAAGCTTGGTCCTGATATCCTTTCAGTTGTTTGATTTGAGCTGTTGTATGTAATTGTCGTTAAAGTCTAGTTCTATTCTATAGGTGGATTTGCTGATCTTTCTTCCCACTTGGTAGGGCCCTTCCCAGAAAACCTGTAACAGGATCTGGGGTTGGGGAACTAGTAGGAGGACAAGCTGACTGTTTACTCCCTATAGTGGTTACTGCAATCATACCTCAGCTTCTGCTTCTTCTTGGCCACCTGCAAGTGATCTTGAACTACCCCAGCAAGGGTGGCTAATCGCTCACAAAATGCTAGTACTTAGGGGACTAATGTTACCTCACTGTGCTCATATTCCCTTTCCCATGCCTCTTGAATGACATCTAGGGGACCTCTCACTTTTTATCCTTACAGGAGTTCAAAGGGACTCCTGAGGGACCTCCCTATAAACAAAGAGGAGATGTGGGCAGAAGTAGTTTCCAATCTCAAACCTGCTCTACAAAAGCCCAAAGCATTTGTTTGAGGGTTCCATTAAACCCTTTTCATAAGCCATTCCCTTGAGGATGTAAGGGGAAGAACACAGATGTAGGATACAACAAATTGCTGGGTTAGCTTGGCCCTGAATTGAGTGCCCTAATCACTCACGATTGGATGGGCCAGACCAGGGGACCCACTATATTGATGGTCATCCACTGGAACGGGGCATCTATCATAGGTATATTTTTCATTAAGGCCTGGGTCACTCAACCTCTGTGACTAAACCTCTGGCACAGATCACAAGTGTCACAATACTCTATAACATATATATTAACCACGGGCCAGTAGAATACTTGGATGATACACTGCCAGGTATGTTTACTGCCCATGTCGGATATAAAATATAGCAAGCTAAGTTTAAACATTTTTAGCGATGATCAGTTGCTTTTTAATTTCCCAATGGTCAGAAGTGTTTTCCCCTGAAAAAACTTGATACAGCAACACCTGGTCCCATAGACATTGTTCTCCTCCTTTCCCTAGCTCAATGTTTTCAGCTTTCTGACAAACTCTAGACTGCTATCCTGTAACTTTCTCTTAAGCTCACCTATGCTGACACAAGTAACTCCAGTCCCAGAAGCAGGTAATGGACTTAACCCAGGCTGATCGGATTGCGAGGGATCTGGCTTAGGCTCTGGAGGAGCAATAGTCACATAGCATCACTTTATCAATCTCAGGTCATTGTCTAGTAAAACATTGGTAGGAAATCCGGACATAACTCCTACTTCACATAGTCCTTTGCCAGTGCATCAATTGATCGAGACCAAGGCTGTCGGGGTCAAAGACTTCTGTCCCCCAGCTACCACCACATTTAGTTTTTTCATTTAATTGGACAAAGAGCTAACGTAATCTCAGAAACCCTGCACGGTTTTGCTGTCCACTACAACCGGCTGCAGGAGCTGCCTCCAATTGTCTCCTTGTGGAAATTACATGACATGGATCTTTGGAAAATTAGACTATCTCTCAGAACATTCATGAAACTGTTCTTGTTTCTAGTTCTCATATGAGAGATTTATGGAGTTACCCAAATAATAGGCCCAGGATCAGCCGAGTGGGGTGGATGGGGGCAATCCCTTCTCAAATGTCCCATCTGGTTGCAGCCAAAACTCTGGGGCTCCATCCACACTTCTCAGGACCCGGTTGTCCCCCTCTTGCCAGGGTGCAGACATTTCCAGGAGTACAGTGTCTAATTTTGCAACTATGCAGCTGCTGAATAGGAATCCACTCCTTCATAGACAAAGCCAATACAACTGTTCCAGTAAAAATACTTTTAGTCCATCAAGTTCAACCTTTTAAAATATTTTCTGATCTGCAAAATGCGGATTAGTTGTTTATTGATCCAGAGGAAGGAACCAGAAAAAAAACCAAGTGAAACTTAGCCAATCATCTCAAAAGGAAAAAAAAAGAATTCCTTCCTGACCCCAGATACTGGCGATTGGATTCCTCCCTGGATAAGTACTCTCTCTCTAATTAACCAGGATAAGCCTGAATGCCCTTTTTAATTAAACAGATAGCCTGTCCCTTTTTAAAGTTAGCAATCTAATCTGTTGTCACCACCTCCCTTGGTAGAGAATTATACAGATTAACCACCCTTACTGTGAAGAACCCTTTTTTTTCTTTAAGGTGGAATCTTTTTTACTTCTAACCTCAAAGGATGTCCTCTTGTCAGTTGAAAACTTCTTGGCACAAAAATCTCACTTGACAAAACATTATTCTGACCCCTTGAGCAATTCAGACATTTTAACCAATACCAATCATTTATCCTAAACAAACAGTCCTTAGCTGGCCTTCACATGTGATCCAAGTTCCTCACATAATTAAATGGACGATCCTTCTTTCTGAACAGACCATTTGCTAATTCACCCCAGCTAGTAGTGTACATATTTCAGACTCACTACAAACCGTTTTACGGCTCAAAAATTATCCCTTCCAAATGGCCCAAATGTTGTCTATTTATGTTCAATATTTTTACCTGCCAGTTCTTTATCCCAGTCTACATGTTGTATTGCTGCCCTTAGACTATTAAAATCTGAGAGTTTTTGTTGGCCCCTTACAGTTTTGCTTTTTTAATTCAGTCTCAGATGAGACTGTGTTGTGATCACTGTTTCCCAAAGGCTGCCATATTTCAACATTTGATACCATAGCAATATTTTTTGTGATGACTAAATACAAAATAGCTTCATTTCTAGTAGGCTCTTGTATTTATTTTATTTTTTAATTTTTAATTAAAATTGTATAAAAATTTTACAAAACAGATACATTATCCCATTTTCATGTATTACATACATTTCATCACAGCCCCTCATAAATATTCCACATGCCATTAAATGGTAATATATCATAAAGCAATAAGAGCATAAGAATAAAACAAAGATGAAAGAAGGAAGGGGAGAGAGGAAGAGAAAAAAATAAGTTTTTCTAAGGAAAATTACCTTGTTTAGAATTCACCTCAATGTTTATACATGGAGAGATCAAAATGATCTTAAACTTTCTGTTATGTACTTCATATAGTCCACAATGACCATCTTAATTTATTTTTAAGTTCTTTATTATAACTGATAAAATCCAGTTATATTTGTAAATTTCTGTCTACTCCCCCTTTTATATATTGCCAAGTTGGTAGACTTTCTTTCTTCCAATTAAGGGTGATCAACCGTTTCTCTACCATCAAGATATTTACAGTCATGTGGATCTTAATCTTTGGGATATTTGAAAAAGAGTAATTTCTTGTGACACCTCTAATTTAAGTTTGATAACTTTTAGATTTTGGTGATACAATTAGTTCAAAAGATTTGAATTATCGGACATGACCACCACATATGTTTATGTTATCCTATCATCTCCAGCCATTCCCTGTATAGTTTTGTGGGTTAATTATAGCCATTTTTCTGTTGTAATGTACCATCTTTGTATTAGTTTAAATTGAATTTCTCTAAGCAAGCTACACTCATGACATTCCTCTGTAATTGTAAACGCTCTTTGCCAGATCTTCTCGTCCCATTCTTTTTGGAAGTCTTGTTCCCATTTCATCATTCTTACAGATTTTATATTTTCAGTTAAGAGTTTTATACTTTTAAGGCAGTTTGTTATGGTTTGTTTCCTTTCAGTATCATAAAGAAATAGCTTGAATTCTGTTAGATTTCTGTTTCCCGATAATTTATAGCTAGAATTCAAAATATAACTTTAAAAATTAACCAGTTCTCTTTTTGTATCTTCTTTTCCTTACAGATAAGTTCAAATGTGTTCAGGTTATCTCCTTTATATAAGTCTTTTCTAGTCTTTATACCCCAATTTGCCCACTTTCAAAAAAAGGTAATAATTCCTTAGATATCTTGTTTATTGTTGAAGCAGGTGATGCAAATTTGATTACATTTAATCTTGTATTCAGTCCATGCCAGATACGTATTAATACTCTGGGGACCTTTGGTAATTTAATGTATTTCCACCCATATGCTTTATCCCAAAATACAGTTTCTAGATCTACCTTTGGTAGAAGCTCTCTCTCTCAATTTTTAAGTATTTTGGGACATAATTCTCAATGTTATATTTCATAATGTGAGATAGAGCAATTGCTCTATAGTATTCGATAATATTAGGTGCTGCCAAGCCACCTCTAGAATATGCTTTTGTTGTAACATCTTTTTTAATTCTGGGTTTTTTATATAAAAAGTTGTCTATTTTATTCTGCAACTCATTTACAGCCTTATTAAATTGTGATTCGGCCAATTGAAAAGGGCTCTATATAAGCACAGAGCGTTTTTTTTTACAGAAGTTGTTAGTGAAGACCTTGCTTTTGGATAGAAGTACCCTAACTAACAACTTCTGTATAAAAAAAATGCTCTGTGCTTATATAGAGCCTTTTTCCATTGTCCGAATCACAATTTAATAAGGCTGATAAAGTAGGGATTTTAAGAAGTATGCTTCTCAATATATATGTGATTTTGGGGAGCACCATCATTTTTATCGCCGATATTCTTGCTGACCATGTCAAATTGAGTTTCCTTCAATTTGACATTGTATTATTAATAACCAAATGTAATGTCTCAAAAAAAATTTTTAATAAATTGTTAATATTTCTAGTAAATTTTATACCTAAGTTTTTAAATGCATTTTCATTCCAATTATAGCCAAATTTATCTTTCAACTTTAATTTATCATGCATATGCCTGCCTGCCAGTGTGTGTGTGTGACAGGCTAACACCTAACAGCTTATATTGTGCTTATTTTCACTACTCATACCTGGTGGTGTACCATACATTGAAAACAACCATTTTTTTACTGTAATCTAATTTCAGTTGCCTGCCTGTGTCAGGCTCACAGCTTATATTGTGCTCAGTGAAATAAACAACACTTTTTTGACTGTGATAGATTGAATAGCAATTGCCTGCCTACAGGCGTGTGTGTGAAGCCTATTGCATCTACTCTGCCAACTTTTGCCAGTGCACAGTGATACGTCATATCTGGTGCAACCATAGTGTACAGTGACATAAAACAACACTTTTTTGACTGTAATCGATTGAATATCAGTTGCCTGCCTACAGGTGTGTGTGTGAGGCCTACAGCGCCTACTCTGCCAACTTTTGCCAGTGCACAGTGACACTCATATCTGGTGGTACCTTAGATTCCACACGCAGTGCCCCAAATTTTAAGTGGGAGGACCGACCAAGCATCTTTTTCCATTTCACGCTTCCAAAAATCCATGCCATATACATGTCCCCTGATAGGTGATAGGAATAAATAGTACAACTGAACACACCACTCCTATCTGGTGGCACCTTAGATTGCAATAATTAAAATTAGGAGCTTTTTTTCAAGTTCTGTGGTGTGGATAAAGAAATAATTATAGGTTAATAAAGAAAATCTAAAAACCTACGATCTTATATTAATAGGGGTGAGCTTTATAGGAGCAGAGTTGCTCTATGAATTATATTTTCATTAATTAAGTAGGCCCAGCCACTGGGTGAAAACTATGGATATACATTAAAACCCCTGTTATCCAGCACCCACAGGGACTCCCTATTGCGGGTAACTGTAGTTGCCGGTTAATCATGAGTCCCCGAATGTAAGGGTTTAAGCAAACCTTAAACACCCCAAAACCTCTCACAATACCTTTAAAAATGCATTAGCACCTAAACTTGGCCATTTAGGCCCAGAAAAAATAATTAGAAAATAGTTAGCATTTTTTTTTTGTAGTCTCGAACTCCAGATAGTGCTGACTAGTGCCAGTTATGCCTTTTTATCAGGAGTTTTTTGAAAATGGGGAATTGATGCCGTTGCCGGTTGCTTGAGAGTTCCGGTTAGTTGGGTGCCGGATAACCGGGATTCTACTGTATTCTCTTCATTTAAGTACACATAACACTTTATACAATTTAAAGAAGGAAAGGGAGAAAAAGAGAAAGGGAAAGGAAATTCATTTTATTTAAAAACTATTGTCAATTTTATAGTATTTAATCATCTGTAAAGAGATTAATAACTTTTTTTTTTTAAAAATTTATTTATTTAGAAGTCATATTTTATATATAATTCACAATTTGAAGAAATTGGGCTGGTGAAATAATATATTTCTAAATCACGATTATATATCTCTTAAGAGAGTAAAAGATATGCATAACAAAGACATTTTTTTTTTTTTGCTTTTTTCACTATGGTATACTGTAAATGAGGATTGACAATTAGAAACTAATGGGGTTTTTGATATACTTACACTTTGAATAAGTTCTGAAGCTTATAAATTCTTATAACTTATAAGTTCTGAAATAATAATATATTTCTAAAAACTCAAGTAAAAGGGGAGAAGATTAGAAGGAGAAAATTGAAAATTGATAATAAACTAAGAAAAGGGTTAAAGGTAGACATAAGCACTTAAGATTATAAAAGATACTAGCGAATTGCCAGTCAAAAATTGACGGCAATGAAATTGTAAGGTAGCTAAATTAGTAAATGAATATAGTGTACCTATTTTGAAGCATTGTGATGAAGAGCTGGCAATCTGTGTTGATGTTGCTGCAGCATTAGTGGTGTGGAGCTGCTGTGTAAGCATGCTGAATGTGTGCACTGTGTGGTATGAATATCCGTAGGTGGTTTGTGTCGTTTTGCGAGTTTCTTGTGGTGTTTTGCGAGTTTGTTGTGGTGTTTTGCGAGTTTAGAGTGGTGTAGCCTCGTTTTCGTTTTGTTCGGCAGCCATTTTTTCTGTCGCTTAGATTTTTTTTTAGTCTCAAAAGTCTTTTATTTCGAGTAAAATCGAGGTGTAAGTTGCATTTTTGAGGTCCTGGGTGCTCCCTCTTGGTGTAGGTAAGGTTTTTATGTATGTGCTGTGTGTATGTATTGTGTTTTAAATGTTTGTATGTCGGCGTGTTGCGTCCGATGTTTGCGAGGTCGT
Source organism: Discoglossus pictus (assembly GCA_027410445.1). NCBI lineage: Eukaryota > Metazoa > Chordata > Amphibia > Anura > Alytidae > Discoglossus > Discoglossus pictus. The sequence continues at coordinate 51,593,890 of CM050172.1, read as the reverse complement.
AATGTGTGGTAACGTGTTTCGTAGGTTGTTTGCGTTCCTCGTATAATTTAGCGAGTGTCGTAATTTGTGTGTCGTGTTTTTTGAGTAGCGACGTGAAGTTTGCGAGGGTTTGAGGCCCTTGCCCAGTGACCTCGCCAGCAACTGAGTCCCTCGCTTCGCGAGGGGCCTCAGTTGCTGGCATGGAGCGCCTTCGGCGCTCCATGCCAGCAACTGAGGCCCTTGCCCAGTGACCTCGCCAGCAACTGAGGCCCTCGCTTTGCGAGGGGCCTCAGTTGCTGACATGGAGCGCCTTCGGCGCTCCATGCCAGCAACTGAGGCCCGTGCCCAGTGACCTTGCCAGCAACTGAGGCCCTTGCCCAGTGACCTCGCTACGCGAGGGCTGCGGCTCGCTGCGCGAGCCGCGGCCCTCGCTTCGCGAGGGCCGCGGGCTCACTACGCGAGCCCGCAAGCATGAGCGACGACCCGTACGCTCACAACTATATATGTGATATATAACAAAGAGAGGAGGGGGAAAGAAGGAAAAGAAAGGGGAAGAAAGGAGAGAAAAAAGAGAAGAGAGGGAAAAGGGGAAAATGAGAGAAAAAGTATGCACTACTGAGATATATGGGCCACCGTGGCTTTTTTTTTTCTCTTTCTTTTTATCCTGACTGAATTTTGTGGAAGAGTTTTCTCTCCAGGAAATTGTACTTAAAGATAAGCGGACAGCCGATTACTAGTGTGGGGCTGCTAGACGTAGTTTGGTCTAGAGTGTTATTATTAAGATTCAGCTTTGAAGATTTGGGATTATAATCAATTGGAGCTCTCTATTCACACCACATTGCCTTTATATCTGGAATTGGTCTAAAGACACGCCCTTTTTCCATCACCAATGGGACCCACCAGTTACATCCATTGTCACCTTTGATTTTTGTCCTTATGAAGGAACCCTTGGCAGAAGCTATAAGTGTAAATAATAAAATCCATGGAATTAGAATTGGTGAGCATGAGTATAAGATCATGTTGTAGGCAGGAATGGAATTTCTAACCCAGATTCAAGAATCACATATAATAGTTGTGAGCATGCGGGTTGTTGCTAACGCTGCAGGCTCGTGAAGCAAGGGCCGCAGTTGCTGGCAAGGAGCGCCAAAGGCGCTCCTTGCCAGCAACTGCGGACCTCGCAAAATTTACGGACTTACAACACAAAAATAAGAGACGCGTTACGACCCATTACGATCTCGCAAAAATACGACCTTATCGCCCGTAAACCGCGCACCTGAAAACATTAAAAACACAATAAATACACACAACAAATACATAAAAAGGTTACCTACAGGAAGGAGAGGCAGCCAGGACCTTGAAAACTGAATTTACACCTCAATTTCACTTGAAATAAAAGAGTTTAGACACTAGAAAATCCCGTAAGAGACAGAAAAAATGGCAGCCGAAAAAAATGAAAATGAGGCTACAGGACTCTAAACACGCAAAACAGCACCAAACACCTACGGATTTTCCAAAAAAGACGTACGAGATCCGAAAACAAGGACGCAACCTGCGCGACCCAAAAAACATTAGAAACACAAGAAATACACACAACAAACACATACAAAGCTTACCGACAGCAAAAGGGGGCACCCAGGACCTCTGCAAGTGAAGTTACACCTCGATTTATGTCCACATTTCAGAGTTTAGACACTCGAAAATCACCTAAGCGAGAGAAAAAATGGCCGCCGAACAAAACGAAAACGAGACTAATGGACCCTAAACACGCAAAACACCACCAAACACCTACGAATTTTCCGAAAAAGCCAGACAACATCCAAAAACCAGGACGCAAAATCAGCCACAGCCGCATACCACACATTAGGCGCCATTTTTCAACACTAACTTACACAATTCAGAAGTACACACCTACCCTAACGGATTTGCCTTGTGCACGCACACTATTTACACTACACACTGCACACATTCATTACACTTACACAACAGCTCCACAGTACTGATGCTGCAGCAACATGAAAACAGATTGCCAGTAGTGATGTCCCAAACAGTTCGCCGGAGAACTATTCGCGGCGATTTTCGCATGTTCGCGTTCGCCACGGTCTGCCCCCTATTCTTTATCATGGAGGAAACTTTGACCCTGCACATCACAGTCAGCAGACACATTCCAGCCAATCAGCAGCATACACTCCCTTCCAGAGCCTTCCATCTGTATGACAGCCTCCATTTTAGAATCATTCTGTAGCGGCATTCGTGGAGAGAGGAGATATATTCTACCTGCTCTTTATTTTAAAGGGAAATAGATAGCCAGGCTGTGTATTTAGCTTTAACTTTAACTGAAGGACTCCTTTAATATCTGCTGCAAACACAGCAAACCAAAAAGCCCTTTTTAGGGCTAGAACATCATTTATTTTATTTTATTATTTTTTCTGCTGATTTAATATGGAAATAGAAAGCCAGGCTGTGTATTTAGCTTTAAATACACACCTGAAGGACTCCTGTGATATCTGCTGCAAGGACAGCAACCCAAAAAGCCCTTTCTATTTTATCTTATTACTTTTTTCTGTGTAATCTAATTGCATATGCCAGCCTGCTAGCGTGTGTGTAAGGCCTATTGCATCTAGTCTGCCAACTTTTGCCAGTGCACAGTGACACTCATATCTAGTGCCACTGTAGTGTGCAGTGAAATAAAACAACACTTTTTTTACTGTAATCGATTGAATATCAGTAGCCTGCCTACAGGCATGTGTGAGGCCTATTGCATCTAGTCTGCCAACTTTTGCCAGTGCCCAGTGACACTCATATCTAGTGCCACCGTAGTGTGCAGGGAAATAAAACAACCCTTTTTTTACTGTATTCGATTGAATATCAGTAGCCTGCCTAAAGGCGTGTGTGTGAGGCCTATTGCATCTCGTAGGCCAACTTTTGCCAGTGCCCAGTGACACTCATATCTAGTGCCACCGTAGTGTGCAGTGAAATAAAACAACCCTTTTTTTACTGTAACCATATAAATATCAGTTGCCTGTCTAAAGGCGTGTGTGTGAGGCCTATTGCATCTAGTCTGCCAACTTTTGAGAGTGCCCAGTGACACTCATATCTAGTGCCACCGTAGTGTGCACTGAAATAAAACAACCCTTTTTTTACTGTAATCGATTGAATATCAGTAGCCTGCCTACAGGTGTGTGTTTGAGGCCTATTGCATCTAGTCTGCCAACTTTTGCCAGTGCCCAGTGACACTCATATCTAGTGCCACCATAGTGTGCAGTGAAATAAAACAACCCTTTTTTTACTGTAATCGATTGAATATCAGTAGCCTGCCTAAAGGCGTGTGTGTGAGGCCTATTGCATCTAGTCTGCCAACTTTCGCCAGTGCCCAGTGACACTCATATCTAGTGCCACCGTATTGTGCAGTGAAATAAAACAACCCTTTTTTTACTGTAATCGATTGCATATCAGTAGCCTTCCTACAGGTGTGTGTGTGAGGCCTATTGCATCTAGTTTGCCAACTTTTGCCAGTGCCCAGTGACACGCATATCTAGTGCCACTGTAGTGTGCAGTGAAATAAAACAACCCTTTTTTTACTGTAATCGATTGAATATCAGTAGCCTGCCTACAGGTGTGTGTTTGAGGCCTATTGCATCTAGTCTGACAACTTTTGCCAGTGCCCAGTGACACTCATATCTAGTGCCACCGTAGGGTGCAGTGAAATAAAACAACCCTTTTTTTACTGTAACCATATGAATATCAGTTGCCTGCCTAAAGGCTTGTGTGTGAGACCTATTGCATCTAGTCTGCTAACTTTTGCCAGTGCCAGTGCCACTCATATCTAGTGCCACCGTAGTGTGCAGTGAAATAAAACAACACTTTTTTTACTGTAATCGATTGAATATCAGTAGCCTGCCTACAGGTGTGTGTTTGAGGCCTATTGCATCTAGTCTGCCAACTTTTGCCAGTGCCCAGTGACACTCATATCTAGTGCCACCGTAGTGTGCAGTGAAATAAAACAACCCTTTTTTTACTGTAACCATAGAAATATCAGTTGCCTGCCTAAAGGCTTGTGTGTGAAGCCTATTGCATCTAGTCTGCTAACTTTTGCAGTTCCAGTGACACTCATATCTAGTGCCACCGTAGTGTGCAGTGAAATAAAACAACCCTTTTTTTACTGTAATCGATTGAATATCAGTAGCCTGCCTAATGGCGTGTGTGTGAGGCCCATGGCATCTAGTCTGCCAACTTTTGCCAGTGCACAGTGACACTCATATCTGGTGTCACAGAAGCTTGCAGTGAAATAAAACAACCCTTTTTTTACTGTAATCAATTGAATATCAGTAGCCTTCCTAAAGGCGTGTGTGTGAGGCCTATTGCATCTAGTCTGCTAACTTTTTCCAGTGCGCAGTGACACTCATATCTAGTGCCACCGTAGTGTGCAGTGAAATAAAACAACCCTTTTTTTACTGTAACCATACAAATATCAGTTGCCTGCCTAACGGCGCATGTGTGAGGCCTATTGCATCTAGTCTGCCAACTTTTGCCAGTGCCCAGTGACACTCATATCTAGTGCCACCGTTGAGTGCAGTGAAATAAAACAACCCTTTTTTTTACTGTAACCATATAAATATCAGTTGCCTGCCTAAAGGCGTGTGTGTGAGGCCTATTGCATCTAGTCTGCTAACTTTTGCCAGTGCCAGTGACACTCATATCTAGTGCCACCGTAGTGTGCAGTGAAATAAAACAACACTTTTTTTACTGTAATCGATTGAATATCAGTAGCCTGCCTAAAGGCGTGTGTGTGAGGCCTATTGCATCTAGTCTGCCAACTTTCGCCAGTGCCCAGTGACACTCATATCTAGTGCCACAGTAGTGTGCAGTGAAATAAAACAACACTTTTTTTACTGTAATCGATTGAATATCAGTAGCCTGCCTAAAGGCGTGTGTGTGAGGCCTATTGCATCTAGTCTGCTAACTTTTGCCAGTTCCAGTGACACTCATATTTAGTGCCACCGTAGTGTGCAGTGAAATAAAACAACCCTTTTTTTACTGTAATCGATTGAATATCAGTAGCCTGCCTAAAGGCGTGTGAGTGAGGCCTATTGCATCTAGTCTGCCAACATTGGCCAGTGCACAGTGACACTCATATCTGGTGTCACAGTAGCTTGCAGTGAAATAAAACAACCCTTTTTTTACTGTAATCAATTGAATATCAGTAGCCTGCCTAAAGGCGTGTGTGTGAGGCCTATTGCATCTAGTCTGCTAACATTTGCCAGTGCACAGTGACACTCATAACTGGTGTTACAGAAGCTTGCAGTGAAATAAAACAACCCTTTTTTTACTGTAATCGATTGAATATCAGTAGCCTGCCTAAAGGCGTGTGTGTGAGGCCTATTGCATCTAGTCTGCCAACTTTTGCCAGTGCCCAGTGACACTCATATCTAGTGCCATCGTAGTGTGCAGTGAAATAAAACAACCCTTTTTTTACTGTAATCGATTGAATATCAGTAGCCTGCCTAAAGGCGTGTGTGAGGCCTATTGCATCTAGTCGGACAACTTTTGCCAGAGCGCAGTGACACACATATCTAGTGCCATCGTAGTGTGCAGTGAAAAATAAACAACCCTTTTTTTTACTGTAACCATATAAATATCAGTTTCCTGTCTAAAGGCGTGTGTGTGAGGCCTATTGCATCTAGTCGCCCAACTTTTGCCAGTGCGCAGTAACACTCATATCTAGTGCCACCGTAGTGTGCAGTGAAATAAAACAACCCTTTTTTACTGTAACCATATAAATATCATTTGCCTGCCTAAAGGCGTGTGTGTGAGGCCTATTGCATCTAGTCTGCTAACTTTTGCCAGTGCACAGTGACACTCATATCTAGTGCCACCGTAGTGTGCAGTGAAATAAAACAACCCTTTTTTACTGTAACCATATAAATATCAGTTGCCTGCCTAAAGGCGTGTGTGTGAGGCGTATTGCATCTAGTCTGCTAACTTTTGCCAGTGCACAGTGACACTCATATCTGGTGTCACAGTAGCTTGCACAAATAGTACCACTAATCGTAAAAAAAATTACAGGCAGAGGCAGGCCACCCCGCAGGGGCCACGACGTGGTGCTGTGATTCCCTTTGGCCCTATAATAATGCCCGGTTTTCAGAGGCAACGTACCCTGAACTTTAACAGTTCTGAGGACATTGTTGACTGGCTAACACAGAACACCCAATCTTCTACAGCTTCCGCTCTGAACCTAGACGCACCATCCTCCTCCAGTTTAGCTTCGGGCACCTCTCCAGTTACCACTCGCCCGCCTGCCGCCACCACCAACACTAGCACCACAGCCGCTTCACTTGATCCGTCAGCAGAGTTATTTACAGATCCATTGGAAGAAATGAGTGATGCACAAACGTTATTGCCAGAGGATGTAGATAACAGGGATATGTGCCAGTCAGGCAGCATTACACACATGGACGTACGGTCTGATGATGATGATAATGTTGTACCCGGTGCTGCTTCCTTTGTTGAGTTGTCAGATACAAGTGAAGCGGTTGATGATGACGATGCGTTCGTGGATGTCACGTGGGTGCCCGCTATAAGAGAAGAAGAACAGGAGGAAAGTTCAGATGGGGAGACAGAGAGGAGGAGGAGACGAGTTGGAAGCAGCGGGATGTCGTCGAAAGTAGCTAGGGGCACAGTCAGACAGCATGCATCGGCACCCGGGGTCAGCCAGACAGCACGCCAGTCAACTGATGCTTTTGCCACCACCAGAATGCCGTCATTGCAGAGCTCAGCAGTGTGGCAATGTTTTCGTGTGTCTGCCTGTGACAACAGTGATGCCATTTGCAACCTGTGCGAAAAGAAACTGAGTCGTGGGAAGTCCAACACCCACCTAGGTACAACTTCTTTGCGAAGGCACATGATGTCACATCACAAACGCCTATGGGATAAACACATCAGTACAAGCAGCACACAAAGTCAAAGCCGCCATCCTCCTCCTGGTCCAGCATCTTCAGCCACGTCAACCACTGCTGCCCTGCTTGCCCCCTTTCAACCATCCGCCACTCCGTGTCTCGACCTGAGCAGTCCTGCTCATCTGCCCACAGTCAGGTGTCTGTCAAGGACATGTTTGAGCGTAAGAAGCCAATGTCACAAAGTCACCCCCTTGCCCGGCAACTGACAGCTGGCTTGTCTGAACTCTTAGCCCGCCAGCTTTTACCATACAAGCTGGTGGAGTCTGAGGCTGTCAAAAAAAATTTGTAGCTATTGGGACACCGCAGTGGAAGGTACCCGGCAAAAATTTCTTTGCACAAAAGGCAATCCCCAACCTGTACTCGATTGTGCAAAAGGAAGTAATGGCATCTCTGGCACCCAGTGTTAGGGCAAGGGTCCATCTGACCACGGATACCTGGTCTGAAAAGCATGGTCAGGGCAGGTATATCACCTACACTGCGCATTGGGTAAACCTGGTGACGGCTGCCAAGCATGGAATACGTGGCTCTGCAGAGGAGTTGGTGACACCGCCACGACTTGCAGGCAGGCCTGCTGCCACCTCCTCTACTCCTCCTACTCCATCCTCTTCCATAACCTCCGCGGCTGAGTCCTCTTCTGCTGCTGCTATGTCTTGCTCCACATCAATGGCACCCCCCCAGCTCCACAGGTACTATTCCACATCCCGGATACGGCAGTGTCACGCCGTCTTGGGGTTGACTTCCCTGAAAGCAGAGAGTCACACCGGACCAGCACTCCTGTCCGCCCTGAACGCACAGGTGGATCAGTGGCTGACTCCACACCAACTGGAGATCGGCAAAGTAGTTTGTGACAATGGAAAAAATTTGTTGGCGGCATTGAATTTGGGCAAGTTGACGCATGTGCCGTGCATGGCACATGTGTGTAATCGGATTGTACAACGCTTTGTGCATAAGCACCCAGGCTTACAGGACATCCTGAAGCAGGCCAGGAAGGTGTGTGCCCATCTCAGGCGTTCCTACATGGCCATGGCGCACTTTACAGATATCCAGCGGCGAAACAACATGCCAGCGAGGCGCTTGATTTTAGACAGCCCGACACGTTGGAATTCAACACTCCTAATGTTCGACCGCCTGCTCCAACAAGAAAAGGCCGTTAACAAGTATTTGTATGACCGGCGTGCTAGGACAGCCTCTGCGGAGCTGGGGATTTTTTTGCCATGTTACTGGACGCTCATGCGCAATCCCTGTATGCTTATGCTTCCTTTTGAGGAGGTGACAAACCTGGTCAGTCGCACCCAGGGCACCATCAGCGACATCATACCATTTGTTTTATTCCTGGAGCGTGCCCTGCGAAGAGTGCTGGATCAGGCCGTAGATGAGCGTGAAGAGGAAGAGGAAGAGTTGTGGTCACCATCACCGCCAGAAACAGCCTTATCAGCATCGCTTGCTGGACCCGCTGCAACGCTGGAAGAGGATTGTGAGGAAGAGTCAGAGGACGAATGTGGCTTTGAGGAGGAGGAAGACCAACCACAACAGGCATCCCAGGGTGCTCATTGTCAAGTATCTGGTACCAGTGGTGTTGTACGTGGCTGGGGGGAAGAACATACCTTCCGTGAGATCACTGAGGACGAGGAACGGGACATGACTAGCTTGGCTTCCAACCTTGTGCAAATGGGGTCTTTCATGCTGTCGTGCCTGTTGAGGGACCCTCGTATAAAAAGGATGAAGGAGAATGACCTGTACTGGGTGTCTACGCTACTAGACCCCCGGTATAAGGAGAAAAGTGCCTGAAATGTTGCTGAATTACCACAAGTTGGAAAGGATGCAGCAATACCAAAATAAATTCAAACGTATGCTTTACACAGCGTTTACGGGTGATGTCACAGCACAAAGGCAATCTATCAGCGGAAGAGGTGAACATAATCCTCCTCCTACCACAACCATGCCGGCAAGGAGAGGACGCTTTACAGACGTGTTGTTGATGGAGGACATGCAGAGCTTTTTAAGTCCAATGCATCGCCACAGCCCTTCGGGGTCCACCCTCAGAGACTGACTCGACCGTCAGGTAACAGAGCACCTCGCCATAACTACAGATATCGACACTATGAGGAGCGATGAACCCCTTCACTACTGGGTGTGCACGCTTGCAGTGTGGCCTGAACTATCCCAATTTGCCATAGAACTTCTGTCCTGCCCCGCTTGAAGTGTCCTGTCAGAAAGGACCTTCAGTGCAGCAGGAGGTTTTGTCACTGATAAGAGAAGTCGCCTAGGTCAAAAAAGTCTAGATTACCTCACCTTTATTAAGATGAATGAGGGATGGATCCCGAAGGGACTGACAGTGGGCGATACATTCGATTAAAAAAGGCCTGATAGATGAGCTGCCTTGAGCTAATAATGGTCCACACGCTGCTGTATTTTATCCCTGAATGCAGGATGACTTGCATGACTTATCCGCCACCAACTAGGGTTCAAGACGCAATGTTTTAGGGCACTTTCTGCCTGGCAAACTAACATCAATTTTTCTGGTCGCTGCAACAATACCTAATTTTTGCATTTAAATTATTTTATTTTAGAAGGCGTACAGCATGTAATGAAAAATAAAGCATTTTTGAACAGTCTTGCATAACAGTTGTGCAAAAATACATATTTACAATAGAGACATTTTGTGAAAGTTAGCTGGCTATTCCTTCTTATTTTTACTTTTTAGGTTAATAATTTTTCTTATTTTTTACTGTGATTACAATTTAAGAGATACCTAAAACATGGTAAAACAGACAATAGTAAAGAGTATATCTGCAGGAAACACCAAAGTCCTATTAGCTATCATCCCTCCAGAAGTATTAGCTTATTATTTACAATATCTAACCTGGGCAATCACCCTTGGGTTACCCTAGGGCAGGCTTCAGTAAGCGACCTCTCCTTTCCTGGGATGATTTTGCCGCCGGTTGCTTCTGAAGGGACTCCAGGGCTCCCCCACTCCGGTCCTTCCCCCAGTGTCGCTTCAACCAGTAACAAATGTTTTATATTTGTAAAGCGACCCAATGATCCCCCTTGATAGAGGTTTATCTTTACAAATTTTGGAGAACCAATTTAAGACCGGTGTTCCCCTCTGGGTCAGGGAGTGTGTGAAATGCCTCAGCCTACAGTAATTGTAATGTTCTGACAGCGGTAGCTCATGCTTGTCCCTCAGTTCCTCATAGGTGAGCATCTGGCCCTTTACTAACCAGTCTCCCAGTCTATCTAGTTTCCTTGATCTCCACCAGTGTTGTGATGTTGTGCTCATGTGTTTCGGGGCCTGAGGGTGGTCAAGAATTAGGGTAATTTGGGTGGATCCAGGGAACAAACCCGTGTGTTTCTTGGCCCATCTCCAGTATGATAGAGAGTGTCTGATTAGGGGGTTTGGTGAGTTTTTAAGGATCTGAGGCAATTCTGATAGCCAAGCCACCTTGTCCCAGGTTAAGGGCCTTAAAGTGTGGTTCTCTAAATACACACAGGCCAGTTGATGACATATAGAATGTGCTATTGGGAGGAAAGATAGGTGACGGAACAGGTATTAAACTGATAGGAATGAGTATTACAACTTAATACACCTCTCCTATCTGGTGGCACCTTAGATTGCACGTGCAGTGCCCCAAATTCGAAGTAGGAGGTCCAACTAAGCATCTATTTCCATCTCCCTGTTCCAAAAATCCATGCCTTATACACGTCCCCTAATAGTGGACGTAACAGGGATTAAACCAATAGGAATAGTACTACTTAACAGTACACACATTATAATAACGCAGACAGAGGCAACGCGTATAATCTTCCCTGCTGTGCAGTGGAAGCCCCCAGACTCTGACCTGTGTATAATATTCCATGCTGGGCAGTGGAAGCCCCCAGACTCTGACCTGTGTATAATATTCCATGCTGGGCAGTGGAAGCCCCCAGACTCTGACCTGTGTATAATATTCCATGCTGGGCAGTGGAAGCCCCCAGACTCTGACCTGTGTATAATATTCCATGCTGGGCAGTGGAAGCCCCCAGACTCTGACCTGTGTATAATATTCCATGCTGGGCAGTGGAAGCCCCCAGACTCTGACCTGTGTATAATATTCCATGCTGGGCAGTGGAAGCCCCCAGACTCTGACCTGTGTATAATCTTCCATGCTGGGCAGTGGAAGCCCCCAAACTCTGACCTGTGTATAATATTCCTTGCTGGGCAGTGGAAGCCCCCAGACTCTGACATGTGTATAATCTTCCATGCTGGGCAGTGGAAGCCCCCAGACTCTGACCTGTGTATAATATTCCATGCTGGGCAGTGGAAGCCCCCAGACTCTGGGAGTCTGAAGAAGAGGAGTCAGAGGAGGAAGGTGGCTTTGAGGAGGTGGAAGACCAAACACAGCAGGCGTCCCAGGGGGCTTGTTGTCCCCTTTCGGGGACCCTTGGTGGCTGGGTGGAGGAAGAGACATTCAATGACATCTGTGAGAACAAGGAATGGAACATGGCTTTCTTGGTATCCAACCTTGTGCAAATGGGGAGTTTGCGGTTGTGCAAAGGGACTGTTTGCGGATGTTTGCGGTGCATTAAACGGGGAGATTGGTCTGTTACTTTGAAGCGGGTGTAACCCTTACACTACCTGATCGATACAACATCATACCTGATGTTTTAAAGTATGTTATTTCAAACAATTTAGGAATGTTAGGTGATTTATGCCCTTTAGGGCTTAAAAGCAGACTCTGCATCAACTATGTAATTTTCCGTGGGAGTTTTGCCATGGATCCCCCTCTGGCATGCCACAGTCCAGGTGTTAGTCCCCTTGAAACAACTTTCCCATCACTATTGTGGCCAGAAAGAGTCCCTGTGGCTTTAGAAATTCGCCTGCCCATTGAAGTCTATGGCGGTTCGCCGATGTTCGCCCGTTTGTGAACATTTGATGGAATTCGCGTCTGCGGTTCACAAACCGAAAATTTGATGTTCGCGACATCACTAATTGCCAGCTCTTCAACACAATGCTGCATATATTACTTCACAATAGGTAAAGTATATTAATTTCTTATTTTATTAATTATTCATTGCCATACCAAAAAAAAAAAAACAACAACGCTGCTCATAGGACACAAACAACCAAGAGCCTCGCAATGAGCGCCGACAAACAACATTACCTGCCTTACAATCTTTTTGCCGTAATTTTTTGACGGGCAAGTCGCTAGTTAATAAATAGTTATGGGTATATTTCTAATTATATAGTGAATTTGTCAAAAACAGAAGTGATACCCATAAATATAGATAAAGAAGATATACAATCTTTGAAAAATATTTGGGATATTAACTGGGATGTAAATAATTCTCTCAGAAATTGGGAGAGGTTACTACAATAAATTTTACTAAACTTTATGACAAAATTAAACTTCAATTAGTCAAATGGAAAGCAAGTATGCTATCATGGTTAGGCAGAGTACCAGCTATAAAAAATGTCTATACTGCCCCAAATAAACTATATATTCAGATGTTTGCCTTTAACCGTTCCTGATCCTATAATTAAAAAAAATATCAAACTTTGATTGACTCATTTATTTATAATGAGAAAAGATCCAGAATTATGTTAAAGACTATGTTAAAACATGTCATAAAAGGTGGCACAGCCTCCCCTTGCTTTGGACTATTACATAATCGTAATGCTATCCCTTTTTATAATTTGGTATGCAAAAATGAAACAAAATAGTTGTACAACTATAGAACACAGTTTGGCCAGTAAGTTATCACTGGTAGATTGGCTTTGGTATGATAAAGTTCCTAATATTATAGATAAAAATATGTCTATAATAATTAAATCAGGTTTTGAATTCTGGTTCAAATGGAATAACACATTTATACCCTTATTAAATTGCAATTAAATTGCAATTCTGCAAATTCTAATGAGCTCTATATAAGCACAGAGCATATTATTTTTACAGAAGTTTTAAGTTAGTGAAGACCTTGCTTTTGGATAGAAGTTCACTAAGTAAAAACTTCTGTAAAAATAATATGCTATGTGCTTATATAGAGGCATTTAGAGAGCATTTAGAATTTGCCGAATTGCAATTTAATAAGGGTGTAAATCTATCCACATTCCCTTCCCCTGGTATAACATTGTCATGGCTAAGTATTGTTCTTAATCCTCCTTGCCTCCGTAAGTGGTACACTTGGAATATACAATCATTGGGAGACTTGTTTGATAAAGGCAAATTTAAGCCTTTTTCTAAAGTTTGTGCAGATTTTAATTTTCCACCAAATAAATGGTTAGAATATGAAAGAGTTAAAAATACTATTATATAATCGAAGTATTTAATTAACTCCAACAGAAAATTTACCAAGTTTGAAAAAATAGCATTATGTAACGATGGCAAACATACAATTTCTAAATGCTATGATATTAAAAAAATAAAAAAAAATATTATACTAGAAAACTCCAGGGGCCTCATTCAATTGCAATTTGGCCAATTGAATAGGGCTCTAAATAAGCACATAGCATATTTTTTTTAAAGAAGTTTTTGTGAAAACCTTGCTTGGATGCTTACTAACTAAAAACTTCTTTAAAAAATATGCTATGTGCTTATTTAGAGCCCTATTCAATTGGCCAAATTGCAATTGAATGAGGGCCTAGGTATGCAGGAATGGGAGAAAGAATGTAATAATTCAATCACCTTAGAAAGTTGGTCTAGGGCATTTACTCTTTTACAGAAAATTATTAAATTCCAAGCCTATAGAGAGATTAACTTCAAAGTAGCACAGAGGTGGTATTTTGTCCCACTTAAAATAGCATTAATTAATAAAAATCCAAGTCTCGAAAAAAACTGAGAATTAGATAGAGATTTATTTGATCTGGGTATCGAATTATCTCAAATTAATAGCTGGGTGATTTGGGATAAATATCACACCCTGTAATTCCATAAACATATCCCTATCTAGTCTCTGTATGACTGTATGTGTTTTTGTATATGTATATATGTAAACTGCACTTTTTATTTTTTGTATGTGTTGTTGCTTTTATGTTTTTTGACGGTGCCTTCCCCACTATTTTAATGGCATATTTTTTAAAGAAGTTTTTAGTTAGTAAGCATCTATCCAAGCAAGGTTTTCACAAAAACTTCTTTAAAAAAAATATGCTATGTGCTTATTTAGAGCCCTATTCAATTGGCCAAATTGCAATTGAATGAGGGCCTAGGTATGCAGGAATGGGAGAAAGAATGTAATAATTCAATCACCTTAGAAAGTTGGTCTAGGGCATTTACTCTTTTACAGAAAATTATTAAATTCCAAGCCTATAGAGAGATTAACTTCAAAGTAGCACAGAGGTGGTATTTTGTCCCACTTAAAATAGCATTAATTAATAAAAATCCAAGTTCTCGAAAAAAACTGAGAGTTAGAAAGAGATTTATTTGATCTGGGTATCGAATTATCTCAAATTAATAGCTGGGCGATTTGGGATAAATATCACACCCTGTAATTCCATAAACATATCCCTATCTAGTCTCTGCATGACTGTATGTGTTTTCGTATATGTATATATGTAAACTGCACTTTTTATTTTTTGTATGTGTTGTTGCTTTTATGTTTTTTGACGGTGCCTTCCCCACTATTTTATCTCATTAGGAAAGTTTTTTAGATGTCTACCTAGAGACCCTACATATGTCTTATAATAGATGTTTGGAAATCCATCAGGTCCCGCTATTTTTCAAGCTTCAAATTCTTTATACTTTCTTGTATTTCTTTTTCCGTTATTTCTTTTGTTAGTTTGCTAAGTTGTTCTTCTGCTATTTTTGGGAGGGTTAACATTCCAGTATATGCTTTATTTAAAGTTATTCATGCCATGTTTATGAGGGTAATTATCAGCATGTATCATGTAATGACTGCTCCTTTTATATCTCCTGCCTTCAGGTGCTGTGCCATTTCTGATTCCTACAATGAGAAAAGATAATAAGGGGTTAATAAACACATATTGAATATACAATCGTGTACCCTATTTAAACCTGCGTCCTCTTCATCTACATCCTGGCCTCATATGGAAGCCTACGCAACATGTGCGTATCAGGCCAGTTTCTTCTCTGTCGCTTACTGATGACATTACACGCTCACTGGGGAGCTAGGCGGACAGTGGATCAATTTTTTCAGGAATGTCTTTGTTGAAGGAATGTCTTCTGACCTATTCATTTATGGTTGAATATTTTTATGAGTGTATACTTGAGAGCTGTCATCAAGACTGAAATAGAGTTTGTTTTTCTATTTACCTTTTTAATCGTCCTATTTTTACCATTGTTTTTTAATGCATACCAATAAAATTATATTTTTTAATTAATAGATAGTATTATCTATTAATTAGATTAATAGATCATATATATAGTTGTGAGCGTACGAGTTGTTGCTAACGCTGCGGACCCTTGCAAAATTCACAACACAAATTCCCAACCCAAAGAACTGCGAATCTCGCAAAGTTCACGTCGCAACCCAAAGAGCACGACACACACATTACGACACTCGCAAACAACATACGACACACGTTCACACACATTACAGCCTTGCAACACTCGGACGCAACTCGCGAACATTACAAAATTAAAAACACAATACATACACACAGTACATACCTAAAAACCTTACCTACAGAAACAGGAAGTAGCCAGGACCTCAAAAATGCAACTTACAACTTAATTGCACTCAAAATAAAAGAGTTTAGACACTAAATAATTTGCTAAGCGACACAAAAAATGGCCGACGAATAAAACGAAAACGAGGCTACACACGCAAACACCATACGAGACACGTTACCACACATTACGACCTCGCAAACATCGGACGCAACACGCCGACATACAAACATTTAAAACTTAAGAAATACACACAACAAACACATAAAAAGCTTACCTACAGCAAGAGGAACCATCCAGCACCTCAAAAAAACAAGTTACATCTACATTAAAATCAAAATAAAACACTTTAGACACTAATATCATCGCTAAGCGAGAGAAAAAATGGCCGACTAACAAAACGAAAACGAGGCTTCAGACGTAACTACACTACACTTACTCGCAATAATGAAACACATACTATGCGGAACGTATCACAATCATATTAAACACCATTTTGAACAGTAATACGCAGAAAATGGCGGATGTAATGCAAATTGTAAGCTGGAACGCAAATAGCGCATGCGTATTGCGTTCTAACGGTCTCACTTTCCAGAACTTTCTACAAGTTTATAAATACTGCCTATTTCACACAAAAAAATACATTTCTCCTCAGGTGATGAACGGAGTGACTTCTGAGATAACTGCTGCTTTTACTTGAGAAGACAATTCTTTACTAATTTACTACTTTACATTGTGCAAATTACAACTGAGAGGTAAGCTATAATATATTACATTTTATTATCAGGATAGGTCAAACAAATAAAAAAATAAACTAGGATTTATGTAGTGACATATATGGCACATTTATGTGTATAGGCTCACAAAAAAAATACGGTTCATTTAACAAAACAACAAAAAACCATAATTCAATATTAAACAGAGGTTTATGTATAGTGACATGTGACACGCACATATATGTCTATAATGTATAGTGACATCTGACACGCACATATATGTGTATCATGTATATTGACATGTGACACACACATTTATGTGTATTGCCCCTTCATAGTGACATGTGACACGGACATATATGTGTATAATGTATAGTGACATGTGACACGCACATTTATGTGTATTGCCCCTTCATAGTGACATGTGACACGGACATATATGTGTATAATGTATAGTGACATGTGACACGCACATTTATGTGTATTGCCGCTGCAACAAAATTAGCTTAAAACAAAATCATTAAACAACTACATTTAAATGACATTATATGTCATGTATACTGATATGTGACACGCACATATATGTGTATCATCTATAGTTACATCTCACACACAGACATTTATGTGTGTTGGAAAAAAAAATATAAGGTTAATTTAACAATTTAAATATGATTCATGTATAGTGATATGTCACACGCACACAAAATAATTACATTAAACTATGGAATGTGCTTCATGTATGTGACATATGTGTGTAGCCCCCACCAAAAAATAAGGTCAATTGAAAATAATTACAGAAGTATATTTAAATGACATTAATTTACTGCAATTCAATAGATCATATAAAGCTGAATCTTTCTATTTCTTTTAATATTCAAACAGACTCTGCATCAACAGCGTCACTCAACAATTTGCACCCTGCACTGTGAAGCACAATCCCTTTTAAAGAACACCAACAAAGAAGAAGAGGTAAGATACAGCAAGACATTACATGCTCAAAAGGCCATGCTTTGCTAGATGAAAAATTATAAATATACAAATAACTATTTCACTTTCTTTTTCAAACAGACATTACAAGAAGACCGGCGGATTAAGATTGGCAGGAGGGGACCCTCTGTCATTCGACACTTCAATCAAGGTAAAGTATTAAGTATAAAAAAGAAAGAACCATGAGCCTCATTCAATTGCGACTTGCTCAATTGAATAGGGCTCTATATAAGCACATAACATATTTTTTATACAGAACTTTTTAGTTACTGAACTTCTAACCACAATCAAGGTCTTCAATAACTAAAAACTTCGCTCAATAAATATGTTATGTGCTTATATAGAGCCCTCTTCAATTGGCAAAATTGCAATTCAATGAGGACCTATATATGTTTAATGGCCAAGGGCCTCACCCAAATGTGATTTGCCCATTTCAATAGGGCTCTATATAAGCACAGAGCATATTTTTTAAAGGAACTTTTTATTTAGTGAACACGTTGCTTTTGGATATAAGTTCACTAAATACAAAATTCGGTAAAAAAATATGCTCTGTGGTGATATTGAGCTCTATTCCATTGGCCAAAACACAATTGAATGAGGAGCTGACAATATAACAAATGCAGTAACCAAAGGCCCTCATTCAATTGCTATTTTGGACAATTTAATTTAGCTATAAATAAGCACTTTTAGGCCCTTAGTCAATTGCCATTTTGCTAATACTATAGGGATCCAAATAATCACATAACATATATTTTTTAAAGAACTTTTTCGTTAGTGAAAACCTTGCTTTTGGATAGATGCTTAATAACTAAAAACTTCTTTAACAAATATATGTGATGTGCTTATTTAGAAGTCTATTCAATTTTCAAAATTGCAATTCAATGACGGCCTTAGAGTACTATTACATTGTAAAAAATGCAATTCAATGAGGGGCAAACTATGCAACATATGGTACACACAAAGGCCCTCATTCAATTGCAATTTGCCCAATTGAATAGGGCTCTAAATAAGAACATAACATTTTTTTTTAAAGAAGTTTTTAGTTACTAAAAATCTATCCAAAAGAAAGTTTTTCACTGACTAAAAACTTCTTTAAAAAAATATGCTATGTGCTTATTTAGGGCACGATTCAATTAGACAAATCGCAATTGAATGAGACCCAAACTGCTACACACAAAACAGAATTGGAACAAACTCACACAAACACATAGCAAAATAAATTAACTTTCTTATTCAATGTTTAACAACCTATAAGCCTTACAAAGAAGCCTAAATAAGAATAACAAAAGTGTTGCGCACCTAATAGCATTGTACAAAAAATCACACAAACACATAGGAAACTACATTAACATTCTTCTTTAATGTTTAACAACCTATAACCAGTACAATCAAGAATAAATAACTTTTGCACAAGTGGTGCGCACAAAACAGGATTGTAAAAAACTAACACAAACACATAGCAAACTACATTAATTATATTATTTCATGTTTCACAAACTATAACCATCCCAATAAAGGTTAAATAAGTACACCACAAGTGGTGCTCACAAACAGGATTGTACAAAAACTAACATAAACACATAGCAAAATAAATTCATATTCTTATTTAATATATCACAACCCACAAGCCTTACTAAGAATCTTAAATAAGAATAACAAAAGTCGTGGGATTGTACAGAAAGTAAAAAAATAAAAAATAGAAAAAAATAACCATAACTGATACAATACAGCCAAATTCATACATTGTTTACTTATTTAAAAGACATTTCACTCAAACAACTTTTTACTATTTTATATTACAACAGATACTGCGTGAAGACAATCGGACGAGGACTTTCTCCACAGGACCAGACCATCGGACGAGGACTTTCAACACGGGACCAGACCAGCGGACGAGGAATTTCAACACAGGACCAGACCATCGGACGAGGACTTTCACCAAAGGACCACAACATCGGACGAGGGCTATCGCCACAGGACCACAACATCGGACGAGGGCTATCGCCACAGGACCACACCATCGGACCAGAACTTTCAACAGAGGACCAGACCATAGGACCAGGATTTTACACACAGGACCACACCATCGGACGAGGACTTCCAACAGAGGACCACACCATTGGACAACGATTTTCAACCGAGGACCAACAAACATTCGGATTTAAATCACACTTCAACCAAGGTAAACTATAATAAGTACTAAAGTATAAAACTAAAGAAACTGCTTTCAGTTGCATCCGTGTCAACAGAAAAATAAAATAATTAATTTACTATCTCCCTTATTTTATTTAAATTGCTACTATGCAATACATAGCTCAATAACCACATCACTTTTTTTTCAGCAAAGAAGTTTTGCAGTGATAAATATCTATCCACAAACAAAGTTTTTTATAAATAAAACCATTATTTTAAATAAATATGTTACATGCTTATTTACAGCAGTATTCCATTGGCCAAATTCTGAGCCACTGAAGACAGGAATTATAAATTTAACTAAATATCAATGATACATTCATGATTTGCCTTTTATTTCACCAGTTGTGCACAATAATCTTTATCAGAAATTACAAATTTAAATATACACAATTACATTTATTTGTTTCCGTTTACAGATTAATATGGCTGATAACGAGACCAAAGAAGAGAAGAAAAGACGTCAAACTAGAGAAAGACAAGAGAGATGGGCCGCCCAGCAGACACCGGAGGAGAAAGAAATTCGAAGAGAAAAAGAACGCAAAAGACTTGCAAATAAAAGAATATCAGCTGCAAAAATGAAAGATACAACAAAAAAAAATAAAAAGATAATAAAGCATTTAAAAACTGTTCCTCAAACATCAGATGACATTTTACAAGATACCAGTCAAGACAGACCAAAAAAAGCAACTA
Organism: Discoglossus pictus; assembly: GCA_027410445.1. Classification (NCBI taxonomy): domain Eukaryota; kingdom Metazoa; phylum Chordata; class Amphibia; order Anura; family Alytidae; genus Discoglossus; species Discoglossus pictus. The sequence continues at coordinate 51,573,766 of CM050172.1, read as the reverse complement.
CAAAAACAAAGCATTTACAAACTCTTACTAAAAATTTACAGGACATTTCAACAAAACAAGGACAACATATACCAAGAAAAGCCACGAAAAAAACTAAACATTTAGAACCTGTTGTTGAAACATTTCATGACTTTTCACCTGATGAATATGAAAGTCAACATCCGATATGCTTTGCAAATTGTCCTTTACTCAAGTCTTTAGCAGTAGAGGTTCATAGTTGTGGGGACATGAGTACTCAATGTCAATTTTGTGAGGCTTATTATTTTAAACAGGAGAGACCCAGAGATGGACAATGTATTAGTTGTTGTCAAAAAGGCAAGTTCAAACTTCCAGAAAGGAAACAATTTCCAAGCTTTTTACAAAATATTATGACTGAACCTACTTTTCCAAATTACAAAAAATTTAAGACAAACATAAGATCCTACAATAGTGCCATATCATTTGCATCTATGGGGGCAACATTGGCTGCTAATGTACCAGGACATGGTCCTTACTATTTTAAAGTCCAAGGACAAATTTATCATCGACTTCACATTTACATCCAGAGCAAGGAGAGCAAAGAAAATTTGCTCAACTATATGTCCTAGATACAATGGAAGCTGTTGACCAACGTATGCAGATGGAAGAAAATAAAAAATGCTTACCCAGTGTTTTCATAGAGCTAAATAACATTATGGACAACAATCCCTACAGTAAAGCATACAAAAAATTGGCAGAAGTAGAAAATGAACAACAACTTCATGCACAAAGACATCAATTACCCATGCCAAAGGTTAATATGGTGCTTAAAAGAGACAGACATACTGATAAACGTCGTTATAACTTGCCAACATCAAATGAAGTTGCAATGGTATTTCAGAATGATGAAGGAGAACCACCATTTCAAAGAGACATTAGAGTATATCCCAGAAATGAGGAGCAACCATTTATTAATATTAATATCTTAAGTCCAAATTTAGATCCAATGACATATCCCATCTTTTTCCCACATGGAGAAGCAGGTTGGCAACCAAAATTAACCCTTCCCAGTTACCCAAATGCTAAAGCCAGAATCCGAAATAATGTTTCTATGCTTGAATTTAAAGTAGCTCAAATTGCCATTCGAGATGAATTTAATCCAATTTTATGTGGTGGAAAACTAACACAACAATGGATTATTGATTCATATTTGCAAGTTGAGGCAAATAATTTAAACTTTATAAAATATCAACAAGATAAACTACGTGTAGATCAATATTGTGGACTCATGGACTATGTTGCTGACGTGGCTACAAGCAGAGACATGACAGCTGGCAAAGCCATCATTTTACCATCTTCCTTTCAAGGATCTCCTCGAAATATGAGAGAAAGATACAATGATGCTATGGCTATTGTGATAAAATTTGGAAAACCAGATTTATTTGTGACATTTACATGTAATCCACAATGGCCAGAAATTAATCAAAATCTACTTCTTGGACAAAGTGCTTCAGATCGACCAGATTTAGTAGCCAGAGTTTTTAAGATCAAATTAAATGAATTAATACGTGACTTCACTACAAATCAGTTATTTGGCAAATGTCTTGCTTATGTATATACCATTGAATTTCAAAAAAGAGGCCTTCCACATGCACATCTTCTCATAATACTTCAAGAGAAAGATAAATTAGATACTTCGGACAAAGTGGATCCAGTCATAGTTGCTGAACTACCAGATCCAGAACTATATGGTAGACTATATGATATTGTTACTCATCGCATGATTCATGGACCCTGTGGAGACTTTAATCCACAATCACCATGTATGGAAAATAATGAATGTTCAAAAGATTTTCCAAAAGATTATAGAGACTAAACATATGCAAATTGTGATGGATATCCACTTTTATAAAAGAAGAGAAGGAGATAGTGCCATTATTCATGGAAAAAAAGTGGACAATAGATATGTAGTACCCTACAATCCACATTTACTCATGAAGTACAACGCCCACATCAACGTAGAAGCCTCCACTTCCATCAAATCCATTAAATATTTCTACAAATATATTTACAAAGGCTATGATGCAGCTACTGTAGTCGTCAAAAGTGCAGACAACCCAGAATGTAGTGAGTTAAGTACATGATGAACTTGCATCTCATGTAGATGCTCGCTATGTCAGTGCACCAGAAGCTATGTGGCGGCTTTTAAAATTTGAAATGCATGATAGATCACATGCAGTATATAGATTAGCAGTACATTTGCCACAACGACATTTAGTCTATTTCCATGCTGGAAATGAAATGAATGCATTGGCCCAAAGTGAAGATCGTCACACTACACTAACTGCATGGTTTGCATTAAATTCAAATGATGCTCAAGCAACTTATATATTGAAATTCCATATCACTATGTTTTTGTGAATGGATTATGGAGACCAAGAAAAACCAGAGGCAATAAAATAATTCCACAAATTTACACAGTCAGTCCAAGAGATGTTGAACGTTTTTGCTTACGGATATTACTTTTAAATGTTCCAGGAGCACAAAGTTTTGAACAATTAAGAACTGTTAATGACATTGTATATGAATCCTTCCATTTAGCTGCAAGACATAGAAACTTACTCGCTGATGATACAGAGTGGGAAAGATGTTTAGAAGAAGCAGCACAATGTCAAATGCCACGACAGATGAGAGAACAATTTGCTTTTATTTGTATCTTCTCAAATGCTCCAAATGCATTAGCTTTGTGGGAGACTTTTAAAAGTAATATGGCTGAAGACTTTATGCGACGATACAATAAACCCATTGCACACTTAAAAGCGTTAATGGAAATCCAAGAAGTATTTTTAACTCATGGATTAAGTTGTGCAAGTTTTAATTTGCCTGATCCAGGTCTTATAGATGACATAAACTTTGAAGACTATGACATTCAACTACAAGCAGAAAGAACACAAGAGAGACTTGCAACTTTAAATACACTACAATTGCAAGCATTTCATGCCATTAAAAATGCAATAGATGATGACATGGTGACAGAGCGTTATTTCTATCTGGATGGACCTGGCGGATCAGGAAAAACCTATTTGTACAATTTATTAATGAGTTCAGTACGAGCACAAGGACAAATAGCAATGGCGTTTGCCACTACTGGAATTGCTGCACTTTTATTAGAAGGTGGAAGAACTGTTCATAGTGGATTTAAACTGCCAGTGCCTATTTTAGAAAAGTCTGTGTCAGATATTCGTATGACATCCTTACAAGCAAAGAAATTTAAGAAATGTAAATTAATTATAATAGATGAGGCCACAATGATGTCATGCTATACCCTCCAATGTATTGACCGTTTGCTTCGTGAAGTCATGGATAATATTTTTCCATTTGGTGGAAAGGTAATGTTGTTGGGTGGCGATTTTAGACAAACATTACCTGTTGTTGTACATGGAAATCGAACTGACATTATCGAAACCTGTATCAAGTCAAGCACAGTATGGAAACATTTTACCCATCTTCAACTGCAACAAAATATGAGATCAGAAGGCCAAACTGATTTCAATGATTGGCTTATTAAATTTGGAGAAGGCAGAACAGAAAAAATACTACATTTAGCTGACGACACTGTAGAGATCCCACCTCAGATGATTTGTCAACAAGATATTATATCGGCTATATTTGAAGGGAGCATCAATAACGAAGAATATTCCGAGCTTGCCAACGAAGTCATACTGACGTGTAAAAATAAAGATGCATTAATCCTCAATAATGAAATCTTAAAAAAAATTAATGCACCACAAAGAAATTATCACAGTGCTGATTCTGTACTTGCTGATGACAATGAAAGTCAGGCTAACTTTTCGACTGAATTCATAAACTCTCTAACTCCTTCTGGAATGCCACCACATATTTTGCAGCTAAAGAAAGATGCAATTATCATGTTACTGCGAAATATGAACCCCAAAAAAGGCCTATGCAATGGCACAAGATTAATTGTTCAACAATCAAGGGACCATTTTATAGATGCTGAAATTTTAACTGGGACCCATAAAGGAGAGAGAGTTTTCATACCAAGAATAGATTTAGCACCAAGTGAAAGTAGTCTCCCTTTTATGCTTCAAAGAAGACAATTTCCCATTATTATGGCATTTGCCATGACCATTAATAAATCACAAGGTCAAACTTTCAAATCTGTGGGTATTTTTTGGAAGAACCAGTATTTGCACATGGTCAATTGTACGTTGCATTGTCACGGTGCAAAAATCCACAGGCTATTAAAGTTTACATTGAAAAAAATGAAAGTCAAGGTGATTTATTAGAAGATGGACGTATTTTTACTAAAAACATTGTCTACTATGAAGTACTATAACTTTGCAGGATACAAACTAAAGCCATGCAAACATTTTGGAAAAACATTCAAAAATACATAACAATTTGTTGTTTAATTCAGTCATAATTAATGGAAGTCATGTTTATGGATAATTCGCCTCACAAAATACTTGCCTTGCATTTCTATGAAAAATTATGTTAAAATGTTAAGTCACTATGTTAATGTTTCTAAGGTTACAAGTTTAAAAACAATATTTTCAAGTTATTTCATTCAACATATTACAAAGTTCATGTTAAGAGCTCAAGCACCTTTTAAGTCACAATGTAAATATTCTCTGTTATCTTAAGATTACTACCTACATTAATGTTTATCGCCAGTTTATGTGGTCAGTAAGGAATTACTTTCATTAGTTACGGTTTAAGGAGAGTTTTTACTGTATGCCTTCCTCTACATTCAATGTATATTAAACTTAACAATTATTCTGATACAAATTGCATGTTAATACTGATTAATTTAAAGTTAAACTGTTTTTACATTCAAATGTTAATACTTTTAATTCAAAATTATGTTATTTACTATGTTCCTGTTTATAATGTTCAAAATTAGACAAATGTTTTGAAAACTTCCAAAGTTACATAAAAAATAAAGTTAAATTTTAAAAATATATACTTTCAAGGTTATTGCTTACATATATTTTAAACTTCATGTTAGAATTCGGGACGTTTCAAAAAGTCTTTTTACTTTTTACTTTCCTCTGGATTCTATGTATATTAAAGTGAACAATTCTTCAGATACAAATTTCATGTTAAAAAACCATTACATCAACATTTTACAAAAATACATGTTCATATCACAATACTTACAAGGGTCAAAAATATATTTAAATAACTAAACAACTTCACAAACATATACATCACATTGCCGTCATTTTTTGACGGGCAAGTCGCTAGTAGATATATAATCCTAATTAGATTAATAGATAGTAATCTGCACCCTAATGACCTTGCACTCTCATGGGAGTTTAAGTAGTTAACCCCTATTTTCTTCTTAAATTCTAGCTATCATCACAGGCTTATCAACTGCAGTTTAGACTAAAATATTTATTTTTAAAATTACTTATTAGATGGAGGGTTAACCCCTAATTTGTTATCATTCTGAGTTGATTATATTGGAATTTTCCCCTTATAAATTAGAAGGCTGTTCCTCCCTCTTTGAGGTATTCTCTAATACTTAACTATTGAACAGTAAAAGTTACAATTATTTTTAAACTAGCTACTTGCCCGTCAAAGATGAAGGGTTTTTAAATTGTAAGTCTAGAAATGCTGTTTTCTACCCAATGCGAGTCTGTTCTTTCTTGACCTTATTTTTTTGTTTTTTTATATTTTTTATTTATCAATGTCATATTCCATATGTATGTAAAAGTAGAGAAGTAAACAAAATTATTAGTTAATTTGTTTATTGTTATAGCATGCAACTTAGATATATATTAATATCTGTAAACAAATCAGAAAAAATGTTAACAGTTTTTATTGTAACCTATACATCAATATTCATAGTTACATAGTTACATAGTTACATAGTAATTAAGGTTGAAAAAAGACTTTCAGTCCATCAAGTTCAACCTGTTAAGATCTCCTCTGATCTGCAATATGCGGATTAGTTATTAATTAAATTATTGATTAAATAATTATTAATAGTATAGTATTGGAGAATGAATAAAGAGTTAGTCCATCAAGATTCAACCTTTTTAGATCTCTATTGATCTTTTTAATTTGGACTATTTATTATTATTGTTAATTGTTAATTATTGTTAATTGATCCAGAGGAAGGCAAACATAAAAAAAAAACCCATTGAAACTTTGCCAATTGTCTCATAAGGGAAAAAAAAAGCAAAATTCCTTCCTGACCCCAGAAACTGGCGATCAAATTTCTCCCTGGATCAATATTCCTTGCTAGTTATCTAGGATAGCCTTGAATTCCCTCTTTATTCAGAAATATATCTAACCCCTTTTTGAAGTTGTCTATCGAATTCGCTGTCACCACCTCTTTTGGTAGAGAATTCCACAGTTTAACCACCCTTACTGTGAAGAACCCTTTTCTTTGTTTAAGGTGAAATCTTTTTTCCTCTAACCTCAACGGATGTCCTCTTGTCAGTTGAAAATCTCTTGCTACAAAAAGTTCACTTGACAAAGCCTTATATTGACCCTGGATGTATTTAAATAACGTAATCATATCTCCTCTTAGACGCCTTTTTTCTAGCGAAAATAAGTTTAATTTTGCTAGTCTTTCTTCATAACTTAGCCCCTCCATTCCCCTTATTAGTTTTGTAGCCCTTCTCTGTACTTTTTCCAGCTCTAAAATGTCTTTTTTGTGAGGTGGTGCCCAAAATTGTACTCCATATTCCAAATGAGGGCGTACTAGAGATTTGTATAGTGGCAGAATTATATCTTCTTCCCTGGCTTCTATACCCTTTCTAATACATGCTAATATTTTATTTGCCTTTGCAGCCGCTGCTTGGCTTTGAGCGCTGTTACCTAGGTGGTTGTCCACTAGTACTCCCAAATCCCTTTCAATATCCGATACCCCTAGATTTGCTCCATTAAGATTATAGATTGCTTGGCTATTGTTCCTTCCCAAATGCATAACCTTACATTTATTTGTATTAAATCTCATCTGCCATTTAGCCGCCCATTTCTCTAATTTATGCAAATCCTTTTGTAGGGAAAGTACATCATTATCTGATTTTATTACCTTGCACAACTTAGTGTCATCAGCAAAAATGGAGACACTACATTCGAGTCCTACTTCAATGTCATTAATAAATATGTTAAAAAGGAGAGGACCCAATACTGAGCCCTGAGGAACCCCACTTATCACATTAGACCAATCTGAGTATGTTCCATTTACAACAACCCTTTGCTTCCTGTCTTTTAGCCAGCTCTCGATCCATGAGCAGATATTTACTGCAATTCCTGTATCCCTTAGTTTGCTCACTAGTCTTCCATGTGGCACTGTATCAAATGCCTTTGAAAAATCTAAAAAGACTACATCCACTGAGTTGCCCTGATCCAAGTTCCTACTAACCTCCTCATAAAAACTAATTAGATTGGTCTGACACGACCTTTCCTTCATAAATCCATGTTGACTGCTACCTATGATCCTGTTCAAATAGACATATTCTTGTATTCTGTCCCTTATTAACCCTTCTAAAAGCTTCCCAACTACAGAAGTGAGGCTCACTGGTCTATAATTCCCTGGATTTGCTCTAGATCCCTTCTTAAATATAGGTATCACCTCTGCTTTTCTCCAGTCATCTGGTAGAGACCCTGTAGTGAGCGAGTCTTTAAAGATTAGATATAATGGTTTGGCTATTACAGAACCCAGCTCCCTCAGTACCCTTGGATGTATTCCATCAGGACCTGGGGCTTTATTAACATTTATTTTCTCCAACCTCTTTTGTATTTCTTCCTGCGTTAACCAATTATTTAGTGAAGGTAGTGTAGCCCCATTATGTTGCAGTGTCCCAACCACTGGTACCTCCCTTGTGTAAACCGACGAAAAGAACCTATTTAGCTCATCTGCCTTTTCCTGGTCACTAATTATCAGATGGCCTGTGTCACATTGTAATGGTCCTATCGATTCCTTCCTGGCCTTTTTCCCATTAATATATTTATAAAATATTTTAGGGTTAGTCTTACTTTCCATTGCAACTGACTTCTCATTTTCTATTTTAGCCAGTCTAATAGCCCTTTTGCAAGCCTTGTTGATTTCCTTATAGTCACATAAAGATGCCTCTGTTCCCTCCTTCTTGTATAATTTAAATGCATATTTCTTTTTCCTCATCATGATCTTTAAGTCATTGTTAAGCCACATGGGATGTGATTTACTCCTATTTATTTTATTTCCACAGGGTACATGCTGATGAGTATGTTTATTTAGTAAGGATTTGAATGTTGTCCATTTATTTTCAGTATTCTTCCCTGTAAGTTCTTTGTCCCAGTCTATATGTTGTATTGCTGCCCGTAGCCCATTAAAGTTAGCCCTTTTAAAATTTAGAGTTTTTGTTGGCCCCTTACAACTCTGTTTTTTGTATTCAATCTCAAATGAGACTGTGTTGTGATCACTGTTCCCCAAGGGTTCCCCTATTTTAACATTTGATATTATATCAATATTACTTGTGATGACTAAATCCAAGATGGCCCCATTTCTAGTAGGTTCTTGTATTACCTGGGCTAGATAATGATCCCTGAGTGTACTCAAGAACCTGCTCCCCTTAGCTGAGCTGCTGGTCTCGTTTATCCAGTTTATATCAGGGTAATTAAAGTCTCCCATTATTAGAACTTGCCCATGCTTAGCTGCATTTCCAATCTGTAACAATAATTGTATTTCCTCACTTTCAGCTATATTTGGGGGTTTATAGCATACTCCCACCAATATGCATTTAGAATTAGCTCCTCCACTATTTAGCTCAACCCACAAGGATTCAATGATGCCGTTAGTGCCAGCATAAATATCTTCTCTAACTATAGGCTTAAATTCAGGCTTAACATAAAGACAGATCCCTCCTCCTCTTTTACCATTTCCCCTATCTTTCCTAAATAGGTTATAACCATCCAGATTAACAGTCCAGTCATGAGATTCATCCCACCATGTTTCCGTAATGCCTATTAAGCCCCATTTTTCTTGTACTGCTAATATTTCTAGCTCATCCATTTTCCCAGGCAAACTTCTTGCGTTTGCAATCATACACTTTATGTTGCTATGGCTCTGCTGATGTGAAGTGCCTGCCACTGTATTTGATGCCCCTATTAATATCTCCCTACTTTCTATTGTAACCCTCCCCCCTTCTCCTCCCCCATGGGTAAATAATTCATCCCTTTCCCTCTCTACCCTATTTACCCCAATACTTCTATATAGTCCCTCCCCCCTACCTACAAGTTTAAAAACTCCCCCAGCCGTTCTACCATCCTATTCCCTAGCACAAAAGCGCCCTCATCATTAAGGTGCAATCCATCCCTGCTATAGAGATTGTACCCAAGTGAGAAGTCAGCCCAGTGCTCTAAAAACCCAAAACCCTCTGCACTGCACCACTTTTTTAGCCACGCATTAACCTCCCTAAGCTCCTTCTGCCTCCCTGGGCTAGCACGTGGCACTGGTAGTATCTCAGAAAATACTACCTTGGAGGTCCTTGCTTTAAGCTTATTCCCTAATTCTCTAAAATCATTCTTTAGGACGCTCCATCTTCCACTAACTTTGTCATTGGTACCAATGTGTACCAAGACCGCCGGTTCATTACCAGCCCCTCCCAATAATTTATCCACCCGATCCACAACATGCCGAACCCGAGCACCCGGGAGACAGCAAACTGTTCGATTGCTGGGATCTGGGTGACAAATTACCCTGTCTACCTTCCTAATAATAGAGTCCCCTACCACCAAAACATGTCTGTTGCTCTGCCTATTCTGCCCTCCCTCTTCTCCAGTAGAGCTGTTCTCCCGGCTGTTAGAGGGAACAGCTCTATCTGGCATTGCCATTCCTGAATGGACATCGCCAACAGTTTCACTCAATCTGGCAAATCTGTTGTTGTTTGCCAACTCAGAACTGGCCTGCCTCCTCCTGTACCCTCTGATTCCCCTTCTAACTGTAACCCAGCTACCTCCCTGGCCATCCTCACTAGCCCCAGCTCCTCCTTCCATACTAGGCCCAGCTAAACTGTGCTCCGTGAGCACCAACTCCCTTTCCAGTGGAGCAATATCACTAAGTGCTGCAATTCTCCTCTCCAGATCTTCAATTTGAGCTTCCAAAGAGGCAACATGCTCACACCTGTCACAGAGGTATGGACCCTGGATCATCTGTTCCAGTAGTGCATACATTTGACAGGATGTACACTGAATAAGGTTGCCACTGGACTGACTCATAATTATTATTATTGTCTACGAAATTTCAGTGGGAAAAATAAATAATATAATATAATATATTTATATAAAGTTTTCCTCCTTTGCACTATAAATCTGCCCTCCCTTTTCTTTGAAGGCCCTCCTTTTATTTAAACTCCTAGGCTTTTACTAGAATTGCACTTGATACTGAAAATGTTCGCAAGCTCACAAGTTCCCCTTCTCCGGTTTCTATTAACTTCTGCCTTCTCGCCTGGGCACAATTAGTGCACTCTGCAATTTATCAGCCTTTACTTTTTAAGGTAAATCCACTTGTAAACAGACCCCAAACCAGCTCACAACCCTTTTATACAAGTTTAACAGTCAAGCCACACCCCTCTCACCTGGGCACAATTAGTGCACTCTGCAGTTTATCAGCCTTTACTTTTTAAGGTAAATCCACTTGTAAACAGACCCCAAACCAGCTCACAAACCTTTTATACAAGTTTAACAGTCAAGCCACACCCCTCTCACCTGGGCACAATTAGTGCACTCTGCAATTTATCAGCCTTTACTTTTTAAGGTAAATCCACTCCATTCTAAGAATGTTTGAACTTTCTGAAGCAGTACATGTTCTTTAGCATATGTGTAAATGTTTATATTGAATCCAGAGGAAGGCAAACAGAAAAAACCCCAGTGAAACTTAGCCATTTGTGTCAAACGGGTAACAAAATAAATTCCTTCCTGACCCCAGATACGGTTAATCGGATTATTTCTGGATCAATGCTCTGTCTGTAATTATATAGTAAAATGCCAAAATGCGTAAATACATGCAATGAAACGCATAACAAAATACAATTCAATTGCTAATAAGAATTAAAGAAAGTCAGAACAACTGGGCAAATACAAAAATAAAATTGCTTCCTGACCCCAGATATTAGCGGTCTGATTACTCCCTGAATCAATACTCTCTCTGGAATTATACAGGTAAATACAAACAATGAAAGTCATAACCCACAAAAAATCAAGTGATAATCAGAATGACTGAAACTGATAACAACTGTATAAACAACTGGTTATATAGCGGAGCAGCAAATTCCAAAAGAATATTAGTAGGAGTATGCTATAAACCCCCAAATATAGCTGAAAGTGAGGAAATACAATTATTGTTACAGATTGAAAATGCAGCCAAGCATGGTCAAGTTCTAATAACGGGAGATTTCAATTACCCTGAAATAAACTGGATAAATGAGACCAGCAGTTCATCTAAGGGGAGCAGGTTCTTGAGTACACTCAGGGATCATTATCTAGCCCAGGTTGTATAAGAGCCTACTAGAATTGAAGCTATCTTTACTCATCACAAATAATATTGATATAGTATCAAATGTTGGAATAGGGCAACCTTTGGGAAACAGTGATCACAACACAGTCTCATTTGAGATTGAATTAAAAAAAACAAAATTTTAAGGGGACAAAGAAAACTCTTAATTTTAAAAGGGCACATTTTAATGGTCTAAGGGCAGCAATACAAAGTATAGACTGGGACAGAGAACTGGCAGGTAAAAATACTGAACATAAATGGACAACATTTAAATCCTTACTAAATATACATACACATCGGCATATAAGGATAAAAGACAGTAAGCAAAGGGTTGTTGTAAATGGAACATACTCCGATTGGGATAATGTGGTAAGTGGGGTTCCTCAGGGTTCAGTATTAGGTCCTCTCCTTTTTAACATATTTATTAATGACTTACAGGTAGGATTGGAGTGTGGTGTCTCCATTTTCGCTGATGACACGAAGTTGTGCAAGGTAATTAAATCAGATAGTGATGTGCTTTCCCTCCAAAGGGATTTACATAAAATTGAGGAATGAGCATCTAAATGTCAGATGAGATTTAATATGAATAAATGTAAAGTTATGCATCTGGGATGGAAAAATAGCCATGCAATTTATAATCTTAATGGAGCAAATATAGGTGTATCAGATATTGAAAGGGATTTGGGAGTGCTTGTGGACAACCACCTAGGTAACAGTGTTTAAAGCCAAGCAGCAGCTGCAAAGGCAAATACACTATTAGCATGTATTAAGAAGGGTATAGAAGCAAGGGAAGCAAATATAATTCTGCCACTATACAAATCTCTAGTACGCACACATTTGGAATATGGAGTACAATTTTGGGCACCACTTCATGTTAGAGCTGGAAAAGGTACAGAGGAGGGAAACAAAACGAATAAGGGGAATGGAGGGGCTAAGTTATGAAGAAAGGCTAACCAAATTAAACTTATTTTCTCTAGAAAAAAGGCGTCTAAGATTACCTTATATAAATACATCCAGGGTCAGTATAAAGATTTGTCAAGGGAGCTTTATGTGCCATAGTCAGAGAAGATATTTATGGTGGACCTAGTGATAAAACTGACAAGAGGACATCCCTTGAGGTTAGAAGTAAAAAGATTCCACCTTAAAGAAAGAAGACTTCTTCACAGTAAGGTTGGTTAATCTGTGGAATTCTCTACCAGAGGAGGTGGTGACAGTGGATTCGATAGATAACTTTAAAAGGGGACTGGATTTATTTCTAGTTAAAAAGGGAATTCAGGGTTATCATGGATAATTAGAGAGGCAGTATTGATCCAGTGAGAAGTCCGGTAGTCGGTGTCTGGGATCAGGAGGGAATTGATTTTTTCTTTTTTTTATACAGCTAATTAATTAATAGTTAATCCGCATATTGCAGATCAGAGGAGATCTTAAAAGGTTGAACTTGATGGACCGAAAGTATTTTTTCAACCTTAAATACTATGGGCCTCATTCTATTAGCGGCCGTAAATCGGCCGTAAGGCTGCGATTCCTTGCAGGGGTTCAGTTAACTCGCGATTCTATTATACGGCCCCGCAAGGATCTCCTTTTACGGCCGGCCGCATATCTTGGAACCGGCCATAAGCTGTGAAATATAAAAACTCAAAAATAAATTCAAGCCTGCACTGTACAGCTCTGTAAATGCTAGGGATCATATTGGGGGACATGAGGATTAAAAGGAACCCACTCTCAAGCTTGCACATCAGCCCAAACCCAAGTTCAAATTAACTGTTTATTTTCCGGCTGCGGCGTGGGCGGGTCTGAGGTGCTCCAAGCACTCTGGACTTTTTACATGGATATTTTACGGATATTAAAAATAAAATATTTTACGGATTTGAGTATAGGATAATTATGTGCTATTTTTTCTAACACCTAAAATCCCTTTATAGTCTTCTCAAAGTGCAGGATGGCTTTATTTGAGCTATTTTATGTGCTTAATTGGTGCTAGCGGGACCTCTTTCCTGCAAGTAAGCAGCGGCTCGCTTTTAGCCTTGCAGAGAGGTTTCCCGGAGCAATTGAATTGCAAATAGGAATTTCTTACGGCCGAAACTCTTGCAGCCGTTTCAGATCAAAGGATTTCCTCCGGCGCGAGCGGCCGCAAGAGATAGCAAGGCACCGGCTGCAAGCCTGCCGGAGCCTCCGGCCGCAAGGGAATAGAATAGCCGAATAGCTTGCGGCCGGTCCTTGCGGCCCCGCAACGGCTGCGGCCGCTAATAGAATGAGGCCCTATGTCCCTCATTCAATTGCGATTTGGCCAATTGAATAGGGCTCTAAATAAGCATATAACATATTTTTTTTAAATACGTTTTTAGTTAGTGAAAACCTTGCTTTTGGATAGATGTTTACTAAGTAAAAACTTCTTTAAAAAAATATGTTATGTGCTTATTTAGACCCCTAATCAATTGGCCAAAATAGCAATTGAATGAGGGCCATAGAATGCAAGTAGTAACTATATTCAATGAAACTACAAACTATAATATTTAGAAAACACCATATCTTTTTGAATATGGTTGTTAACAATGCCATTTGTAAACTTTGTTAAGTGCTTTGTACATTTTTGTAAAGGCTTGTTTTAATTTGTGTTTTGTACCCACTGTACCTATTTTTTTTTTTATAATGGTCCTCTAAAAAGAACCCAGCAAATGAATAATGTTGTCTTTGAGATGTAACCACTGTACTGTTTGTTGTAATTTTTTGCTTTAAAATAGTGGTCCTCTAAACAGAGCCTAAGAGACTTCAAAATGAGTCCTTGAGACGAAATCACTTTTTTTTAAATTTTATTTCTGTTCTTTTGTTGTCCATTTTTAGATGGAATTTACAACACCTCGTAGTAGACAATATTTTAGTAAATACTCTCCCATCATCTAATAATTTTCCATAACTCATTTTTTTTTATAAAAACTTTAATTTATTGTTGTTTTCTGCATCTTGAAAATGCCACATACAGTTGTCCATGGGCAGATACTGGCCCTTCTAAAAATAGGCCAACAGAGTTAAACGTTTGTCCTTGCGACTTATTAAGGGTCATAGCAAATGCCATAATAATGGGAAATTGTCTCCTTTGAAGTACAAAAGGCAAGCTAGTCTCACTTGGATCCAAATCTATTCTTGGTATGAATACTGCTTCACCTTTATGGGTCCCATTCAGAATTTCTGCATGTATGAAATGGTCTAGTAAATCCTGAACAACTGATCTGGTCCCATTACAAACACCTTTTTTTGGATTCATATTTCTCAATAACATGTTTATTGCTCCTTTTTTGAGTTGCAAAACATGTGGTGGCATTCCAGAGGGAGTTAGTGTATTTAGAAATTCTGTTGTAAAATTTAATTCACTCTCTTTGTCATCAGCTAGAACAGAGTCTGCACTGTAATAATTTTTTTCTGGTGCGTCAATTAATTTCACGATTTTGTTATTGAGATCCAAAGCATTGTTATTTTTGCATGTTAATATTACTTTCTGTGCAAGGTCCGAAGAATGTTCTGTAATTATTCCATTTGGGAATACAGCTGATATGAGTGAATCTTTACAAATCATGTCCGCTGGCATTTCAACAATATCATCAGGTAAATTATTAAGTAGTTTTTTCCTTCTCCAATTTGAATTAGCCAATCATTGAATTCATTTTGGCCTTCATATCTCATATTTTTTTGTAATCGAAGGTGTGTACATTTTTTCCATAGTGACTTGACTTTATACATGTTTCCACAATGTCTGTGCGATTTCCACGTACAACCACAGGTAATGTTTGTCTGAAATCTCCACCTAATAACATCACTTTTCCACGAAAAGTCATAGCCATGACTTCAGGCAATAAATGATCAATACATTGCAGAGTATGGCACAACATCATAGTGGCCTCATCTATGCTAATAAATGTAGCTTTTTTTTATTAATTTGCTTGAGGTGATTTATTACTAATATCGAACACTGATGTTTCTTAAATTGGAACTGGAAGCTTAAATACACTATGTACTGTTCTGCCACCTTCTAACAATAGTGCAGCAATTCCAGTTGTTGCAAAGGGAAATGCAATTTCACCTAAACCTCTGAAGGAGGGGGAAAATGAGGATGAGGGGGGAAAAGGAGGATGAGGAGGGGAAAAGGAGGATGAGGGGGGGGAAAGGAGGATGAGGGGGGGGAAGAGGATGAGGGGGGGAAAGGAGGATGAGGGGGAAAAGGAGGATGAGGAGGATGAGGGGAAAGAGGGGGATGAGGGGGAAAGGAGGATGAGGAAGATGAGGGGAAAAGGAGGATGAGGGGGTAAAGATGATGAGGGGGAAAGGGAGAAGGATGAGAGGGAAAGGGAGGAGGATGAGGGGCGATGAGGAGGATAAGGGAGAAAGAGAAGGATAATGGGAGAGAGGGGAAATGGAGGCGGAGGATAAGGGGAGGGGTGGAAGGGAGGAGGATAAAGGGAAAGGGAGGAGGAGAGGGGGGAAGGGGTAATGGTGTCTAAAGGCGGTGCGATTTTGTCAGTATTTTAGAATGTACTGCATTAACATTCTAAATACTGACATAATCATACCGCCAGGAAGGTTAAAGTGTCAATTTTTTCTTCTGTTTTTTGTTTTTCAACATCAGCGTCATAGTCCATCCATGACATAATAAGACTTCTTGAATTTCTATTAATGCTTTTAATTCAGCTATGGACTCTTTATAAAGTTTAAGAAGTTTTCATACATACGTATTTTAAATGTTTCCCACAAAGCTAATGCATTTGTAACATTGCAGAATATGCAAATGAATGCAAACTGTTCCCTCATCTGCAGTGGCATTTTACATAGTGCTGCTTCCTCTAGACATCTCTCCCATTCTGTCTCATCAGCAAGGAAGTTTCTATGTCGCACAACTAATTGAAAGATGTCATAAAGTCTGTCATTGACAGTTCTCAGTTCTTCAAAACTAGGTACCAGGAACATTTAAAAGTAGTAAACGTAAGCAGAAACGTTCAATGTATCTTGGGCTTACAGTATTCATTCTGGGTATAATTGTATTACCACCCTGTTTTCTCTGTTTCCATAACCCATTGCGAATACATAATGATATGGAATTTAATTGTATAAGTATTGTCTCACCTCAATATCCTTACATTTTAATGTAAACCGAGCAGTAAGTGTGATTTGTCGGTGTACATTTTGTACCAGAGCATTTTCTTCATTGCCACTTTGGAAATAAACTAATTATCTTTGTGGCAAATGTGCAGCTAATCAATATACTGCATGTGAGCGATCATGACACATTGCTTCTGGCGCACTGACATAGCGAGCATCTACATGAGAAGCAGGTTCATCAGTTAGTAACTCATTGTCTTGTCCATTTGGTCCATTTTTCACAACAACAGTTGCTGCATCATATCCTTTATAAATATATTTGTAGACATATTTAATTGATTTTATCAAAGTGCAAGCTTCCACATTTATGTGTGCATTATACTTCATTAATGGATGTGGATTATATGGCACCACATATGTGTTATCTACATTATGTCCTCTAATTATTGCATTTGGACCTTTTCTTCATCTGTACAATGGATATCCATCACAATTTGCAAATGTTTGATCTCTAAAGTCTTTTGGGAGATTTTTAGTGCATTTTTTATTTTCCATACATGGTGAGTTTGGGTTTAGCTCTCCACATGATCCATAAATCATGCAATGTGTTACAATATGATAGAGTGTTTCATGCTTTTGTAGATGAGGTAGTTCAGCAGTAATTACTGAATCTATTTTCTCTGCAATATTGAATTTATAATTTTCTTGATGTAGGAAAAGCATATGTGCATGTGGCAGGTCTCTTTTCTGTAATTCAATGGTATAAACATAAGGCACACACTTTCCAAATAAATTATTGTTGGTGATGTCATGGCTGTTCATTTTATTTTGAGGACTCTAGCCACTAAGTCTGGCCTATCAGAAGCATTCTGGCCCTCTTTTAAATTCTCAACAATCTCTGGCCATTGAGGAATACATGTAAATGTAATAAATAAATCAGATTTGCCAAATTTAGTTACAATAGCTATAGCGTCATTGTATCTTTCTTGCCTATTGTGAGGAGATCCTTGGAAGGAAGATGGTAAAATGATGGCGCTGCCAGATTTTGGTTTGTAGCCTCCTCTGCTACATAATCCATGAGGCCACAATACTGTTCGACACATAGTTTATTTTGTTGATATTTGATGAAATTTAAATTATTTGCTTCTACTTGCAGTTATGAATCAATGATCCATTGTTGTGTCAGTTTTCCAGCACTTAAGATGGGATTCATTTCAACCCTAAATGGCAGTTTGAGCCACTTTAAATTCAAACATGGAAATATTACTTCTGACACGTAGTTTGGTGTTTGGATTACTGGAAAGTATTAATTTTGGTTGTCAACCTGCCTTCCCATTGGGATACAGAATTGGATAAGTCATTGGATCCAAATTGGTACTTAATATATTGATGTTAATGAAAGGTTGCTCTTCATTTCTTGGATATATTCTAATATCCCTCTGAAAAGCTGGTTCTCCCTCATCATTTTGAAAAACCATTGCAACCTCATTAGCTGTGGGTAAGTTGTAGCATTGTTTATCAGTATGTCGGTCTCTTCTAAGAACCATTTAATCTATTGGCATGTCCAATTAATTTTGTTCAGCATGAATGAGTTCTTGTTGTTTGGGAAAGTTGGTTCACTTTTTATATTTTGTAAATATGTTGGGAAATATTTTTTTG
This sequence comes from Discoglossus pictus, assembly GCA_027410445.1. Lineage (NCBI taxonomy): Eukaryota > Metazoa > Chordata > Amphibia > Anura > Alytidae > Discoglossus > Discoglossus pictus. The sequence goes on along the minus strand of CM050172.1, from coordinate 51,555,546 downwards.
GGGGGGGATTTGACTTTACCCTTTTGACAGCAACTAATGAACTTACCATCTCTTGGTCTTTCACTTCACAAAATTGACAAAGCACATTCAACATCCCACAATTGTGCAGCTCTACATTTATATCTGTAAATAATGGACTTTCCTGTGCAGCAAGGTCTACATTACAGTCTATATCTACAGCTTCTTCAAATATTTCCTGCACAATATGTTTTAGTTTTCAAGTTCTCTTACGCAGACCTTTGGCATCCAACATGCGTTGTTTGGTAGACTTTCCCTCACAGTCTTGTTCTCATATTTTTTTATTACTGTCCTCCGACGGTTTATTTCTCCAAACTTGTTTTCGTTTGTTGGCCAGATGTTGTTTATATTGCTTGCTGGTTTCTGGCTGCTGATCCTTACAAATCTGTAATGATAAATATGAATATTTATTTTCAACGTACCTATTATGTTAATGAGACAGTTGGATGTGAATTATTAATTTAATGTAAGTTACCTCTTCTACTTTATTTTCGTCTGTTGACAATGCAGTGTGTCTTTTTGTATAAATTCGCTGACGCTCTTCTTCTTGTATTCTTTTCTTGATGTCCTCCGACTGTTTCTCTCTCAATGTTTGTTTACTTTCCCTGGCCATACGTTTTTGGCTTCCTTCTTGGTTTCCATCTTTTTAGCCATTGTAATCTGTAATGTAAAATGTAAATTTTTATTTGTAAAATACAGACTATGATAATGAAGCATTTTATTATTGTTGAATCATTGATTTGAAGTAATCAGAAGTTCTAATGGATTAAGAGATTTTTTTTTTAATTTTCTGAATGTTTTCTTGCAATTGTGCACGGTTTAGTGGAGCATGACATGAGTCTGGCGGCTCTGTGGCAGCAGTGCAGGGAAGTGACCCGGGTGAATGACTGGGATGAGGACAGAGAGTGCAAGCTGTGATAGAGAGAGAGAGCAGAGTGTGATAGAGAGGGATATTATATAATGTGTGATAGAGAGACTGTGTTGTAAGAAATTAACTAACAATAAAATAATTGATGTATAATTTCTACAAGTAATAAGTTCTTTTGTACAGGTAAATAAACAAGCATATGAATAAGTTTATAATTAAAAGATATATTTTACATAAAGCAAGATACAGTTATACAATGGGTTTTAGACAAAACAGATAACAGACATAAATATTAAGACAATATTTACAAATATAATACTGATATGAATTCTTCATTATGAAATATAAAGATAAAGGATAATACCACTTGTGGTCAGTTTTGTAAGTTTACCCTCCATCAGGTTTTCTTTGGGTCAGGAGCAGGCTCTGCTGGCCTCATCTGGTACTCTTCCCTCTGGACTGCTTCATAGAGGCTCCTTCAACCTGCACCAGCCGGTGGTTGTGCTGGGTGCTATAGATTCTTGTCTTTTTATATCATATTGTGGCCTCTGACCCACCGTCTCTATAAGTCATAAATGGTTATAAGTTGAACTTAAACTGTTAATGTCTATACAGGCTGTAACACTAAACTCATATACAACCATCTAGGGTCTTGTATTCCGCTGTCTAAAAATGTACACCTAAGACTTGCTGTTTTTACTGTAAATAAGACATTTGTGATTCTCTGAGTTATTTTGAGCGAAGGGCCACAGGGTAGATAGAGTGGGTGAGGGGCAGAGGCACAAGGTGGGGGGGGGGGGGTTAATATAGAAAGTGGAAGGAGAAAGGGCAAGAGAGACAAAGGATAAAGAAGGGGGAAAGAGACACAGATGAGTGAGAGGGGGGGGGCTGTTGAAAGAAACACAGTGGAGGATGGGCCAAGAGACACAGGGAAGAAGTGAAGGAGGGCGTCATGGTTGTAATGTTGTCATTACTGCTGTTCAAAGTAATAATATCTGCAGTTCCTAATTGATTTTGTAGGCAAATAAAATATACTATACCTGCTAATAAGTGAAGTCTCTATCCAGAAACCGTCAGTTTGTGTGCCAGTCAAATTGACACAGACCTGCAAAGTATAAAATAAGATTATGAGTATATATTATATATTTTTAATAAAGTAATGATTCAACATTTTTTCTTGATGTTTTTTTCTTCACCTATTATTTAATAATGTGTGACATTAAATAGCAAAAAAACTCCCAATAATTTGTTAGGCATATAAAATATAATTTACTGTAAAGTAATATAATATATAAAAAGTATGCAATCAATGATTTTAGTTAAATATATTCGATGGTAATTGTAAATGTCTAAGAATCTAAAATGAAATAGGCTATAAAGTAGCATAATGTATCCTAAAAATTAGATCAATTAGTGTCATGAAATAAATTGTACCTTGTTTGGAAATTTGATATCTTTATGTGCCTGCAGGTGAAATTGTGAGTTTAAAATTCTCAGACACCTGCAAAGTGTGAAATCATATTTCATTAATTACTACGTCAGAGAGCGAAGTTAGCATTTATACAATTACATAATCCGAAAATTATTATTTTTTTCTTGGAAATGAAGCAATTAATTTGTAAAAAATATTTGTTGTATTTTTTAGGTATTTGCAGTCCCGTGGTTCGTCTGGTAAAGTCGTACGGGTCATAAGTCCCGCTTGCGCCATTGGCGATGAGTCATACAGGGCGTGAGCCCCTACAGCCTAAGTCCTGCGTGCCTCAACTGCTCACCTCGCTTTTCGAGGCTCACAGTGCAATGAGCGCCTTTGGCGCTCATTGCAGCCTAAGTTCAGCGTGGCTCAACCACTCGCCTTGCTTCACCAGGCTTGCGGTCGACAGCTCGCAAACTGTGATCAACATCATAAGCGTTCCGGAAACTGACAACTATATATGTGACAAAGGTCCTATTTGATAAATTTAGACTGTTTGCCTAACGGTAACCTTGCTGATTCTCTGAATTTGACAACATTTGACTCATCCTGAGTGAGAGAATTGAAGAGAGAGAGTGGAGCCAAACAGAGGTGGAGATAAGCGAGAGAGAGAGGAAGAGAGAGGAGAAAAGAGAGAAGAAGAGAATGAAAAAGAAAGGGTCTCTCCTCAGATTTAGCTCAAACTGGAGCGTTTCATTTGAATACCAAGGACAATAATATCTAAATATATGGTAACATAATTGAAACTCTAGCTGAAAGTTATTGACTTGTTGACCTTGTTGGTATGTTTGTTTACTGGACTACTATTGTACTCCCATGAATAACTTAGCAAAGGGTTTGATTATTGAAAGAGCTCTTGTTAGATTTTTAGAAAAGGGGGAACAAGAAATTGTCTCTATTTTTATTTTGGTATTAATCATTGAATAGACTAATATTTGATAAGACTACCTTCCATAGCAATTTGTAGCCTTCTACATAAACAAACATTGTAGAATTGATAATTGTAAGGGATAAATAAATGTTAAGGAAACAATATGAAAAGAAGGTGAAGAAAATGAGAGGGGTGGAATGAATGGAGGAAAAATACAAATGGAGGGAAGAGAAAAAGGAAAAAGTAAGGAGAGAGAAAAGGGAGAAGAAGAGGGAGGGAAGGGAAAAATGGGAAAGGTGGAGAAGGAAAAAGGAGGGAAGGAAAGGGAAGTAAAAGGAAGGAAAGAGGGAGAGAAAAAAGGAGTGGTGAGAAGGAAAGGAAAGAAAGGGGGAAGGAAGGGGAGATAGTACTGGAAGTAAAATATAACTTATACCTTATTGTGTTGAACTATTTATTAAGATGAAAAATAAAAAAAATCGACATCTATTAAATCGAAACCTAAAGATAAAAAGTCTAGCAAATTAATTAATTTAATAATAATAAAATAAAAAAAAATAAAAAAATAAAAAAAAAATAAAAAAAAAAATATATATATATATATATAATTACACACAACCCAGCTACTCTCCCATCACTGTCACTAACACTTTTTCTTTTCTTTATTTTCTTTTCTTTCTTTTTTATCTCATCTACTCCCTACACCTACACACTGTGTCAAAATGCTCTCTCACTTTTTTCTCCTCCTCATCACACCCCCAATACTATAACCATCTCACCTTCCTTGCTTTCCTATCCTCTTCTCTGCTCCCATGAGCTACTCTCCCTCCTCCAATCACAATCTCATCCTCTCCCCAACACTCATAAGCAGAAACATCACTGTAAGTCCCACTCCCATATTCTCTCACTCTCACTCCTCCTTCTCCTGGCTGCTGGAGACATATCCCCTAACCCAGGTCCCTCCCTCATTTCTACCTGCTTTCAGCCACGCTCTTCTCCAAGGGCAGCAAACACCCGAAACACCCAGAATCTGATATCCATTACTTGTCACAAACCCTCCACTCTACCTTTCTCCTGCGCTCTCTGGAACGCACGATCTATCTGCAATAAACTCACTTTCACTCACAAACTTTTCATTAGCAACTTCCTCAATCTACTGGCTCGCACTGAAACCTGGCTCTCCTCTTCAGACACTGCCTCCCCTGCAGCACTCTTGCATGGTGGTTTTGACCTCAGTCACACATCTAGACCTGGGAACAAACAAGGTGGTGGTGTGGGTGTAATACCCCCTGTCCCATCCCTTCAATTTTCATCTTTTGAAGCTCATACTATCCACCTCTTCTCTCCTATCTCTCTACGTGTTGCTGTAATCTATCGCACCCCAGGTACTCCCTCTCAATTTCTCGATCACTTCTCCGCCTGGCTTCCACACTTTTTATTTCCTCCAACATTCCCACACTGATACTTGGTGACTTCAACATTGCCATTGACACCCCCACCACCACAGCAGCTGCCAAACTACTTGCACTCACCTCTTCCCTTGGCCTCTCACAACTTACAGATTTTTCAACTCCCTATGCTGGACACTCTTTTTACCTTATTTTCACCAATATTAGCCATACCCAGTCATCCACCCTCTCCCTCTATCTGACCATCACCTCCTTACCTTCAACCTCACCACATCTTCCTCCCATCACTCTTCTTCAACCCCAGCCACAATAACCCACAGAAACCTGCTAGAACTCGACCCTACACAACTCTCCACTGCGCTCCAACCACTTCTCAGCACTATCACCAACCTCAACTGCCCTGACACTGCCACCTCACACTACAACTCTACTCTCTCTTCCACCCTTGACACCCTTGGCCCTATAACTGCACGCAGACACCCTCAATCTCATCGACAACCATGGCACACTACACACACACACGTTACATTCAGAAGTGCTCCCGCACTGCTGAACGACTATGTAAGAAATCACGCTCCACAGCAGATTTCCTTAACTACAAGTTTATGCTACGTTCCTACTCATCTGCCCTCAACCTGGCCAAACAGCATTACTTCACATCACTAATATCAACTCTGTCCTCCAACCCCAAATGTCTGTTTGCCACTCTCAATACTCTCCTCCGCCCACCACCTCCCCCATACCTTCCTGTCTCACAGCTGAAGACTTTGCCAACCCTTTTACTCATAAAATTCAATCTATCTGCAATGAACTTTCCTCTCATCGTGGCTCACACGCTCCACCCTCTCAACTAACCAACAACACCCAATCTAATCCCTCCCCATTCCCACAGCCACTTTCTTTACCCCTGCAACAGAGGATGAAGTCTCCATCCTAATACCATCCTCTCACCTCACTACCTGTCCTTTGGATCCTATTCCATCTTAGCTCATCCCTCCCCTCTCTACTACACTAATCCCAGCTCTCACACACATCTTCAACCTTTCCCTAAACACTGGCGTACCCCAAGGATCAGTCCTAGGCCCCCTCCTCTTCTCCATCTACACATCCTCACTCGGCACCCTAATAAACTCTTTTGGGTCCCAGTACCATCTCTATGCACATGACACCCAAATCTACCTCTCAGCACCAGATCTATAACCCTCTCTTCTAGCACACGTCTCCGACTGCCTCTCTAGTATATCCTCTTGGATGTCTACCCACCATCTGGATCTCAACATGTCTAAGACGGAACTCTTAATCTTAGACGCCTTTTTTCTAGCGAAAATAAGTTTAATTTTGCTAGTCTTTCTTCATAACTTAGCCCCTCCATTCCCCTTATTAGTTTTGTAGCCCTTCTCTGTACTTTTTCCAGCTCTAAAATGTCTTTTTTGTGAGGTGGTGCCCAAAATTGTACTCCATATTCCAAATGAGGGCGTACTAGAGATTTGTATAGTGGCAGAATTATATCTTCTTCCCTGGCTTCTATACCCTTCCTAATACATGCTAATATTTTATTTGCCTTTGCAGCCGCTGCTTGGCTTTGAGCGCTGTTACCTAGGTGGTTGTCCACTAGTACTCCCAAATCCCTTTCAATATCTGATACCCCTAGATTTGCTCCATTAAGATTATAGATTGCTTGGCTATTGTTCCTTCCCAAATGCATAACCTTACATTTATTTGTATTAAATCTCATCTGCCATTTAGCCGCCCATTTCTCTAATTTATGCAAATCCTATTGTAGGGAAAGTACATCATTATCTGATTTTATTACCTTGCACAACTTAGTGTCATCAGCAAAAATGGAGACACTACATTCGAGTCCTACTTCAATGTCATTAATAAATATGTTAAAAAGGAGAGGACCCAATACTGAGCCCTGAGGAACCCCACTTATCACATTAGACCAATCGGAGTATGTTCCATTTACAACAACCCTTTGCTTCCTGTCTTTTAGCCAGCTCTCGATCCATGAGCAGATATTTACTGCAATTCCTGTATCCCTTAGTTTGCTCACTAGTCTTCCATGTGGCACTGTATCAAATGCCTTTGAAAAATCTAAAAAGACTACATCCACTGAGTTGCCCTGATCCAAGTTCCTACTAACCTCCTCATAAAAACTAATTAGATTGGTCTGACACGACCTTTCCTTCATAAATCCATGTTGACTGCTACCTATGATCCTGTTCAAATAGACATATTCTTGTATTCTGTCCCTTATTAACCCTTCTAAAAGCTTCCCAACTACAGAAGTGAGGCTCACTGGTCTATAATTCCCCGGATTTGCTCTAGATCCCTTCTTAAATATAGGTATCACCTCTGCTTTTCTCCAGTCATCTGGTAGAGACCCTGTAGTGAGCGAGTCTTTAAAGATTAGATATAATGGTTTGGCTATTAAAGAACCCAGCTCCCTCAGTACCCTTGGATGTATTCCATCAGGACCTGGGGCTTTATTAACATTTATTTTCTCCAACCTCTTTTGTATTTCTTCCTGCGTTAACCAATTATTTAGTAAAGGTAGTGTAGCCCCATTATGTTGCAGTGTCCCAACCACTGGTACCTCCCTTGTGTAAACCGACGAAAATAACCTATTTAGCTCATCTGCCTTTTCCTGGTCACTAATTATCAGATGGCCTGTGTCACATTGTAATGGTCCTATCGATTCCTTCCTGGCCTTCTTCCCATTAATATATTTATAAAATATTTTAGGGTTAGTCTTACTTTCCATTGCAACTGACTTCTCATTTTCTATTTTAGCCAGTCTAATAGCCCTTTTGCAAGCCTTGTTGATTTCCTTATAGTCACATAAAGATGCCTCTGTTCCCTCCTTCTTGTATAATTTAAATGCATATTTCTTTTTCCTCATCATGATCTTTAAGTCATTGTTAAGCCACATGGGATGTGATTTACTCCTATTTATTTTATTTCCACATGGTACATGCTGATGAGTATGTTTATTTAGTAAGGATTTGAATGTTGTCCATTTATTTTCAGTATTCTTCCCTGTAAGTTCTTTGTCCCAGTCTATATGTTGTATTGCTGCCCGTAGCCCATTAAAGTTAGCCCTTTTAAAATTTAGAGTTTTTGTTGGCCCCTTACAACTCTGTTTTTTGTATTCAATCTCAAATGAGACTGTGTTGTGATCACTGTTCCCCAAGGGTTCCCCTATTTTTACATTTGATATTATATCAATATTACTTGTGATGACTAAATCCAAGATGGCCCCATTTCTAGTAGGGTCTTGTATTACCTGGGCTAGATAATGATCCCTGAGTGTACTCAAGAACCTGCTCCCCTTAGCTGAGCTGCTGGTCTCGTTTATCCAGTTTATATCAGGGTAATTAAAGTCTCCCATTATTAGAATTTGCCCATGCTTAGCTGCATTTCCAATCTGTAACAATAATTGTATTTCCTCACTTTCAGCTATATTTGGGGGTTTATAGCATACTCCCACCAATATGCATTTAGAATTAGCTCCTCCACTATTTAGCTCAACCCACAAGGATTCAATGATGCCGTTAGTGCCAGCATAAATATCTTCTCTAACTATAGGCTTAAATTCAGGCTTAACATAAAGACAGATCCCTCCTCCTCTTTTACCATTTCCCCTATCTTTCCTAAATAGGTTATAACCATCCAGATTAACAGTCCAGTCATGAGATTCATCCACCATGTTTCCGTAATGCCTATTAAGCCCCATTTTTCTTGTACTGCTAATATTTCTAGCTCATCCATTTTCCCAGGCAAACTTCTTGCGTTTGCAATCATACACTTTATGTTGCTATGGCTCTGCTGATGTGAAGTGCCTGCCACTGTATTTGAGGCCCCTATTAATATCTCCCTACTTTCTATTGTAACCCTCCCCCCTTCTCCTCCCCCATGGGTAAATAATTCATCCCTTTCCCTCTCTACCCTATTTACCCCAATACTTCTATATAGTCCCTCCCCCCTACCTACAAGTTTAAAAACTCCCCCAGCCGTTCTACCATCCTATTCCCTAGCACAAAAGCGCCCTCATCATTAAGGTGCAATCCATCCCTGCTATAGAGATTGTACCCAAGTGAGAAGTCAGCCCAGTGCTCTAAAAACCCCAAACCCTCTGCACTGCACCACTTTTTTAGCCACGCATTAACCTCCCTAAGCTCCTTCTGCCTCCCTGGGCTAGCACGTGGCACTGGTAGTATCTCAGAAAATACTACCTTGGAGGTCCTTGCTTTAAGCTTATTCCCTAATTCTCTAAAATCATTCTTTAGGACGCCCCATCTTCCACTAACTTTGTCATTGGTACCAATGTGTACCAAGACCGCCGGTTCATTACCAGCCCCTCCCAATAATTTATCCACCCGATCCACAACATGCCGAACCCGAGCACCCGGGAGACAGCAAACTGTTCGATTGCTGGAATCTGGGTGACAAATTACCCTGTCTACCTTCCTAATAATAGAGTCCCCTACCACCAAAACATGTCTGTTGCTCTGCCTATTCTGCCCTCCCTCTTCTCCAGTAGAGCTGTTCGCCCGGCTGTTAGAGGGAACAGCTCTATCTGGCATTGCCATTCCTGAATGGACATCGCCAACAGTTTCACTCAATCTGGCAAATCTGTTGTTGTTTGCCAACTCAGAACTGGCCTGCCTCCTCCTGTACCCTCTGATTCCCCTTCTAACTGTAACCCAGCTACCTCCCTGGCCATCCTCACTAGCCCCAGCTCCTCCCTCCATACTAGGCCCAGCTAAACTGTGCTCCGTGAGCACCAACTCCCTTTCCAGTGGAGCAATATCACTAAGTGCTGCAATTCTCCTCTCCAGATCTTCAATTTGAGCTTCCAAAGAGGCAACATGCTCACACCTGTCACAGAGGTATGGACCCTGGATCATCTGTTCCAGTAGTGCATACATTTGACAGGATGTACACTGAATAAGGTTGCCACTGGACTGACTAATAATTATTATTATTGTCTACGAAATTTCAGTGGGAAAAATAAAGAATATAATATAATATATTTATATAAAGTTTTCCTCCTTTGCACTATAAATCTGCCCACCCTTTTCTTTGAAGGCCCTCCTTTTATTTAAACTCCTAGGCTTTTACTAGAATTGCACTTGATACTGAAAATGTTCGCAAGCTCACAAGTTCCCCTTCTCCGGTTTCTATTAACTTCTGCCTTCTCGCCTGGGCACAATTAGTGCACTCTGCAATTTATCAGCCTTTACTTGTAAGGTAAATCCACTTGTAAACAGGCCCCAAACCAGCTCACAAATCCTTTATCCTAGCTTAACAGTCATGCCACACCCCTCTCACCTGGGCACACTTAGTGCACTCTGCAATTTATCAGCCTTTACTTGTAAGGTAAATCCACTTGTAAACAGGCCCCAAACCAGCTCACAAACCTTTTATACAAGTTTAACAGTCAAGCCACACCCCTCTCACCTGGGCACAATTAGTGCACTCTGCAGTTTATCAGCCTTTACTTTTTAAGGTAAATCCACTTGTAATCCACTTGTATTTGCGGAGGTGGAAGCTCCATCGTCGGCTGCAATGAGCCGAAGGCTCATTGGAGGCTGCAAATGCGGACCTCGCAAAGCGGATGTTCGCATTTGCGGAGGTGGAGGCTCTACCGCGCCTCACTCGCGGTTAAACACAACACAGAAAAGCGGGACTTTGAAAAAAAAAACAACCAGGCCTCGGGACTTAGAAAAAAAATATATACGAGCCGCTGGACTTAGAAAAAAAATAAAATAACACGGTGTGAGGAATTAAGGACTTAGACAAAAAAAATACGAGCCGCAGAACTTGGAAAAATACAAAATTACGAGGTCGCAAAAATACGAACTTAAAGGCCAAAAGGCGGACATCAAAAAACAACAAAAACACTTAAAAATACAAAAAAAAAATTAAAAACATCATACACAGCATAGGGGGACAGCCACAACATATGCCAGTGAGCTTGGACGCGAAATAAAGTGAAAATGTTCTAAGCAAAAAAAAAATGTCGCCCTAAAAAATTAAAACAAGGCTACACGACCCCAAAGCGCGCAAATAACCACCAGGTACGTACGACTTTTTACAGGGACATACGAGGTACAAAAATGCACAGTTAGGAAACATGGAAAATGCTACGAGGTAGCAAAAATACGAAGTTAACGGCCGAACGCGTACATCCAAAAACAACAAAAACAATGAGAAAATAAATTAATTAATTAGTTTAAAAAAACTCACACACAGCATGCGGGGACAGGCACGACATCTGCAAGTGAGGTAGCATGCAAATTAAAGTTGAATTTAGGATTTGAGTTTCGGAAGTTGAAAATCGTCTAAGCAAGAAAAAAAATGGAGGGCGGAAAAAATTAAAATGAGGCTACACGACCCCGAACCGCGGAAAACACAGCCAGGGACAAACAACTTTGCCAGGGACGTACGAGGTACAAAAATACACACTTATGAAGCATGGAAACACAAAGACAAATAACACCATTTTACAACACTAACTTGCAACTAATAACATTACAAATCTAAAATGGCGCTTTACACAACTAAACCCGCGGTTTGCCCTTGCGCACGCAGCCTATTTCAAGTGCACACTTGGGACATTCATGACACTTTCTGCTCAGGGCAGCAACAGTCCAACTGTACATTGTATGCTGCAGCAAAATAAAAAGTTAGCTCTTCAGGCTATTGATTGCTGGATATACAGTATTAAATAGAAATAGGTAAAGTATATTAATTTATTAAGTAACTAATTTATTAATTATTATTTTAAAAAATATAGATATTGTGATGGTGTGTAGAGAGCACTTCAAGACTTCTCCCCAGGAGTGAGATGGTTAAGAAGCACCTTAAAAAGCTTGGGTGTGGCTGCAATCAAGGCCTGCTGCTACCTCCAGTTGGAGGATTGTTTGGAAGTGTGGAGCTTGTGAAGAGGTAGAGAAAACCTGAGACAGTTCTGTGTGGCGAGAGAGAGGTCAGTGAGACCTGGAAAGACAGTAAGGCTGCTGAAGTGTACAGCCAGCACAGTTGAGAGACATCGAGAAGAGTGTCCAGCGTGACCGGAGAGGTCAAAGAGACACAGCTCCTCTGCAGATGGATTGCAGACCCTGAAGGGAGTGGACTCTAAAACAGGCAAGTGTGCAGGCCTGTGTTTTGGACTGTATTATGCATTACTGTAGAGCAGTGAAGGAACTACAGATAAAAGTGTAGGTAGTGCTTCAAAGGGAAGCTAGGATTTTGTTTCTGTTTTGATTATTTTTTGTTATGCTGACAAATAAACCGCAAGATCTGTTAAACCATACAAAAGTCTCCAGAGTACTCCATTGTGGTGCTGGAAAACAAGGCACGGATCCTGAGTGTGACAGTGAATCTGTCACATTATGGTGGTAGTGGTTTGAAAGAAAATTGTCTGTGTTTAAGAAGACAGCCCACAGTACAGGATAATAATGGAGGAACTATTGAAAGCTCTGGTAGATGCCACTACATGCCAGAAAGTGGGCGGAGCTTGTGAGCAAGAAAACCAGCAGAAATGGCTGAAAGAAATTGCAGAGGACAGAGCCCGAGCTGCAACCAATGATAGACTAAGATATGCTGCTGCATGTCTGAGAGAGGCCGCAGAGAAATGGCAGAGACAAGCAGAAGTGGATATAATATGCATGATTGTGGCCACACAGCAGATGCGGAAACAAGCGGAAGAGGATAAAGTCCAAATGAAAGAGTTTTTGGAGGCACAGAAATTGCAGCTGCAGCAACTGAAGTCTGCAACTAATACTGTGGTTACAGAAGCAAGCGGAAGCATGAATCCTAATCATTTCCTAAAGAGGATGACCACTCAGGATGACATTGAAACATATCTCCTGATGATTGCCACTAGGGAAGGTTGGCCTAAAAAGCACTCGGCCACAGTCCTGGGTCAGTGAGTGTGTAGAAGCACAGAGAGCATATTGTGATTTGCCTGAAGAAAAGGCAACAAATTATTGTATCCTGAAAGAAGATATCCTTGACAGAGTAGGAGTGAAAAGAATACACTCCTTGGATTTTTTTGACAGACAGGATCATCGCTACCCAAAGGACATGCTTGTCTGCCCAAGTTTAAAAAGCAGTTTCCCTGTTAAGGGAAGGCAAATTAAGCCTGATCCGGGAGGCAATCAGGAGTTAGAGACCTGGTGGATGGCAGAGAAAGTGAAAAAAGCCACCAAGTTCAGTGCCACTGCAAGTGAGACGGCAGGAGCCGCTGCAAGTGAGACGGCAGAAGGAGCTGTAAGTGAGACTGCAGAAGGAGCTGCAAGTGAGTCTGCAGGAGCCGTTGCAAGTGAGACTGCAGGAGCCGCTGCAAGTGAGACTGCAGAAGGAGCTGCAAGTGAGACAGCTGAGAGCGCAGCAGAGAGTGCCACAGTGACAGCTGAGAGAACAGCAGAGAGTGCAAGTGAGATTGCTGAGAAAGTAGCAGAAGTTGCTGAGAAAGCAAAAGAGACTGCTGATGCTGATAAAGTAATTGAGGAAGAAGGGAACCCAAACAGATGCAGAGATCTTATGGACAAGAGCCATGAGAAGGCCTCCATAAGAGACCTGGACAGACACAGCCACCTGTCTTTGGTGAATACTCCTGAAGTGGAGAGTGATGTTCGAGAAAGAAAATGCTTGCTAATCATCTCTGATCCAGAGAAAGGAGGGACCAAGTGGATGAATATAGCCAGTATTCTTACAAAGGAATGATGTCCTAAAAATGATGAAGACACTGGAAACCTTACTAAAGTGAAAGATAAGGAAGAAAAGAGTCTGGAGATTGAGATGGTGAAGGACAAACCACTGTCTCTAAGAGGACATATGAAGCAGAGCATGGAGATGTGTCCTTATAAACCTATAAAGTATCCCAAGAGCGTTCTGTTTCAGTTGGCCATAAAAGCGCTATGGATAAAGAGAAACAAGATGGGAAACAAGTAAAGCAAGGAGAACATTTGAACTCTATCCCAGTGGGATTGAAAAAGCCTGAAGTAGAAGACAGGCAAATTGCTACTGAAATGACGGATAACATGATGATGCCAGATTATATTCCTGAATGGAGAAGGAAGCCTGTGTCTGAGGACAACAGAGTGTCCCATAGGAAGAAGACACAGATGTCTAAATGGGAGCAGTGGAAGAGTCCCCCAAAGTAAAAGATGAATGAGAGAATTATGCAGAAGCTGCTGCACAGTGGCGAACAAATGAAGTGAGATCTCCTCACTGACCGTATATCCCAGAGGGACGTAGCTGTAATAGAAAAGGAGCTCTTGTTCCATACTCCAGAAAAGCAGAAGGCACACTCTCTTATATTGAGGCATAGTTGAAGCAGAGTGGAGTTTGTTCAGAAGGGACTAACACTGATCTTCAGGAACTGTGTGCACAAGATGATACATTGAATGCAGAGCGATACTTGCTGAAAGCTCATATGCGAGGCATAGCGAAGGAGCTCGTACAGGAAAGACAGAAGGGTGAGGAAAACATGGCTGAGCAGCCAAAGATATTCAGGGAGGACCTGATGGAAAAATCAAAGGTAATTCCTCAGACAAATACACAGATGGAGACCCAGTACAAGCAGAGCAAAATGGGTTGGCAACCAGCTAAGGAAGAAAATCTGCAGCTGAAAGAAGCAGAGAAAAATAAAAAAGCTGGAAGCCTTGGTGGCAAAGCAAGTAGAAAAGCATAAAAAGGAGGCAGGGACACCGCAAAAAGAGGACGAAACACAGGTGAAAGCTGAGGATGGTAAAATCACAGTTGTTTTTCGGGAATCCAAAATTCAAGGGGCTACTGTGATGTGTACTAGCCTATATGCTGAGTGTCAGCCTGGAGTTGCTGAACAGCTAGAGACATTCCAGCAAAACCAAATGCCTGAGAGATCCTTCCTGGCAGAGATAGAGCATTGCAGACCTTGCACGATTGGAAGCACAGTGTTAACAAGTAGGTCTGCTGTGAACAGTTAGAAAGAGGAGGTGCGGACCCAGGCTCAAGAAGCAGCCCTGAGAGAGGACATGCCTTTGGAGTTTATGAAGGATACTGTACCAGAACTGAAGCAAAATGGGCGTATGAAGCTGATATGTTTTGGTGAGAGTTATCAGCCAGCCAATTGGAGCACCTGGAACAGAGAGAACCAGGACAGAAGGGAAGAAAAGCAATACGAGAAGTTGCTGTTCCATTGGGAAGTTGGAAATGATGATGATGAACCTAACAAGGGAGTTTTGGAGACCCTACAAGGTCTGAAGGGAGCCCGACAAGCTCAAGGGGTCACAGAGATTGACCAAGAGTTGCACAGAGAACCAGCTGCTATCTGAGCCAGACACAAGTACCCAACTGGGTGAGTTGAAGGAGCAACTGAATGAAGTGAAAAAGTGTGGAAGGGGGAAAGCCGCCAAACTTCCTACAATGGAGAATACCGTCAGCGGTGTAAGACCAGAGGTGTCACAGATGTTGCAGAGTGAAAGTAGAGATGTCACAATACAAGTTGAGGTGCCGAAGATTCACAGAGCGCTAGTGAACCAAGAGGTCGTGATCACTAGCAGATCACATGAGTTACAGAAGAGACACGATGATAGTGATGATTTACCCCCCAGGGAAGAGACTGTATGTAGAAACACATTTTCGTACAGAAGTACGAAGAGTAGTTTTCAAGGTTTCCTGGGGCAGGAAACTCAGAGAGACGGGCGGGCCGGTGTCCTACCCGCAAAGTGTACAGCCAGCACAGTTGAGAGACATCAAGAAGATTGTCCAGCAGGACCGGAGATGTAAAAGTGACACAGCTCCTCGGCAGATGGATTGCAGACCCTGAAGGGAGTGGACTCTAAAACAGGCAAGTGTGCAGGCCTGTGTTTTGGACTGTATTATGCATTACAGTAGAGCAGTGAGGGAACTGCAGATAAAAGTGTAGGTAGTGCTTCAAAGAGAAGCTAGGATTTAGTTTCTGTTTAGCTTATTTTCTGTTATGCTGACAAATAAACCACAAGATCTGTTAAACCATACAAAAGGCTCCAGAGTACTCCATTGTGGTGCTGGAAAACAAGGCACGGATCCTGAGCGTGACAGTGAATCTGTCACAATATATACTGTATATCTGTCTTTGTGATGAGTGCCGAAAGTGCTAAGAGGACCAAAAGTAAATGAGAGGAGGGGCAGCAATGAGTGCCGAAGGCGCTCAGCGTGAGGCTTGCAATGATCGCCGAAGGTTCTCAGAGAAGAAAAAGCTTTTTTATTGCCCCTTCATTTTTTATTGGCAAGTCGCTAGTAACAAATAAACGATAATAATAAAGGACAGTTCGTTCTCTGCCTGAGCACCTCTATTGTTGGTATTGCTTATGCAAAGGGCTTTGTCTCCCTAAGGGTGATAGGGTACTCCAGATGTAGACCCCTTGCTCACTGTGCCTTAAGGAGTTATCAGCTACACCCTACTCTTGAGGCCCAAATAAGTACAAAATGTACGTCTAGGGTTTGCTGTTTCTCCAGCTCAGGGTAGAAGTGCCTGGTATTTTGGGGATGGATCACTCTTTTTAGTGAGACCAGACTGATATAATACAGGATATTTCTCCCTGTGAAGGGCACCAGTGAGCTAAAAGAGGATGTTCTCAGAGTGGATGACCATATACATAGAACTACCTATTAAGGATAGTTTGTTCTTTGTCTGAGCACCTCTATTGTTGGTTGTTGCTTATGCAACTGTATGGAATGCCCATTAGGTTTACGTTAGAGGAGTCTTAATAAAGTGGGCCACTGTCCGTAAAAAAAATGAGAGGGATGTCATTAAGATCTTTATATATTCAATTAAGACAAACCAAAAGAAGAAATAAAATGAATCTAATTGTATAGATACAAAACTAGTATTTCAACTTCAAGCACAAACTAAGAAAATAACACTGCAACAAATTGACAATATAGTTTGGAAATACCAACAAAAATGGGGCAATAAAGCAGGTAAAATGATGGCTGTCAAACTTAAAAAAATATAAATTCAAAACTTTAGATCAAGATGTGCTATAGTTTCTATTCCAAAACAAAATAAAGCTATCACTCAATTTAACAATTAAAAAAGCAATATCTTTTTTAAAACTTGATATACAACTATGTATTAATATAGAATAGTTAATATAGTTAATATAGAAAGCTGAAACTGGTTTTATGCCAAAGGGGCAAGGCTCAGACACCACTAGAAGACTGCTTAATATTTCATATGCAATAAAAAATAATATCTCTATGTTAAAGGTCTCATTGGATTCAGAAAAAGCCTTTGATAGAGTAGAGTGGACATATATGGAGCTAGTATTACAAAAATGTGGTTTAGGTGATTTTGGTTCTAAAGCAATAAAAGCTTTATACTCTAAACCTCAAGCGTATGTGACAGCCTTGGGCTTTAATAATGATAAATTAATTATTACTAATGGAACACGCCAAGGATGTTCTCTTTCTCCTCTAATCTTTATTTTATCTTTATCTTTAGGGAAGATTAGAACCTCCCAAGAAATCTTCGGGAATTTCGAAATACGAAAACATATACAAACAATGGCTTTTACAGATGATATAATCTTGACAGTGACTAAACCAGAGACCTTTTTGACTTTTCTTCATAAACTCTTGGAAATATATAGCAACTTGTCTAACTATAAACACAATAATATTAAAACACAAGTTTTGTGGCTAGACCTCAATAGAGAAGATTTATAAGCTTTGAAAAATACTTATACTTTCCCTTGGGAAGCTAATGTATTGACCCCCATGAGTGACAGGGTTAATGAAGGGCTTATGGGGGTCTGTATTGACCCCCATGAGTGACAGGGTTAATGAAGGGCTTATGGGGGTCTATATTGACCCCCATGAGTGACAGGGTTAATTAATGGTGGATGGGGCCCTGTATAGAGCCCCATGCGTGATAGTGTTTTTTTTTTTTTCATAACGGGTCCTTTAAGGACCCGTAACGTGGGAATTTTGAATATTCATTGCAGCGGGGGTCCCCGATCGGGTAAGTTGTACGTGGCTGGGTGGTCCTGGGTCTTTGAGTCTCGTTTTCGTTTTTTTCGGCGGCCATTTTTTCTCTTGCTTAGGAGATTTTTGTGTGTCTGAACTCGGGAATTTGGACTTAAATGGAGGTGTAACTTCACTTGCAGAGGTCCTGGGTGCTCCCCCCTTGCTGTGGGTAAGCTTTTTATATATTTTTAGGGGGAATTTATTGTGTTTTGACTGTTTTTATGTGCGCGCGGTTCGGCCGTTACGGTCATATTTTTGCAAGGTCGTAATGGTGTCGCTTGTGTGGGTGCTTGTAACCGCGTGTGATGCGCCTTTGAGCCTCCACCTACGCAAATGCGGCCCCTACGGCTCATTGCAGCCGACGTTGGAGCCTCCACCTTCCGCAAATGCAGCCACTCGCTTCGCGAGGGTCCGCATTTGTGGACCAAACTGCGTCCCTCGCTTTGCGAGGGACGAAGTTCTTGCGAGCTCGCTTCGCAAGCTTGCAAATCGTGACGATGATTTGTAGTTTGACAACTGTGATATGTGATTATAGACACAGGTTTTATGTAAGTTTTACAGTATATGTTTACTATTTATACATTTGGTATTATCTTTTAAATAATATAATTAATTTTTTAACATATTTTTCACTATAAGTGTATATTCACTAAATAGCTCAACTAATAGCTTGCTACATGCCCAAAGTAGTCATCCGAGGGCATTGGTTGAGGGCATACCTGTAGGACAATATCTCAGAGTTAAAAGAAATTGCACGGATAGCAAAGACTTTGAAAAGGAAACAAAACGTTGTCACGCTTTGCAAGCTCGCAAAGCGAGCTCGCAAGAACTGCGTCCCTCGTGAAGTGAGTGGCAGCATTTGCCGAAGGTGGAGGCTCCAATGTCGGAGCCGAAGGCTCATTGCAGGCTGCAAATGCGGACCCTCGCAAAGCGAGGGGCCGCATTTGGGAGGTGGAGGCTCTACACCACCTCACAAGCGGTTACAAACACCCACAGAAGCGGGACTTTGAACTCGCAAAAATTCGACCTTAACGTCCAAACCGCGCATAGCTGAAAACATTTAAAAAACAATAAATACACGCAAAAATGACATAAAAAGCTTACCCACGGCAAGGGGGGCACCCAGGACCTCTGCAGGTGAAGTTACACCTCAATTTAACGAGTTTAGACACACGAAAATCTCCTAAACGAGAGAAAAAATGGCCACCGAAAAAAACGAAAACAAGGCTACAAGACCCTAAAGCCGCAAAACACCACCAAGCACATATGGCTTTTCCAAAAAGCCGAACGAGGTACAAGATACACTTTTAGCAAGGACGCTAAATCATCCACACCCGCGTACCACATACACATTTGCCACCATTTTACAACACTAACTTACACAATGCGGAAGTAAACAGCCACACTAACGGCTTACCCTCGCGCATGCAGCCTACTTACACTACACACTGCACACATTGCTGACACTTACACCTCAGGTCAGCAACAGTGCAAACCTACATTGCATGCTACAGGAACATCAAAACAGATTGCCAGCTCTTCAGCACAATGCTTCATGCATATATTACTTAAAAATAGGTAGAGTATATGAATTTATTAGTTTCTTACTTATTTAGGGCCCTATTAAATTCCAGCCTCGTAAATAAGAGGCTTCTACTTAAGCCCTACGTACTGCAAAGTTTCTCTAACTTACAATGCTATTAAATTAGCCCTGCTGCGAGCAACGTGTGAGCTACGCAGCAGGGCCGTACGTATCTACACTGCGTAAATGTACATGAGGAGTGACAGCCTGCGAGATGATATCGCAGGCTCCCACTCCTCATCAAGTGCTGCGGGGGTCCTAAAAGGGACCTCCGCGGCAGTCCCCCACATAAGCATTGCCGTGGGGGGTACTCCAAACCCCCCCCAGGCACCTAAAATGAACCCCCCCTCAATGCGGGGGTCCCTGTCGGGACCCCCGAAGTGTCCTCACATGAACACCTTGCTGCAGGGGTCCATAGGAACCCCCGCAGCCCCCACACATTAACCCCTTGCAGCGGGGGTCCCCGATCGGCACTGATCAGGCCCCCGCTGCATTTAAAACTTTTAAATTCCCCGCCGCGGCTCCTTAAAGGGGCCGCGGCACACTATTAGCCAATCCCGGCCGCGGCACTTAAAATTAACCCCCCTCTATGCTGGGGGTCCCCATCGGGACCCCCGAAGTGTCCCCACATAAACCCATTGCAGGGGGGGTCCCCGATCTGCATAGATCAGGCCCCCCGCTGCATTTAAAACTTTTAAATTCCCCGCCGCGGCTCCTTAAAGGGACCGCGGCACACTATTAGCCAATCCCGGCCGCGGCACTTAAAATTAACCCCCCTCTATGCTGGGGGTCCCCATCGGGACCCCCGAAGTGTCCCCATATAAACCCCCTGCAGCGGGGGGCCCCGATCGGCACCGATCGTGACCCTGCTGCAATTCAATTTTAAATTTCCCGCCTCGCGGGTCCTCAAAGGACCGTAAAGGTCCTGAAAGGACTCGCACTAAAAATAATAACCCCAGGCAACTATAATTACCCCATTAACTCATGATGGTCAATCCAGACCACCATAAGACCTAAATTAACCCATTAACTCATGATGGTCAATCCAGACCACCATAAGACCTTAATTACCCCATTAACTCATGATGGTCAATCCAGACCACCATAAGGCCTAAATTAACCCATTAACTCATGGTGGTCAATACAGACCACCATAAGACCTTAATTACCCCATTAACTCATGATGGTCAATACAGACCAGCATAAGGCTCTATTTAACCCCATCAGTCCCATAAGGGTATATTATTACCATTATGGGCCTGTTACAACCCAACATTAACCACATAAGTGCCATGATGGTCCTCAAGGACCATCATGACACTAACTACAAACACTACACTATAACCCCCAATAAACCATTTAATCTAAACTAACCCCCCTCTACACTAATCTATTAACACTTACACTACCTACCTACACTACCTACCCCCTAATAAACCTCCCCAACACTCTAATTACAAAAAACAAAAAACCTACAGTACAAAAAACAAAAAAACCTACAGTACAGAAAACAAAAAAAAATTACACACCTGAAAAGGAAAGACAGATAAACACAATACAATAATACATATAATACATTACATACATTACATACAATACATGACATTACATATAATATATTAAATATAATATATTAAATATAATATATTACATATAATACATTACATACATTACATACAATACATGACATTACATATAATATATTAAATATAATATATTAAATATAATATATTACATATAATACATTACATACATTACATACAATACATGACATTACATATAATATATTAAATATAATATATTACATATAATATATTACATATAATATATTACATATAATACCTTACATACATTACATACAATACATGACATTACATACATTACATATAATATATTACATATAGTCCTAATCAAATACCCCCTATCTATCTAACATACAATCTATTTAATTTAAAATAAATCCTAACTATATCAAATACATCCCCCTATCTATCTAATATACAAAAAATCCTAACTACATACACAGACCCTTATTCTAAAATAAAATAAAATAATTACAGTCCTAACTACATACACAGACCCTAATTCTAAGCTAAAATCAATAAATTAAGACCACTTACCTTTAAGATGTTGCTTCAGATCACTAACCTATGGGTCAAACAAAAAAAAAAATTAGTACAAAACATTAACATCAAATAAATAAACATTATATACATTCTACATATTCAACTCACCTTTACAGCATGTCCAGTCACTGTTAAGCTCTTCCGGCGCGGCCCTGTTAAAAAAAAAAAACACAATACATGAATACATGAATACAATATATAAACAATAAATAAAATACACAAATAAACATCTAAATATACATTTAACTTACCTCCCCGCGATGTCCCCGGCCTTCTCTCCTTCAGCCCCGGCTGGGCCGCGGAACCATCCGCGCTCTAAAAAAAAAAAAGAAAAAAAACTAACGGAGGTCTGCACTGGCAGACCTCCCCGACGCTACTGAACCTCCCGGAGTCGTTTCCGGGAGGAAATTGGCATTGTCGGCTTGTGATTGGCTGAAAAAGCTGTCAGCCAATCAAAAGTCGTCAATGTAGGAGCCAATCAGGATGCGCAGATGTCTTCTACCAATCACTCCGTGGGGGTGTATCCCATAGTGATTGGCTGAAGGCATCTGAGCGTTGTGATTGGTTCCCATAAAGATAGACAAGTGTTTTAGCCAATCAGGGTGGGATATTGGGGTGTATCCCATCCTGATTGGCTCACACATTGACGACTTTTGATTGGCTGAAATTGATAGACAGCTTTTTCAGCCAATCACAAGCCGCCAATGCCAATTTCCTCCCGGAAACGACTCCGGGAGGTTCAGTAGCGTCGGGGAGGTCTGCCAGTGCAGACCTCCGTTAGTTTTTTTTCTTTTTTTTTTTAGAGCGCGGATGGTTCCGCGGCCCAGCCGGGGCTGAAGGAGAGAAGGCCGGGGACATCGCGGGGAGGTAAGTTAAATGTATATTTAGATGTTTATTTGTGTATTTTATTTATTGTTTATATATTGTATTCATGTATTCATGTATTGTGTTTTTTTTTTTTAACAGGGCCGCGCCGGAAGAGCTTAACAGTGACTGGACATGCTGTAAAGGTGAGTTGAATATGTAGAATGTATATAATGTTTATTTATTTGATGTTAATGTTTTGTACTAATTTTTTTTTTGTTTGACCCATAGGTTAGTGATCTGAAGCAACATCTTAAAGGTAAGTGGTCTTAATTTATTGATTTTAGCTTAGAATTAGGGTCTGTGTATGTAGTTAGGACTGTAATTATTTTATTTTATTTTAGAATAAGGGTCTGTGTATGTAGTTAGGATTTTTTGTATATTAGATAGATAGGGGGATGTATTTGATATAGTTAGGATTTATTTTAAATTAAATAGATTGTATGTTAGATAGATAGGGGGTATTTGATTAGGACTATATGTAATATATTATATGTAATATATTATATTTAATATATTATATTTAATATATTATATGTAATGTCATGTATTGTATGTAATGTATGTAATGTATTATATGTAATATATTATATTTAATATATTATATTTAATATATTATATGTAATGTCATGTATTGTATGTAATGTATGTAATGTATTATATGTAATATATTATATTTAATATATTATATTTAATATATTATATGTAATGTCATGTATTGTATGTAATGTATGTAATGTATTATATGTAATATATTATATTTAATATATTAAATATAATATATTATATGTAATGTCATGTATTGTATGTAATGTATGTAATGTATTATATGTAATATATTATATTTAATATATTATATTTAATATATTATATGTAATGTCATGTATTGTATGTAATGTATGTAATGTATTATATGTATTATTGTATTGTGTTTATCTGTCTTTCCTTTTCAGGTGTGTAATTTTTTTTTGTTTTCTGTACTGTAGGTTTTTTTGTTTTTTGTACTGTAGGTTTTTTGTTTTTTGTAATTAGAGTGTTGGGGAGGTTTATTAGGGGGTAGGTAGTGTAGGTAGGTAGTGTAAGTGTTAATAGATTAGTGTAGAGGGGGGTTAGTTTAGATTAAATGGTTTATTGGGGGTTATAGTGTAGTGTTTGTAGTTAGTGTCATGATGGTCCTTGAGGACCATCATGGCACTTATGTGGTTAATGTTGGGTTGTAACAGGCCCATAATGGTAATAATATACCCTTATGGGACTGATGGGGTTAAATAGAGCCTTATGCTGGTCTGTATTGACCATCATGAGTTAATGGGTTAATTTAGGCCTTATGCTGGTCTGTATTGACCATCATGAGTTAATGGGTTAATTTAGGCCTTATGGTGGTCTGGATTGACCATCATGAGTTAATGGGTTAATTTAGGTCTTATGGTGGTCTGGATTGACCATCATGAGTTAATGGGGTAATTAAGGTCTTATGGTGGTCTGGATTGACCATCATGAGTTAATGGGGTAATTATAGTTGCCTGGGGTTATTATTTTTAGTGCGAGTCCTTTCAGGACCTTTACGGTCCTTTGAGGACCCGCGAGGCGGGAAATTTAAAATTGAATTGCAGCAGGGTCACGATCGGTGCCGATCGGGGCCCCCCGCTGCAGGGGGTTTATATGGGGACACTTCGGGGGTCCCGATGGGGACCCCCAGCATAGAGGGGGGTTAATTTTAAGTGCCGCGGCCGGGATTGGCTAATAGTGTGCCGCGGTCCCTTTAAGGAGCCGCGGCGGGGAATTTAAAAGTTTTAAATGCAGCGGGGGGCCTGATCTATGCAGATCGGGGACCCCCCCTGCAATGGGTTTATGTGGGGACACTTCGGGGGTCCCGATGGGGACCCCCAGCATAGAGGGGGGTTAATTTTAAGTGCCGCGGCCGGGATTGGCTAATAGTGTGCCGCGGTCCCTTTAAGGAGCCGCGGCGGGGAATTTAAAAGTTTTAAATGCAGCGGGGGGCCTGATCTATGCAGATCGGGGACCCCCGCTGCAAGGGGTTAATGTGGGGGTGCTGCAGGGGTCCTGATAGAGACCCCTGCAGCATGGGGATGTGTATAGGGTGCAGGGGGGAGCCTCACGCTGCTGTCTCGGGCTGTTCCGAGGCAGCACGTAGAGGCTTTCGGATCCCTTGCGTGGACTTTTTGTCCACGTAGGGATTCTTACGATATGCGAGACTCGTGCATAGATTTAAGGCTACGTAGCTCTCTCGGAGCCTATTCTCGGCCATTTTCTCGCAGTCATATCGTAAAGCAGGCTGCGAGAGATTCGGTTCTCGCAAACAGCAGGAAAACTGCCTTTTGCGAGCACCGAGAGAACTACGAGGGAGAATTTAATAGGGCCCTTAATTAGCATACAAAAATACATATACACCCCAAAAAAATAATGCAATAAACGCAAAAGCCATTCACCGCGCGCCTCACAACGAGCGTCAACGGTGCTCATACCACACAAACGACACCAGGGGACAGCCTTGCAATAAGCGCAGAAAGCAGATCACCGCAGACCTTACAATGACAGCAAAAGCGCCTCTGTTAAAAAAATATACAACCACCAAGAGGCTATCAATGAGCACCGGATGCACTCATTGCGAGCCACGCAATGAGCGCCAAAGGCGCTCAGAGCGAGGCTCGCAATGAGCGCCGAAGGATGTCAGACAATAACATTATCTGACAATAACAAAGAGAATAACTATAGATTTTAATTTAGAGTATTGATTTAATTTATATTCGTGTTACCATAGTAACGCCAGCCCTTAAATAGCTTGGGTAAGAGGGCTGGCGTAACCCTTGGCAAAATATCAGAAAAGTGCGTCTGGTCTTAGATGAAGGACGCCGTCGGGGATCAATGACGTCATATCCAAGCGCCTTGATTGCGGAGTGCGTTTAGCTCTTGGAGGTGCTGCAAATTGAGCTGAATAGGCCCCTAGATAAAGCCCCTATCACACAAGATTATAACAGGATATGGCACTAGGATAATAGAGCAGCTTGCAAAGGACTTTGGTATAGATTTAAAAGCGAGCACATGGGAAATGGACACAATTGTCCAGCAACTACCTGAACATAGATAAATATTCCCTATAACATTTATTCAAAGGCTTTCCACATACAAAGGAGATTTCTTCTCAATCACTGCATGATTTGCACATAAGGATAGTCACTTTTTAAGACTATTCATTCAAAAAGCACTTTATTTAAGAAATTGATAACCAGCATTTACATTAATCTGAGTCAAAGATTGTTGTCAATATATTTTTTTTGCACAGCATTAAGCATTTTTTGGGATATCTATACACTTTAGCACTTGGCACTTTCAGTTGCACTATATCACATATATAGTTGTGAGCGTACGAGTTGTTGCTAACGCTGCGGGCTCGCGCAGCGAGACGCGGGCCTCGCGAAGCGAGGGCCGCGACTCGCGGGCCTCGCGTAGCGAGGGCCGCGGCTCGCGCAGCGAGTCGCGGGCCTCGCGTAGCGAGGGCACTGTGCCAGGTTCTCAGTTGCTGGCTTGGAGCGCCGCAGGCGCTCCATGCCAGCACCGGAGGACCTCGCAAAGCGAGGTCTTCAGTTGCAGCAACTGCGACCCTTGCAAAAAAAAGTTTAGCGTAGCGAGGGCACTGTGCCAGGTTCTCAGTTGCTGGCTTGGAGCGCCGCAGGCGCTCCATGCCAGCACCGGAGGACCTCGCAAAGCGAGGTCTTCAGTTGCAGCAACTGCGACCCTTGCAAAAAAAAGTTTACGTCGCAACACATTACGACACTCGCAAACAACATACGACACACGTTCACACACATTACGACACTCGCAAACAACATACGACACACGTTCACACACATTACGGCCTCGCAACACTCGGACGCAACTTGCGAACATTACAAAATTACAAACACAATACATACACACAGCACATACATAAAAACCTTAGCTACACAAACAGGAAGCACCTAGGACCTCAAAAATGCAACTTACAACTTAATTGCACTCAAAATAAAAGAGTTTAGACACTAAATAGTTTGTTAAGCGACACAAAAAATGGCCGACGAATAAAACGAAAACGAGGCTACACACGCAAACACCATACGACACACGCAAACACCATACGAGACACGTTACCACACATTACGACTTCGCAAACATCGGACGCAACACGCCGACATACAAACATTTAAAACTTAACAAAGACACACAACAAACACATAAAAAGCTTACCTACAGCAAGAAGAACCAGCCAGCACCTCAAAAAAACAAGTTACACCTACATTTAAATCAAAATAAACACTTTAGACACTAATATCATCGCTAAGCGAGAGAAAAAATGGCCGACGAACAAAACGAAAACGAGGCTTCAGACGTAACTACACTACACTTACTCGCAATAATGAAACACATACTATGCGGAACGTATCACAATCATATTAAACACCATTTTGAACAGTAATACGCCTAAAATGGCGGATGGAACGCAAATTGTAAGCTGGAACGCAAATAGCGCATGCGTATTGCGTTCTAACGGTCTCACTTTCCAGAACTTTCTACAAGTTTATAAATACTGCCTATTTCCAACTAAAAAATACATTTCTCCTCAGGTGATCAACGGAGTGACTTCTGAGATAACTGATGCTTTTACTTGAGAAGACAATTCTTTACTAATTTACTACTTTACATTGTGCAAATTACAACTGAGAGGTAAGCTATAATATATTACATTTTATTATCAGGACAGGTCAAACAAATAAAAACAAAAAAATAGGATTTATGTAGTCATCATGTATGGCACATTTATGTGTATAGGCTCACAAAAAAAATACGCTTCATTTAACAAAACAACAAAAAAACATAATTTAATATTAAACAGAGCTTTATGTATAGTGACATCTGACACGCACATATATGTCTATAATGTATAGTCACATGTGACACGCACATATATGTCTATAATGTCTAGTGACATCTGACACGCACATTTCTGTGTATTGCCCCTTCATAGTGACATGTGACACGCACGTATATGTGTATAATGTATAGTGACATGTGACACGCACATATATGTCTATAATGTATAGTGACATCTGACACGCACATTTCTGTGTATTGCCCCTTCATAGTGACATCTGACACCGACATATATGTCTATAATGTATAGTGACATGTGACACGCACATTTATGTGTATTGCCAATGCAACAAAATTAGCTTACAACAAAATCAGTAAACAACTACATTTAAATGACATTATATCTCATGTATACTGATATGTCACACGCACATATATGTGTATCATCTATAGTTACATCTCACACACACACATTTATGTGTGTTGGAAAAACAAAATATAAGGTTAATTTAACCATTTAAATTTGACTCATGTATACTGATATGTCACACGTACACAAAATAATTACATTAAACTATGTAATGTGCTTCATGTATGTGACATATGTGTGTAGCCCCCAACAAAAAATAAGGTTAATTGAATTAATTTACTGAAATTTAATAGATCATATAAAGCTGAATCTTTCTATTTCTTTTAATATTCAAACAGACTCTGCATCAACAGCGTCTCTCAACAATTTGCACCGTGCACTGTGAAGCACAATCCCTTTTAAAGAACACCAACAAATTTGAAGAGGTAAGATACAACAAGACATTACATGCTCAAAAGGCCATGCTTTGCTAGATGACAAATTATAAATATACAAATAACTATTTCACTTTCTTTTTCAAACAGACACTACAAGAAGACCGGCGGATTAAGATTGGCAGGAGGGGACCGTCTGTCATTCAAAACTTCTATCAAGGTAAAGTATTAAGTATAAACAAGAAATAACCATGAGCCTTATTCAATTGCAACTTCCTCAATTGAATAGGGCTCTATATAAGCACATAACATTTTTTTTATACAGAACTTTTTAGTTACTGAATTTCTAACCACAATCAAGGTTTTCAATAACTAAAAACTTTGCTCAATAAATATGTTATGTGATTATATAGAGCCCTCTTCAATTGGCAAAATTGCAATTCAATGAGGACCTATATGTCTTTAATGGACAAGGGCCTCACTCAAATGTGATTTGCCCATTTCAATAGCGCTCTATATAAGCACAGAGCATATTTTTTAAAGGAAATTTTTCTTTTGTGAACACGTTCCTTTTGGATACAAGTTCACTAAATACAAAATTCCGTAAAAAAATATGCTCTGTGCTCATATTGAGCTCTATTCCATTGGCAAAAACACAATTGAATGAGGACCTCACAATATAACAAATGCAGTAACCAAAGGCCCTCATTCAATTGCTATTTTGGACAATTAAATATGGCTATAACTAAGCACTTTTAGGCCCATAAATAAGCACTTTTAGGCCCTTATTCTATTTTAACAAATATATGTGATGTGCTTATTTACAACCCTATTCAAATTTCTACATTGCAATTCAATTACGGCCTTAGAGTACTATTACATTGTAAAAAATGCAATTGAATGAGGGCCAAACTATGCAACCTATGGTACACACAAAGGCCCTCATTCAATTGCAATTTGCCCAGTTGAATAGGGCTCTAAATAACAACATAACAATTTCTTAAAACTAAGGTTTTAGTTAATAAAAAAAAAACAAAAATACAGTTTTTCAATGACTACAAAATTATTTTAAATAATATGCTATGTGCTTATTTAGGGCACGATTCAATTAGCCAAATCGCAATTAAATGACACACAAACTGCTACACACAAAACAGAATTTCTTATTAAATGTTTAACAACCTATAAGACTTACAAAGAAGCAAAAATAAGAATAACAAAAGTGTTGTGCACCTAATAGCATTGTATAAAAAAGCACACAAACTCATAGCAAACTATATTAACATTCTTCTTTAATGTTTAACAACCTATAACCTGTACAATCAAGAAGAAATACGTTTTGCACAAGTGATGCGCACCAAACAGGATTGTCAAAAACTAACACAAACACATAGCAAACTACCTTAATTATATTATTTCATGTTTCAATAACTATAACCATCCCGATAAACGTTAAATAACTATACCACAAGTGGTGTGCACAAAACAGGATTGTACAAAAAATAACATAAACACATCTTATTTAATATATCACAACCCACAAGCCTTACTAAGAACCTTCAATAAGAATAACAAAAGTTGTCGGATTGTACAGAAAGTAAAAAAAAACAAAGATAAAAAAAAATAACCATAACTCATACAATACAGTCAAATTAATACATTTTTAATTTATTTAACAGACATTTCACTCAAACAACATTTTCTATTTTACATTACAACAGATACTGCGTGAAGACAATCGGACGAGGACTTTTTCCACAGGACCGGACCATCGGACGAGGACTCGGACCAGACCAGCAGACGAGGAATTTCAACACAGGACCAGACCAGCAGACGAGGAATTTCAACACAGGACCAGACCATCGGACGAGGACTTTCACCAACGGACCACAACATCGGACGAGGGATATCGCCACAGGACCACAATATCGGACGGGGGCTATCGCCACAGGACCACACCATCGGACGAGGACTTCCAACAGAGGACCACACCATTGGACAACGATTTTGAAACGAGGACCAACAAACATTCGGATTTAAATCACACTTCAACCAAGGTAAACTATAATAAGTACTAAAGTATAAAACTAAAGAAACTGCTTTCAGTTGCATCCGTGTCAACAGAAAAATAAAATAATTAATTTACTATCTCCCTTATTTTATTTAAATTGCTACTATGCAATACATAGCTCAATAACCACATCACTTTTTTTTTCAGCAAAGAAGTTTTGCAGTGGTAAATATCTATCCACAAACAAAGTTTTTTATAAATAAAACCATTATTTTAAATAAATATGTTACATGCTTATTTACAGCAGTATTCCATTGGCCAAATTCTGAGCCACTGAAGACAGGAATTATAAATTTAACTAAATATCAATGATACATTCATGATTTGCCTTTTATTTCACCAGTTGTGCACAATAATCTTTATCAGGAATTACAAATTTAAATATACACAATTACATTTATTTGTTTCCGTTTACAGATTAATATGGCTGATAACGAGACCAAAGAAGAGAAGAAAAGACGTCAAACTAGAGAAAGACAAGAGAGATGGGCCGCCCAGCAGACACCGGAGGAGAAAGAAATTCGAAGAGAAAAAGAACGCAAAAGACTTGCAAATAAAAGAATATCAGCTGCAAAAATGAAAGATACAACCCAAAAAAATAAAAAAATAATAAAGCATTTACAAACTGTTCCTAAAACATCAGATGACATTTTACAACATACCAGTCAAGACAGACCAAAAAAAACAACTACAAAAAAAAAGCATTTACAAACTCTTACTAAAAACTTACAGGAAATTTCAACCGAACAAGTCCAACATATACCAAGAAAATCTACGAAAAAAACTAAACATTTAGAACCTGTTGTTGAAACATTTCATGACTTTTCATCTGATGAATATCAAAGTCAACATCCAATATGCGTTGCAAATTGTCCTTTACTGAAGTCTTTAGCAGTAGAGGTTCATAGTTGTGGGGACATGACTACTCAATGTCAATTTTGTGAGGCTTATTATTTTAAACAGGAGAGACCCCGAGATGGACAATGTATTAGTTGTTGTCAAAAAGGAAAGTTCAAACTTCCACAAAGGAAACAATTTCCAACCTATTTACTAAATATTATGACTGAACCTACTTTTCCAAATTACAACAATTTTAAGACAAACATAAGATCCTACAATAGTGCCATATCATTTGCATCTATGGGGGCAACATTGGCTGCTAATGTACCAGGACATGGTCCTTACTGTTTTAAAGTCCAAGGACAAATTTATCATCGGACTTCACATTTACATCCAGAGGAAGGAGAGCAAAGAAAATTCGCTCAACTATATGTCCTAGATACAATGGAAGCTGTTGACCAACGTATGCAGATGGAAGAAAATAAAAAATGCTTACCCAGTGTTTTTATAGAGCTAAATAACATTATGGACAACAATCCCTACAGTAAAGCTTACAAAAAATTGGCAGAAGTAGAAAATGAACAACTACTTCATGCACAAAGACATCAATTACCCATGCCAAAGGTTAATATGGTGCTTAAAAGAGACAGACATACTGATAAACGTCGTTATAACTTGCCAACATAAAATGAGGTTGCAATGGTCTTTCACAATGATGAAGGAGAACCACCATTTCAAAGAGACATTAGAGTATATCCCAGAAATGAGGACCAACCATTTATTAATATTAATATCTTAAGTCCAAATTTAGATCCAATGACATATCCCATCTTTTTCCCACACGGAGAAGCAGGTTGGCAACCAAAATTAAACTTTCCCAGTTACCCAAATGCTAAAGCCAGAATCCGAAATAATGTTTCTATGCTTGAATTTAAAGTTGCTCAAATTGCCATTAGAGATGAATTTAATCCAATTTTATGTGGTGGCAAACTAACACAACAATGGATTATTGATTCATATTTGCAAGTTGAGGCAAATAATTTAAACTTTATAAAATATCAACAAGATAAACTACGTGTAGAACAATATTGTGGACTCATGGACAATGTTGCTGACGTGGCTACAAGCAGAGACATGACAGCTGGCAAAGCCATCATTTTACCATCTTCCTTTCAAGGATCTCCTCGAAATATGAGAGAAAGATACAATGATGCTATGGCTATTGTGACAAAATTTGGAAAACCAGATTTATTTGTGACATTTACATGTAATCCACAATGGCCAGAAATTAATCAAAATCTACTTCTTGGACAAAGTGCTTCAGATCGACCAGATTTAGTAGCCAGAGTTTTTAAGATAAAATTAAATGAATTAATACGTGACTTTACTATAAATCAGTTATTTGGCAAATGTCTTGCTTATGTATATACCATTGAATTTCAAAAAAGAGGCCTTCCACATGCACATCTTCTCATAATACTTCAAGAGAAAGATAAATTAGATACTTCGGACAAAGTGGATGCAGTCATAGTTGCTGAACTACCGGATCCAGAACTATATGGTAGACTATATGAGATTGTTACTCATCGCATGATTCATGGACCCTGTGGAGACATTAATCCACAATCACCATGTATGGAAAATAATCAATGTTCAAAAGATTTTCCAAAAGATTATAGAGACAAAACATATGCAAATTGTGATGGATATCCACTTTATAAAAGAAGAGAAGGAGATAGTGCCATTATTCGTGGAAAAAAAGTGGACAATAGATATGTAGTACCCTACAATCCACATTTACTCATGAAGTACAACGCCCACATCAACGTAGAAGCCTGCACTTCCATCAAATCCATTAAATATGTCTACAAATATATTTACAAAGGTTACGATGCAGCTACTGTAGTCGTCAAAAGTGCAGACAACCCTGAAAGTAGTGAGTTAGTACATGATGAACTTGCATCTCATGTAGATGCTCGCTATGTCAGTGCGCCAGAAGCTATGTGGCGGCTTTTAAAATTTGAAATGCATGATAGATCACATGCAGTATATAGGTTAGCAGTACATTTGCCACAACGACATTTAGTCTATTTCCATTCTGGAAATGAAATGAATGCATTGGCCCAAAGTGAAGATCGTCACACTACACTAACTGCATGGTTTGCATTAAATTCCACTGATGCTCAAGCAACACAATACTTATATATTGAAATTCCATATCACTATGTTTTTGTGAATGGATTATGGAGAGCAAGAAAAACCAGAGGAAATAAAATAATTCCACGAATTTACACAGTCAGTCCAAGAGATGTTGAACGATTTTGCTTACGGATATTACTTTTAAATGTTCCAGGAGCACAAAGTTTTGAACAATTAAGAACTGTTAATGACATTGTATATGAATCCTTCCATTTAGCTGCAAGAAATAGAAACTTACTCGCTGATGATACAGAGTGGGAAAGATGTTTAGAAGAAGCAGCACAATGTCAAATGCCACGACAGATGAGAGAACAATTTGCTTTTATTTGTATCTTCTCAAATGCTCCAAATGCATTAGCTTTGTGGGAGACTTTTAAAAGTAATATGGCTGAAGACTTTATGCGACGATACAATGAACCCATTGCACACTTAAAAGCCTTAATGGAAATTCAAGAAGTCTTTTTAACTCATGGATTAAGTTGTGCATGTTTAAATTTGCCTGATCCAGGTCTAATAGATGACATTAACTTTGAAGACTATGACATTCAACTACAAGCAGAAAGAACACAAGAAAGACTTGCAACTTTAAATACACTACAATTGCAAGCATTTCATGCCATTAAAAATGCAATAGATGATGACATGGTGACAGAGCGTTATTTCTATCTTGATGGACCTGGCGGATCAGGGAAAACATATTTGTACAATTTATTAATGAGTTCAGTACGAGCACAAGGACAAATAGCAATGGCGTTTGCCACTACTGGAATTGCTGCACTTTTATTAGAAGGTGGAAGAACTGTTCATAGTGGATTCAAACTGCCAGTGCCTATTTTGGAAAATTCAGTGTCAGATATTCGCATGACATCCTTACAAGCAAAGAAATTGAAGAAATGTAAATTAATTATAATAGATGAGGCCACAATGATGTCATGCTATGCCCTCCAATGTATTGACCGTTTGCTTCGTGAAGTCATGGATAATATTTTTCCATTTGGTGGAAAGGTAATTTTGTTGGGTGGCGATTTTAGACAAACATTACCTGTCGTTGTACATAAAAATCGAACAGACATTATTGAAACATGTATAAAGTCAAGTACAGTATGGAAACATTTTACCCATCTTCAACTGCAACAAAATATGAGATCAGAAGGCCAAACTGATTTCAATGATTGGCTTATTAAAATTGGAGAAGGAAGAACAGAAAAAATACTACATTTACCTGACAACACTGTAGAGATACCACCTCATATGATTTGTCAACAAGATATTATATCGGCTATATTTGAAGGGAGCATAAATAACGAAGAATATTCTGAGCTTGCCAACCAAGTCATACTGACGTGTAAAAATAAAGATGCATTAATACTCAATAATGAAATCTTAAAAAATATTAATGCACCACAAAGAAATTATCACAGTGCTGATTCTGTACTTGCTGATGACAAGGAAAGTCAGGCAAACTTTTCAACTGAATTCATTAACTCTTTAACTCCTTCTGGAATGCCACCACATATTTTGCAGCTAAAGAAAGGTGCAATTATCATGTTACTGCGAAATATGAACCCAAAAAAAGGCCTATGCAATGGCACAAGATTAATTGTTCAACAATTAAAGGACCATTTTATAGATGCTGAAATTTTAACTGGGACCCATCAAGGAAAGAGAGTTTTCATACCAAGAATAGATTTAGCACCAAGTGAAAGTAGTCTCCCTTTTATACTTCAAAGAAGACAATTTCCCATTATTATGGCATTTGCCATGACCATTAATAAATCACAAGGTCAAACTTTCAAATCTGTGGGTATTTACTTGGAAGAACCAGTTTTTGCACATGGTCAATTGTATGTTGCGTTGTCACGGTGCAAAAATCCACAGGCTATTAAAGTTTACATTGAAAACAATGAAAGTCAAGGTGATTTATTAGAAGATGGACGTATTTTTACTAAAAACATTGTCTACTATGAAGTACTATAACTTTGCAGGATGCAAATTAAAGATGCCAACATTTTTTAAAAGCATTCCAAAATACATAACAATTGGTTGTTTAATTCAGTCATAATTAATGAAAGTACTGTTTATGAATGATTCGCCTCACAAAATACTTGCCTTGCATTTTTAGTAAAAATTATGTTAAAATGTTAAGTCACTATGTTAATGTTTCTAATGTTACAAGTTTAAAAGATATATTTTAAAGTTATTTCATTACAACAGATTACAAAGTGGATGTTAAGAGGTCAAGCACCTTTTAAGTCACAATGTAAATATTGTCTGTTATCTTAACATTACTAACTACATTAATGTTTATCGCCAGGTTATGTGCTCAGTAATGAATTACTTTAATTACGTACGTTTTAAGCAGAGTTTTACTGTATGCCTTCCTATACATTCAATGTATATTCAAGTTAACAATTATTGTGATAGAAATTGCATGTTAATACTGAATAATTTAAAGGTCAATTGTTTTTACATTCAAATGTTAATACTTTTAATAAAAAATTAGGTTACAAAATGTATTCACTATGTTCCTCTTTATAATGTTCAAAATTATACAAATGTTTTGTCAACTTCTAAACTTACATACAAAATAAAGTTAAAGTTTCTAAATATATACTTTGAAGGTTATTGCTTACATATATTTTAAACTTCATGTTAAAATTTCACAACGTTTCAAGAAGGCTTTTTACTTTTTGCTTTCCTATTCATTCAATGTATATTAAAGTTAACAATTCTTCAGATACAAATTACATTTTAAAAAACCATTACATCAACATTTTACAAAAATACACGTTCATATTAAAATACTTACAAGTGTCAAAAATATATGTTAATAACTAAACAACTTCACAAACATATACATCACATTGCCGTCATTTTTTGACGGGCAAGTCGCTAGTAAATATATAATCTTGGTTATTTGAAAAGTCCTTAATACAATTTCTTCTCCAATTGCTCCCTGCGCTAAAACTAATTTTTAACATGTGTTTTATTTTATTATAAACTAAAAGTTATGTTTTATTCATACTCTATTCTCATTTCAGATTTGATAATACTGGTGTGCCCTATACAAGGATCTGTTTTCTCTATATACTTTCATGTGACAACACTGAAGAAATGACACTCTGCTACAATATAAAGTAGTAAGTGTACTACTGTACTGTATAACAGTGTACATTTTCTGTTCTCTCAAAATAATTCAACAAAAGTAAGTACACCCCTAAGTGGAAATGTCCAGATTGGGCCCAAAGTGTCAATATTTTGTGTGGCCACCATTATATTCCAGCACTGCCTTAAACCTCAAGGGCATGGAGTTCACCAGAGCTTCACAGGTTACCACTGGAGTCCTCTTCCACTCCTCCATGATGACATCACTTTGCTAGTGGATGTTAGAGACCTTGCACTCCCCCACCTTCCATTTTAGGATGCCCCACAGATGCCCAATAGGGTTTAGGTCTAGAGACATGCTTGACCAGTCCATCACCTTTACCCTCAGCTTCTTTAGCAAGGCAATGATCGTCTTGGAGGTGTGTTTGGAGTCGTTTTCATGTTTGAATACTGCCCTGCGGCCCAGTCTCCGAAGGGAGGGGACCATGCTCTGCTTCAGTATGTCACAGTACATGTTGGTATTCATGAGGAGTGGAGCAGGGAGGTGATGAGTCAATGTAATCAATTTGAGCGGATTAGGTGAGGTTAGTGTAGCACAACTTTGGTGGTGTACTGAAAGAATTGAGAAAGGAAGGCATAGCAGATTGAAGAGGAATTATGTGGAAGATGTGGAGGTGAGGGAATATGACAAGGTTTTGAGCTGCAGTAGTAGATCATTAGCTACTAACCAATCACAAAATCATCTGTCAACCAATCTGTACTAATCTAATCAATCCAGAAATCACCTTAACCAACTACACACCAATCATAAAACCATTAATCCATCAACCAATTCCTACTAAACATAATCAATCCAGAATCCTCCTTAACTAGCACCATAAGTCACACCATAACTTTTCTCACATAATCTGCGCAAAGCCAATCACACTCACTTTATGTCTTCACTTCAAATATCTGTCAAATGCCAGGAAAAGGACTTAAATAACCACTTTATAAGACAAGTGACCTCTATCGCAGCCACTTATAACTTAGTCAAACATCTGAAAACGAAAGTATCTCTCCTCAGGGTTTTTCTATACTACCCACTTACTCAGAATTTCCTCCTTCATCCTTACCTCTTTCTAACCATTTCACATCCATCTACATTTTCTCCAGAGGACTTGCAATTCATCGGGTTTCACCAAGTCCACCAGATGACCTAAAGCACTACAACAGTAGTGTATGGAATCTCTATCTAACTAATCATATTCTACCACCAAATCACTTAACCGATCACACAATCAAATTTTAGCCTTCACTGCTCATTGATACCAGTGTCTCCACCTACACTTTACTACCGTTAACATTTTTTAAGCTCAAGTAGTTTTTAAGTTTAAGATCAATTCCACCACTCATGTACTTGAATTCCTCCTCATGATTTTTGGCTCGCAAAGCAGGTGCTACCACCCAAATCCTCCAGGATCCTCACACAAATAACACACATTATCTATATCCAGCCCTTAAACAACACTCACCTTACGAAGCAGCAAGCAAACTAGCCTTACTTCACGCACCAACCATCCAAATCCTAGACACTTACCCAATTTACAAGACATGGGACTTAGAAAAAAAAACATTACGACCTCGCAAAAATACGACTTTACCTGCCGAACCGTGCGAACCTGAAAACATTACAAACACAGTGCGAAACCCACACAAAATACATAAAAAGCTTCCCCACAGCAAGGGGGGGGGGGGCACCCAAGTCCTCTGCAAGTGAAGTTACACCTCAATTTAAGTCCAAATTCCAGTGTTTACACACATGAAAATCCCCTAAGCGAGAGAAAAAATGGCCGCAAAAAAAAAAAGGAGGCTATAGGACCCTAAACACACAAAACACCACCAAGCACATACTCATTTTCCAAAAAGCCGTACGAGCTACAAGATATACCATTAGCAAGGATGCTACATCATACACAGCCGCGTAGCACATACACATTCGCCGCCATTTTACAACACTAACTTACACAATGCGGAAGTACACATCTAAACTAACGGCTTCCCCTCGCGCACGCTGCCTACACACTGCACACATTGCTGACAATTACACCTCAGCTCCACAACAGTGTAAACCTACATTATATGCTGCAGCAACATCAAAACAGATTGTCAGCTCTTCAGCACAATGCTTCCTGCATATATTACTTCCAAATAGGTAAAGTATATTCATTTATTAATGTATTAATTATTTCATTAGCATACACCAAACAGCATTACCTGCCTTACAATTTTATTGCCGTCATTTTTTGACGGCCAAGTCACTAGTCACCTATAATAGTTAATAGATGTAAGTAATGCCTGCGCAATGCGTTCTGCACAGGAGTTACTCACATGCTAATTGCCGACACTGAGGGTGAATCACGCAACTGAGCATGTGCACTGCAGCTGTGTATGCGCAGTTGCAGCATTTGCACACATGCACAGCATAGCTGGAGAGAGGGAGAGAGGCAGATATTGAGGGAGGAAGAGAGAGAGAGAAAGAAAGAAAGGGAGGGAGAGGAAGAGAGGGAGGCAGAGAGAAGGGGAGGGAGAGAGGGAGGGAGAGATAGAAAGGGATGGGAGAGATAGATAGATAGAGAGAGAGAGAGAGAGAGAGGGAGGGAGGGAAGCAGAGAGAGGGGGAGGGAGAGAGAGAAAGAGGGGAGAGGAAGGGAGGGGGATTCAAGGAGGGGAAAAGAGGGAGAGAGGGAGGCAGAGAGGAAGGTAGAGAGAGAAAGGGAGAGAGAGTAAGGGAGGGGAGAGAGTAATTGAGAGAGGGGGAAGAGAGACAGAGAGCATACAGAGCACAGAGAGAAGGCACAAAGAGAGGGCACAGAGAGAGAGAGGGCAGAGAGAGAGGGCACAGAGAGAGAGGGTGCAGGGAGAGGGGGCACAGAGAGAGACAGCAGACAGAGAGAGAGACAGCACACAGAGAGAGAGAGAGAGCACACAGAGAGACAGAGGGTGCATGGAGAGGGTGCACAGAGATAGGGAGAGGTCACACAGAGAAAGGGAGAGGGAACACAGAGACAGCACAAACAATTGAACATACCATTTATGACAGGCAAGTTACTAGTATCATATAGTGTAAACCATTTCTGCCACATATAACTAACAAATAGTGCATATCACATCACATAGTAACCCCAACATTCACTATAAGAAAACAATATGCCAAAATCCTTAAAGCAAGTTTCCTGTCCATTGCATTAGACTTTTGATCTTAGTAAACAGACGTGTTAGGGTCCCAAATAACAGGGTTGCTTGTGGGGTTCAGGTGAGTTCCACCCTGGCCCCCAAATCAGTCATGACACTCTCCATTAACTGTTATCTACTATCCCACAAACTATCATGCTTGCCCAAATGCTGCTCTTCAGACAACTCACAAATCCCTCCAAGCAAACTTCTCTACCGCCAGCTGCTATTCACCTCTACTTTCATCTATAATATCTGACCATGCTCCCTAGTATAGGATCCAACATTTCACATTTGGGTCACTCATTTAGAATTGAAGCCCCATCTTCAGCATCCAAACCAATGATGTCAATTGGTTTTCCCAAGTCAAGGCAAAAAGGCAAGCAGGCAAGGAAAAGAAGAACCAACAATGAATTTCTCTGGATTGTCCTTAGAAGCCCACTAGAGGAAGGGGCCTGATGAGTCTGAGGGGGGCACAGTAGGCTGTGTAGGCATGGGTCTTGGTGGGGGCCATACACTACAAAAAAAATGATCATACAGTTGGGGGGCAGAGACGGACTCCCGTAGAAGCATGGGCAGTGATGCATTGCACCACATGCACCATCGATATCTCAGTCACTGAGTGGAAACAATGTTACATAGTTACATAGTTCCATAGTAATTGAGGTTGAAAAAAGAGATTCAGTCCATCAAGTTCAATCTTGTCATAATGTATTGTACTACAGTTGCCCTCTTAGCATCATTTTGGTCCTTACAGAACATGCCAGTTGAAGGTAGCAGAAAATATTGTGTTTACTGGAGGATATTAAAACTCTTATAAAACAGTGAAATATTAAATAATTTCAAACATTTAAATATTTTCTTTCATTTGGGTTCCAGTGCTCCATTTCATGATGTAGACCAGAATTGATGTATTCCATGTTCCTTCAACGTATACTTGACTCTACCACACAACCTGGAATGTTAAAGTACTTATGTTCACATGTCATTATATAATGCATATATTAAGTAGTACGGCCATGTGCTAGGGATGCAATTCAAATACATGAGCACTAAATTAAGGCATTGAAACATGTTTGCCATAAGAGTGGACTTGGGTCACAGCTGTGAAAGATGGCAGACTGCATGAACAGGAAGAACAGGTATAGTTCTAGAAGCTGATGATATGTTGCTCTGGGGGCTTTATACTTGTAAGTGAAATATAAATATGTGATACAATTAAGTAACCTAGTTAAAATATTTACTAACTGGCACAAATCGCATACTAATTATATAACACAAACACTGACTACTCAGCAATGATTTACTTTAGAAAAACATGCTAGTTAATTTTCTTAACAGCAAAAAAAGAATGCATTCTACAATTACATTTTGGGCAGTAGGGAATACTAAAAAGTGTAAGCAGTACTTAAAAATGGTGTGTGCATTTCTTGTAATACATAACAAAATGTGCACAAACAGAGATTAGACCAGTGATGTTTCTTTCCAGGCCCAAGAGGCCCAAGCCTGTAGCAGTACATTCTCAGGGGAAGCAGGCTGCATGAAGTTGACGATGCAATGCCATGGAATAGCGTATATGCATGCACAGAAACATCTATTAAAAGTGACAGTTATTCCTGTAAGCATACCTTATATATATATATATATATATATATATATATATATATATACTATATATATATATATATACACACACATACACACACACACAAGTCCCTTGTCCGTCAAAGATCACGGTATAATATTGTCTTAAAAATTGTGTCTTCTGTCTGTTTGTGCTACCTCTCTCTGCCCCCTCTACCTCTCTCTGCCCCCTCTACCTCTCTCTGCCCCCCCTACCTCTCTCTGCCCCCTCTACCTCTCTCTGTGCCCTCTCAATGTGCATCGAACATGTGCAACTTGCAATTTTGCAAGCATTGCACACAAACTTGCAGTACTTTCTATTAGTGATTATATATATATATATATATATATATATATATATATATATATATATATATATATATATATATATATATATATATATACACATACACTTACAATTACATATACAGGTATGTAGTAATCTTATACTTGAAATATAGCAAGGGAAAATAATTATTAGTAACTACACAGTGATGATGCACACATCTGAATTGGCCTAGGGTAGCATCAAATCTAAATTTGCCTACTACCATTGTTTCTTCTATATCCCACAAACATCTTCTTTTTGCTCTTAAGCAACTTGAATTTCAATGTCTGTTTTTTTCTGTTTTTGTTTAGCCTTTCTCCAGTTCTCTTAAATATGCGTTTTTTCCATCCCTCTCTGATTCATAACATGAAAACGGATTCAGTTCCAAAACATCTTGCAAATAGTGTGTTTTTAATTTAGGATTCTTCTTTGGCAAACTCCAGGACTGGGAAATGTTTAGTTGTTTCAGATTGCATAAATAACTTTTAGTTTACTCTCCTTAAAAACTAGAGGCTGTTCTTCCAATTGCATTAAAAAGTACAGACTTCTTAAAGAACTACTGTGATCATGTTATACAATTTATTGTTTAAAGAAATACACTTGAAAGTATACAACAAATTTTATAATGTCAATAAAAATAATACAGTTTCTAACATATTACCTTTTATATGTGTTACGACATGGGACCAGTTGGACCAGCACGCTCTGGAACTCCTACTGGTTAGGTCCTCATGTCGGTAAGTTTGTCCTCAGTATAACAGAAAACAAGATTTCTCTTCATAAATATAGGAATTATAATCAAAACTACTTACCTGAAAAATCTAAATACAGCTCTCACACATGTATTTGGGGGATAGGTGAACATTTTATAAGGAAGCGACCAATTAATAAATTATAAATTAAACTAAAAGTCAACATTTCACCATTCCAACATGACTTTCCCTCACCCTAAGTATCCTCCAATCAGTTGGGATAACCAGGAGGAAGCTACTTTCAACAGAGAAAGCTATGGGGTTGTGGTGGCTCTTGGCAAGTCTGGTCTCCTTATCTTAATCCTGTGAATGAGACACATCTCTCCACTGGGTTGTAAGCACGGGATGGTGTCACCAGAAGTTGGCAAGGCAAGAAACTGGGGACCAGTGGTATAGGCCCAGGGAGTAGGGGAATCAGGCATGAGATAAGTAAGT
The DNA here is from genome assembly GCA_027410445.1 of Discoglossus pictus. NCBI lineage: Eukaryota > Metazoa > Chordata > Amphibia > Anura > Alytidae > Discoglossus > Discoglossus pictus. Next base: position 51,513,153 of record CM050172.1, on the reverse strand, counting down.
GCACAAACCAGCAAACCCCACCACAGCTACACCCTACAAGTAAGCTATCCCTGAGCCTGTCTCACCTCTCTGCTAACCTCCAAACACAGACTAGCAAACACCACCCCAGCTGCACCTACAAGCATGGTATGTACAAACAGCTCTCCACTTCTGCTGCTACCTCTTCTTCATAAAGATTATTATATTCATTTTTGTGATATAATATTTAAGCACCTTAATTTTTCCTTTTGTTTTGTGAAGTTAAGCTTATTCTGGTTCATACTTTTTAATCTGATCCACATCCTGTGAATTCCTTTGCCTAATTAGCCTCCTCCTCACCTAACTCTGCTAACCTCTAAACACAGACCAACAAACACCACCACATCTGCACCCTACAAGCAAGCTATCCCTGACTCTGTCTCACCTCTCTGATAACCTATAAACACACCACAGCTGCACCTTACAAGCAAGATATGTACAATCAGCTCTCCACATCTGCTGCTTCCTCCTCTTCATAAAGAGTATTAAATTCATGTTTGTGATATTATATTTAAGCACATTGTCTTTTTCATGTTGTTTTGTGAATTTAAGCTTTTTCTGATATATCGTTTTTAATCTGATTCACGTTGTGTGACTTCCTTTGCCTAATTACATAGCCTCCTCTCCACCTAATTTATACGTTTGTCTTTTTCAGCTACCCCTGAGCCTGTCTCACCTCTCTACTAACATCTAAACACAGACCAGCAATCTCCTCCCTCGCTGCCCCACTGCCACCCACCCCAGTCCACATTTAATGTATTGAATCACTCAAACTACTTGCACCTGAGCTATCAACTGCACAAGATTACTATCCTTACTTACTCCTCTTAGATTACTCTCCTAGCCACTGTGTTTCCTTTCACTTTCTTCACCTTAAGCTCCAGTGTGACACCATTAACATCTCCCCTTCCCTACTTTCCTCCCCTCTGCTCTGCTCCTACAAGCTCATCCCCTTCCTTACAACTTCATTCATGTTCTAAAGCCCATAAGCAGAAATGCTTCTGTAAGTCCGACACTCATCTCATCTCCCTGCTGCTGGAGTTATATCTCCTAACCCTGACCCCTCACTCAGTGCCACCTATCATTTATTCTACTCAGCCCCAAGGCTATTAACTCTGTCCTTAATCCCTGTGTTTCAGTTTTGCTCCTCTATGTCAAAACTGTACCCTCCACCATTCCATAAACCAATCCTTTGCAAGTTTTTACATATTCTCACCTAAGCAGACTTTAACACCTCCTTCCTGACCCTGCTTTTCCTTGCCTTTTCTTCCCCAGACTTCTGCCTCTTCCATTGCCTTTAGATTGTAAGTAGCAAGTTTCCAGTCTTGTAGGGTGCTTTGGGAAAAAGCACTTTCTACAAAGACTCTAAGCTCAAAATAGAGCCCTCCATTCTCTTCAGTTCTTAATGTTGTATTTTTCCCTGTTCTCTCCCCTTGTACAGCGCTACGGAATATGTTAGTGTGTTACAAATAAATAATAATAATAATAATAATAATAATAATAATAATAAACTAGAAATCCAGGTTAAAATCTAGCAAAGTGTTAATAGCACTAGTAACAACAGAGAAAAAGGACACTAATGTATCTAGCATTCATCCTCATGCATCTTTACACATCTTGAAAGGATTAAGTCTGGACTAATTGTTAAAACTTAACTTTTATTACATCATAAAATATCCTTACAGAAAAAAACAGAAAAACGAGGCATAAAACTTAAACAATGAAAGAAAAAAAATAAGTCTACAGGCTATCTCCGTACGCACTGTGAAAATCACATATAATAGTTGTTAAACTACGAATCGTTGTCACGCTTACGAGCCTCGCATAGCGAGGCAAGCCATTTGCAGCCCAAAGGGCCACAACTGCGAGCATTGCATAGCCTTCCGAGCTCGGAGCACTGAGCCGATGAGCGACAAAGGCGCTCATCGGCTGCGAGCCTCGCTTAGCGAGGCGAGCAGTTGAGGCATTGAAACTTGGAGCAACGCACTCATCGTCACGAGGTGAGCAGTTGAGGCATTGGGACTACACAACACCGAACCGCGCAAAACACTGACCGGTGAATACCCCTTTTACCCGGGAACGTACAAGGTACAAAATACACTATTAGAATGGATGGAAAATGCTCGCAAGCTGCGTAACACCTAGACAATCGCTGCCATTTTACAACACTAACTTGCAACTAATAACATTACGAATCTAAAATGACGCTTTACCCGACTAAAGCAATGGTTTGGCCTCGCGCACGCAGCCTATTTATACTGCACAATTGGCACATCTCTGACACTTTCTCATCAGGGCAGCAACAGTCCAACTGTACATTGTATGCTGCAGGAAAATCAAAAGAGATTGTTAGCTCTTCAGGATATTGATTGCTGGATATATTAATTACAAATAAGGAAACTATATACATTTATTAAGTAATTAATTCTAATAAAAATAAAATAAATAAATAATAATATATATATATATATATATATATATATATATATATATATATATATATATATATATATATATATATTGTGATGGTGTGTCACCAGAGGGCAGTAGGGAGCCCTTCAAGACTTCTCCCCAGGAGTGAAATGGTTAAGAAGATCCTTAAAAAGCTTGGCTGTGGCTGCAATCAAGACCTACGGCTGTCTCCAGGTGGAGAGCTGTTTGACAGTGCTGGAGTGTTGAAGTGTGTAGGGCAGCAGTCAGAGGCCGCACTGAGAACTAATGGGCCAAAGCCAGAAGTTTTGAAGAGAAAGCATGCGGATAAGAGGAACAGAAAGTCCCTGAAGGTGATGACCGAAGGAGCGATCTGCTTTGGAAAGAGAGGTCGGAGATACAGAGCCTGAGAGAGAGGTGAGAGAGAAAGCCACCTCTGCTACCGATGTTTGGACTGTATGTTTGCACTCCTACGTAAGACAGTAAGGGAAACTACAGTTTAGTTATGCAGGGCTTCAATGAGAAGCTAGAGTTTTATTTCTGCCTTCAGTTTTATGTTGTATGCTGTCAAAACAACCAGTAAAGTGTGGTTAAATATTTAAAGAGCTCCTGCGTCCTACATTTTATTGAAAAACCAGGCACGGATCCTGAGAGTGACAGTGAATCTGTCACAATATATATATATATATATATATATATATATATACTGTATATATATATATACTGTATATATCTATATATCTATATATATATATATATATATATATATATATCAAAATACTCTACATAGCATATTTTACACTGCCGTTACTTTATGAATACATTAATGCTTCTCACTTCCTAATACATTGGCGCTCAGTGTGAGGCTCGCAATGAGCGCCGAAGGTCCTCAGAGTAGCAAAAGTTTTACATTGTGTGGCAAACAGCATTGCCATGGCTTCAAATTTTATTTCCCCGTCATTTTTGACGGGCAAGTCGCTAGTATAATATATCAGTGTTAATGTTGTCCTTTAATAAATTACATTCAGATACTATCTTATCTGTAGAATTATAACAACGTATCAAAAAATCTATCCCTTCTTTCATGATTAAAGGAATAGTAAGCTCCTATAACTTGCTCTGCTACATCTGGCAGAGTAAGTTATGTTATAATTTTAAAAAAACTTGTCTTTTATGTTTTTCGTAGTTGATTGATTTATTTTGCACTTTATCACATATATAATTGTCAGCAATGTGGGTTATTGCTAATGCTTGCGGGCTCGCATAGCAACCCCAAAGGCGCTCCTTGCGCTGGTGGAGATGAGCGTCTATGACTCCCAATGTGGACCCTCACGAAGCGGAGGTGGAGGCTCTACGGAGCCTCGCACGCGGTTACAAACACCCACACAAGAGGCACATTTTAGCAAAATACATATAACACGCAATCACTATATATGGCCTTCCACAGAAAATACGAACCGCGGGACTTAGAACAGAAAATTTGAGATGTGGGACTTAGAAAAAAAAACATTACAACCTCGCAAAAATACGACCTTAACGGCTGAACCGCGCGCACCTGAAAACATTAAAAACACAATAAATACACACAAAAAATACATAAAAAGCTTACCCACAGCAAAAGCTTACACAGGACCTCTGCAAGTGAAGTTACACCTCAATTTAAGTCCAAATTCACGAGTTTAGACACACGAAAATCCCCTACACGACAAAAATGGCCGCCGAAAAAAAACGAAAACGAGGCTACAGGACCCTAAAGACGCAAAACACCACCAAGCACATACAGCTTTTCAAAAAAGCCATACGAGGTACAAGATACACTCTTACCAAGGACGCAACATCATCCACAGCCGCGTACCACATACACATTCGCCGCCATTTTAAATACACACAAAAAATACATAAAAAGCTTACCCACAGGGGGGCACCCAGGACCTCTGCAAGTGAAGTTACACCTCAATTTAAGTTCAAATCCCTGAGTTTAGACACACGAAAATCCACATACAGCTTTTCAAAAAAGCCATACGAGGTATAAGATACACTCTTAACTAGGACGCTACATCCACAGCCGAGTACCACTCATTAGCCTTCATTTTACAACACTAACTTACACAATGCGGAAGTACACAGCTACCCTAACGGCTTTCCCTTACGCACGCAGCCTATTTACACTACACACTGCACACATTGCTGACACTTACACCTCAGCTACACAACAGTGTAAACCTACATTATATGCTGCAGCAACATCAAAACAGATTGTCAGCTCTTCAGCACAATGCTTCCTGCATATATTACTTTCAAATAGGTAAAGTATATTCATGTATTATTTCATTAGCATACAAAAACAAATATACACCCAAAAAAAAAAACACTCACAATAAACACAAAACCCATTCACCGCGCTACTCACAACGAGCGCCAACGCTGCTCATAGCACACAAAGCCTTGCAATAAGTGCAAAAAGCAGATCACCGCCGACAAAACAATAACAGCAAAAGCGCCTATCAGAAAAATACAACAGACTCGCAATAAGCGCCGAAGGATCTCGGACCACCAACAAAATGAATGTATCGACCAGACAGCATTACCTGCCTTCCAATTTTATTGCCGTCATTTTTTGACGGGCAAGTCGCTAATTATTATTAAATTTGTTTACAATAACTCACATGCCCCCAGGCTCAGCGCCCACAAGCCTAATGTGTGTGCCTTCATTGCAGCCAATATCATTGCTGCCATAACTCTTATTTCAATGGGGAAGTATCATCCAATGAGATACTTCCCCATTGCGCATGCGCAGTACCCCATTTTTGAATGCTGAGAGTGCAACTAGCATCCCGGACGCTGCAGTGACAGGTAGAGAGCTGATCACAGCCTCTGCCTGTCTATTTTGATTGTGCCTAGTTAGATTGTGCCTTGATCCCCCCTCCTGATTCCCCCCTCGGCATTCTCTTGATCCCTCACTCCGATTTCTCCCCCCCTGATCTACTCTCATGATCCCCCCTCTCTTGACCCCCCCCTCTCCCTCTTGTTCTCCCCTTCTGAATCCCCCCCACCCTCTGGATCCTCCCACCCTTGAACCATTCTCCTGATTTCCCCGCTGCCCCTCTTGATCCACACTGCCCCTCCTGATCCACCCTCTTGATTCTCCCCCGCCCCCCGGCACCTCTTGATCCCCCTCTGCTGATTCTCCCTTGGCCCTTCCTACCTCTCCAGCAGCACGCCACTGCACTGTATCCTTCGCTTGCAACGTGTCTGCTCTCAGGCATTGAATAGCTAGTGTGAATAACTAGTGTGTGAAGTTATTGTAGAATATAGTGATATCTTTTTTATCGGACAAACATATTCATATGTTTGTCCAATAAAAAAGCTATCAATATATACTGCAATACTCTGATTATTCATTTAGATTACTTGACACTCACATATAGATATAAAAACACACACGTACATTATGTAAATAAACATATATATATATATGATATATATATATATATATATATATATATATATATATATATACATAGTTATGAAGAGCGAGATAGCCGTGCGTGTAAAGTAATCTAGAAGAATAATCAGAGTATTGTTGAGTATAGTAATACCTTTTTTAATGGACACACATATTCATATGTTTGTCCAATAAAAAAGGTATCAATATATACTGCACTACTCAGAATATTCATCTATATATACATACATACACACATATATACAGACAAACAGATATATAAAGATATATGAAGAGGAGAAAAATTAAAATAAAAGATAATATGTAGACCCATATAGTCTTATAAACATGCACATACTTTGATATAATTGTATTTTTATGTTTTTTTACATGCAGAACACACTACTCTGAATCAGGCTGTGGCAGCTGCAGTTTATTGATTTTGCTACTTCCTACTTACTAAACAAAATCCAGCCTCTTTCCATGATGACACTGGAATGCTGGGCACACCCCCTGTCATTCACCAACAGTTCCATTGAGTCTATGCATACACACGCCTGCAATCTGATTGGTGTTAATCAGTTTGGGTGGGTGGAACAACACTGTTTCTGCCTCTGGGCTGTCTACAATCATGTAAACACAATAATCACCATATTTTAAAAAAAATACCATATCTTCCTCAAAAAAACATGTAATTAAAAAAAAATGTATAAGTATTTCAAATTGCCTTTATGAGATGTTTCCACTGGTGTCCTCCAAATTGTGCTAAATTTACTATACCTTTAAGGTTCGTTTTCCAAGGAGCTTAAGCCACAAGCACAGTACCTAACGTCCCTCACATTGATACTTTCATCTTGTATCCATAAATAAATGTAGCCAATTCCTTATAACCATAAAGCATTTAGCGATTCCCATTCCAATGTATAGCCACCCCTCTACTAGGTAATTCTAATATATATTCCTTCAATAAAATGTAATTCTGTAATAGGTTTGTTGGGGGACTTATCCAGCAATTGAATGGAGAGCCTTCACTCATGAGATCCTCTATCACACCCCACTCATTATAATTCCTGTATGTACTTTGTTTAACTGTCCTGTTCTAGGAAGGCTGGGGTATTTCGCTATCACTTCCATGGCCAAATCTAGCTACTAGACTCTACTATCACACTGATTTCATTGAGGCGCTGTGCTTAAATTAGGCATGTAAGCTACAGCATCTGGTCCGATCACAACACTGAGAGGCGGCATGTGATGTCAACAATCATGCAATGGACACGCCCCTAGTGGCCTGAAGTATGTTTCACATTAGCTTCAACAGAGGCCGATGCGGGCAGCAGAGAAGCACCCTTTTATAGGGTAAGTATTTACATGCGTGATAATACCTTTATATATTAACTCTTTCAAGCCTATTGAGTCTCAACATTGAATTTAAGAGTAAAATCACTAGGTCAAACTCAAAATCTATTTTAGCAAAACACTATTATCTTTACCTATGCTCTCATTGTTGCACGACCCTTAAATTCAATCTTTGTTTTCACCACAGTTATTTAATTAAATAAAATTTACTTAAGGTGATTTTAACCCTTCAAGTCACAATTCTAAATATAAATCTCATATCCAATGCATCACATCTAAATCATTAAATAAATTGATTCTCAGTAAGAATTATCATATTAACCATTTATAACCCACATCTACTATTAGAAAAATCAGAATGTAACTTTTGGATCCAAATTCTACACCAGAACCATTCTTGGATAAACCTCATGAAGCTTCACATTCAGTTTCTCCCTCAATAAAGATGTATTAAACATCTTGTGTCATTTGTTATTTACTTCAGAACATTTGTATTATCAGAAATGCTAAATATTTCCCAGCAGAAGAATATCTGATCAAATACTTTTCCTCAGAAGTTATAAGATAAAAAGCACTTAGTTCAACATGAAGTATAAACTCCAAGTTACTTCTGTCAAGATCTTTTGTCATTGTCATTAGCGTTTCATGAAATCAAATTTACTCAATATGATAATTATCATTCAGATCCTGATCTTAAATGGAGGTACTCATCACTTACTTCTTATCAGGTTCTTATTTCTGCGTGATGAGCAAGCCTTCTTATATTCATGTAGATGCCCCCCCTCCCACTGCCAGTTGTAAGCATCAGTCAGCTGGAGTATGAGAACCTGTCAATATTCCAACACATAGCACAATTAATGATTTGTAGATTATGTACAAGTGCATACATGGATATGTGTGCTCAATCTATATCAGGGGTGTCCAAACTCGGTCCTGGAGGGTCACACACGTCTGGATTTGATGATAACCCTCCTGAACACAGGTGAGTAAATCACTTCTTCAGTCATCCTGATTTACTCAAATGTGGACAGAAAGGATATATTCAAATGCAGGCCTGGGTGCGGCCCTCCAGGACCGAGTTTGGACACCCCTGATCTTTGTGCTATGAGCTTGAGTGGGTGCACCCTAAGATGCTGAACAGAAACAATGGAGGAGAATTAAAGGTTATGACAGTGCATCCCATGAAGACATGCAACTTCTTTAAATGGCCACTGTATGATGAAATGTAGGATTGGATAGATAGCCACCAGCACTGCCAATAAACCAATCCAAGTGCTTTCTGAACCACAGAATATCATGAACTCTGTGGATGTGAAATAAGGTGGTAAGTAAACATTCTCCTTTTTATAGTAGAGGTCCTTCGATTATAGGTGTTTAGCAGGCAATTTGTGAATTAGTGGTGTCTTCGGGGCCACTTTGCAATAACAGACTACAAATATTCAGGAGGCAGATTAGTTTCAAGCTCATGCCAGGTCAGAGTGAAAATATCATACATCCTAGCTTGCTTTACTGTTTTTCCTCCTGGTTGATATTTAGTGTGCAGACAGAACCGTGTGAAGAAAAATGCTCATCAAGCCTTATTTGAGATGTGTTTAAAAATTAACTGGGTGAAGAGCACCTTCTAGTAGGTGCCTTGATTCTTCTAATGCCATTTCTATGGACAATAATTCATGATTACCCATAACTTTATTTATTCTTTGAGTGGATTTGCGGGAATAGAAAAATACCACATGAGACCGTACTGCACCTGCTGCTGTATTGAAGACAGCTATCTTTAAGATAAAGGGTTGTGACAGAGCAGGGTGAACAAAAAATGCAGAGGTGAATCATTTTTTTATGGAATTTGAATTCCTGTTGAGCTGCTGGAGTCAATTGGAAGGGAGAGGTAGTGCAATATATTCGGTATCTTAATCAATATGGTAAAGATTGGTGAATTGAAGTAACTACTACACCTCATTTCAGAACTACATGGCTAGCTAGTCTGTTACTGCAGATACTTTACAGGGATCCATGGTGACACCTTAAGAACATATGGTGAATCCTAGAAACTCTATTGTGTCCATTTCAAACACACACTTTTTTAGTCTCCATAGGCTTCTGATGTTCTTCAAGAGAGGGTGCAAGGTAAGAGTATCATATAGGAATATCACAACAGTGTTTTCTAACATACAGTATCTTATAACACAACATAGACCAAGTGCTGAAATGTGGCAGAGGTACAAAAAGGTACTCCAAGGTACTATCACATAATTAGCTAACATATTAAAGGCTTAGGATATATTTTCTTTCATTTTTCAGTTCCCTGTAGAGTGTAATGAGCCATCATTCTTCTCAATATAAGGCCACTGGGAGGAAAGATAGATGTACTAATAAAGCATTTCTTAAAGGACTCCTTAAGTATAATATTTATAATATACTTTATTGAAAAACTTGGTCTCATAAGATACAAATGCTTTATACAGCTAAAATAAACAATTACAGCCTTTAATATTTAACTATTGTATTCCATTTTGTTTGTAAAAGAATTAGCAAACTGTGAGGAGTGGGAGGAGCAGTGGACACAGATAAGATCTGTATTAACTTCTGCTGAAAATGTACTCTTTTCAAAAAACCCTTGACAACAGACTTCAATGGCAAAATAATGCCCTGTGGAATCCCACACTCAGAGTTATCTAAATAGAAGATTTTCTCTAAAAATGTTTATGTTCTTGTTCTGTATTTCTGCTAATCTTGTTATTTTGTTATATATTTTTTACCAAATTAAAGGCGTCTCTCAGTGTCTGTAATTCAGATTCTGCAAGGATAGATGCCAAGTTTTTAATACACAGAAGATAACTGAAATACAGTGTGAAAGGTTCCAGTAGTATCAAGAATGAAATTGAAAATGAAAAATTCATGCTAATAAATTGTGTTTGGAGGTAAACGTGAGGGCCTGGTGAGATCAGTTAATAAAAAATGTTGTAGTCGCTACCAGAGCAGAGGAATTTTTTTTAAAGTAACCACAAATGTATATTTTTCTGCTGTATCAGAGAATATCCACACATCTATTTCATGCTGTAAGCATTAATGGTATGCTAGATAAAATGACACACAACTTGTACATGAATCTTATAAAAAAAATCACTAGAACTGGATTTTGACTGTAAACACAATTTACTTGACAGTGGCACAGTGAAGACGTTATTTTTAGTCACTGTTTTCCCATAGTAAAATTATAAATAATGAACATGCAAATAATACATTCCTTTGCTTTACAGACATTAATCAGTATATTGTTGTAATTTACTCTAAGTTGTTTGACTACTGATGACATCATTATATGTTCATAACCTGTCTAACTCTCAATTGGGTTTCCTCCTCCCACACAGAATACCTTAACAACACTCACAAATCAGACAATATACTTTATGGGAGGATAAACCATTAATTGGCAGCTATAAATAACTTATATATGACTCATGGTCCCAGTAATCTGGAAAATGTGTTGAAATGTAAGCCAAATATTTCCCAGTGTTTCATACATTCATACAGAGCAGTCCAAAAGGCTTAAGAAGCAGGGACCAGCTCCAAACCTATAATGCTTGGTAACACATGACATTCCCTTATGTATTTTTTCAATAAAGGTCTCTCCTACTTTTACTAGAGGAGACATTTTATAAAATATATACCTTCCATGAAATGGATAAATAAAGGGCACCTCTTAATCAACCAAAATACATTTACAAATTCTCCATATATGCGCATGGTATGTGCCCATGGGGCTTAAAGAAATAGCCAACAAATAAAATACATTTTCTACCCTTATCACATCCAGTAAGAAATTATAATTCTCACTTTACCCCAAGCTGCTTGCAGGAACAGGGCCCCAAAATCTGCAGTGGACCTTAATGCTTTGCACCTGCAGCACCTGTAGAAGCTCTGCCCCTACATAAAATAGTAATATTTTGTCCACAAGCTGCTTTTTTAATATGGAGAATGGCAAGGTAAGAGTTCTAGTATGTTCTTAAGTAAAATTCAAGGTCATGTTTATCTCTCTAGTCCAAATTAACTATATAGTGTGTATAATATATATATATATATATATATATATATATATATATATATATATATATATACTAGGGGCTTACAATTTTAAGGCTTTAAATGCTGTTTGCCATACAATGCAAGGCTCTCCCACCGTCTACTTTAATGGCCTCGCAATAAGCGCCGAAGGCTTCTCCTCTCCTTACAGGCCTCGGCCAAATCGCCAAATGCCTCACAAATGAGCTCATTGTGAGCCTCTCCCACTGTCTACTTTATGGGCCTTGCGATGAGCACCTTTGGCGCTCAGGCAGGCCTGGAGCAACCCGCTATTTTCATGCCTTGCAATGATCACCTTTGGCGCTTATAGCAAGCCTCTACCCCTTCTACTTTATGTGCCCTGCAAGGAGCGATCATTGCAGACATTGTTTAATCTGCCACTTTCGTGATTCTCACAAAGCGCCTTTGGCGCTCTTTGCGAGCCACTCCCCACTCTCTGACCCCTGTGTCTGTTTCCCCCCTCTACGTTTCATTTGTTCCCCCTCTCCCTGCCCTGTGTTTTTTCCCCTTATTTCCCTCCTCTGTGTCTCTTTACCCCCCTCTCTCACTCCTGTGTCTCTTTCCACGTCTCCCCCCTCTTCCTCCCCTGTGTCTTTCTGCTCTCTGTCCCTGTTTAAGTCTTGCGTTGTTTGTGATGAGCTCCTTTGGTTCTTATTTTATTATTTTTGCGTCCAAGTGTTACTTGCTTCAGCCTCGTTTTGAGCCTTTTTTCAAAAAGTTATGTCTTTACGGCCGCAATTTTTTTCCTCGCTTAGGCGATTTTCGATCACCGAAAAATGCTTATTAAGCATCAAATTAGCTTGCAGCCTCACTCACAGGCTCCCTACCTCTCCCCCGTGCTGTGTGTGAGGTTGTAACTTACTTTTTTAATTAATTTTCGTTTTCTGTCGGTTTTCCGATTTACGTGCGTGAAAAAAAAATTGTCTGCTAAAATCGTCATTTTGTCAAAGTCTTGCGTGGCTCGTGATCAGCGCCAAAGTGCTACGTGCTTCAGGGGTGAACGCAGCCAGCGCCATGGGCGCATCTAATCTGTTTCCATCCTCTATCGGTGTAGCGTCCTCGACTTAATAACAACCCTGACGGGACAGATGACCCTGAAATTCCACCATTTCTTTCACAAAGTCGGCGCTCATTGCGCATGCGCAACCCCGTAACTTTTAACATAGCGTGATGGACAAGCTTGCAATGTTTCTCCTGTTCAAGGTAGAATTGCCTGGTATTTCGGGGCTGGGTCACTCTTTTGAGTGAGACCAGACTGATATACTTCAGGATATTTCTCCCTGTGAAGGGCACAATTGAACTAAAAGAGTTGCTCTCAGAGTGGATTATCATGTCCATAGAACTAACCTATTAAGGTTAGTTTGTTCTCTGATGAGCACCTCTGACTTAGTTATTTATTACAAGCTTGCAATACAACTATTATATGTGATAGACAACAAGGCAACACATACATTCTGCAATTGATGGAAGACATTTCTAGTAATGCCACCCCTCCTACGTGTACATGGTTATATTTTATTTACAGTGCTATATATTTCCTTAGGAGACAATCAGACATAATTTTGCAATATAATGGGGCACTTGATTACTACCAACACACCCTGTGACTCACTTCAAAACAAGGGGAACGATACCCACCCAAGACAGTTCATCTGGTCTTTCCTCCTGCAAGGGTGTGGTTTGTATCTATGAAAGCTGTATTAAAACAAGCAAAGAATGTATTATAATTACTTAAAACAAATGGGTTACTTTACTCCCGTGATGATATGTATTAGAAGAATTCTGATCAACAGCATTGCATTTGTACAGATTTTACAGGTATGATAAAGAAAGTTTCAGAGGAAAAAAGTCAGTACATAGTGATGTACAGAAGATGAATTATAGAATGATAAGGATTAAAGTGTGGATTGTAGTAAGGGAGAAAGGTAGCTACTAATAACATAGAATATATGGGTAAAAGCAATACGAGGGAGAGTCCACAGAAAGAGATACTAGTGTATAATCAGTATTGAGTGTGCAGTGACTGATTCCAAATTTGAGTGTTCTAGCGTGGTAAGTATGAAACAGCTATGAAAAGGTGTACACGGCAATAGATAGAAGACTATGTAATACACAGTGACAAAATATAATGAGGTGTAATTGCATTAGAATAAGAAGGGGCATGCACTGTTTGAAAAATAGTATGCTGTGACAGATGGCGTGCTTGAGACATCTAGTTGTACTCAGGATGTTTGTTTTTTTACTTTGTATACTATATTCAGTAATGTTTTTTCAATCACCTTTCTACCCACCATAGCATGTTTTGTGCCTGGCCTGAGTACTCTCTCCAGCCTTATTTCACTGTTGACTTAACCAACCTCACATTGACAAACCCCATTAAGGACAGTCTATTGGTGTGTTTTTGGCACTATAAACTAATCCAAATCTTTGTTCTGAAAGTTGCCCGAGATCCTAAATGGATCCCATGTTAAATGGGCTACAGGAAAAAGGTAGTATGTTTTGACCCTCATTTGCATTTCACTACCCAGAATCCTTTAAGGCAGGGGGAGCATAGTTCACTTAAAAAATGTGAGAACATGCTTGAGGGCATTTTTTCTTTCATATTATATAAATAGAGGAAGGTTTTTCAATCATCTTTCTACCAACCTAAGCATACTTAGTGCCTGCCATAAAGTAAATGCAGAGAGTGCTAAGCTAGAGGGAGATTAAGAAAGGTTTAATAGTGACGTAGATGAATATGTAGCATGCAGTGACAGAAGAATTAGCATGCACAGTGACAAATAGAAAAGGAAAACGTATGCAGTGAGTTTGCAGAGGGATTATACAGTACAGAAAAAAGGTGCACTCAGTGACAAACAGAAGAATAGGGAGTATGCAATGACAGGGAAGGTGGAGGAGGGTGTATGCTCTTACAGCTACATCCTTTCATCTACATTCCATTGTTTGCCTTGTTTTTCTGGCAGATCTTCTCTGCACATTTTTGACACACCCTGCATAGTTGCTCATGCCCCACCCTGTGCAGTCCCTGCAGACCACTCTGCTCCAGGCAGAGTGCAAAAAACTCAGTCACTAAAAGAAGAGCTACAGCTGAGTGAATTTTATTGGTCATATATTATCACTAAGCACTGTGTGTATAATATTTGCCTACACACTGTCTTTTGTCTGGTTTTCTATTCAAAATAATGTCCTGTGTCAGGCTGTGCACATCAAGATGCCACGGTTACACACTACCACGTACTTCATACACAAGTTCAATTAGTCCATTGATTGAAATCTTATTCAAATAATCGTTGTACTGAAAAACATTATATTTAGCCTTTAACAGTTACAGGGGCCACTGTAATACCCCAACATTCTAAAATATGATGTAGTCTAACATAAGATAAACAACCATACAATTTATTTTGTGTAAAGGGCCATTTTAAAAATATAGTATTTTGAAAATATGCAGCATGTTTTAGAATGAAAAATAAAATAACACAGCTTATAACATATTACCTTTCACATGCAGTTAATCCATCGTTTTGGTTTTTGATGATCAACTTCCTGAGCTGGGAGGAAACTTTGAATACACAAAAAGTTTTAATCTGCACAATGGCATAGCTGCCAGTTCATTAGGTCTAACTCACTGTTCATTAGTTTGCAAGGATACATCCTTCTGAGAAATTGACAGACAGGAACACCTGATAAAAGAAAATGGATCTCTGCATTAAAGAATAATTAGTTATAAAAGATGAAAATATATAAGCTTTGTTTATTTATTATCATGCTTTTTAAAAGATGCAACAGATCCTTTTAGAATTTCTAAAATTTTCCAAAAACATATATAAAAATGATAAAGTACCTGAAGCTGCAGAGAAAGCAGTGTTTAAAATTACTTAAATTACCAAAAACTCACAACAGTCCAAACTTAAGAATTAGCAAAGCAAATTAGTCAAGAAAAGATTGTTGGAGCTATAAAGAGCTTAAAAAATATTAAATCTCCAGGCCCGGATGGTTACAGTAATATCTACTATAAAAAATACCAAAAAGTATTGATCCCAAAAGTCCATAATCTATTACTAGCATTGCAAAAATAGTACCAAACCCTACATATAATTTGTAGTATAAAGGCACATATGATCTTATCGCATAAAACAGGGAAATATCCATCCCATACAGAGAACTATAGGTCGATATCCTTCATAAGTTCCGATGTGAACATACTATATACACCAAAATTATAGCTATGAAAATTACTAAAATAATATGAACAATTCTACATGTAACTCAAGTAGGCTTCATACAGGGAAGGCAAGCCCCTCACAATGTACTCAGGATTATTACTGTATATACTCAAGTATAAGCCGACTCGAGTATAAGCCGAGGTACCTATTTTACCACAAAATACTGGTAAAACTTAGTGAATATAAGCCGAGGGTGGGAAATGTGCTGCCCCCTGTGTCCCTCTTGTGCCCTCTGTGTCCCCCTCTAGTGTGCCCTCTGTGCCCCTTTCTTGTGTCCCCCCTCTCTCTCCCCTGTGTCTCTCACAAGCATTTTCTTTAATTTGTAATAGTGTATTTTGTATTTCGTACGTTCCTGTGTGAAAGTGCTATGCATTTGGCAGTGTTTTGCACGGTCCTTGGTCGTGTAGCCAAATTTTCTTTTTTTTTTACAGCCATTTTTTTTCTCGCTTAGGCGAAACTCGTCCAAATGCACGTGTTCAACCTCACTCCCAGACGTCCTGGATGTTCCCCCGTGCTGTGTGTGTGATGTTTTTGTTGTGATTTTTTTCTGTATTTAGTGTGTTTTTATTGTTTCTTGGTTTTCGCGGTTCAGCCGTTAACCTCGTATTTTTCCTATCTTGTATTTTATTTTGTCAACTGCTTACAGGCTGGCGATACCGTGTTACTAAGTGTTTGGTGGCTAAGTATTGCATGTTTCATTGCCAACACTGCCTTCAGCGCTCATCGCCTTTGTGCTGCCAGTTGTAGTGCCTTAAGGGCTTGCCTCACTTCGCAAGACTCGCAGAGATGAGCTCCTTTGGCACTCACCGCCTAAGTGCTCTGCGTTAATGGCTTGTTGCCTAACTCGTACGAACCATGAAAATCGTGACAACGTCTCGTAGTTTGACAACTATTATATGTGATACACATATACACAATGGGCCTTCATTCCACTCAATAGAAATACAAGGAGGTGGAAGAAAAGGATGTTCCCTATCCCTGCTTGTATATTCCTTATATATAGAACCCCTAGCCTTTAGCAATTAGAAGACACAATGATATAACTTGCATTAAAGTTTGGGAAAATCAATATAAATTAACACTTTTAGATGGCATTATTTTTGAGCTTTTAAATCCACACATATTGATCCTTAATCTATCGAAATTATTAAACCAATTTAGCTTGTTGTTAAGTCTAAAAATAAACAAAATCTTACAAAATACCAATGAAACTTAGCAATAATACTCAACTTTTATTATGTACAAAACTTCCTTTTAAATTGTTTAATAAAGAAATTATTTACCTAGGTGCAAAATCCAAGCTAACCGACACACCCATTATGATGTTAATTTTCCTCGTTTAATAATAAAAAAATACTAATGAACTTAAACAATGAACTAAATTCTATATTTCGCTACAAAGATATATTCATTGTTACTTTTACTATATTTATTTAAAAGGTTGCTATTAGTGTTTCTCCAAAAATTCTGGAAAAATTCAAAAGCTTTTCACATTTTTTTTCTTGAATTTCAAATTAGCTAGAATTAATAAAAATACACTCCATCCAAATACATAAAACTTTTGGTGGAATATCAGCTCCAAATATAAAACACAATTATTTAGCAAAAATATTTATACTGAAAAACTGATACAATGGCACTACTGTAAACCATCATTAAAAGGCTAAACCGCATAAAATATAGATACCAATCAATGATAACCTCTACTTATGGGATAAATATAAAAATACATATAAACTGACACAACCACAATCTGCCCTAATAGCTCAAAATAAAGATTTTAGTCCAGGAATGTGAATTAGCCGATTTTAAGATGGCAACAAAATAGTATTTAATGCTTATTTCATATTATGTTGTTGTTGTTCAATCGTTTCTGACTCTCAGTTACCCTATGGACCACAGCACACAGGCATCTGTCAGCCACTATCCATTTGAGCTCCCTCAAATTTATGTTCATGGTTTCAATTATCTCATCTATCAATCCCCACCTCTGTTGCCCCTTCTTTATATGCCTTCAATCTTTCATTCTCTAGGGAATCCTATCTTCTCATGATATGGTCAAAATATGTGATTTTTAACATCATGATTATACCTTCCAGTGAGCAGTTTGACTTGATTTCCTGTAGTATTGATTGATTTGATCCAAGGGAATCTAAGCAGTTTTCTCCAACACTACAAAATTCAATGGGTCAATTCTATGGCACTCAGGATGCACTCACATCCTTAAGTTACTTCTGGGAATACCATAATTCTAATGATGGGGACTGTTATGATCTGATTCTTCAGTCAGGCTTGATAAGGCTGTTGTGGCCAAAACTACTCAGCAGACCTTTCGGGTTCTTTTAATCCCCTCACCAAGACAGCTGATATCTCTTAAATGCCCTTACTTAGATGTAGTATTTAAGAATATGAACACAGGCTCAGCATTAAAAAATATCTTCTTTGCTTCATTACAGGTCTAATAGAGGTGTATTTAAACTTAACTTATAACATTCTGCAACAGTCTGTAAATCTTCTGTATTTTATATAAATTGCCAATAGTTATTGACAATGTTTCATATGCAAGGCATACAGGACTAGGACAGCTATCATCTCTGGCATTCAGACACATATATATCTTCCAGATATCTTATTTCATATATATATTAATTTTCTCAGAGTCACTGATAGCTGGGTTACCTCCCTTTTCTCCTATTAGAAGTATCACAGACTGCATTCAGATGGGCTTTTCCTCAGAGACACACATTACCAACAAACTGAATTTCAACTGACAGCTACAGACTGACAACACAACATTCTAAATTATTTAACACTTCATGATCCAAACATGCAACATACAGTATCCAACATTACAAGTCAAGCAACGAAACATACAGTAATTAACATACATAGGTTAATCAACTAAACATAAAAACATATTTAATAACCATAACAATTACTGAACCCAAAGGATGGTCAGGGGAATTATGGCAGGGATCATTACTGAAAGTGTAATATCTTTACTTTTAAATAGCTTGTCCACACCTGTCAAAACTTTCCTCCCAGAAGCGAACATCTTTTAATTTCATGGCTGCAGTCATCATCTAGAGGAGATCTTGGAGCCTGGGAAAACAAATCTGTCATTACACCCAATTCTTCCCCACCTATTTGTCAAGAACTGAGATTTCTGTGTTCCATGAGCTTCATCTTTTTAACGTTGAACGAGAGGCCATCTTTTGCTCTTCTTTCCCCCCTTAACAATAGATGCTTTAATTGCTCCTAACTTTGAACCATCAAAGTAGTACCATTCTTTATTACTTAGATGCATATCAAAAAAATTCAATCTTTATTTGTAAATTTTTTAACAATATTTTAAATGTACAAATAAATATAGAATTTTGAAAACTTAGTATGTGGCAATAACAATTAAAATAAAGGCTGCATAAAAGGTGTTTCTGTACAACCTCAGTTGGTTGTTCAAGGATTCCTAAATAGGATCCATAGGAACATTTTTTTTTGGGGTTCATATTTCTCCCAGCAATATTGATTCGTGCTTTGGATTTGTCCATTCCAGCCTTATGGATGAAGTATGCTGTGTATAAGTTGAATAAATAAGGTGACAATATACAACCTTGTCACACTCCTTTCCCAATCTTGAAAAATTTGGTTATTTCATGTTCAGTTCTGGCTTTGTCTTTTTGGTTCACATACAGATTCCTAAGGAGCCAGATGAGATGGTCTGAGATGGTATCCCAGTCTCTTTAGGAACTTGCCACATTTTTTTTTGTGATCCACACAGTCATAGGATTTAGAATATCATATGAAGCAGAACTTTTTCTGGAACTCTCTTGCTTTCTCTATTATCCAGCAGACATTGGGAAATGATCTCTTGTGCCTCTGCCTCTGTAAAACCCAGCTTGTACTGGTAGTTTGCGATCCATATATTGTTGGAGCCAAGCTTGAAGGATCTTAAGTATTACCTTTCTGGCATGTGAAATGAGTTAAATTGTTCCATAATTGGAACATTCTTTGGTGCTGTCTTTTTTTGGGGATTGCATAGCTACATAGTTACATAGTAATTTAGGTTGAAAAAATACTTTAGTCCATGAAATTCAACCTTTTTAGATGTCCTCTGGTCTGCAATACGAAGATTTATTGTTAATTTATCCAAGACAAACAGAAAAAAGAACCCAGTGAAACTTTGCCATCTATCGAATCCGCTGCCACCATCTCCTTTAGAATTCCACAGATTAACCACATTTACTGTAAAGAACCCTTTTCTTTCTTTAAGGTGAAATCTTTTTACTTCTAGTCTCAAATATGTCCCCTTGTCAGTTGAAAACCTCTTGACACAAAAAGTTCCCTTGACAAAGCCTTGTATTGACCCTGTATATATTTATATAAGGTAATCATATCCCCTCTTAGACGCCTTTTTTCTAGAGTTAATAAGTTTAATTTTGTTAGTCTTTCTTCATAACTTAGCCCCTCCATTCCCTTTATTAGCTTTGTTGCCCTTCTCTGTACCTTTTCCAGCTCTAAAATGTTATTTTTATGTAGTGGTGACCAAAATTGTACTCCATATTCCAAATGAGTGCGCACTAGGGATTTGTATAGCGGCAGAATTATATTGGCTTCCCTTGCTTCTATACCCTTCTTAATACATGCTAACATTTTACTTGTCTTTGCAGATGCTGCTTGGCATTGAGAACTGTTCCCTAGGCGGTTGTGCACAAGTACTCCCAAATCCCTTTCAATATCTGAAACCCCTAGATTTGCTCCATTAAAATTATAAATTGCATGGGTATTTTACCTTCCCAGATGCATAACTTTACATTTATTCATATTAAATCTCATCTGCCACTTAGATGCCCAATCTCCTAATTTATGCAAATTCCCTTTGGAGGGAAAGTACATCATTTTCCGATTTAATTACCTTGCACAACTTTGTGTCAACAGCAAAAATGGAGACACCACACTCCGATTCCACTTCCAAGTCATTAATAAGTATGTTAAAAAGGAGGGGACCTAATACTGAACCCAGAGGAACTCCACTTACCACATCAGTCCAATCAGAGTATGTTCCATTTAAAACAACCCTTTGCTTCCTGTCTTTTAGCCAGCTCTCAATCCATAAGCAAATATTTATGGCAATTCCTGTATCCCTTAGTTTGCTCAATAGTCTCCCATGTGGCACTGTATCAAAAGCCTTTGCAAAATCCAAATAGACTATATCCACTGAGTTGCTTTGATCCAAGTTCCTACTAACCTCCTCATAGAAGCTAATTAGGTTTGTTTGACATGACCTATCCTTCATAAATCCATGTTGGCTCCTCCTTATAATCCTGTTTGAATAGACATATTCCTGTATATTATCCCTTATTGACCCTTCTAAAAGCTTTCCCACTACCGAAGTGAGACTCACTGGTCTATTATTCCCCGGATTTGCTCTTGCTCCCTTCTTAAATATAGGTATCACCTCTGCCTTTTCCAGTCATCTGGTAGAGACCCTGTGTTGAGTGAATCTTGAAAATTTAGATATAATGGTTTTGCTATTACAGAGCCCAGTTCCCTCAGTACCCTTGGATGTATTCCATCAGGACCTGGGGTTTTATTAACATTTATTTTTCTAACCTCTTTTGGATTTCTTACTGCATTAACCAGTTATTTGGTGAAGGTAGTGTAGCCCCATTTTGTTGCAGTGACCCAACCACTGGTACCTCCCTTGTGTATATTATATTTGGGTGTTTATGGCATACTCCTGCCAAACATTTTTTAGAATTTGCTGCTCCGCTATTTAACTCTACCCACAATCATTCAACATTACCACTCGTTCCACCATAAATATCTTCTCTGACTATCGGCTTAAATTCAGGCTTAACATACAGACAAATCCCTCCTCCTCTTTTACCATTGCCCCTATCTTTCCTAAATAGGTTATAACCATCCAAATTAACAGTCCAGTCTTGAGATTCATCCCACCATTTTTAAAAAAATGCCTATTAAATCCTATTTCTCATTAACTGCTAATAATTCTAACTCCCATTTTTCCTGGCAAGCTTCTGGCATTAGCGAGCATACACCTTATGTTATGAGTCTATAGTTCTGAAGTGCCTGCCACTGTACTTGAGTTACTTAGCAATAACTCCCTATTGACTGTACTAACCCTCCCCATCTCCTTCCCCATGACTAGTTAATAAGTTCCTTACCCCCTTTATACTTTCTACCCCATTACTTCTATCTCGTCCCTCCCCCCACCTACTAGTTTAAAAACTCCCCCAGCCTTTCTTCCATCCTACCCCCTAGCACAAAATCTCTCTCATCATTAAGGTGCAATCCATCCCTACTGTAGAGATTGCACCCAAGTGAGAAATCAGCCCAGTGCTCAAAAAAAAACAAACCCCTCCTTAGTGCACCACATTTTTAGCCCCCATTAACCTCCCTAAGCTCCTTCTGCCTCCCTGGGCTAGCACGTGGCACTGGTAGTATCTCAGAAAATACTACCTTGGAGGTCCTTGCCTTCAGCTTATTACCTAGTTCTATAACATCATTCATGAGAACACTCCATCTTCCACTAACTTTGTCACTGGTACCAATATGTACCAAGACCGCCAGTTCATTTCCAGCCCCTCCAAATAATTTATCTACCAGATCCACAACATGCCGGACCTGAGCACCCGGGAGACAGCAAACTGTTCGATTGCTAGGATCTGAGTGACAAATCACCCTGTCTACCTTCTTAATAATAGAGTCCCCAACCACCAGAACCTGACTGTTGCTCTGCCTATTCTGCCCTCCCACTCCTCCAGTAGAACTGTTCTCTCGATATAGACATGACCATTTTCAGTCTGCTGGCCACTGTTAAGTTTCTAACTTTGCTGAATAAGGAAAGCATCACTTTCACAGCATCATCTTTTGAATAGTTCAAATGGGATTCCATCACTTTTTGCAGCCTTATATCAGCATTGCTTCCTAGGGCCAAATTCACTTCACTCTCCAAGATCTCTGGTGCCAGCTCATCTGACAAATTATTGAGGTTGAAACACAACAAAAGGAAAGAAAGGAACACCTGATAAATAGAGGAGTAAATACACTCTATCGAGAATTAGGGAGTAAACTTCAAGGCCAAAACTAAAATATAGCTTCCAATAATAAATTAAAAAAACATATACATAAAATATAGAAAAACATTGATTAAAACAAGTAAAAACAGAATAGTCCCACTAGATGCACATCTCTTTATAGGACAATGGATAATATATATCTCTAAGGGAGACAATCTCCCAAATAATCAAAAACTCAGATTGTCCTATTGATAAATATACGTTTATGTCTAGGGATAGTTATCCCACACCATTTCCTCATAAAGGGTAGAAAATATGTACATGGAATGGGCATTACCTATCCTGTTATGTGACAGAGTTTGGATTAGGACCCATCACTTTCCCTCTATTCTACCTACAAATAGCTATCTATAGTGATACATATAGTATATATGTGCTTGTTTGGGTGAAAATATCATTGACAATGATCAAAATATTAAACACAATTAAATATATCTTCAGCATATATGGCATTAAATCACCCCTTCTAAGTCTTATATACATGTATGTTATAGATAACAATAGCCCTATTCAGTGTTATATATAGTTATTTAAAGATATCTGTCTCTTCTTTTAATTAATGATGACATAATTCTTAACTGATAAGTCGCTATTATAATTATTCAGATCTTTATATGAGCACACACAGATTGGATATATATATAGTACTTACATTTATATTCTACAGTAGAGCTTAGAAGTTCCAAATATTCTATGTACTAGCTATAATTACAATACTATTATCTTGGCATATAAGAACTGGGCATTAAGTTATCAAGAAGTAACAATTATGCAATAACAGAGTTACATTGTTATTGTTCTACGGCGTTCCGAGCAGTGTGTTCTGGCTTGTGATGGCAGCCTAGATGGGGACCAGGAGTCGACCAACGCACACGTTTCACAAGGCAGCATTTTCTTGGGTCCTGATTGCCACAGGAGGGAGGTATCTTTTATACAAGTATTAATTAGTTGTTTAACCCTTTGTCAGTTGATTCTTTTTTTACAGATCTCCAGGAAAAAAAATATTTCTCCTAAAACTGTGAAAGAATAGATGACATTTTGGTATCAGAATTACATTGATTCTATCATCAAAAGGACTCCATCATCATCTTGGAAAGAATGCTTTGCTGAATTCACCAACGAAAGTAGTAGTGTGTTTAAACAGGAGATGTTGATATATCAGGTACTTAAGACCAAGATAAATATATATCCTAATTAAATGTAGGATTAGGTGCAATCATGTTGAATTAAATGTCTGACCTTCATGAACTTAGAAAAAATAAACGTTGTATCTTAAGTCAATTGATTAAATATATGACGGCAATCAGATGTGTATGTTTTAAAAGTTGTTTAGCTATTAATATACATATGGAATTGTAAGGTAGCTAATGTTGTTTTCTGTGTACTACTGTAATATAGAAATCAAATCAAATAGAGGAGTAAATACACTCTATCGAGAATTAGGGAGTAAACTTCAAGGCCAAAACTAAAATATAGCTTCCAATAATAAATAAAAAAAACATATACATAAAATATAGAAAAACATTGATTAAAACAAGTAAAAACAGAATAGTCCCACTAGATGCACATCTCTTTATAGGACAATGGATAATATATATCTCTAAGGGAGACAATCTCCCAAATAATCAAAAACTCAGATTGTCCTATTGATAAATATACGTTTATGTCTAGGGATAGTTATCCCACACCATTTCCTCATAAAGGGTAGAAAATATGTACATGGAATGGGCATTACCTATCCTGATATGTGACAGAGTTTGGATTAGGACCCATCACTTTCCCTCTATTCTACCTACAAATAGCTATCTATAGTGATACATATATTATATATGTGCTTGTTTGGGTGAAAATATCATTGACAATGATCAAAATATTAAACACAATTAAATATATCTTCAGCATATATGGCATTAAATCACCCCTTCTAAGTCTTATATACATGTATGTTATAGATAACAATAGCCCTATTCAGTGTTATATATAGTTATTTAAAGATATCTGTCTCTTCTTTTAATTAATGATGACATAATTCTTAACTGATAAGTCGCTATTATAATTATTCAGATCTCTATATGAGCACACACAGATTGGATATATATATAGTACTTACATTTATATTCTACAGTAGAGCTTAGAAGTTCCAAATATTCTATGTACTAGCTATAATTACAATACTATTATCTTGGCATATAAGAACTGGGCATTAAGTTATCAAGAAGTAACAATTATGCAATAACAGAGTTACATTGTTATTGTTCTACGGCGTTCCGAGCAGTGTGTTCTGGCTTGTGATGGCAGCCTAGATGGGGACCAGGAGTCGACCAACGCACACGTTTCACAAGGCAGCATTTTCTTGGGTCCTAATTGCCACAGGAGGGAGGTATCTTTTATACAAGTATTAATTAGTTGTTTAACCCTTTGTCAGTTGATTCTTTTTTTACAGATCTCCAGGAAAAAATATATTTCTCCTAAAACTGTGAAAGAATAGATGACATTTTGGTATCAGAATTACATTGATTCTATCATCAAAAGGACTCCATCATCATCTTGGAAAGAATGCTTTGCTGAATTCACCAACGAAAGTAGTAGTGTGTTTAAACAGGAGATGTTGATATATCAGGTACTTAAGACCAAGATAAATATATATCCTAATTAAATGTAGGATTAGGTGCAATCATGTTGAATTAAATGTCTGACCTTCATGAACTTAGAAAAAATAAACGTTGTATCTTAAGTCAATTGATTAAATATATGACGGCAATCAGATGTGTATGTTTTAAAAGTTGTTTAGCTATTAATATACATATGGAATTGTAAGGTAGCTAATGTTGTTTTCTGTGTACTACTGTAATATAGAAATCAAATTAATAAATTAATGTACGTATTTTTATGCATTGTGTTGAAGAGCTGGCAATCTGTGTTGATGTTGCAGCAGCATTAGTGGTGTGGAGGTGCTGTGTAAGCGTGATGAATGTGTGCAGCCGAAACCGTTAACGTAACTGTGTACTTGCGCATTATCCTAAAATGGCGGATAATGTGTGGTATGCGTCTTAGCGGATTATCGGTACGTGTTTTCCGTGGTGATAGTGCTGTTGCCTGGTTTTCGTTTTGTTCGTGCGTCATTTTTTCTGCGGCGCTCATTGCCAAAGTACTACGGTTTAACGGCTCGCCACGCTGTGCGAGGCTCGCCGGGCAATGATCGCCTGCGGCGCTCATTGCTCAGCCCTGCGGCACTCATTGCCAAAGTACTACGGTTTAACGTCTCGCCTCGCTGTGCGAGGCTCGCCCGGCAATGATCACCTGCAGCGCTCATCGCTCAGTACTATGGTTTAACAGTAAATATGGTCAAACGGTCAAATGACGGTCACTAAAAATTAAATGTAGCGAAATATGTTTGCCACACAACATGACGCTACATTTGTCCCTTTTTTTTTTTCTTAAAATAAATACAATTTTAATTTTTTAAATTTTTTTTTTTTTGTAACTTCCAACTTATATTTCACATCAAATGCGTTGGTTTAGGCTGGAAATCCGATGTTGCGCGAGACAAAGTTGTTAAATCTGTGTTAATGCGTAAATCTGTAATTGTGTTTCGTAAAATGTACTCACTACTGTCTTTTTACTCATTGCGCGGTTAATCCGCATCCTTTATCTCGTTGTTTTTCAAAGACATACATCCGTATCTCGTTGTTTTTCAAAGACATACGTCTGTGACTGTGTTTTACGCAGTTCGTAGTAGTATAGCCTCGTTTTCATTTTTTTCGGCGGCCATTTTTTTCTCGCTTAGCCGATTTTCGATCTTTGTAACTCGGCTAAATCAATCTAAATTGCAGTTCCAACTCACTTCCAGACGTCCTGCCTGGTTCCCCATGCTGTAAGTGACCTTTGTTTTATTTTTTAGTGTGTATTTAGTGTTTTTTTTACTGTTTTTGTTTCTCCGCTTATCTCGTAATTTTTTTCACCTCGTATTTTTTTTCTAAGTGCTACGGTTTAACGGCTCGCCTTGCTACGCCTGCGGCACTCATTGCCAAAGTGCTACGATTTAACATAACGGCTCGCCTCGCTACGCGAGGCTCGCCTGCAATGAGCGCCTGCGGTGCTCATTGCCAAAGTGCTATGATTTAACGGCTCGCCTCTCTGCGCGAGGCTCGCCTGGTCCCCACTAGATGACACGGCCTGCTAAGTCGTACGCACTACGCGACAGAGCGGTTTAACTGCTCGCCTCGCTGCGCGAGGCTCGCCGGGCGATGAGCGCCTGCGGCGCTCATCGCTAAGTCATACGCACTACGCAACGCATCGTGACGACGAATCGTAGTTAGACAATTATAATATGTGATATTTACAATGAATTGCAAGTTTAAATTTTATATAAAGAACTATATTTGTTTTTATTATTTGTTTATTATTTGTATTATCTTGGTCTTCACCTAGTAACAAAATATAATTAAGTGAGTTTATTGTGGACGAATAATGTCTCAAATTCATCTTATACGGTATATATGTGTCAGTGTCAATTATTCCTTTTATCATTGATCATAGCCTATTGAGGATATCTCGTCGCTTTCAAATTTGAAAATATATTAATTCTGTATTTATGCCTATATTTATTTTTATTGTGTTGTTCTATTTATCTCTGTGATAGTGAGGAGGGTATACCATTTGTGATTAATTTTACCATCAACATTTGTGTGTGTAATAAAAATTGAAAACCACCGTGTTTTACATTTGACTATAATATTAATATTGAATGATAATTGTGTAATAAAATATCCTGAATGAAAATACTACTGAATCTATATCATATTGTTTGTATTACTAATATTAAATAGTAAAAGTGTGATAAAATAATACTGCCTTCCCCGATGATAAATATATCATTGATATATTGTAGCCGGAGGGATATTTGGTCGGGATATATCAAGTTTTTTTTCATTGAAAACGATTTCCCTCTCCCACCAGCCCAGATATATGTTGGCGTAGTTGGGGGCACATGCCACGAGTCTGTAGGAAGAAGTTATTGAACAAAAAATTGTTGTGTCTCCGTATAAATTTCAGAAGTCTGATTAGGAATTCATTCTTCAGATGGTTGGTCATTGGTTCCATTTGTTAAAAATATTCTACCGTCGAGCAGCCATTTTTATGATTAATTGAGGTGTATAACCCTTTAACATCACATGTTGCCAATAATCTAGATTCTTGTAAAGTAATGTCAGTTAGTTTATTTAAGTTCTGATAATATGGTTGTAATCTGGTATCTAGATATTTACTAACTCTATCGCAGATACTGCCATTTCCGGAGACAATCAGTCTCCCAGGTGGGTTACCTTGTTTGTATGTACTTTAGGTAAAAAGTAGAGAGTAGCGATCCATGGGATAGTCACATGGAGATACAAAAACTATTTGCTTGTAATCAGATTATCAGATTTAGCCTCCATTAGTATTTTCATGTAGAGTTTCATGAAATCATTGGTTGGATCACCTAATTTATAACAGTTCTCATTCTTGAGTTGTCTGTCAGCTTCTTCCATATACAGATCTGTAAACCATAACACAATATTTCCTTCTTTATCTGAGGGTTTAAACTGAACATCATTCCATTCCATCATCTCTTTTACAGGTTTTTTTTCCTGGTACGTGATATTATGACTTCCAATAGGTCTGCTATTACC
Source organism: Discoglossus pictus (assembly GCA_027410445.1). NCBI lineage: Eukaryota > Metazoa > Chordata > Amphibia > Anura > Alytidae > Discoglossus > Discoglossus pictus. The sequence goes on along the minus strand of CM050172.1, from coordinate 51,484,829 downwards.
ATTCTCACATACATCTCCACCGTTGGATAACTTGTTAATAGAGGAAAACATGTTGTGGGTTTTTTCAGTTGATCAACCATCTTTCTTTCTTTACAGTGTCAACAGTTTCAGACAGTTCTTAGTTAGTGCAAGTCTTTATATATTTTAAACTCTATTAATAAGTTGTGTGGAAAAGTGTTTTTTGATCAACAATTTGTTGGAGAATAGTATCAGAGATTAAACATCTTAGCAGGTAAAAAGATAAACCTTTTCTTAAAATTCTCTTTTTCAACCAGGTCTTCTTCTGTGGTGGTCAATTGTTCTTTAGATATCACCATTTCTGTCTGTCCCTGAGGCTTCTCGATTGGGATAACTCCAGAAGATCTTCTTGTGTTTTTAGTTCCCCTCGATTGACTGGGTCTTGATGAGGTATACAGTTCTCTCGTAAATTTCTTCTTGTCGGGGGCCCACATTCCAGATCTAAAAAATTATAATGGGATGTCTCTCTGTATTGGTTATCTTGATGTGACTTCACTGTTTCTTCACCAGTCACAGAGGTGTGCAGCTCTGAGGATGTACCTGATTTGTCTTAATTTGTGATCTTTTGTCTTTTTTTTTTTTTTTTTTTTTTTTATTCTTTAAAAAAAACATACAAAACATATACATACATTTCATCTCTTATTGCTCTCAATTATAAATACATTATAATGAACATTGTTGGAATAGCAGAGAAGAGGGATAGCATCTTTTAAATGTAAAGTGATCCTCCCACGTTTTTAAACCTCTGAATGCTTATTCTAATACGTCCCCACCGCTTATGGAAGGATCTACCAACTTTTCCACAACCCTTCCAACAGTAAAGGGAAATCTGGTAAACGAACATATTCATAATAACAGGGCCTATATACTTCTTTTATATTGATTTAAGGTATAGCTCCCTGTATAAATTATTTATAAAAGGTTTTTTATTGATCTTACATCGCTTTCCCCTTCTATCCTCTCCATTTCTAACCCTTTTCTATTTTTTTTTTTTTTTTTTTTTTTTTTTATCACATAACATACATGCAATTACCCAACAAATACAAGCAACCAGGTTCAACATAGTGGTCCACAATCGAAATAGACATATCTATAGACACAGTATACCAATATTTAATTCTAACGAAGGTAAATAGTAGGAAATATTTCCTTTATCTCTGGACTATTTGACAGCGTTTGTAACTCTATCAGTCATAGTAGACATCGACTTCAATTATATCTTTTTCCATGTTCCCCATTAATATTCTTCCATATACTGCTCCCAGATAGTCCAATTAAAAGTGTTTATTTTCTTGGACTGTTCATCTGTATTTTCTTTCATCAGATCTTTATTGTAATTGATTTTATTAATAATCTCTTTCCACTTAGGAATTTCCAATTTGTTCCAATATTTAACTACCATTGCTTTAATGATCAATAATATGTGAGATATCAAGAATTTATTACTGGGGAAGTATGTATCTATCCCTATATGGAATAATATCAACTCCGGGGAACACGGGCATCTTGTCCCTGCAATTATTGTCAGATATCCACAACATTCTTCCCAGAATTCCCTTATCTTATCGCATTCCCACCACATATGTTGTGTATTGCCTTCTTTACCACAACCTTTCCAGCATAATGATGATTGTTGGGAATCAAACTTTTTCATAGTTGTTGGTACTATATACCACTTTTGTGTTAATTTAAAATACAATTCTCTATACATGGAGTTAATAGAAGATTTCTTTATTATCCTTAGAGCCCTTAACCATTCTTGCTCGTTATAGTCTATATTAAGGTTATATTCCCAGTCTTTTATACTCTTAGTTTTCTCAAATTTCATAAGTTTAATCCTACTTTTGCTAATTTTTGATACCAGATGATTCACCTGACCTCTAATCATAATTGCTTCCAAGTCGTACAATTTATCTATTTTATCATATATAAATCCCTTTTGTTTCATTTTTCCTAGCAATATTCCATAATTTATCCATGAGAAGGATTTTGTTACTCCTTTCTCCTGAAGTTCCCTTTGCTTTAATAGACTGCCTGCTGGGTATAAATCAGCTATATACATAATTGATGCTTTTTTCAATAAATTTATTTCTAAATTAAATGATTCATCTCTTAATATATCTATAGGTGTGGTAGCGGAAGGTATATGGAATAACTCTGCTCTGATTTTACTTTTCCCCCAGAATTTTATAATAGATCTTATACCTTCTGGTAATTTATCCCATATTGTTTCTTTTCCATTAAATTTCCCCAGCAATGTTCTTATTGGGGTAATTCCCACTAGATCTTCCTCAATAGTTTTCCATCCTATTATCCTATGTTGTAAGTTCATATTAATTATGTGAGATATTGCTATATTTTCGCTGATCCTTTTCATATCTGGAGATCCCATGCCTCCCAGATCAAACTTTCTATTTGTTATAGTTTTTTTAACTCTCACTTTTTTCCCTGCATAAACAAATTTGTCTATTATTTGCTGTATTATTTTAATGATATATTCCGGGACTTTCTCCGGGACACAACTCATTAAATATGTTATTTTAGGGACAATACTCATATTAACTATGGCTATTCTTGCCGACCAGGAGAATCTTGTTAAATTCCATTCATATAGCAGTATTCTAATCTGTTTTAATATTTCTGTTATATTATTTGCTATAATTTTATTATTTTGGAAGCTAAATTTAATACCTAAATGAGTGACATATTTAGTATTCCAATTAAACGCATATAGTTTTTTTAATTTATTTAATGTATCTTGCTCTATATATTTATGTATAATATCTGATTTCAGAGGATTTATTTTGAAATAAGAAACTCTACCAAAGTCTGTTAGCAATTGTTGTAAACTAGCACAAGAACCTATTGGATCTGTTAATGTTAACATGATATCGTCCGCAAATAACATTATTTTGTAATCATTATTACCTATTTTTATACCTTTGATATTTTCAGCTTTCCTTATTAATGATGCTAATGGTTCCATAAATAACAAAAAAAGCAGTGGGGAAAGGGGGCATCCCTGTCGTGTTCCGTTGCTGATTCCAAACTTCTCTGTTTCGAAGTTTGTACCTGCAATATAGGCTGTTGTATCCTTATAAATAGCTTTAATTGTTTTAGAAGCAAAATTTGTGAACCCAAACTTTTGTAATACTGCGTTCATGAATTCCCAACTAACCCTGTCGAATGCTTTTTCTGCATCCAATGACAGGATTAGTGTGGGGATCCTTTTTTTCCGAATGGAGAACATTAGATCAATTAAACGTCTGGTGTTATCTGATGCCTGACGGCCTTGTACAAAGCCCGATTGATCAAAATGTATCAACTTTGGAATAATTTTATTTAATCTATTAGCCATGATTTTTGTGTATATTTTTAGATCTATATTAATAAGGGAAATAGGGCGATAACTAGTTACTTCTTCTGGATTTTTCCCTGGTTTTAAAATGTTAATTATTTTAGCTTCTGATAGTTCTGACGGCATTTTTCCATGATCTTTAATCTCATTAAACATATTTTGCAAATGTTCACCAATTTCATTTTGAAACATTTTAAAATATAAATGATCAAAGCCGTCTGGACCTGGGGCTTTGTTAACTTTTGCTTTATTAATTACTTCCTTTATTTCTTTCAAAGAAATATCTTGATCTAAGAATCTTTGATCTTCTTCTTGTAACTTTGGTAGAGTTACTTCGCCCAAAAATGTATTTATCTCTTCTTTACTAGGTTTTTTAAATGTGGAATTACTATTTAGATTGTATAATGAACTATAAAACATCTTCATAATATCGCATATTTTATCAGGGTGAGTGTATAAAACATTGTCTGGACCTCTTAAACTATATATTTTATTTTGATTTTTTTGTCTTTTTAGTTTATTGGCCAGATATTTACCTGTTTTATTACCCATTAGAAAATTGGTTTGTTGGAATTTCCATATCAGAGAATCAACCTGATTTTGTAGTATTTTATTTATTTGGGCTTTCTTTTTAGCAATCAGCTCTGATCTTTTCACAGATGGGTTCACTCTATTTTCTCTTGTTAGTTTCTCCAAATCTATATACAATAGTCTCATGGGTTTCCCCCTTTCCCTATGCATTACTGCTGTCCGTGATATCATTTGGCCTCTTATAATGGATTTATATGCGCACCAAAGCATGGATGGTGAGTCTACAGTATTTTTATTAATTTTAAAAAATTCGTTTGTTTCCTTTTTTAAGAATTCCATAGTTTGTTCATTCTTAAATAGGAAAGGGTCTAACTTCCATTTTTTTTTATTTTTGCTTCTATTTTCTTCTTTTAAATTCATACAGACCATTGAATGATCTGACCATGTAGCAGTTGTTATTTCTATATCCTTAATTTGTCTTATTGTGTTTATATCTGTTAACAAATAATCTAATCTTGAGTAGGATTTAAAACGATTTGAAAAAAATGTATAGTCCCTCTCATATGGATGTAGTAGTCTCCATGCGTCAAAAAGGTCATCATTTGATACTATTTTTCCAAAGTCTTTAGACGTTTTTTTAATCTGATTCTCTGAGTTTTTTTTATTGTTCCTATTCTGTCTGTTAACGGATCTAGCACCATATTAAAATCCCCTCCAATTATTAATTGTCCCTTTCTAATTTGTTTTATTTCTTTCAAAATCTTTTTGAGATATCTAATTTGTTTTACATTCGGAAGGTATACATTAGCTATTGTCATATTTTCTCCATTTATTTTGCCACACCAAATTATATATCTTCCTAGGGGATCAATAATTTTAGCTTCCTCATAGACTTCTATATTGTGACTAAAACAGATTGATACTCCTCTAGATTTTTTATTGTATGTTGAATCTATTTTAATATTAAAGTTTTTATTATTTACATAATGTGATCTTTTGTCTTGATTGTGAGACCAATCAAATATCCTACCATTTTCAAAGTCCACTGTGTCCCTATTAAATTTCGATCTCTTTTGGCTTACGAACTCCCGTTCTTTTTTATCTAAGTCTGTAAGTATTCTGTGGTATACCTTTTGAATTCTTCCATAGATTCAAACTGTTTCAAGTTTTTGTTTAATGCAACTATACATTTATCTAATTCCTTCTGAATCTCAGCTTCATAATTGAATAACAGTGTTAGAAGTGTTTTGGAACAATCCATCAATGCCCGTTCCCAGCTATCTTTGTTATGATCGATATGAAAATTAAACGAGGGGAACATTTTTACTCGTAAGCTCCTAGGGCTACATTTTGGTAAAATACTTGTTGTGCATTGTTTTGTTCCAAAAGGAGCTAACCTGCTTTTTAACAGGCGTTCCAATCTATTTAATCCACCCATCCAATCATTTTCTTACTCAACTTCATTAAATTGGTTAAATGTCTTATCAATTTCCTCCATTCTCCTATTGTATCGTTGCCTATAGTCCAAATCAATATCTAAATTGATCCTAATTGAATAATTAATTATCTTGATTAGTTTAATACCTCATAAATAGCTAAATACTTATATATAAAATTGTGAAGAATTATCTTGATTGTACTATAAATAATACAATGTAATCTCATCCAGAGACAATCACATATAATAGTTGAAAAACTGCCAGACGTCGTCATGCTTTGCGAGGTGCGTACGAGTTTTTTTTATAGAATAATTGAGAGGGGACCCTCAAATTATTTTGTTTTGGGACCCTCTATTCACAAGCTCCACCACTGCTTCCTGGTTCTAAAACCAGACTAAATTAATTAACCACCGTAGCTTAGGAAAATCTTCACATTATTGTAAAGTATGCAACAAACTAAACAGCTATGTAAGTCACAGATAAAAAAAGCATTGCCAGAGAAAGCCTTAATTTTAGCTGATCCTGCAAGTCTTGGTAGCTGCCATGACACAACAAGGCTTGCAAGCATATGTACAAGCTGCTTCTACTGAGCATGTGGTTACAAATACTAAAATATTATCTGAATCCACCAATAAGTCAGCAAACCCCCTTCTCCCTCCTTGCACTCCATAGTAAAAATCAGCAGAACACTTCAACTCAGCCTCCAAGCCAGCAAGTACTTCTGACGACACAAGCACTGAATCCTTCAGATACAACCACTGTCTACTAAAGTTTTGCCTAAAAAATGGTTTTATGCGTCCAACATATACATCTGTCTATATTGTTATTTTGTTACAATGTTCATTCACAAATTAAGTTTTTCCATACCTTTTCAGATAATGTTCTAATTTCATTAAGTAAACACTCATAGAAAATAGTACCAGATCTGATGGCAGATAAGAAGCAATAGGTCTCTCTAATCTGCACATTCTATATACTCTAAATAAAAAGCTTTGTATTTGTAATGCCTCACTACAGGCATCCAACATGCATACACCAGACATGCTTCAAATGTTTACTTAAAATGTCCCTATTGCTTCATTGGATATCTGTTCTACTCTACTAGCCTTTCTGTAAAGCAATACATGTGCACATTGCACCCAAAGGTTCTCTACTTAACAAGTTAAAGAATCCAAGTTATTGCTTAGCACATTCTTTAAGTATAGACTTAAATACTGTAACATTTTTACCTTCAAATGTGATTGGACGGAATGAATGTTTCCAATGCAACTCCCTAAATGGCAAATATTCAACAATGAATAAGGAATGTGGCATTTCTGCTTTGCAATAAAAGCTGTGAGTTCCAAAACCGGTTGGGCCAATAATTAATACTAAGGGTACATGAGTGAGCAACTACTCAGTTATGTCTGGAATTTATTTTAGAAATATCTCAGGTCTCCAAGTAATTTATAAAAAATATATTCTGTCACTTGTTTGGTCCCCTTTACAACATGTTGTAAAGTACAGTCAACTCTATAGTTAAACACACAGACTTAGTTAGTTGAAGACTAGAAATTACACTGAATACTTGTATGTGTCTTTCTAGAAATATAATCAAAATCAAAAGAAATAACATAGTAACTGAGTAACTGATCTTGATTGATCTCCTCTTATCCTTGTATTGTGTGAACTGATTGTTGATCTTGAGGAATTCAAACAAACCCCTCATGTAAACATTATCAATTGGAGATTTCTAATCCCACAAACTGTAGATCAGATTGTTGCTTGGATTAATATCCTACCTCTGCCAGTAGACTTACATAACCTTTTTGTTCAAGGCAGATCACAAAGACTAATGGTAAACTTCCAAAGTTTAATGTAAGAAAATGCCATTAATTTGATACAGTACCAGTTAGCTCCTCCCACTTAAAAGTTATTTATTGAATTTGCTGTCACAACTTCATTTGTAGTGATTTGCACAATTTGACTGTCCTTACTGTCAAGATTCCCTGTCTTCCTTTTAGGTGTAATCTTTTTTCCTTTAACCTCAATTGGTGACATTTTGTCAACCTTTAAAGTTTTGACACTATTATCTTGGTGCTTATCCAATTCTAAATCACTCCTAAATCATTTGTTTTATGCTGCCCTAGGCCCACTCAGATTTGTGCATCTCCCATGTCCCATTTACTACTCCTTCTTTCCCTCGCTAAACCCTCATTTCAAGATAGCCACTAAAAATATACTGTAGATACATATACGAGAGTTAAAAATGGTTCCCCCCGACAAAGCCTTATATTGACCCTGGACATATTTATATAAGGTAATCATATCGTCCTTAGGTGCCTTTTTTCTAGAGAAAATTAGCTTAATTTTGATAAACTTTCTTCATAGTTTAGTCCCTCAATTTCCCTCATTAAAGGACCACAACGCAACGAAAAAATAAATATATGTTTAAAAATTCTGACTATAAGCATAATTAATAAAAAAAAAGTCATACAGCTAGGTTTTAATTAGAAAAAAGTTATGCCTCTGCAGGACCCTGGAGGGATCCATAATACAGTGGCGGAGGTTGTGCGTGTGAGAGAGGTCTTTTCATTTTTGAAGAACTACAGTTCCATCCTTTGATATATGGAGTCTGCTTCTGGGTCATTGAGAGGAAAGGTTTGTGGTGCCAATTTCAATCTTATCCTGTGACCAAACAATGTCTATAGGCTTCTGCCTATTTCCTCCTCCACAGTATTCCCTCCACTTATAACTGCAACCACACACTCATCAGCCAGCTGGATCTGTATCATCCTGAATTCCATACATTGTAACATGTTACATAGTATTTGAGGTTGAATAAAGACTTTTAGTCCATCAAGTTCAACCTTTTTAGATCTCTTCTGATCATTTTAATATGTAGATTATTTGTTAAATATTAATTGATCCAGAGGAAGGCAAACAGAAAAAAAAAAACATTGAAACTTTGCCAATCGTCTTATAAGGGAAAAAAAAAGTAAAATTCCTTCCTGACCCCAGAGACAGGCGATCAAATTTCTCCCTGGATCAATATTCCTTCGCTACTTATATAGTATAATCTTGTATGCCCTTTTTATTCAAAAATATATCTAACCACTTTTTTTTATCCATTCTTTTTATTATTGAAGACAAGTTAACAGTATAACTTTGCATAGAGTAAAAGAAGAAGGAAGAGAACAGGGCAGTCAGATTGTACAGCAACATAATTCCCCAGCATCTTAACGAGGAAACTGAATGCAGTTTTCATAATAATCTTACTGGTACAATACTTCATTATTATCCTGTGCCTTGTCTATCCCTCTATGTCTTCAAACATGGTATTTTTGATTTTTTATTGTCTATCCCTTATCAGGAGATAAGAGTACAGAAACTGAAAAATATCAACATCAACTATGTCGACTTGAAGGGGTAGGGGGGAGAAAAAAAAACGTGGGGGGGGGGTAGGAAATACCTGGCTCACTCTTCCAGTACCGCACCGGCTGAGATTCTATTGGTATGAATGGACCACCATCCTTCGGCAAGAGCTTCATTTCCTACTGTCCTAGTCATATCCCCACCTTAATGCTGTAGGCAAAGGTCAGCCAAGGAGTCCAAATATTTTGGAATAGAAGGACCGTGTTCTGCAGGACATGGGACAGTCTCTTGTTTACCATAACATAGTTCATTTTCAAAATGATCTCTCTGGAGGTCAGTGTTGCAGCTTTCCAGTTTTTTGCAATACAACTTTTGGTGGCGAGAGCCATGGATTGCCATAATTTGTTTTGGCTTTTAGAGAGACTGGGTCCATGAACCCCCAGAAAAAAGGTCTCAATCTCTGGCCCTTATCTTGGTTTCTGTCACTTGTGAGAATAAGTCATTCATCCCTTTTCACACCTTCTGCACTAATAGACACGTCTACCATATATGTAGAAAGTCTCCCCTAGCTTTGCATCCTCTAAAACAGTCCTCGCTAAGACTATTATTAAGCCTGGACATTAGATAGGGAGTATAATAGGTCCTGTGCAAAACTTTGACTGAGGTCTCTAGTAGGCTATATGTGTATGATCCTTTTGTTAAGTTGGTACAAATTTCTCTCCAAGTTGCTCCATCTAGCTCCCTACCTAGGTCTTTCTCCCATTGGAGCATATATTTCTGCTTCTATTCGTTCAGAGAGTCATTCAGAAAAGAATATAGAGACCCAAGAAGGCCTTTGATAGAAGGCAGTTTTGCACTTATAGTCGACCACCAGGAATGTTTAGGGGTCCCATATACCCGGATAATTGAGGATATCCAATGTCTAATTTTTCTGTAATTCCAGAGTTCACTCTCTGGTATGTGATATTTAGGGATAAGGAAGGTGTGGGCCAACAGAGCATCATCTGAAAACCAGGTTCCTGCTCTTTCCAGTGGGCTGCTAAGCCACCATGGTCTAGAAGTGAGGCTAAACGACGTCCCAAATTCCGGAAAAGATCTTACAGACAGTAATGGTGATAGGAGGGGAGCCAAGCCGCCGACCGACCCGGACCGAGCTCAAGCCGATAAAGTTGAAGATATTATAGGATTAGAGTGTGGCTGCCGGGGGCCCGAAGGGGGCACATCCCAGACTACAGTATCCCATGAGTGGGGTCTCATTTGCCAAATTTCCACAAAGGTCCACAGCGGTTGTAGCTTACCCGAGTTGGCTAGTGGAATGAATACGAGTTTTGCCGCTCTCGAATAGAGTCTCAGGTTCGGGCATGAGAGCCCCCCCCTGAGACCTCTGCCGGAACATAGTCTTTCTCTATTTGCGGCGACCTACCTCGATATATAAAATAAAAATAGAGGCTTGGAGTTTATCAAGTTCCTTCATATCTAGCGGTATTGGGAAAGTTCTAAATAAGTACAATATTCTCAGCAGAACCGTCATTTTTACCAAATTTATCCACCCTGTCCAGAAGATATCGTATTTCGCATAGCATCGCATTTCTTCAATTAGTTGTTTAAATAAGGGCGGAAAGTTGGCCTATATATATCCGACAACTTCCTGGTAATTCTAACTCCCAAGCATTTAATAGAGTTTTTGGGCAATTGAAATCTATACTCCGCTTTCAATGCCCCCAGGACTGCATGAGGTATGCCACTTCCCAAGGCCTAAGTCTTTTCGACATTGATTTGTAGGCCCGTCAGGGCGACGAATCCGCCTAGGGTTGACAGCAGGGCGGGAATTGATGTTGCCGGTGTGGCTAGATATTTGTCCGGCAGGATGAATTCCTAGGCCACACTAGGATGGGGGAAACTAGCTGTCATGAACAGAAGGGCCCACTGGACTGTTTGGGGTTCATCACTTATTATATGTGTGGTTAGAAAGTACTAACAACTTGCTTAACAGTTATATCTGGGGTATACCAATGGTTAAATCATTTGAAAGAATTTGTATGGCCCTGCAATCGGCCACGTGTGAAGGCTCTGGCTTTATTCATGAAGGGGGAAGCTAGTTTTATGGCTCTGTAAGAGGAGAGAAAACGTGTAATGAGAAGAAAGCCATGTGGGTGAGGGGGGTAGCAAGCTATGGCCTAGGAGGATTGGCTGGAACTGGGGGAAGGTCTTTTGGTGTTTTTTGTAATTTCTCTGTGTTCTATATATCTCTGTAACAATAAAGAAGTGGCCAGTCTGACTTTGGACACACTAAAGAAAAGGTTGTGTCAGAGAATTGGGACTAAAACCAGGGTCCTAGGAGGCTGCATTGAGTGAACCCTTGATCCAGCAAGAGCTGGAGCTGGAAATCAGTTACATGAATCAGCTGGTGGAAGCAGCCCAGGCTAGGACATGGCTCAAGGGAAGGAAGGAGCCCTGCCAAGTGGATGGGGATGATGAAGACACATCCTGACACCAGGAGGCCCCAGAAGCATACAGCTGTTTTGATTATTGTTTGCCCTCAGAGAGTACTGGCTGTGTGAGAGGTGCAGCTCTGGAAGGGGGCACAGAGGACGGTTGGCAGAAGCCAGGCCAAACAGAGAGTCTGGATGGGATTAGCTATGTTCACTGTGCCCTGGGAAGGGACTGTGGGCCTAGCATGGAGCACCAGTTGCTAAAAAATGTCAGAGAGCTAGCCACAGACCAGAGGGCAGGGGAGGTTATGATCCCTGAGATCCTGCCAAACAGAGACACAGCAAATCATTTAAAGAGGGACCACATTCCTTATTGTGTCCCAAAGCAAGGAGAGCTGAAGCACAGTGCCCTGACTGTGGTCCAAGCAGAAGGAGAAATTGAGTCCCATGCCCAGACCATTGCTCCAGGTGAGCAGAGGTACTGTGCCCAGACTGCGGTGCAGGGGAAAGGGGAGCCTCCAGTCCAGACCACCATCATGGATGCTGGGTTCAGACCGGTATGTTCCTCCCTGGAGGCTTTAGTTTATGGGACTCCCAAGGAAAATGTTTCCCCTCAGACATTGAGGAGGAAGAGGAGGACACTGGCCTTTGCTTTTGGGAGGGGAGCTAGTCATGTCACTTTGGGAACTGTCACCTGGACTGTGTACTACCCTGGGACCTGTTGGACTGGGTGAACTAATAGGTTTTAGATGCAGCTACCCAAGGAAATTGTTTTGCCCAATGGATGCGGAGGGAGGGGGCATGTGCCATAGCCCAGGGGAGGCAGATGGCAATTGAGCCGTGGAGGCTATGCCCAATATTGTGTGCCCATTGGAATTAGTAGAATTGTGGACTGTGAGGTAATAACAACTCTTTCACTCGCACAAGTGAGATCAGTGTGGCTAGAAATTTGTCCAGCAGGATGAATTCCTAGGCCACACTAGGATGGGGGAAACTAGCTGTCATGAACAGAAGGGCCCACTAGACTGTTTGGGGTTCATCACTTATTATATGTGTGGTTAGAAAGTACTAACAACTTACTTAACAGTCATATCTGGGGTATACAAATGGTTAAATAATTTGAAATAATTTTTATGGCCCTGCGATTGGCCACGTGTGAAGGCTCTGGCTTTATTCATGAAGGGGGAAGCTAGTTTTATGGCTCTGTAAGAGGAGAGAAAATGTGTAATGAGAAGAAAGCCATGTGGGTGAGGGGGGTAGCAAGCTATGGCCTAGGAGGATTGGCTGGAACTGGGGGAAGGTCTTTTGGTGTTTTGTGTCATTTCTCTGTGTTTTATATATCTCTGTAACTTTGACTTTGGACACACTAAAGAAAAGGTTGTGTCAGTGTCTGCTTGTACTAATCAAAGGTACATTGTGTGTGATTCTTAGATCCTAAGAAAAGGGGTCTGAGGTGCATGTCTCTGCAGTAATGATGCTGTCATCTGAAGTGTCTGCGGGTGTCGAGATCTGAACATACAGTTGCGACCCATAGAGAGAGAGACTTGGGGTGAGCGTAGTCCCCCAAATCTGCTGGTTGTGACAGCTAGTTTCCCCCATCCTAGTGTGGCCTAGGAATTCGTCCTGCCAGACCCCTTTCAATATCAGATACCCCTAGATTTGCCAGGGTATGATTTTGTAAAAGTGCACCAAGTCCATGTGAGCATGCTCAGATATGCAGCCAATCAGCAATGCTGAATGCAGCTAGCATAGATGACTATTAGACTGAGTCCTTTGAGGACGAATGAGCATTTATGCTTGATTTATGGTCCTGCAAAGGAAGAGAGCTTGAGTTGCTGGTCTGTGTGCATGTGTGAGTGAGTGCATGCGATTTACTGGGGCTGGGTGAGCTAATGGGGCAATTCACTGGGGCTGGTAGAGATCACAGGGGAAATTCACTGGGGCTGGGGGAGGTGATGAGGTAAATCACTGAGGCTGGGGGGTTACAGGGACAAATCACTGGGGCTGGGGGATGTATCACCTGGGATGTAGGTAAAACAGTCAGTGAATGAAGGGGCACAGACCTTGTTCTAGGTATTACAGAAATCTAAAGGAAAGCTGCCTACACTGTCCTCAGACCACAAAGCGACAATGTATCCTGCGCAGATCCAACAGAACTACACACCAGTGCCACTTCTAAGACATTATTCCTGCACAGATCCAACAGAACTACACACCAGTCCCACTTCTAAGACATTATTCCTGCACAGATCCAACAGAACTACACACCAGTCCCATTTCTAAGACATTATTCCTGCACAGATCCAACAGAACTACACACCAGTTCCACTTCTAAGACATTATTCTTGCACAGATCCAACAGAACCACACACCAGTGCCACTTCTAAGACATTATTCCTGCACAGATCCAACAGAACTACACACCAATGCCACTTCTAAGACATTATTCCTGCCCAGATCCAACAGAACTACACACTAGTCCCACTTTTACGACATTATTCCTGCACAGATCCAACAGAACTACACACCAGTCCCACTTCTAAGACATTATTCCTGCACAGATCCAACAGAACTACACACCAGTCATACTTCTAAGACATTATTCCTGCACAGATCCAACAGAACTACACACCAGTCCCACTTCTAAGACATTATTCCTGCACAGATCCAACAGAACTACACACCAGTCCCACTTCTAAGACATTATTCCTGCACAGATCCAACAGAACTACACACCAGTCCCACGTCTAAGACATTATTCCTGCACAGATCCAACAGAACTACACACCAGTTCCACTTCTAAGACATTATTCCTGCACAGATCCAACAGAACCACACACCAGTGCCACTTCTAAGACATTATTCCTGCACAGATCCAACAGAACTACACACCAATGCCACTTCTAAGACATTATTCCTGCCCAGATCCAACAGAACTACACACTAGTCCCACTTTTACGACATTATTCCTGCACAGATCCAACAGAACTACACACCAGTCCCACTTCTAAGACATTATTCCTGCACAGATCCAACAGAACTACACACCAGTCCTACTTCTAAGACATTATTCCTGCACAGATCCAACAGAACTACGCACCAGTCCCACTTCTAAGACATTATTCCTGCACAGATCCAACAGAACTACACACCAGTGCCACTTCTAAGACATTATTCCTGCACAGATCCAACAGAACTACACACCAGTCCCACTTCTAAGACATTATTCCTGCACAGATCCAACAGAACTACACACCAGTCCCACTTCTAAGACATTATTCCTGCACAGATCCAACAGAACTACACACCAGTCCCACGTCTAAGACATTATTCCTGCACAGATCCAACAGAACTACACACCAGTTCCACTTCTAAGACATTATTCCTGCACAGATCCAACAGAACCACACACCAGTGCCACTTCTAAGACATTATTCCTGCACAGATCCAACAGAACTACACACCAATGCCACTTCTAAGACATTATTCCTGCCCAGATCCAACAGAACTACACACTAGTCCCACTTTTACGACATTATTCCTGCACAGATCCAACAGAACTACACACCAGTCCCACTTCTAAGACATTATTCCTGCACAGATCCAACAGAACTACACACCAGTCCTACTTCTAAGACATTATTCCTGCACAGATCCAACAGAACTACGCACCAGTCCCACTTCTAAGACATTATTCCTGCACAGATCCAACAGAACTACACACCAGTCCCACTTCTAAGACATTATTCCTGCACAGATCCAACAGAACTACACACCAGTCCCACTTCTAAGACATTATTCCTGCACAGATCCAACAGAACTACACACCAGTGCCACTTCTAAGACATTATTCCTGCACAGATCCAACAGAACTACACACCAGTCCCACTTCTAAGACATTATTCCTGCACAGATCCAACAGAACTACACACCAGTCCCACTTCTAAGACATTATTCCTGCACAGATCCAACAGAACTACACACCAGTCCCACTTCTAAGACATTATTCCTGCACAGATCCAACAGAACTACACACCAGTTCCACTTCTAAGACGTTATTCCTGCACAGATCCAACAGAACCACACACCAGTGCCACTTCTAAGACATTATTCCTGCACAGATCCAACAGAACTACAAACCAATGCCACTTCTAAGACATTATTCCTGCCCAGATCCAACAGAACTACACACTAGTCCCACTTTTACAACATTATTCCTGCACAGATCCAACAGAACTACACACCAGTCCCACTTCTAAGACATTATTCCTGCACAGATCCAACAGAACTACACACCAGTCCTACTTCTAAGACATTATTCCTGCACAGATCCAACAGAACTACACACCAGTCCCACTTCTAAGGTATAATGAAGAAACTTGAAGGAGCTAAATTTACTTCTGCCATCTGTACTTTTATTAATAATATTTTGCATTCAACTGTTATAATTTTTGGGGACAAAGTTACTTTCTTGCCTTACTTATTACTATTGTTTGTATCTGTAACCCTCCCCCATCCTCCTTTTGTTCAAATCTTCCCTTAAGCCCTCCCTATCACACTCTAATAACTTCCTGTATACTAAAGTGTTTCCTCTCTCGGCAGACATTATTCCTGCACAGATCCAACAGAACTACACACCAGTCCCCTCCCACCCTACCCCTCAACCAACCCACCCCTATTTGCTCTAAATGTATTGAATCACACACATTTTTGTCAGCTGATCAATTAGTAACACCTGCTAACTATTCCTAATTTAACCTTTTCACAATGTTCCCTCCTGTTTTCTTCTTCTTAACCTGCTGCCTTTTCCTCAGGCTCTTCCTCTCAACTTATCCATATCATGTCTCCAGCATAACCATCTCACCTTCCATGCTCTCATCTTCTCTTTTATGCTGCCATGATTTACACTCCTTCCTCCACCCATTATCTCCTCCCCCATCTCAAAGTCTCAAGCAGAAACACTTCTGTGAGTCCCATTTTCATCTCCCTTCCTTCTCTCTCCTTCTGGCTTCTGGACACACATTTCCTAACCAAGGGCCTGACCACTAGGGACAGATAACATATTACACACCTGAGCCATTCACCTCACAATGTCACATACCTTCCTACCTAAGTAAACTTTCACTTTCTTCCTCACCCTTGCTATCCCCTATCTGTTCCTCCCCAAGTTTCTGCCTCTTCCATCCCCCTTAGATTGTAAGTAGCGAGTTTTCAATCTTGGAGGGTGCTTAGGAAATAAAGCACTTCCTGCAAAGATTCTAAGCTCAAAACATGGCCCTCCATTTTTTTGCAGTTTTTTAACATTGTATTCTTCCTTGTCCGTATCCCCTGTGCAGTGCTACGGAATATGTTGGCTCGATACAAATAAAGATTAATAATAATAATTATGCATGCTAATTTCAGCTAAGATTTTCAGATGGTGTCAACATTGATAGAAAAAAGTTTGCAAATGCAAAAAAATCAGCAAACTTCAGGCTAATGGTACACTGTTTATTTTGGTATTTTTTCATGCAAACAATTTTTTTCATAAACTACAATGCATTCATAATCCAGCTCACTTGCATCTACCTTTAAGTTTGTTTCCTAGTTCTTTAAAATCATTCTTTAGGACACTCCATCTTCCACTTCCACTTCCACTTACATTGTCATTGGTACCAATATGTACCAAGACCTCCAGTTCATTTCCAGCCCCTCCCAATCATTTGTCCACCCAATCCACAACATGCCGAACCCGAGCACCCGGGAGACAGCAGACTGTTCAATTGCTGGGATAAGGGTGACAAATCACCCTGCCTATCTTCCTAATAATAGAGTCCCCTACCACTAAAACCTTTCTCTTGCTCTACTTAATCTGCCCTCCCACTCCACCTGTAGAACTGTTCTCCCAGCTGTTAGAAGGAACAGCTCTATCTGGCATTGCCATTCCTGAATGGACATCCCCAACAGTTTCACTCAATCTGGCAAATCTGTTTGTGTTCGTCAACTCAGAACTGGCTTGCCTCCTCCTCCTTTAACTGTAACCCAGCTACCTCCCTGGACATCCTCACATCCTCACACAAAACTCATAAACAGAGTCTTCAAAAATTCTAATTTTCTTAAAAAAATGTATGCCCACAGCTTATACAGCTGCTACAATTGTTAATCTGGTACAGACTTGATAAACAAGTAAATGTTTTCTTGAGCTGCCGTGGTCCTTTAATTTTGTTGCCGTTCTCTGTACTACCATGAGCCAGGGGTGAGGGGACCACATTCACCCCAAAACCTCCTGCCTTCTGCTTCAGAAAAAACCCTGGATTGTGAGTTATCTCAGCACCCAGCCTGCCAATTCAGATCAGGAACACCTCCACCAGTCTTGGAGATCAGAATCCATGATTTAATAAATCAGCCCAGCCAATACAGTACAAAAAAATACTGGCTTATTAAAATAATGAAATCTCTTTCCCTTACTCTAACCCCTGGCATAGGCAAGAGCAGAATTCAAGAAAACAAAAACACCTTTTGGCTTACTTTGGCTTAGAGACTGAACTTTCATCAACAGATACATTAACCAGCACAAAAAAAAAAACATCCCACAATAGCTCAACCCTCTTGGGCAAGCAAACTGTATCTAAATTCTAATAACTTGTTTGACCCCCCCCCCCCCCCTACACACACACACTTAATTTTGATTGAAAGACTTGTTTATGTCTGTCATGTTCCCATGGTTTCCAGATGTTTAGCGGGTCTAGAAATGACCTTGTTTTGATTCCACATAGGAGACTATGGAGGGGTGGGGATTATTCCCACTGTGTCACAATACTGAACGTATTGTATTGAGGAATCCCTAGTACTGATACACAGTAATCCATAGAGGAGAGGGCCCAACCAATGGTATCCAGTCCAGCAAGTCCCTCATCTTGACAATTTAAAATGTTGTTGATCAGCTTTTCATGTGTAATTATACCTCATTTTTATGGTAACATTTCTACGTGCTGGGCAATTTTGAATGTAACTGAAACCCTGAAGACAGTGTTGGCTTTCCAGTAGAACTTCATCCTTCAAAACCTCATCCATCTATGTTTTTCCCAATGCTTTCTTAAAATGTCTGTAATCATGTAAGCACCTATAGCCACTCTGGTACTTTTCTTTAAAGCACTTTCTTAAAAGTGAAAAACAATGAGTTATATATGCAAGCTTATTGATAAGCTGTTTGATTTATCTAAGAAGTTGTAATTCCTGATGTAATAGAGGGAATTTCACTCATACTGTTAAAGCAATTATTGATTACTGCAGGCTTCCATCTTTTTAAAGGGCTGCATCTTCTGTCTCATGAGGGTGTGTTCTTGCAAACTAATGAGATTTATATTAGACCTAATTAAAGCAAAAGTAGTATTTGATGTGACATTTCCATTATCCAGACAGAAGCTTCCTATTCATTCAAAGTCTCATCCCACCACAAGAAGTAGATCTTGTGCCAATGAAGTAACACTTTTCTGTGTGGCTTGTAGTCCTACTTCTTTCTGGAGGTTAAAATGTTTGCACGACAGCCTTGATTATTTCAAATAAAGCTAATTATAAAAAATGGCAATGAATTGAAGGTGGTATACATTTTTTACAGTCTCAAAAAATTTGTCCTATTTTCAAGTGTAGTTCCTCAAAAGAATATATTTAAAATATTTCACTACAATGTACATATATTTTATAACATCAAGGGTAAATATCATTTTAACAATTAATCTTTAATAATCTTTTGTCACAACGGCGATATAAAAACAATTAAAAAATCCAGGATTTGGAATATAGAAAGTTTAAAAGTGGGCTACTCCTTTGAGATATATTGTCACCAGTTGTTTATATACTCACATTTGAGGGGCAATAATATGTCTCCCCTGCAGTTATGTGTGTTTTTATAGAACAGAGCTATCCAACTCTTAATTATTTACCCTTTCTGACCATCAATCTCCTTTAGGTCTCAAATGTTAGGTCTCATCCAGGTCTCAAATGTTGACTCCTTTCAAATTTTTCAAACCATATGGATTAATAATGATCTGGTGAACATATTTGAAAATATTACATAATATATCTGGAGCAGGCTTATTGTAAAATTCTTATTATACAATAATCAGATAACAGATGCTAGAAGGAATCCTATCCTGGCTATATACCAGAGTCTATATGTATCTGCACACCCTGCATGAGATCTTTTAGCTTATTCCTCCCATGTAATAATGATATATAAACTGCCTATATTATTTACTAAATACAACAAGGTATATCTGTCCACTCGTGGGACCTCTCATTTGTTTGTTGGTTTAGATTGCATTAATTTGCATACAAATCAATAAGAAGTAGATATCTCTATTTCCTATTAGGAAACAGGAGTCAACTTTCCTGTGCACCAAGAGACCTAAATCATCATCCATACAATTGGGTTAGGACAGGTAGGGTACACTTGCATGCAAGCTAACAGGGGAGACAGACGCTAGCGTGCTCCTTAGTGTGAGGTTGCACGCTGAGTCATCAAAAGCCGGCGCGTTTCGACGTAGCTACACGTCTTCTTCCAGGGGTAAATGGAGCTTACCGTCGGATCTGCATTGTAAGCGATGCCGTCTCCATGGCAACGAATGATTATAACGCGCCTCTGCGCAGTGTGTCACACACTGTCGTCATAACCTCCATATTTGAACAATATTGTCACCTATTCCTATATTGGACACTTCCAATGTGTCCTACAGTATGTTCCAGTATAATCTGATCAGAGACAATATCAAAAGTCTTGGTATTGTAGATCTTACCGATTAATACATAATTGAATTATTTCTGTGATGAGTTTAGTATACTTGTAAAAGTCACACAGGTCATCCGTTATTCTATTGGATAAGGATCATGATTTTTAATGCATCATATTTATACATTATATATATATATATATATAATATATATATATATATATATATATATATATATATATATATATTGTGATCAGGATGGCCGCGTATAGCGGTGGTTTCTTGAAATGAGGGCTGATACGGCTTGGAAGTGCAGCAAATTGGTTTATTTACAGAAAAGAAAATAACGGCTTTAGCAGTAGCTCTGTTTAAATTAACGGAAAACAAACAATTCTGTCTCCGTGAGGTGGGAGAATGCCACCTTGTGGCCAGGTATATACAGTCCTTTAAACTTGGGAGTAGTGCCACCTAGTGGTCAGGAAGTAAACAGTCTCTTTACTGGGGTAGTGCCACCTTGTGGCCAGGAAACTAAACAGTCTCTTTACAGGTGAGGGTCCCAGCGAGATTAGGTCGCCCTCTTCAGCAACCTCTGGGACCCCGCTCCACTCTGGGTCACAGCTCCGCTCTGTGGGACACAGCTCTCCTCTCTAGCTCCTCGCTCTGTGGGACACAGCTCTCCTCTCGGGGACACATCGCTCCTCTCTCGGACACAGCGCTCCACTCTGGGACACAGTGCTCCTCTCTGCGACTCGGCGCTCCTCTCTGGGACACGGCGCTCCTCTCTGGGACACGGCGCTCCTCTCTGGGACACGGCGCTCCTCTCTGGGACACGGTTGCGGGTGAAGCATAGGGCCCGCCCGTCTCTCCCGTATGCTTCACCCCAGGGACCCTTGCATACACAAACTCACTTGTATTCACTTCTCTTTAACTTCACTTCTTCCCTGGGGCATAATATTTCAGCAACAACCGTGCCTAGGCCTTTAAGGCAAAACTCTGCCTGCGAATCCTCACTTATTCCCTTCACTTACTTGGCTTCCTTGTGACTTCTCCTCCTGAGTCTGAAGTCAATCATCCAGCTCATACAACTTGCTGTAGTCCCCGTTCTCCCAGTAACAGTCACTTGGCGATCCTTTACAGGGTAGTTCACAACTTCACTGTATATCCACACCAGATCACCTTCCACTCTGTGCTTGTTCCTCTCAGCAGCACAGCTGCCTAGGGCCTAGTCAGCCCCTCCTCCACCTTTCCATGTCTGCTTTCCAGTCTTTTAAAGGGGAGTTGTTCCAATTAGGAGTTCTTCAGAAGTGTTAACTCCTTCACTTCTGACAAGAACTCACACTCCACTTGCTTGTCATCACTTCCGAGGAGCAAACGATCACACACACCCCCCCTCAGCTCAACAACATTGTGTTGGGCGACATGCCGAGAGGCCGGACATCCGGTAGGGTCGCTCACCACTCAAGAAATCCTCTTTCTGGGCCGTCCGCATCGAGGTAGCAGGCTGCGATCGTGGCCGCCTGTAAATCCATCTTCTCATTTCCTTACTGGTCTGTTGGCCTCCTTCATGTGTGTCGCCTTTATCAGGAAGGAGTGAATCTCTCAACTTTGTAGTGCTGTCCTCGAACAGCCTTGCTTTAAGACTTGGGAGCTTTTCAACTTTTTTTCTCTGAATTATCTCATCAGTTGTTTCAGCAGACCCAATGACAGATACCACATCTGCCCTTAGCTCCTCCTGTCCATCTGCCGTCGTCCCTTTACGGACGATATTTAGGTTAACTCTCCTCTCAATCACAGGCTTGGCTTTATGCAGGGAGTGCTTCAGAAAACGCTCTTTCCAAACTTCTAGTTCTTTATTTTGCTTATGTTCATCCAACTTAACAAATGAGCCATCATCGGGGCACCAACAGGGCTTTTTTTGTTGTTGTTTTGGTACCAGAATTTTAGAGGTTTTCTCAACAGTCTGAGAATCCAGTAGGGGCACAGGGATTTCCTGCTGGATTTCACAAGTAGGATTTACATCTTCACTTACAGGCCTCGAAATGGACTCTGGCTTATCCACCTGGTCCTCCGAATCCACTGTGTGCCAAGCCCTGGGTGGCTCATCAGAACTCTTAGCAGGCTCACTTCCTCCAACTTTAGTTCCTTCTAATACCTCGCCCGTACAAGCCTGTGATGCTTGGGTGGAATTATTTGCATTCCCTTTAGATTTTTCCGCTGGAGCAGAGTCTCTTGTTTTGACTTCTTTTGTATCACTCATGACCAACTTGCGTTCCAAACTGCATGGCTGATACTTTGTTGATTTAATAAGCTGCAAGTCATACCCTTCGCAAGGTGGCCTTGGCAGACGCTTGAAGAAATCATGAATGCTTTCTGCAGGCAGTTCCTTTGCTGCCTCCTCCATCAGATATGTAAATTCTTCTTCTTTACCATCAGCAGGGATGATTTCAGGGAGTTTTTCGTCAAGTGGTGACACATTTTCCGTTGTGCCAATAATTTCAAAGCCCACAGTATTCGTTTCCATAATGTCTACTACATGATGTACAGTTTCTGCTTCTACAGACAGCTTTGTACTTTCTGCCACTGCTTGAAGGATGTGATCAACAGGCTTCTAATGTTCTTCCACCCTCTTTGCCTTGTCGCTTTCCTCTGGCACAGGTGTAGCTTGTCCAGCTTCCTTAAGTGGCGTGTGCTCCAGTTTTGATACAGGAACAGTCTTTTCTAAGGTGTTCACATCGGACACTGGCCTAGCAACACTTTCTAGCTTGTCTCCATTAGACGCCTCTTTGTTACTTTCCCCACTGTCTAAGGTCAACAGTGGTATTCGTCGGGGCTTCTGTCGAAATTGAGAGATGTTCTCCTCTTTATCACTGTGTGGCCGCTCCCACACCACTAATTCGTTCAGCTTAGGCTTTGGGGGACATATCCTCCGCTCCCAAATAGGCATCAATTTCTCATTCCTGTAGGACACTGGGTAGTCCTCGAATGTCGGCTTCCTCCGCCATTCAGGGATATACTCGGGCCTCATTTTACCGTGGGCTTGTCTTTGGAGCCTTACAAAACGCTGTTTCTCCTCCTCTAAGGCCATTCTATCTGCACCAGCAGGCTTTTTGGGGCTCTCAGCGACCTCTTTTGGGCTCTCAGCGACCTCTTTGGGGCTCTCAGCGACCTCTTTGGGGCTCTCAGCGACCTCTTTGGGGCTCTCAGCAATCTCTTTGGCTGGATCGTCCGACTCTGCGGGCTCTCTCTCCGACTCTGCGGGCACTCTCTCCGACTCTGCGGGCACTCTATCTGACTCTGCGGGCACTCTCTCCGACTCTGCCGGCTCTGGGGAGCCTTCTGCGGCCTCACTCGCGGCTCCTGCCGTCTCACTCATGGCACTGCAACTGGTGGCTTTTTCCACTCTCGGTTTCTCCTTGTTTACTACTAGGTGAGGTTTGGTTGGCCTTCCCTTAAAAGGGAAACTGTATCTTATACTTGGCCCGACAAGTATGTCTCTTGGGTAGCGATACGCTTGTCTGGCCAAAAAATTCCAGGGGTGCGCTCTCTGTACTTTCTTTACTCCTATACGATCAATTATTGGGTTTTGTTTGGGCTTTAAACAATGTTTGCAACTCAAACTGTTTGAGTGCTTTACACTCTGTGTTTTGTTAATCAATGGATCATTTTAATAGTATATAAATAAAATGGAAAAAAACGCTGTAAAGTGTTGACTAAAAACACACTTAAAAATGTGAGTATGATAAACTACCTAAATATGGAAGTAATAAATAAGATATGTTTCTTATTATGATACTACTAGATATATTATCCTTGGTGAATGTTGCAATCTAGTGTTATAATCTAACTAATCTAACTGAATAGATCAAAGAAACAGGCATTCCATATGGTAGGTTATCCTCATATATAAAATAAAATCATTAGATAACATTTCTCAAAAAAATGAAAAAAGGATAACAAAAAAGTGATTTAAAAACAAGTACTAGGCTTCACCTTTATACTGGGATTGGAGCCACTGTATTGTTACAAAAAAAATATATATTTGACTATATTGAGTACCTTCTAAGTCGCACTATAAAAGAAAGGATGGCACTTTCTGAATTACTGTATGTCACCTTGGAGGGCTGTTCACTATGGACAATGCCCTCCAGATCATATAATACAGATAAAGTATAATGCCGTTGGTGTATGTCAATAGTATTTAAAACAAAAGACAATGCACGTGATTAGGTGCTATTGACAAAAGAAAAGGTACAAAGAATAAATATTTCAAAAGGTAAGTTACCATACCATTTAGTAGGCTCAAATAATACCCAGATAAGGTGGCCAGTTGTAAGCTCCGTCTGCCGACCGGTCTCAAGGCTGTGTGCTCTGTCAATCATTTGGCGAGGTTCCTTTTAAATGATCCAGTCTTGTAATTATCCCTGTCTCTTCGTCCGCGATGACGTCATCGCGTTTTTCTTTTGCTTGCTTTGTGATTTGTTCAGCAAATCTCGCGTTATTTGCGTCATTGCGTAACTACGCTTCAATGCGTTCCAGCTTGGTTTCCGGAAGCCAAGCATTAACGTCTGCGCATCAAGGAGAAAGTGCGTTCTCAACCAATTAGGGTAACGTGACAAAAAAACGTATTAGACCTTGTTTGGGGGAGGGCCCCCCGTAACTCTATGTCTTCACACGTCTTCATTTTCTTGCGCTACATATGGTAGCCCTTTTCTTTGGGAGGTAATTATTCTACACATTCATTTCCCCTCATGGTTGACCCCACTGTGCTCCAAGACTCTCCACCCATCATTCATTATTTTTTATCTAACAAGAGTTCTTTTGGGGGTAAATAACATGTAGGTAAGTTACCAACTTAGTACAATAAGTCTTGCAAGGAGTATTCATTATTAGTTGATCAATAAACAAAAAAAGCAAAAAACAAAAAACAAATAGATGGTTTCTTCGCATAATTAGATTTACAAGAAAGCTCCAAACGAGAAACCTTCATTTAACCCTTTTGGACTTTGTGCCTTCAATAAATATATATATTTACTGTCCAATTGTAAAAGTTTTTTACTTCTGTCTCCACCTCTTGGGTGCGGTGCGATGGAGTCTATAATATGAAATTTCATACTTGATGGATTGTTTCTGTGATATAATTTAATGTGTTTTGACACTGGAGTGTCTAATTCGTTTCTCACTGCACCGACATGCTCCAATATTCTGCGTCTAATCTGTCTATCGGTTTTACCGACATAGATAAGACCACAGTCACATATCATCACATATATGACAGATGTGGAGCTACAATTAAAAAATGAATTTATTGTAAGACGTATATCAATTTTAGGGTGTTTAAAAATCTTCTCAGATTGGATGAATTTGCAGGCTTTGCAATGTCCACAAGTGAAAGTTCCCTTTAATGGGATTAGATTTTCATGTTGTACTACTTCTGGCTTAGTGAACTGTGAGTCAAAGAATCACCTAGGCTCTTCCCTCGTCTATATGTAATTGTGGCATAATTTGGGAGAACATCACTTAAAACTGGATCATCTTTTAGGAGATACCAGTATTTGTTTAGAATTGCCTTTATTTCACTGTTGTTAGTGCCAAATGTCATAATGCAACGAACCTGATTTTCCGTTTCTTGTGTTTCTTGTTGTTGTTCACTGTAGAGGAGCTGTGACCTATCTTTTAATAAGGCATTTTTATATGCCAATTTTAATGATCGATTCGGGTATCCTCGTTCTTTAAACTTTGATCTTAAAATATCTGCTTCTTCTTTAAATTTTTCCACTGTGTCGCAGTTCCTTCGTATTCTTATATATTGGCCTATCGGTATTCCCCTTTTCAATGGTTCAGGGTGTAGGCTAGACCATGACAAAAGTGTATTAGAAGCAGTAGGTTTTGTATATACAGTTGTGTGTAGATAGCCCCGTTCGTCTTTTGATATTTTTAAATCCAGAAACGATAGTTCCTTCTCCTGTATTGTGTGTGTTAATTTCAGCCCCAATTTATTAAGATTTAGGTTATTCATGAAGTCCAAAAACATTTCTTTAGTGCCAGTCCATATCATTAGGATATCGTCAATGTAGCGCTGCCAGCTTAATATATGTTGTGTGAAAAATTCCATTTTTTCGTTAAAGACTTCAGTCTCCTCCCAAAATCCAAGAAAAATGTTAGCATAATTTGGGGCGCAAGCTGTGCCCATAGCAGTACCTCTTTTTTGTCTAAACCATTTTTTTGAGAATAAAAAATAATTTCTATTTAGCACAAAAGCAAGCAATGTTACAATGAATTGGTTCCATTCTTTTTGTTGTTGCGCTTTACTCTTCAAAAAGTATTTTACAGCCTCAATGCCCTTTTCGTGAGGGATACGGCTGTAAAGTTGCTCTACATCTATGCTCACTAAAAAGGAGTTTGATGGAGCATTTAGATTGTCAAGGTGTTTTAAAACATCACCAGTATCTTTGAGGTAAGAGGGTAAACTGCCAACTACATTTTTCAAAGTTTCATCAATTAGTTTGCTTACATTTTCCGTCAGGTTGTTATTGCCAGAAATTATAGGCCTTCCAGGGAATGGGAACACCTTTTTATGGATTTTCGGGAGGATATAGAAAGTTGCGGCGGTCGGGTTTTTTGGTAAAAGAAAAGACATATTTTTTGTAGAGATGAGATCAGCGTCTCTTGCCTGTGTGAGGATTGATCTAAGTTCATTTTGATATTCAACAATTGGATTTTTTTGCAATATTTCATATGTTTCCTTGTCATTTAGAATTGTTAGGCACATTTCAAGATATTCTTGCTTGTCAAGTAATACCACATTTCCTCCCTTATCCGCGTTTTTGATTTCAACCCCACTTTTTTCTAATTCTTTCCATTGCTTTCCTATACGATCAAGGATCTCCTCTTTCAGGGTGCAATAATTGGTTGCCATTTCTTCAGGCAAAAACCCATACGCTTCCTGTGCTTCTCCACACAGATAGGGACCCAGGACTGTGGCCCAATGCTGTTTAGGCCAACCTTCCCTGGTAGCAATCTTCTCAAAATTTAGGAGGTAGGTTTCTACATCATCTTGAGCTGTCATTTTCTTTAGAAAGCAATTAGGGTTCATAACCCTGCTTGATTTTGGACACACATTGTTCTCTGTAGATCTCAATCGCTGCAGCTGCACTTTCTGTGCTTCTAAAGACTCTCTCATCTGTACCCTGTCGACTTCCATTTGTCTCTGCCATTTCTCTGTGGCCTCTCTAAATCTTGCAGTAACCTCTCCAAAACCTTTATCTTCCTCTTTTGCGGCTTGGATGCTATGCTCTGCAATCATTTCTCTCTTTTCTGACTGGCTCTGACCAAGCTTAGCAGCCAGCACTCTGTTCAACTCGGCTTGCTGTTTGTTCAACCCCCGCTGGGCTTCTATAAAAGGTTTAAAGGCCTCTTCCATATTTATGCTGTACGGTGGGCTGTCTTCTTCAACACAGACATTTTTCAATCCCACAAATGACACCAGTGTGATCAGGATGGCCGCGTATAGCGGTGGTTTCTTGAAATGAGGGCTGATACGGCTTGGAAGTGCAGCAAATTGGTTTATTTACAGAAAAGAAAATAACGGCTGTAGCAGTAGCTCTGCTTAAATTAACGGAAAACAAACAATTCTGTCTCCGTGAGGTGGGAGAATGCCACCTTGTGGCCAGGTATATACAGTCCTTTAAACTTGGGAGTAGTGCCACCTTGTGGTCAGGAAGTAAACAGTCTCTTTACTGGGGTAGTGCCACCTTGTGGCCAGGAAACTAAACAGTCTCTTTACAGGTGAGGGTCCCAGCGAGATTAGGTCGCCCTCTTCAGCAACCTCTGGGACCCCGCTCCACTCTGGGTCACAGCTCCGCTCTGTGGGACACAGCTCTCCTCTCTAGCTCCTCGCTCTGTGGGACACAGCTCTCCTCTCGGGGACACAGCGCTCCTCTCTCGGACACAGCGCTCCACTCTGGGACACAGTGCTCCTCTCTGGGACACGGCGCTCCTCTCTGGGACACGGCGCTCCTCTCTTGGACACGGCGCTCCTCTCTGGGACACGGTTGCGGGTGAAGCATAGGGCCCGCCCGTCTCTCCCGTATGCTTCACCCCAGGGACCCTTGCATACACAAACTCACTTGTATTCACTTCTCTTTAACTTCACTTCTTCCCTGGGGCATAATATTTCAGCAACAACCATGCCTAGGCCTTTAAGGCAAAACTCTGCCTGGGAATCCTCACTTATTCCCTTCACTTACTTGGCTTCCTTGTGACTTCTCCTCCTGAGTCTGAAGTCAATCTTCCAGCTCATACAACTTGCTGTAGTCCCCCTTCTCCCAGTAACAGTCACTTGGCGATCCTTTACAGGGTAGTTCACAACTTCACTGTATATCCACACCAGATCACCTTCCACTCTGTGCTTGTTCCTCTCAGCAGCACAGCTGCCTAGGGCCTAGTCAGCCCCTCCTCCTCCTTTCCATGTCTACTTTTCAGTCTTTTAAAGGGGAGTTGTTCCAATTAGGAGTTCTTCAGAAGTGTTAACTCCTTCACTTCTGACAAGAACTCACCCACTTGCTTGTCATCACTTCCGAGGAGCAAACGATCACAATATATATATATATATATGTATATTAATGATCACATTATTTCTATGGAGCTATTTTGGTGTCAACCTTTCATTGTTTACCAAATTTACGGATAAAGATCCATTATAAGAGTTATACAATGCGATCTATATTTGACAGAATCCTTTATGATTTACATGTAGACAAAATAGGGAAAAAGCCTTGGTACCCTATTAACTTCCTAGTTTATTTGGGTGACTAATGTTTAAAATAAGATCCTATATTAATAATCACATATATAATTGTCATAAGTGCGGGTTGTCAAAAGTTGTTGCTAACGCTGCGGCCATCGCAATGCGATTACCGACATCTTGCATGTGGAAGTGATGAATCCTCCATCTTAGAGTTCCCAATGTTTCAGCAATATTAATAAAGCTTTGGTTACGTGATAATACTGCAAAGATAAGATATATAAGTAGGACACAAACATAAATGCATTTTATATGGATTTCAGTCCATAACAGTCCCCCCTAAAATGTCATGCAATGTTTATGTTACCCCTACGTTCTTAAGTCTTAATTAATAGTTATTATATCCTCACTCATTATTGGATATCAAAATCTATTAGTATCTACGTTCTTGACTATGGTCCCTCCGGAACACTACTCTTTGTGGTTTCTATTTCCGGATGTTGTGAGCATTGCGTGTAAGTATGACATAGGTACATATCTTCGTTCGATCGGGCTTGCCATGACCTAACGTCACACCTACCCTATGTCCTATGTGGCATGGGAAAACCTAATAAGCCTCTATTAACTAATAGTGTATCTGGTCTAGAGCAAGGACCATAATGCTTAGGTATAATACCTTAACAAAACACTCTCCGTAGAGCCAGTTACTGTCTGCATTAGACTGTGAGACATCTTGCATATATCATTCTGTCCATAAAGATCTGTGTCTAGGTTATGGGGGCACCCCCAGGGGGAAGCTTTTCCCATTGCATTCTGCAAATAAGTACGCATACAGGGAATAATACAGCATAGGAGGAAGGCAAGTAGAGTTATGACAACCAGGATAGCCATCCCAGCTTGTAACAAAACCTTTTGCCAACCATTCATCCAACTAAACCATGAATCCAAGTTATCTATAGTAACAGAATTTTCTTTTAGTTCTTGGCCAAGTTCAGCTAGTTTCTTTATGGCCAAGGTGATCTTACCGTTTGGTCCTGTATTATCAGGAATATATGTGCAACATGCACTAGTGGCAGGAAGCATTTTACATACTCCTCCTTTCTCTGCAAGAATCCTATCTAATGCCATATGATTCTGGAAGGTCATGTGTGATGTAGCCGCTTCACTGTGGTCTTTGCAGTCATATTTGTGACTGGGTATGCTTATGGACAAATTGAGAGGAAGGAAAGAAAAAGTATCCTTTTATGTTGAAGTGCACACCCTCTGCCCTAATAACAATATAGAACAACAAATACGTAAAACTTAACGTTTATTGGTAAATATTTAAAATAAATTATTAAAATCCTGAAATACTGACAAGATCCGATCAGTAGTGATAACTGAAATAATTGTAAGGGCTTCCTTGATTTAGGGGTAGAATTAGGAATCTGTGGAAATGAACACTAGATCCTCGTATATATAATGACTAGTGACTATAAAGTTCAAAGTAATAAAATACTAATATACAGCAGAAATGCAGGTCCAGACTGTAGGGCCTATATGTTTGCTATATGTGTATTCCATATAACCAAAGTGGCTGGTGCTAGTGTTAATAGTAACAGTGATATCACTTATGAATATTGCACCTTCATGTAGCTTATAACATATATTATAAAGTGCCAAGTGCCAATAACAATTAAATATGTGTATTCCATATAACCAAAGTGGCTGGTGCTAGTGTTAATAGTAACTCTATGGGTATGCTTATGGCCATCCTGAGAACATATCTACAATGACCAATGCATATTCAAACCGGCCACTTTTTGGCATTTGAATGTGGTCAATTTGTATCCTCTGGAATGGATACAGAGATTTTGCTAAATGCTTCTGTGGGGGTTTCTCAGTTCGGCCTGTATTACATTTAGCACAGATGCTACAGGACTTGCAATAGTTACTCGTAAGAGTGGTGATGCCTGGAGCCATATAGTACTTGTCTATTAGAGCGTTCATGAGGGTATTTGACAAGTGTGCCGGTCCGTGGGCCCACTGTACTGTTGCTGGATAGAGATTCTTTGGTAAACACAATCTCAGATTATCAACATACAATCCATCTTTAAGGATTGCTCCCTTTGCTTTCCACTTGTTTACTTCTTCTGGAATTCTTTGAGTAGTTTCAAATCTGTAGGTAAAGTCTGCATTGTGTAGATATTTATGTCTTTCTTCTCCTCTTTCTTGTCCATTTCCTGTGATATCATTGATGCCTTCTTAGCCGTTTGATCTGCTAGATGATTTCCTCGTGCTTCATTTGAGTTTAGCTTCCCATGTGCCTTCACCTTCAGTATGGTTACTTCTTCTGGGAGTGCTAACGCATCCATCAGTTCACGTATGGCTTTATCATGCTTTACTGGGGTGCCTGCAGCTGTCATAAACCCTCTGGCTTTCCAAATTATTCCAAAGTCTTGAGTCACTCCTAGAGCATATCTTGAGTCTGTATAGATGTTAGCTCGCCGTCCTGCTGCAATCTCACAGGCCTTAGTCAATGCAATCAACTCTGCTTCTTGTGCTGACATGGAGGGAGGTAGCGAGAAGGCTCGTATCACATCTTTTTCTGTAGTCACAGCATATCCTGTGTGATATTTTCCATTCTCATCAGCATACCTTGATCCATCCACATACAGAGTGATGTCTGGGTCTGTCAGGGCAAGTTCCTTTACATTCGCAAGGTGTAAGGTCTCCATTTCCATTTGCTGAAGACAGTCATGAGGTGGGTTTACTGATCCTGGAACCGCATACGGGTCTTCAGCCTGTACTTTGGGAAAGCTATTCACATGCCAGTTGAGGGTTTGTTTTGTTATTCCTTCTGCTTCTAGTTCATCTTCATCTGCGGACTCCCACCATTTCAGCGCAGTCCCCAATGAGCTCCATGAACTCTGGGCAGACTTTGTTAGTGCTATGTGTGGGACAGCTGTATCCCAATGTTTATAGAGCAATTCTGCTTCAAAAGGAAGCTCTACCGTGAGTGCGCTATCCCCTATTGCATCATTATACAATGTCATCAGTTTTAACGTGACTTGCTTCAATTTCATAAGCTTCGCTTCATATTGAAGATCCCGTCCTGGTGTTTGTTCGTTCCACAGCGTACAATGTAGAGAGTCTTGTGTTTCATCTGTTTCTGTCTTCTTGACTAGGCGTCCCAGTAAATTACTTTTTACATCCGAGCTTATGTTTGACTCCTGATCCAAGTTCAAACATACCAGAAATGTCCATCTTCCTCATCTCCCCCCTCAGGAAATGGCAAGAGAGTGGCTGGATTAAGCACATAACACCTCTGTAAGGTGACATTATCTGGCAGGAGCAGTGAACATTGGAGACGGAGGTGTCTGGCTGCTGTTTGGTGCTTTGGCTGCATCTGATTTATGATAGCAGCAATGTCATGTGGAGCAAGAACTGTCAAGGGATACCCAAGGACTATGTCACTTGTCTTATCCAGTAAGGCATGAGCTACAAATACTGCCTTAAGGCAAGAAGGGCCTCCTCTTGCTACAGCATCCAGATGACATGAGAAGTAGCCAATGGGGCGTTGTCTGTTTCCATGGGACTGTGTCAAGACTCCCATTGCATGTCCTTCCTTTTCTGATATAAACAGCTTAAACGGTAGGTCATAGTTGGGTAGCCCTAATGCAGGGGCTGAGGAGATAGCCTGTTTCAGAGCGTAGAAGTTATTTAGGGCTATCTGAGTCATCTGAAAGGGTTCAATCTTCAGGACATCATACAAGGGCTGCATCAGGAGAGAGGCTTCTGGGATCCATGCTCTGCAATAGGATATGAGACCTAGGAAAGCGTGGAGGGGTCTGTGTCCTTCTGGTACAGACATTTCTTCTATTGCCCTAACACGCTGCATGTGAGATGACGCACTCCTTTGGAAAGACAATGTCCCAGGAATATGACAGTCTCCTGACACCACTGTAACTTTTCTCTGGATGCCTTGCACCCTTGTTCTGCCAGATGTCTCAGTAAACTCTCTGATGTCCGTGTAGCTGTAGGAAGGTCTTCAGCACAGAGTAAGAGGTCATCAACATATTGCAGAAGTACAACATCAGGTTTTTCCAGTTGCCAAGAATCAAGGATTAGACTCATGGCCTTAGCAAACTGACTAGGAGAATTCTGTGCTCCTTGAGGCATAACAGTCCATGTAAATTGATTATGATCATGTGTAAATGCGAAGAGATACTGACATGAAGGATCTAGAGGGATGCTAAAGAAGGCATTTGCTAGATCCACTACAGTAAAGTATGCTGCTGTTGGAGGTATTCCAGAGAGGAGACTGTGTGGGTTAGGTACTATGGTTGCTTCATTGACTGCTCGCAAATCTTGTACCATACGGTATTTTACTGACTCTCCTTTCTTGGATTTCTTTTTCCCTGGGAAGAGGGGTGTGTTACATGGTGACGTACACCGGATTAATGCCCCCTGTTTCAACAGGCTCTCTATCTGCCGTGTAATTGCATCAATCTGCGCTGGCTTCAGAGGGTATTGGGATCTTCGTGGTAATTCAGCTCCAGGCTTCAACTTTACTATGACTGGAGGCACCTTTAAATGCCCAATATCTTCCGGACCACGTGACCAGAGGGTTGCCGGAATCTTATCCAAGATGTCGGACGGGCCTTGTCTATTGTCATTTTTCGCATCTAAGTGGAGTAATATTGGTAGTGAACAGAGTGCTGACGTGTCAGTAATTGTTAAAGGCGAGGACACTTGTATAGTCCCAACCGGGGTAAACAAGATGGATGCTTGCAAGCGGGAAAGCACGTCTGCACCTAATAAGTTCATTGGGCATGTGGAGGACACTACAAATCTAGCAAGCAGGTCTGGGAATGGGCCTATTTGTAGTGGCTGAGTCAACTGGTTGGATGAGGGGATACCGTCAACTCCTACACAAGCAACATCAATGTCAGACAGGTAAGATGAGTCGGGCAGATCTTGTTGTCTTAGGACACTTCTGGCTGCACCTGTGTCTACTAGGAAGGTGGTAGGGATCCCTTCTATTGGTAATGTTACAATAGCTTGAGGTCCTAATCCGCTATCCCCTGAAGATACTGCCATAGCAGGAGATAGTGACACAGGCTCAACACTGTCCTATGCTGTGCTTTGGCCTCCCTTCTCCTCTTTAGTGACATCCCCATGCTGCTTTGTCCTCTGCTTTCTAGGCATCTTACAATCCTTGCTGATGTGCCCAAACTTGTTACAATTGAAACACCGCTGTGTATCCTTCTTCTCCCCTTTGTATGCCGGTTCCTCAGTGGTAACCACGAGAGCGGCAGGTTTTTTGTACGTTGATGATGTAGAGCGTGTATTTTCTACAGACTCTAGCCCTTTTGCAACAAGTAACAGCGTGTCTAATGGTAACACTCTATATTCTGGTCTGGAAGTCAATAGACCTTTCTTTATAGATTCCTTTAGCCCTATCACAAAAGCTGTGCTTAACATCTGTGTGTGTGTGTCTTATTGTGTGGGCTGAAGCCGAGGTCTGTGAACACCTGTGTGAGCCTTGAGTGAAACTTTTCTACTGATTCGTCTCTGTCCTGCTTAATATCCTGCAGATTAACAGCCTGGTCTGCCAATTTATCCTTCGCCCAGTCTCTTAGTAGTTCACAGAATATTTCACCTGATTCATAGTCAGTTGTCTCACGTGGCAGATCATATGGGTCTATTGTCTTTTGCATTATGGGCCAGTATGAATCTCCTGCTCTGATTTCACACAAACTAACCAAGTCTCTCCAGGCTGCAGCATATGTTTTCTGTATTTGTGATATCTTTCTGTAGAAAGGCATGGGCTGCTTCTCAGGGTCGGGCAATGTGTTTATGAGGGAGATGGCTTGTGTCGGTGTGAATGCAACATACATTAGACTCGCTCTACTATTTCTATTACGCCCTCTACGTTGGCTCGTTCCTGAGCCCAGGGTCTTACTCCTCCACTCCTTTGCACTCTCTCCTACTTTTATCTCATCCTCCTCTTTAACATTGTCATTTTTAATGACGGCCTGCGGTAGTAAAGAATAATGAGGAGTCCAACCTAACATCCATATTTGACTGTCTCTGATAAAGGGGAGGAGTGGTCACGTCTGTCTCCGGTGTACTTGTCTGTGGGACGACCCATGGTGACGTGTTATCTGGGATTGGCATAATCTTTCATTCCAGGCGTGAAAGTGCTCTTATTTCTCCAGGTTTTCGATTTACCTTTATTCATAGGTTCAACTGGATCATTTTCTTTGAGTAAGGACAACAGAGATTGTAAAGTCTCTATGTCTTCTTATATATATACACCATTGACATGTGTATATATATATATATATATATATATATATACAAATCTTAGAGTTTTTTGCCCCCTGTATTTACCACGTAGTTCATTTCTGTTATCTCCGTTATTCTTCCTGCCCTCAACGGGTAATGTATATGGTGATATGCATGCTTAATTGCTGCTTCTATACTAACTCCTGCTTATTCCATGTTGCCTAGGCGACAGCTCCCTATGAATAGCTCCTTGAGACAGCATTATACAATTCCCCTTTGACAAAGAGGTTGTACGTCGAAATGTCTCAGGCTCCTAGCATCAACGATGCGTACGTCATCACGTTGGACGTGCGCATGCGCATTGCAACCCTGCAGTCGAGCCTTGCTGGAACCGCGAACTTGTTATAGTTACGGCCTAGTTTAATGCCCCATGCACCCCTATTATAATGTACTATATCTGCAAGTACCTTCTCTTGCCTATCATAACCCTGGATATTTCTGTAAATGATTCTATCTCTTCTGTATACCTTAGGCACAGAATGTGCTGTACCTGAGTCAGATGCAAGCAAACGGATAGAGACACAGCCTGGTTTTCATGCTGTTAACCAATAGCTGTGATTATGACTCTCTTAAACTTTAGGAAGAGTTCCCTTAAGATATATATGAAATAGGTACTGCATTTATGTACCTCCATAAACGGGTTATAGGCTCAATAGTACGATAAACAGTGACTTGTACTACCTTTTCATACAAGTACATGGCTATGTGAACGAGCGCATTTGGACTTCTTGAGGACATTTTGTATAGGCATGAGGGTGTTTTATATCTATATTTAAACTTATGAGACGACTTGGTCATCTTGCCTTTATATCTCATTATAAAACTTTGGCTCGCCCGCAGGTGTGAATAGCAATACCCACTCACTTAAGAGATATATACTGCACAATACCAGTGCTATAGGGTTTTCTGCTATTCCTTACATTTGTCTTTTTTTTTAATTCCCCTTGTCCTTTTTTTTTTTCAGTATTTCCTTGTTTTTAATACGCTGCTGTCATTAAATAAAATTATCTTTACATTGATTATATTAGTCTCACTATTTTGTACACTGAGTATTGGGGTGGAAAACACCCAGGGAAATTACAAATCCTCACTTTTCTTCTATATATAGTGATTAGTGGTTTAATCCACAAAGAGGAAGCTCTCAATTATTACCTCGCAGAATTCTTAAACTTCATTAAAGGGACCTAGAGTCCTTGTTGATTTAATTATTGAACTTATTGTAGGGAGAGAGTGGATAGTGCTAAGTCTCTAATATGGCAAATCCCTCTATCAACAATATAGATGTTGACTCACTTCAAAAAGAAGCTGATGAGAGTTTTGGTGTTAAGGCCCAGACCACTACAGTTAATGAGAGAAACATCAAAGATCAATTTGGAGAACTGTTAAAAACTGCTAAAAAACAACAAAGATCTATATGGGAAATTAGTAGCCTGCAAAACTATCTAAAAAATCAGATTGTCCCCAGAGGTCTTAGAATAAATATAAGTCCAGCAAGTAACCTGTCAAATGAAGCATTCACAAAAAAGTGGCAAGAAATACTGTTGAAGTGCTCATCTGAGCTTATGTCCCTTATATTTGAGACCGAACAGCAGAATTTAGAAATTATCAAACCCAAGTTGGCATTATACCAACAAGAGTTTGGTAAATTCAGTGAAACATCCAAATATAATGTATTCTGTACAAGGTTGAATGAAAATATAGACAGATTCAAGAAAGAGATTAAAGAACGCAAATAAAAGAAATTCTGGAGGGATCAAACTGACTTCAAAACTGGCATTTTTTAGAGAGAGGCAGGATCCCAGTGAAGGGGCCAGAGAGGACACTCAGATCCAAAGGAAACAGGAATTCCTAACAATCAATCCCTCTAACCCTCAAGCTATGAATTCACAGATAGTCAATCTGTCGAATTTTCCCTTAAATACACATCACATCTCAGTGTTACAAAAAGGTTTAACATTTGTCCCAACATCCAGATCAGACACATTCACACATATAAAAGATTTAAACCTCTTTGCTCATAAGCTAGCATTGCACAAATTTTATAAATTGAAGGAGGAGAGGGAATATATGAATCTGGGTGTGGTAAAGGAAGACATAGAGACTTTACAATCTCTGTCCTTACTCAAAGAAAATGATCCAGTTGAACCTATGAATAAAGTTAAATCTAAAACCTGGAGAAATAAGAGCACTTTCACGCCAGGAATGAAAGATTATGCCAATATATGTTTTTTTTTTTGCAACAGACTACACTAGAGATTGAGAATATGGACTATTATAAATTGAAAAGGAAATTCAATCTGACTAAGAATGAATTTATAGCATTAAAAGAATTGGAACAGTGCAAGGAGATACAAATCAAGCCTGCCGATAAGGGAGGCAACATTGTTATCATGAATAATGATGAATATAGAGATATGTGTAATAAAATCCTGGGTGACACTAGCACATATAAGGTTATCCGAAAAAATCCAACTAATGAGTATAGAATACTTCTGAAAACTATTTATGATAATGCAACAAAAGAGGACCTTATTGATGAGCAAACGTATAGGTTTTTGTACCCCAAATTTCCTACTATCTCTATTTTTTATTCCCTCCCTAAGATACACAAAAATAAATCACCTATTCCAGGCAGGCCCATTGTATCGGGCCCCAATATCCTGTCCCATAATGTCAGTATATTTATTGACTACTATCTGGGGGAGTTGGTAGAGAGCCTACCATCCTGTGTCAAAGACACTAATGACATCTTAAAGCAGTTGGAGGGTCTCTATATACCTAATTCCTCTTGGTTAGCTTCTATTGATGTAGAGGCCTTATACAGCAGTATACCCCATGAATACGGCATAGAGGCCCTTGGTTACTTTTTAAGTATGAAAGGTGCTACTCACACCAAATTCAATGGGTTCTTACTGGAACTGCTGGAATATGTGTTGAAGCATAACTATTTCACACACAACAACAAATGGTACCACCAGCTAAAAGGAACAGCCATGGGGACACCGTGCGCTCCTGGTTATGCCAATTTGGTCTTAGGCTGGTGGGAGGAGAAATTTGTCTTCCAAGAATCTATATCCTCACTCTCTGAGCATGCATTATTATGGCGGCGCTATATTGATGATGTGCTAGTAGTCTGGACAGGCACCAAATCTGAATTCAATTCATACTTGTTTTAAACACCAATAGTTTGGGCCTAAAATTCACCTATGAGTTAAGCCTATCCTCGATTACATTCTTAGACTTGTTGATAACAAAAGATGAGGAGGGTAAGAGATCAACTACTACTTATAGGAAAGATACGGCCACAAATTCTTTATTGACCTGGGACAGCCAGCATTTTGAACCCCTTAAAAGGGTGATACCAAGAGGTAAGAATAAGAAGGAATTGTAGTTCTGATGCTGAGTTCCAACTCGATGCTGAGTTCCAATTAGATTTCGGGACAGGGGCTATTCAAATAAGTGCCTCAAATCTGCTTTTAATTATGCATCTAACTGCAATAGATCAGAACTTCTGAATGGCCTGAACAAGCAACACCAAAGTACAAAAAAGGAGAGTAAACTATCATGTTGCATAATGACTTTTGGTTATGACCCTGAGGCTGTCAGAGACATTTTATCAAAACATTGGCACCTTTTGAGAAGTGATGAAGACTTAAAAGATGTTCTAACACCTAAGTCCTCTATTACATATCGTAGAGGCAAAAACCTGAGAGACAGATTGGTCCATAGCTCTTTTAAAGAACAGAAACCTGGGACCTGGTTAAAACCTTTAGCAGGATGCTTTAAATGCAGTAAATGTAAATTCTGCAGATATATTACACCTTTAAAAGTATATGAACATCCCATTACTGGGGAAATATTCAAAATCAAAGACTTCTTGAATTGTTGTTCTACAGTGGTAATCTATGTGGTCACCTGCGTTTGCAGGAAGATCTATGTAGGAAAAACTAAGCGCCAGTTGCGCCGTAGGATTGGTGAACACATATACAGTATTAAGAATGCATTGGATACACCTATTGCCCACCATGTGAAATACTGTCACAACAATAAAAGTGAAGTCTTATCTTTCGGTGCAATTGACCAGGTCCAAATAGGACCAAGACAGGGAGATTTAGAGAAGAAATTATTAC
Organism: Discoglossus pictus; assembly: GCA_027410445.1. Classification (NCBI taxonomy): domain Eukaryota; kingdom Metazoa; phylum Chordata; class Amphibia; order Anura; family Alytidae; genus Discoglossus; species Discoglossus pictus. The sequence goes on along the minus strand of CM050172.1, from coordinate 51,445,783 downwards.
AATGTGAGGCACGTTGGATATACAAATTGAAGGCCCAAGTACCAAATGGTCTTAATGAAGGGTTCACTTTCAACCCTTTCATTTAGTACTCAGATTTTGACTAACATTGACATCCACTTGTTCCTCATATTAACACACTGATTCACCTAATGGAGAATAGGAAGCCTATTATAGACCTCTCACATTTGTGTTTATTTTATTTGGTTGGTCAATACCCAAGTTCTAAAGTGCTGCTTGTTCACATTCACTTTTTTGATTCAATGGTGAATGGGAAGCCTATTATAGGCCCTTGTTACCTCCACTCTTTTATTCACCTATGGACTTTATTTGGTATATCCGAGTCCATAAGCACTCTCTTATTATCTATGTCATCTGAGTGTTGTGACTTGCATTTATAAGAGTATAGATCACTGCTCTATATACATTTGTCACTCTGTTTACATCTCCTAGTTGTATAATAGGGTTTGTTCCCTCTTATATCACAGTATTATATATATGGCACCTCATTTTTATTTCTTCTTTTATTTTATCATTTTGCCTTATTTGGTATCTCTCCACTGTTTGGCATTTTATCATCTTGCCTTATTTGGTATCTCTCCACTATTTATTTCTAGTGTTCCTTATTTAATACACATATCATATACACCTATGAGTATCTCTCTTTTAGCCTACCATTTGATATATTAGTCCTTCTATATGGATATGGCTTAACTTATATATATACACCATTGACATGTGTATATATATATATACATATCTTAGAGTTTTTTGCCCCCTGTATTTACCACGTAGTTCATTTCTGTTATCTCCGTTATTCTTCCTGCCCTCAACGGGTAATGTATATGGTGATATGCATGCTTAATTCCTGCTTCTATACTAACTCCTTCTTATTCCATGTTGCCTAGGCGACAGCTCCCTATAAGTAGCTCCTTGAGACAGCGTTATACAATTCCCCTTTGACAAAGACGTTGTACGTCGAAACGCGTCAGGCTCCTAGCAACGACGCTGCGTACGTCATCACGTTGGACGTGCGCATGCGCATTGCAACCCGGCAGTCGAGCCTTGCTGGAACCGCGAACTTGTTATAGTTACGGCCTAGTTTAATGCCCCATGCACCCCTATTATAATGTACTATATCTGCAAGTATCTGCAAGTACCTTCTATTGCCTATGATAACCCTGGATATTTGTGTCATTGATTCTATCTCTTTGTATACCTTAGGCACAGAATGTGCTGTACCTGAGTCAGATGCAACAATCAGATAGAGACACAGCCTGGTTTCTATGCTGTTAACCAATAGCTGTGATTACGACTCTCTTAAACTTTAGGAAGAGTTCCCTTAAGATATATATGAAATAGGTACTGCATTTATGTACCTCCATAAACGGGTTATAGGCTCAATAGTACGATAAACAGTGACTTGTACTACCTTTTCATACAAGTACATGACTATGTGAACGAGCCCTCTGGACTTCTGGAGGACATTTTGTATAGGCATGAGGGTGTTTTATATCTATATTTAAACTTATGAGAAGACTTGCCTTTATATCTCATAATAAAACTTTGGCTCGCCCGAAGGTGTGAATAGCAATACCCACTCACTTAAGAGATATATACTGCACAATACCAGTGCTATAGGGTTTTCTGCTATTCCTTACATTTGCCCTTTTTTTAAATTCCCCTTGTCCTTTTTTTTTTTTTAGTATTTCCTTGTTTTTAATACGCCGCTGTCATTAAACAAAATTATCTTCACATTGATTATATTAGTCCCACTATTTTGTACACTGAGTATTGGGGTGGAAAACACCCAGGGAAATTACAAATCCTCACTTTTCTTCTAAATGTATTAATTTATTGTCATAAAGATTTTATAGTCCAGTTCATGATTCTCCAGCTGGGATTTTTGTAACATAGTATTATATGGAATCTTGCAATCATACTCATTTCACAAAGATTTCTTATTCACCCCCAATTCTTTCTTCTTATTTTATTGATTTTCCTCAAAATTCTCTATGGTGGGTAGTATGAATGACATTGATTCTTTTAATAAGACAATAAACCCAAGAGGAAGGTAGACTATATATATGTGATTTTATTGCCCCATAGTTCAAATAAAGGAGGTAAATGTAAACCCCTCATTTAATCCGTTAATGCTTTGAGCTTGTAAATCCAACGTGCTTCATGCTGCAAAAGTTTTTCATCCAAATCGCCTTGTCTTGGGCCTATGTGGACTTTTTCAAGCACAGTAAAAACTAGAACTTCGCTTCTTCCCCCATGGTAATACTTTACATGGCGTGCTATGGGTGTATCTAGATCCCTCTGAATAGAATATACATGTTCACCTACGCGTCTACGTAGCTGACGGCTAGTTTTACCCACGTAAATCTTACTACAAACGCATGTTGCCACATAAACCACGTTTGTAGAGCAGCAGTTAGTAAATCCTTTAAGTGTGAACCTCTCACCATTGATTGGATGTTCATGGATCTTAGTTGGTTTGATATATTAGCAAAATTTACACTTTCTACACCTAAAGCAACCTATCGGTGGGTTTAACCAGGTGTTATTTGTTCTTTGCTCACTGAAGAAACTGTGGACCAACATGTCTTTCAAGTTTCTTCCTCTACGAAATGTGATCGAGGCTTTTGTTGGCAATATTCCATTTAGATCCTCGTCACTCTTTAGTATGTGCCAATGGCTTGATAAGATGTTCCTAATGATATTAGAATCGTATCCAAATGTCATAATACATTGTGGTTGTATATTTTCTGATTTGCCTGAGGACCGTATACTGTCATTAAGTTGTTTGTTCAATAATTATGTTCTATTACAGGTCAAAGCATATTTGAATGCTGCTTTTAGACATTTATTTGAAAATCCCCTCTCACGGAATCACTTTCTAAGTGTGTCTGCTTCTACCTTGAATTCCTCATTGGAACTACAGTTTCTTCTGATTCAAAGGTACTGCCCTTTTGGGATACTTCTTTTCTGAGGTTCAAAATGTTGAAAATCCCATAAAAGTAATGTATTAGTGGCAATTTCTTACTGATAATTAGTTGTAGATATTTTTCCTTGATTATCTTTACGAATAATAAGGTCCAAAAATGTAATTTGAGTAGCATTAATTTCATATGTAAATTTGAGGCCTATATTGTTTTTATTCAATGCTTGTAAGAAAGTCTCCAATTCCATCCTGGTCCCTGTCCAAACCACCAGGATATCATCTATACAGCGACGCCATATTAAGGCATGTTCCATATGGGCCTCAAAAGATTCTTGAGACAGAAGCTTTTCTTCCCACCATCCTACAAGGTAAATAAAAAAAAAGTGCTTGGATCTGAATTCAAAACCTCATGTGCATTAAATGTATCCTAAAATAATCCTTTTGTGATCCATACTGACTGACTCACTGACGAAAATCAGTGACTTTAAACTGCCTTTGTATCCTATGAATACATTATGAACTGCTCCGATATTTTAAACTGCCTTTTGACTTTAAACTGCCTTTGTATCCTATGAATACATTATGAACTGCTCCGATATTTAGCTGTATAATAAATATATTATTTTTTACCACTTCAATGCAAGAAAATAGCCATTGTGATGACAGCCCTAATAAGGGAGAAGCCTGTAACAAAGTACTGTGGTACATGCTTCTCTTTGTTTCCCAAATTAGGCTAATCCAGTCTTCCCCAAGGAAATGTCTTTCCTGGCCAGCACAAGATGGACATGACACCCATGGGCTTTGTTGTTTCCAGCCCAGGGCTACCCCTGTGATATCCCCTCTTTGGATTGTTTACAGTGAATACACCTGGTGTCTGTGTGTTCTGGGCATTGTTATTTGCTTATATGTAGTTTTATAATACAGATATTGTGCTTCAATTATGGTTTGCAAGAGTAGGTCTAAGAAATCAATTGTGAAACTAATAACATGGGGCATCCTGCTGAATGATTAAGTTAGGTGGCCTTCCTATCTTAATTATTATTATTATTATTATTATTATTATTGTTTATTTGTAATGTGCCAACATATTCCATAGTGCTATACATAAGTTAATGTTCAGGCAAAGACATATTCAATATAAATACACTGCAAAGAATAGAGGGCACTGTCTTTGAGCTTAGAATCCGATGTCCATAGAGCTTTCCCCAAAGCGCCATGCAAGATTGAAAACTCCCAGATTTACAATCTAAAGGTTTTGTGTGTGGTGCCTGGGGCTGAGAGAAGTGTTGTGTATGTTAGGTGATAGGCTTCTTTAAACAGAAGTTTTTTTAGTGAGGTTTTGAAGGTTTGAGGCAGGAGGATAGTCTGGTGGAGCGAGGCAAGGAGTTCCAGAGAATAGGGACATTACATTTTATTACTCTGCACTCAGGCTTATTGAATTACTGGAATCTTTTTGTTCTACCATGCATATAAGTCACTATGTGCTTCAATAAGGGGCATGTCCCCTTTTGAAAGTATACACACATGTCAGCTGTAATTTTGAGTGGGGGAAAATAGCTTTTTAATCATTTGTTTCAATCCAGCTACCAGAGAATAATGCACTCCACAGATCCTGAAGCAAAGCTACTTTCCAGGGAAATTCCAAGCACCGATGAACAGAAACCTGCAGAGGAGAGGACATAAACAGTGGAATCAATTCATTGGCCAGTACAGTTGGTGCCTTTTCATGACAGTGTAGTTTTGTTATTCATATACTGTGATTCAAATATTGTTTGCAAGGACAGGTAAAAGAGTTCCATCATGAAACTAACACGATAGGGCAGTTAGCATTGAAGACCTCCTGCAAAGATATTGATTTAAATGACCATCCAATCCTAATTACATTAATTTTTGTTACTCTGTGTCATGACCTAGGGGGGGAGTGACCACATTTGCCTCAAACCCTAATGCTACAGGAACACCCCTGGATTGTGAGAATTAAGGGTTATCTCAGTGCCCAGCTCAGACTCAGGAAAATTTTGCAGGAAAACTCAGGAAATCAGAATATCAAGACCAAAGGAGCAGCCCAAAGTCCAGAATTTCAGAATAAAAAAGTTACATACAGTAAGATACATCTGTTAAGACCCTCATGGTATAGGGGTTAATATTAGGTTTCATGGGGTCCATGAATGCTCCCATGGTCATAGCATAGTATACCATGGAGGTCTGTTGAGACCCCCATGGTATAAATGGATATATCAATGGTCACAGTATTATACATCTGAAAAGTAAATTTATAAATGTAAAGTCTAAATGTTATTAGTTGTTATTACTAAATGTGACAAAAAGGAGCTGAACTTTGAAGTAACTAACCAAAACTACAAATGCAGCTGTAAAGGTGATATATTCGGTTGATTGCCAACTAGTAGTATGTGTCAGCTTTAAAAAAGGTATGACAGCACTTTCATATGTGAGCTTTCATAACAATTAACAGAGTCCCAAAGAGACCAAATAGTTGGTACCCAAATTACAGGTGCATCAGTCACAAAAACTGAAAAATATTTTAACGTGTCAAGGGCAACAATCTCCCAAATAATAGAAGCAACGTCAAACATTGACAGTCTGCATCGGTAATGAGGAACGGTGGTCACAAGTTGAAGTCTTTTTTCCATCTCAGTTGCTATGTAACAAAGTAACTATGTAACTAAGTTCATTGGCGATATAGACAGAGATTTGACCGGATAGTTGCTAAATGACACAGAAATACAGTCTAAAAAATTACTACAGAGTATCACCCGTCTCTCTCCACTTAAATCCATAATGAACGCATCCACTAGACTCATCTACCAAACTCAATGTTCAGTGTCTGCAGCACCACTCGGTCAGTCACTCCACTGTCTTCCCATAGTTCCCCATAATAAAATGTAAGATCATGACTCTAACCTATAACAACCTCAACAAAAATGCACCATCTTATATCCCTGCACTCATCTCGTTCTGCTAACAACCTTATTGTGTCCTCCTCTCTTATCACCTCCTCTCACTCATGTCTTCAGGACTATTCTGGTGCTGCCCCTATTCTTTGGAACTCCTTGCCTCGCTTGACTCGACTATCCTCCTGCCTCAAACCCTTCAAACATTCACTAAACACTCACATGTTCAAAGAAGCTTATCAAATTCAGCCTTAATATACACATCACATCTATAAACCATCTATACCTCTCCCATACCCTTTATATTGCAAGCCTGGGGTTTTTCAACCTTCCTATGTGTTTTAGTAAAATCTCTGTGTACATTCAATTTTAAGCTCATAGACATGGCCCTCCATTATTTTTTCTGCATTGTGTTATTATTGTTTTGACTTCAACTTACCCCTGTATAGTGCTGCAGAATACAAATAAAGGAAACAATAATAATAATCAGCACCTCTGTGGTCCAGTCTCCATAAAAACGTTACCTTCTGAGCTTCAGAAAAGTTAGACTTGATGGCAGGGCTGCCATTTGGAAATGTCTTATGTATGAGGATAGTGCACAAAGACACATAACCTGCATCATTGAGCAATCTAAAAAAGTAATATGGTCTGATGAGTTGTTTCACCCCATTTCCTACATCCAGGCCGCTTTAGGTTTGAAGAAAGCTACATGAAGCCTTCAACCTACAATGTCTACATACTGCTAAACAAATTCAAGAATGGAGTAATTTATACCAGGATGAAATCAAAAGCTTCCACCCCCAGATATAAACATCGCTGAAAGCTCAAAGAAATGGAGATGTTTCCTCTTGAAGAGTGGTACAATATCCCAGTACACACAGTTCTGGACTTGTATGACAGCATTCCAAGGTTTGAAGCTATAATGAAGACTTCACTCGGCTAAAATCTTACGGAAGCCATAAAATGAAGGCTTGCATATCCTTCTCTAGTCTGTAAGCTAACTTTTGCAGTGTACAGCAGCAAGAATTGTCTACCATCTTTAAATAGCTGTAAACAAATTGGACCAAACCATTTCATCTTCTGTACGACCTCCTAGAATAGTCCTAAAAAAGCAGAATCTGAGCATTCCCATGTCTCCTTTTTTTTTCTTTACGGTATAATTGCAATAATCTAATTTTGTCTTGAAAATGTAACAATTTTGTAATTATTGATTTGCTTTTATGGGACTGTGATAAACCAAAATTTCCCTTTCTTATTCTATGTGCTCTCTCAACTAATAGTGTTGACTGTTTTGAAAACCAAACCAATATTTTTGTAGTGTTGTTGAAACTAAATTTGGATTTCATGCATTTTAATAGTTTCTGACACTCTTAGGGCCTCATTCAATTGGGATTTGGCCAACTGAATAGGGCTCTATATAAGCACATAGCATATTTTTTTACAGAAGTTTTTGGTTAGTGAAGGCCTTGATTTGGATAGAAGTTCACTAACTGAAAACTTCTGTAAAAGAAAATACGAGAATACGAGACTCTTAGTATTCTAATGTTGTTCATCCTAAAGCTGCTTTCTAATTCTTCAATTTTATTTTGTTCTTACGTTGTTCTTTCAAATTAATAGATATTTTTTATTCAGATTGATCATCATCTAATTTAGAAATCCATTATTTGGTTTGATTGATCCTTGATTGATTCACTTTGATGAACTCTTTGCTTTCTTTAAAAAAAAACAACTTTCAAACCCTTTTTGTAAACTTTTCATTGTTGGTTCACAGTATACAACAGTTCTTGAACAATTCTCATTAAATACTCATCTCTTAAATGTTCTCAACCACTGCAAAGTTATTTGCACTGGGCCAGGAGTTACATAGTTACATAGTTACATAATTACATTGTAATTGAGGTTGAAAAAAATATTTTACTCCATCAAGATCAACATTTTTAGATCTCCCCTGTTCTGCAATATGCGGATTCATTGTTAATTTTTAATTGATCCAGAGGAAGGCAAACAGAAATAAAAAACAGTGAAACAATGCCAATTGTCTCAAAAAGGGGGAAAAATATAAAATTCCTTCCTGACCCAAGATACTGATGATCGGATGCCTCCCTGGATCAATACTCCCTCTCTAATTATCAGGGATAACCCTGAATGCCCTTTTTATTTAAACATATATCCAATCCCTTTTTAAGGTTATCTATCGATTGCGCTGTCACCACCTCCTTTGGTAGAGAATTAACCACCCTTACTGTGAAAAACATTTTCTTTCTTTAAGGTGAAATCTTTTTACTTCTAATCTCAGAAAGGTTTTGTTGCCCTTCTTTGTACTCTTCCCAGCTCTAAAATTTCACCTTTTATGTAGTGGTGGCCAAAATTGTATTCCATATTCCAAATGAGGGTGAACTAGGGATTTGTATAGTGGCAAAATTATATTTGCTTCCCTTGCTTCTATACCTTTATACCCTTGGCATTGAGTACTGTTACCTAAGTGGTTGTCCACAAGTACTCCCAAATCCCTTTCAATATATGGTAACGCTAGATTTGCTACTTTAAGAATATACATTGTATGGCTATTTTTCCTTCCCAGATGCATAACTTTACATTTATTTGTATTAAATCTCATCTGCCATTTAGTCACCCATTTCTCTAATTCATGCAAATCCCTTTGGAGGGAAGTACATCATTATCTGATTTAATTATCTTTCACAACTTAGTGTTATCAGCAAAAATGGAGAAAATACTTTCCAATCCTACTTCTAAGTCATTAATAAATATATTTAAAAGGAGAGGACCTAATACTGAACCCTGAGTAACCCCACTGACCACATTAGTACAATCTGAGTATATTTAATTTATAACAACCTTTTGCTTCCTGTCTTTTAGCCATCTCTTAATCCGTGAGCAGATATTTACTGCAATTCCTTTATCCCTTAGTTTGCTCAATAGTCTTCCATGTGGTACTGTATCAAAAGCCTTTACAAAATCCAAAAGCACTACATCCACTGAGTTGCCTTGATCCAAGTTCCTTTAAAGATCATTTGTTTTTACTCAGCATGCGGGTATGTTGGACTCATTTTGGTGAGTGTAACATTTTTTGTGTTATATATATACAGTACCCAAGACAAAAAAAATGATAAAGACAAAAAAATGGTTGCGCACAGTCATTGTATTTTTAAGTATTTGAAATCAAATGTTTGTGTACTTTCTCATTCTAACTCATTTTTTGTGTCAAATGAAAATCATCTGTTAAAACAAGATATTTTTCAAAACTGTATTTAAATATATAGGCCTCTATTCTACACCTCCCATAAGCAACATTTATTATAAAACATTATTTTTTTCTATTAGAGTTGCTATTTCTACCAAAAAGGGGATTGTATACTTATATATCTCTTCATAAACCAACCTTATTACCTATGGCCAAAAGAATCCTGTCAATATTAACTTAATTTGTGTTCTTTGTTCAAGCCAAGTAATTTTCTTCCTCCAAAACCACTGAACTTTGCCACATGCCCATATTAAATTAAAAATAAAATATGTCTATATAACTCACATTTTGTGCAAGTTTGTTAATAAACAGGTATGCTCATACGAGCTCAAGTTTAGTACAATACGTTTTATGTATAATTTTAAATTGTACCACTCTTTAATCTTCAGAATATGTCATATTTTGAATTGTGTTATAGCCTTTATAAACTGTGTCTACTGAGTGTGCATGTACCTCACAAAAGGCCTATTTTTCCTTACTTTATAATTTAACAATTCATCTAGTTTAGTTGTTAAAAGCTCATAATATAACTTTGTTTTACTTTTCACCCTTTTACATTTTGAAATTTTTGTACTGATATAACTTCTCAGAAAATGTAATCAACATAGAGTTCTGTGATTCTTTAATATTAAAAACAATCTAGATCTTCAAAATCAAGAATTACCTTTTTAGCAGTTGACAATAAATTAGCAACTACTATTTTTTCCTAAAATGGGAGAAATGTGAACTATTAAATCGAGCATTCCCACAAATAGGGAAGTTTGTCATATTTTCTGATTGTATCTTTAGGAAATCATGAATTCTTTCCATGCCTTTAATTGTTGATACATTATTTCAATTAGTTTTATCTTTGAAGAAATTTCTAATTGAGCATGTGGCAAAAACATTAGATCCAGGTTTCCACTCACTTCTTTATCCTTTCACTTAGCTCTTTGATTTCTTTTTGAAACCTTTCAAACCCTTTTGTAAACTCTCCATTTGTGGGTTCACAGTATCTAAAAGTGTCTTCAGCAAATCAAATTTCTATTTTTAAGCATTTGAAATCAAGTTTTAGTGTACTTTCTCCCTCTGTAAATGTTATACTCGTCAAATATAAACCATCTGTTGGTGCAGGATATTTTCTAGAATGTTATTTAAATATGTAGATCTCAGTTCTACGCCTCCAATAACATAAAATCTGAGAGAATTTTAGTCAGTAAACACTACTGAGCTATCAAATCATACTTTAATTCTAGTCTCTGAGATATGTCATCTGAATGCTCATTATATCCATAATATCTCAAGTGGCTATCCCATATATATTTTCAAAATCGTTATTACATGGTACCTGGAATCATATCCAGACACAAAAGTCTCTCCTTTTGTTGTAGTTAGGGTGTCATGTGGTCCATAGGGACCCTCATAGTACCAGGTTAAGGTTAAGTACCATGGGGGTACAATGGGGGTCCATGGTTATAAGGATAGTATACCATGGGGATCCATAGGGACTTCCATTGTATAGGTGTTAATAATACAAAAGATTACCATTGAAACCTGACAAACCATAATAGTAACAGGTACATTTTACATGCAATGGGGGTGTTCTCCTGCTACCAGATATGATTTTAATTGCGGTAGGCTGCCTTGAAATCAGATCAAGCCACAGCATCTCAGAAATTCAGACTCTGAAATATACATAGTTTTGTAGCACTTTCCAGGGCTACTTAACACAAACAGTAATGTTAGGTATGTTTGTAAGGTGTAAGATTCGGGGAGCCTTTGCAGGTGTAAATCCAGTCCTACACTTTCACCTAGAATTTTTAATTACAACCACCTGCAATTATTTTTTTATGTATACTTTTTATTTCTTCAATAAATTGGCCTTTATATGTTTTTTTAATTATCAAGATATTGTAATTTTTTGTTATTGCTGGTATAACCCCTAAAGGCCTGCCACAAGAAACTACATAAATACACTTCAGGCTATGACTGTCAAACCCACAGTTGCCATTTCATTCCCTTAAAGGGTCATGGAAATAGTTGTTTCTTTGTTGCTTCAGAAAGAGGCTGTTTGATAAATTGTCACAGGACCCTATTTGCTGGAATTACAGAGCAATTAAATTAAAAAAGCCCGCAAGGACATTGCCGGAATCCAAATCCGTAAACCATGCTGCGGCACATAGCATTTACAGTGTGAATATGATAAATTATTCAAACAGGTAGTTATAGGTTTAGACGTAGCCAATAGTAAAAGAGACCGTCATGATTACGTCACTAAAACATGGAGGTTAAATTTCAATCACCTATGGTTTTGAAGTCCGAATTACGATCGGACCCACATTCCAGAAATAATGCAATATGAAAATATCAATAAATATAATATTCTAGTCAATGCGAGTTCTGTAATATGTATTAACACATTGATTGCCAGGATCAGTATAACACAGAAGTTAAACATAAAAAAAGTATTGTTTTATTGTCAATTTGCGAGCTTGAGAATGTTGGACTATTCATTTTAATAGTTTTCATTGCTTACCCTATGATTTAAAATATAGTAGTACCCGCAGGATTTTTGGCTACATTTGCCATTTATGGGTGTTAAAACAGGTGCGGGCTTGAGGACTTGTAGCAATTTGCGATTGTAACATTTACAGGATTGAAAGATCAAAGGCTTAGCTGGGTCGGAATTCAGCTTTTGATGGCCTGTAGGGTTTTTCTGCCTGTAACCCGCATATCGTTTGTGGGTAGCTAAAAGTGGCCAATTTAATAGCCGTAATTTTGCAGGCTCCTTTATTGGCTTCGGGAACTCAAAATCGCCGAATTTAATAAGGCCCTTAGTGTGTTTTCTTTTTTTTAAATGTTTTTTTAGATTTGTACCTGCTTTTGGGGGTTTGTCGACAATTATATCTACAAAAGAAATAATAATAATCTACAGACAAATGTATGCTTTTTGCACTTGCTGTTAGTTTAAATTAAATTTAAGCAGGTTTTGCTTCATATTTTGTTATGTAACAAACCACTTTTTTTTGCCCTGCCATAAAAAAAGTTGCGTTTCATATTCCTTTAACCAATTTCACCAACTCTGAAAATGAGGATGTAGGCTTCAAGCAAGACCGAAAAGGCCATTTCCTGGAGGGTAGACCATGATGATCAAAGGCTTCAATCAAGATATCTTCAGTTTGTAGTTGCAAGCTGGAGAGATGGTATTGCTATTGGTATTGTAAAATTAACAATTATCTTTTTTTCATCGGTTTATTTTTTTTTATATTTTACTATAATTCATTTTTTTATACATCATTTTTTATTTTATCTGTAATTTCTTTTTCTTCTGTAATCTTTTTTCTGTCATTTTCTTTTTTCTTTTTATAATGTTAGATTAGACTTTGTGGGGGAGAAATGTTATTGACCATGGGGATACAAATGTGAATTAATAGACATATTAGTCTATCTAGACTTTTATAAGCATCAGTTGTAACCTGATGTTATGTTCCAATTGGTTACGCTAGCATATTGAAATTGGTTGCATAAACATGAAACATATCAGGAGCCCTTAGTTCCCTCTGTTTATAGGACCCCATACATTCTCCTGCACATTCCGCACGCTTTGTTTGGTGGCATTAACAAGTGATGTAATGGATTACAATCACAAAATAATTCCATGTATGCAGTTTATACAGAGTGAGTTTGCTGCTTGAAAAAAGCATAAGTCATTTTAAATCGCACATAATAATGATTTAAAAAGAAGCCAAAAATGTTGTATGCTCATAAAAAATATTGACCCAATATGTGCAAATTGTGACTCCAAGTTATGATTCCAATGCTCATATACTCTGTTAAATACTTCATTTATTCCCTAAGTGTTAAAGGACTACTGTGTAGTCACATAATAAGAAATATACTGTTTTAAAGAAATTCTCTTAAGAATGGAAATTAAAATACAATTTAATATCTTGTATTTGCACCGCTTCTGCTATACAACTTCCTGAGTTGGAAATAGACTGACTACATGGGAAGTTTCAATCTGCACAATAGCAATGTAGCATCTACAACTGCTAATACTTTCAAGAGCAGTAACGGAAAGCTCATTTCAACAACACACTTATCTGAGAAAGTTACAGACAGACAAAAAAAATGGATCTCTGCATTAAAGAACATTATTTTAAACAATATATAAATAAAACTTGAGAGCTGTTCTCAACTTTTTTGGGAGGAATAATTGGTTACCTTCTGATGCTCCTGGGGACTGACTTTGAGATCCATTATATTTTTAACAGGGTAATATTACATGTGACATCTAGTTTTGAACTTAATAGAGCACATAGAGGCACCATATAGACAGACTCTTGATCCTATGACCCAGCAAATAAGATCTCTGAACTGGCAACTATTTCTTCAAACTACGGCCCTATGCTAATCCCCTATATCGCTGATTACACCATGTTTATGAGCAAAGTAAATCTCAGTAGCTATGTTAATCGCCATCCTGGAAATATTGTGAAAGAACTGCTACGAATAACTGCAGCAAGACAGAGCCGAAAATTACAGCAAACTTTTCTATTGATTTTTGCAATGCCAAAATATTACGAGTTAGACTTTTACCCCAAAACCCTATGCTGATAAGAATTAACAAATCACTCACAAATCAGAGCAGTGCCATAACTACAAAAAGCTGAAGAAAATATTATGGGTAGTGAAGACCACTACACTAGCAAATGGTTTTAAAACCATTGCAGAGTGCCGCTGCAGCAGTTAAAGAGACAGTATAGCACCAAAAAACAATAGAAAATTATGGAAGTTCAACGTTATTTGACACTTAACAGTCCAATATGTGTAATTAAAATATATAGTATAATTTATTATTATGTCTGTTTCATTATAGAACATCAAGGGTAAAACACACAACCCAGTACTCAAGGGGTTAATACAAATCAGGAAACCATGTGGACTAGGAACAAATGCTTTAATGCATTGTCTATATACATATAATATATGTATATATAAACAAAATAAACACAATTATATATATATTATATCTATAAATACAGTTGTTACATATATATAATTTAAAGAAATATAAATAAATTATATATTTATATATATATATATACTCATTATAACCATGCCATTCTCGTTTTCTATTGGTTCCTAGAGCCATTTCTCATGGATAAAGCTTGGTTTAATATAATATACTGAGTGAATATATCATTCCTACACTGAAATCTATTGTGGACAAGGCAGTATTTACAGATGTGGGCTGAGTGTCGTAATATTGTGAGTGAAAAGATTAACATAGTGGAAAAAAAACTCCTGCAACCGATTTTAGGGTATAACACAAATTATATCACTCGATTAGCATGGGGCCTATATCATTTATGTTGTAATAACATGATCACATTGAGAATATTTCCAAAAATATCATATCAAGAAGTTTAATCAATGAAATGAACAGAACAAAAGGGCATATAAAAATCACTGAGGTGCCCTTAATGCCATATTCTCTAAATAATGTATATATCTGAATTATTTTTTTAGCAATGGGATCTTTCTATCTCTACCTATTTAATATTTTAGTTGACACAGAGAAAATATTCTTGCTTTTAAAACGTTAGGTAGATAAATCCAACATTTAATGAAAAGTCAACATTGTACAATTTCAACATGCCCTACTGTAATTTCCCTCCCATTGAGTCTCATCCAATCAGGGACTTTGGCTCTTGCGGGATTGGGTGCATGTAGACAAGCCTTCTCCATTTTGCAAGCAGGGGATGGTGTCGCCAGAAGTTAGTAAGGCGCAAAACTGGGGAGCGGAAGGCATAGGCCCAGGGATTTGGGGAACCATGCAAGAGGCAGATTAAGGGGACAGATCTTGCTGGGAGGTTAGGCAGGACTCGGACTGCATTCAAAACAGTGGGAAAGGTATCAAGTCCTTTTTCACATAGAGCTACTTAGAAGAAGGCCAAAGAAGGCCAAAATCAGGAAACCTTTAACCAAAAGTAGCTTGTACAGTGTTAAAAAGAACAATGTTTAACACTTGCAGCAATAGTTTTTAAGACAAAGCATTGTAATGTCTAAATGACCACTGTACAATTAAAAAATATTTGAAAACTTTGTATCTGATTGAAAGCAAAATTAAGCATGGTAAATTTCATAAAGTTTTGAAATAGAAGAAAATATTGCTGGAACCTGGAGGCTTCAATGACATTTTGGTGAAAGTTGTGTGTGTGTGTGTGGGAGGGGTGCAATGTTATCTATTAATGCAAGCAACCTGTTTCGGTATCTTTGAGTGGAAGGGGTGTGGTTTTAACTTCAATCAGATCCAATTATCTAACAACGCCCATTGCCTTTACCTGTACCCTCATCTCGTATCCTCCCCCAAAAAACTTTATGATACAGTTCTTAGGAAGTGATGTAACATATACAAAATTGATTAATCTATTCATTAGCAGTCTTCAGAAATTCAGAAGTGGAAAGTGGAAAATCCCCATGGGGTCAATATAATATATCACATGTCAACAAATTAGACCAGTGGGAAAAGTTAACTTTTATATTTTTTTTAAAAAGCAATAATACGTTTTAGTATTTTTAGGCCCTCATTCAATTGCGATTTGGCCAATTGAATAGGGCTCTAAATAAGCACATAACATATTTTTTTAAAATACGTTTTTAGTTAGTGAAAACCTTGCTTTTGGATAGATGCTTACTAACTAAAAACTTACTTTAAAAAAATATGTTATGTGCTTATTTAGAGCCCTATTCAATTGGCCAAATTGCAACTGAATGAAGGCCTTAGTTTCTTACATAAAAGACGACAAATAAAAGATATATACAAGACAAGCTGTTGTGATTTAGAAGTCCTAATCTGATGAAGAAGTTTCCAATATGCCTGCTGCTTTAACTATATTGTAGCCACTGGATTGGGAAAATTGGGAAGTACAGGAATAACCCGCTTAAAGCTACCCCGCTTAAAGCTGATTCCTGTTTTTCCTGCCAGACCCATTTTAATGCAATAATGCTGTTTTTGCCTGCCAGACCCCTTTTAACGCTCTGATTCGCTATTGCACTGGGTTTTTGTTTTCTCCAAAGAAAACAGATTCTAGGATAACCCAGAAGCTTCAACATCAATAATTTAAAGTTTACATTTCTGCTTATGTTCAATTTGTGTTAGTTTTATGTTTGCTGCTTCTTTAAAGTACATATAAAACCAAAAAAGTTTAAATTTCAATTGAAATTGTGTGGTTTTTTTTTTCATGATTTACCCTATCCCTATCTTCTCCATGTTAAACTGCCCCGTTTAGAGCTGTTTCACTTAACACTCTGATTGCTTGGAACCTATACAGCATTTAACAAGGTATACCTGTAACTATAAAAAAACCTCTAGTATCAAAATGTAACCATATTATGGTTAGTGACAATTATACACATTTGAATACCCTGGTATACAGATACTGCCCAAAAACTATATATAGTAACATATAACATATAGTAACATATATTACATATTCAGAAAAACTCATAACAAAATGACCAAATATTAGCACATTGTCAGTACATTCATAAAGTACTTAGTAAGAATACACCCAAATAGTGTCTATATACAGCTATGCTCCAAAATTTGCATACCCTGGCAGAAATTGTGAAATCTTAGCATTTATTTTTAAAATACAAATGACCATGCAAAAAAAAAATAATAATATTTGATTGAAGGATAGTGATCATATGAAGCCATTTATTATTACATAGTTGTTTGGCTCCTTTTGTAAATCCTAATGATAACAGAAATCACCCAAATGGCCCTGATAAAAAGCTTACATACCCTTAGTTCTTAATACTGTGTATTGCCCCCTTTAGCATCAATGACAGTGTGCAGTATTTTGTAATAGTTGTCTATGAGGGCCTTAATTCTTGCAGGTGATATAGCTGCCCATTCATCTTGGCAAAATGCCTCCAGGTCATGCAAAGTCTTTGGTCGTTCTGCATGAACCGCACGTTTGAGATCTCACCATAGTGGCTCTATGGTATTAATGTCAGGAGACTGTGATGGCCAGTCCAGAACCTTCACCTTTTTCTGCTGTAACCACTGGAGGGTCAACTTGGCCTTGTGCTTAGGGTCATTGTCATGCTGGAAAGTCTAAAAGCGTCTCATGTGCAGCCTTTGTGCAGAAGAATGCAAATTGTCTGCCAGCATTTTTTGATAACATGCTGCATTCATCTTGTCATCAATTTTCACAAGATTCCTTGTGCCTTTAGAGCTCACACACCTCAAAACATCAGTGAGCCACCATCATGCTTCACAGTGGGGATGGTATTCTTTTCACTATAGGCCTTGTTGACCACTCTCCAAACATAGCGCTTATGGTTGTGACCATAAAGCTCTATTTTGGTCTAATCACTCCAAATTACAGTGTGCCAGAATCTGTGAGGCCTGTCAAGGTGTTGTCGGGAATATTGTAACCAGGCTTTTTTGTGGCATTGGCGCAGAAAAGGCTTCTTTCTGGCACCTCAACCATGCAGCTCATTTTTGTTCAAGTATCGTCGTATTGTGCTCCTTGAAACAACCACACCGTCTTTTCCAGAGCAGCCTGTATTTGTTCTGAAAAATTATTTTGGCAGTTGTGGCTGAAATCTTTCTTGGTCTACCTGATCTTGGCTTGGTACCACGAGATTCCCAAATTTTCCACTTCTTAATAAGTGACTGGCATTTGCAGGCCAAACATTCAGGGGTATATAAACTTTTGATCAGGGCCATTTGGGTGATTTCTGTTATCATTATTATTTAAAAAGGAGCCAAACCACTATGTGATAATAGATTGCTTCATATGAGCACTATCCTTCAATAAAAAAAAAAATAATTCTTTGCATGATCAGTCATATTTTCAAAATAAATGCCAAAATTTCACAATTTCTGCCAGGGTATGCAAACTTTTGAGCACAACTATATCCACCAAGTCAGTCTGATTCCCAGTGGTCAGGCTGTGCATAAGTTAGGAGCTTGCATTGATATGCATAATTGAAATAAATCATCCTTTGCAAAGGAAGTAATAATAAATCTCCTCCTATCACAGAGGTACCCCACCAATAGTCAAATAATTGTCTACTGTATAAAATCAATGGTGATAATCTATGTTTAGGGTACTAATCAAGGTAGAACCTTCCTTACATCTATAATTGATTAGCCCCTATAGAAATTCTAAGAATTCCACAATCTAAAGCAAAGCTTAGTAAACTAATAAACTGGTTTGGCAGTTTAAAGGGTACACCAATTTCCCTCTAGCTTAAAGTACAGCACCAATGTAGGCCCTAACTCAAGCTCGCTACAGTCAAAAATGGTGGCTCTATCACATATATAGTTGTGAGCATGCGACCTGTTGCTAACGCTTGCGGGCTCGCGCAGTTGCTGGCAAGGAGCGCCGAAGGCACCTCGCAACTGAGGCACCTCGCAAAATTTACGTCGGGACGCAAGGAAAATACGACCTGGCAAAAATCATCCGCAACACGAGCACATCAAAACATGAAAAATACAACAAATACACACAACAAATACATAAAAAGCTTTCTTACAGGAAGAGGGGGCATCCAGGACCATGAAAACTAAAGTTACACCTCAATTTAACTCAAGCTAGAGAAAAAATGGCCGCCAAAAAAAAGAAAACGAGGCTACAGCAGTCTAAAGATGCAAAACACCACCATACACGTCGTCTTTGCCGAAAACCACCTACGAGATTAAAAAACAACCCGCGCGACCCCAAAAACATTACAAACACAAAAAAACACATAAAAAGCTTACCCACAGCAAGGGGGGGCACCCAGGACCTCTGCAAGTCAAGTTACACCTCGATTTAAGTACAAATTTCACAGTTTAGCGAGAGAAAAAATGGCAGCCGAACAAAACGCAAATGAGGCTAAAGGAACCTAAACACGCAAAACACCACCATAAACACGCAAAACACCACCAAACAGCTACGGATATTCCGAAAAAGTCGGACGACATAGAAAACGAAGGACGCTAAATCAGCTACAGCCGCATACCACACATTAGCCGCCATTTTAGAACAATAGCTTATACAATGCTACAGCTACGCTAACGGATTTGTCTCGCGAACATACACTATTACACTGCACACATTCATCATGCTTACGCAGCAGCTCCACACCACTAATGCTGCAGCAACATCAAAACAGATTGCCAGCTCTTCAACAGAATGCTTCCTGCATATATTACTTCAAAATAGGTAAAGTATATTAATTTATTAATCTATTATTTATTTTATTATACACCAAACAGCATTAGCTCACTTACAATTTCATTGCTGCCATTTTTTGACGGGCAATTCGCTAGTCACATATATAGTTGTGAGCAATACGGGTTGATGCTAACGCTTGCGGGCTCGCATATCGATCCCACCAAAATGTGGGCTTGGGTGGTGAGCCCGCTGCAGTTGCTGGCAAGAAACGTCAAAGGCGATCCTTGAGCTGGTGGGGATGAGCACCGTAGGCACTCATCCCTACGACCCCATACGAAATAAGCAGTGAGCGCAAAAAGCGCTCACTGCGCTGGTGGAGATGAGCGCCTTAGGTGCTCATCCCTATGACCCCGCACGACCTCTTCCACTCCTCCTCTCCTTACCCTGTGTCTCTCTTCCCCTCCTCTTCCCCTCCTCCTCGTCTCTCTTCCTCTCCTTCCCATGTGTGTCTCTTCCCCTCCTCCTATCTTTCCTCTGTGTGTCTCTTCCCCTCCTCCTCTTGTCCTTACCCTGTGTCTCTCTTCCCCTTCTCCTCTCCCTCATTGCCTGCTGCCTGCGACAAAAAATTACGACCCGCAGCACTTAGTGATTGGCTGGAGGCTTCACTTCCCTTCAGCCAATCACAATGGGATCCACCCCTATGTGGTGATTGGCTGAAGACATATGCGCCTTCTGATTGGCTGTAATCTGATTGACGGAGACAACAGCCAATCAGAAGGCGCAGATATCTTCAGCCAATAACTCAGCAGGGGGTGTATCCCATTGTGATTGGCTCAAGGGAATAGCGCCTTCTGATTGGCTGTTGTGACTGCAGCCAATCAGAATGTGCTGAAGTCTCCAGCCAATCATCCTGTGGGGGTGATTGGCTGAAGGCAATAAAGCCTTCTGATTGGTTTAAAAAATATTGATATGTATCAAATTCTGATTGGCTTACACCTTGGCACCTTCTGATTGGCTGAAATTTGATTGACAGTGTTTTCAGCCAATCAGAGGCGCCATTGCCAATTTTCCCTCCCCCCTCCCTCCCCTGTGTCTCCCCCCTTCCCTCCCCTGTGTCTGTTGTGTTAATAAGTGTGTCTGTGTTTTGTGGATGAGTGTGTATGTGCATGTAAGGAGGAATGTATGTGTTTAGGGGTAATTGTCCATATATGAGTTGTTAATGAGTGTGCACGTATGTTGGATATGACTCCACATGTGTGCATTGGGGATGAGGATGAGTGGTGTGTTTTGGTGATGAGTGTTCCAGATGTCATAGATGAGTGTACATGTGAGTTTGTGTAGTAAATGAGTGAGTGTGCGTGTTGGGGATGAGGGTAAGTAGTTGTGTGCTGGAAATGTGTGTGTTGGGGATAACTGGGCCACTCTGCAGCTCCTCTCCCCTCAGCACACAGGGGCACCATGAACTCCCACCCAGGGGAGGAGGTTGTGGGAGGGAGCCGGTCTCATTTCATGCACGGCGCAGGAGGTGTAACATCCCCAGCAGCAGCTTGAGCTTCACAGCCGAGGACAGGCCCTGAAAACACAGCCGCACGTTATCGGTCACAGAGGCAGAGAGCAGGGAGGCGATGCTCGGTGGCGTCCTGAAGTGACCCCTAGTGCCCGGTGCTTTCCGTCCTTTTCACTCTGCTCCTGGTATTCCTGACTCGCCTCCCCTTTC
Source organism: Discoglossus pictus (assembly GCA_027410445.1). Taxonomy (NCBI): domain Eukaryota; kingdom Metazoa; phylum Chordata; class Amphibia; order Anura; family Alytidae; genus Discoglossus; species Discoglossus pictus. Next base: position 51,424,788 of record CM050172.1, on the reverse strand, counting down.
TCCTCCCTGGTTTCGATCAGGTTAATGTACCAGAGCCTCCAGACCGCTGAGGCTGCACCTTCCAAACTCTCCATACTGTTACACTACACTAACTCACCCCTGCTGCCGAGGCAACCGCGCAGCCAATCACAGAGCAAGCTCACAGAGTAAGCTGTGAACCTAGCAACCAATCATGACGCAGCTGCCGACAACAACAGCCAATCAGGCTGCTTAAATTTAACATTGAGTTACCAACATTTTTCTGCTCACAACCATATATATGTGATAATTAATCCTTTCCTTACGTTTCAGATATAGAGATAAGAAGAAACAGGACAGGTAGAAGAATGAAAGAAAATAACCTATCATTGACAGAGGAGCCTGATTGAACAAAGCAGGGTCAAATCTAAGAGTCCATACACCGGGCACATGTATTGATAAAGTGTGGTTGTTGTTCCGTCCTTCAGTTGTGCCCGACTTTCGGTGACCATATGGATGCTGCACGCCAGGTACATCTGTGTTTCTGGTTATGCTTATCCATATAGTTTTCATGGCAAATATACTAGAGTGGGTTGCCAGTTCCTTCTCCAGCGTATCACAATTTGTCTGACCTCTTTGTTATGACTTGCCCATCTTGGCTGACCCTACACGGTATAGCTCACAGCTTTATTGAAGTACCCAAGCCCCTTAACCACGACAAGATAGTGATCCAGAAGGGGATTTATAAAGTAGTAAAGCAAAATAAATAAAAATTAATAATACAGTAAAAAAAAAACAGTAAGAGCAAACTGCTGACTTTTCTACTAATGTATCTAAGATATTATACTGTACTTTATGTTTCAATCAGATTCAATCTGATTCAGTCCTGGGACAAAGGTAGTGAGATTGTGTAACAATGAAAAATCTATAATAGTCCCACTAGATAGTGTATATTAATGGAGTAATGACATAGATATTTTACTAGTAATGTTAGCGCTTTGTTCTCATTACCATGTTTCTATTCATTCTAAGTTATTATGCTGTGCTGTATGATTAAACAAACACGATCTGATACAGTCCTGGGACAAAGGTAGTGAAATACTACAAGATATAGTGTAAACCATTAAAAATCTATTATAATCACTGTGAATCCATTACAAAACTAGTAACTAGTTGTCTCTGTTCTGTGATTTCAGCTGAACAGCACAGTGAGTTTGGGTACTTGTGCAGTGATTAGGGGGCAGGTGAGTATTAAGAACCTAACAGAAACAGGGGAACGAGCGAAATTGTGAACTTGCGAACACTTCTAGTATAAGTGCAGTTCTAGTATAAGTGTAGGAGTTTTAATAAAAGGAGGGAGTTCAAAGTTTACCCCACTGTAATTAGTAATTATGATTCAGTCCAGTGACAACCTCACTCAGTGCGCATCCTGTCACATGTATGAACTGTTGGAACAGCTGATCCAGAGTCCATACCTCTGTGGCAGGTGTGAGCATGTTGCATATCTTGAAGCTCAAATTGGAGAACTGGAGAGGAGAAGTGCAGCACTTAGTGATATTGCTGCACTGGAAAGGGAGATGGTGCTCACTGAGCACAGTTTAGCTGGGCCTAGCATGGAAGGTGGAGATGGGGCTAGTGAGGATGTCCAGGGAGGTAGGTGGGTTACAGTTAAAAGGGGAAGCAGGGGGAACAGTAGGAGGAGGCAGGCCAGTTCTGATTTGGCCCACACCAACATATTGGCCAGATTGAGTGAAACTGTCAGGGATGTCCATTCAGGAATGGCAATGCCAGATAGAACTGTTCCCTCTAACACCCGGGACAACAGTTCTACTGGAGGAGAGGGAGGGCAGAATAGGCAGAGCAACAGGCAGCATTTGGTGGTTGGGGACTCTATTATTAGGAAGGCAGACAGGGTGTTTTGTCACCCAGATCCCAGCAAAAGAACAGTTTGCTGTCTCACAGGTGCTCATGTTTGACATGTTGTGGATCGGGTAGATACATTATTGGGAGGGTCTGGAAATGAACCGGCAGTCTTGGTACATATTGGTACCAATGACAGAGTAAGTGGAAGATGGAGAGTCCTAAAGAATGAATTTATAGAACTAGGTAATAAGCTGAAGGCAAGGACCTCCAAGGTAGTATTTTCTGAGATAGTACCAGTGTTACGTGCTAGTCCAAGGAGACAGAAGGAGCTTAGGGAGGATAAAGGGATATCTAAGTGAGCTGGATTAATACATTTCTGTACTCTATAGGCAAAATAAGCATATGGGTATGCAGCACATCTCATACAACATTGTATTTGTATTAATATCTAAAAATCCCTCTGATTATTATGTTGACACCTCCAGGGGTGTCTAAACAGGCATCTAATACCCCCAATCAGCATGCAGCATTCGTAGAGCAATATTAACCTCTATTTACCTGCTCTTGCTTGCTCAGCCAATCTCCTTGCAGCTTCCTGTCACATGTCAGTGACACACTACATTTCTCAGCTGCTATGCTACATATCCCACACTGTTTTGCACCACAGACAGGAAAACAGGGTTAATTCAAGAGTTTCAGCTAACATATTTGGCCAAAACAAATCATTCCAAAACAAAATGGATACCATGCTGCCTGTGATTTGTCAAACTGAATATGACTGTTATGCTAATTTTAGAACAGATTGGCTGGGGGTGTCAACTTTGAAAAACAACTGTCTGCAAATGCAAGAAATTCAGCTGACTTCAAGGTGAGTGTTTAAATGTATATTTTGGAATCTTTTCATGCAAATATTTTTTTTCAGAATCTTCTGATTCTCCTCCATTACATGCATTCATAATCCAGCAAACTTAGACATCCCTTTAATGCATGGCTAAAAAAGTGATGCATTAAAGAGGGGTTTGGGTTTCAGAGCACTGGGCTGACTTCTCATTTGGGTACAATCTCTATAGCAGAAATGGATTCCACTAAATGAAGAGGGAGCTGGTGTGCTAGGGGAAAGGGTGATAGGAGTTTTTAAACTAGATAGGGACTAGATAGCAGTAATCAGGGTAGAAAGTGTAGAGGGGGTAAGAAACAAATTAATTAGTCAAGGGGGAGGAGGTGGGGGAGGGTTATTATAGTCAATAGGGAAGTATTGTTACGTAACTCAAGTACAATGGCAGGCACTACAGAACTACAGACTCATAACATAAACTGTATGCTTGCTAATGCCAGAAGCTTGCCAGGTAAAATGGGAGAGTTAGAATTATTAGCAGTTAAATGGGATTTAATAGGCATTACTGAAACGTGGTGGAATGAATCTCATGGACTGTTAATCTGTATGGTTATAACCTATTTAGGAAAGATAGGGGAAATGGTAAAAGAGGACAAGGGATTTGTTTGTATGTTAAGCCTGAATTTAAGCCTATAGTCAGTCATTGGTTTGAGTATGCTATAAACCCCCAATTATAATTGAAAGTGAGGAAAAGCAATTATTGTTACAGATTGGAAATGCAGCTAATCATGGGCAAGTTTTATTTATGGGAGATTTTACTTACCCTGAAATAAACTGGATGAATGAGACCAGCAGTTCAGCTAAGGGGAGCAGGTTCTTGAGCACACTCAGGGATCATTATCTGGCCCAGGTTATAGAAGAAACTACTAGAAATGAGGCTATCTTGGATTTAGTCATCACAAATAATATTGATATAGTATGAAATATTGAAATAGGGCCACCTTTGGGAAACAGTGAACACAACACAGTCTCATTTGAGATTGAACACCCCTGCCAGATACCATGTGAAAATAAAAGTAGAAGGAGTAAATTACAACCCATGTGGCTTAACAATGACTTAAAGATAAAGATGGGGTGTAAAAAAAAAACAGGCATTTAATTATGCAAAAAAGAGGGGACAGAGACTGCTTTACGTGAGTACAACAAAGTCAACAAGTCTTGCAAAAGGGCTATTAGACTGGCTAAAATAAAAAATGAAAAGTTAGTTGCAAAGGAGAGTAAGAATAACTCCAAGACAAACACTGCCTTGCTAAAGAAGCTGAAGGTAAATGTGATGGACTAGCCAAGCATGTCTCCAGACCTAAACCCTATTGAGCATCTGTGGACCATCCTCAAATGGAAGGTGGGGAAGTGCAAGGTCTCTAACATCCACCAGCTCCGTGATGTCATCATGGAGGAGTGGAAGAGGATTCCAGTGGCAACCTGTGAAGTTCTGGTGAACTCCATGCCCATGAGGGTTAAGGCACTGTTGGAAAATAATGGTGGCCACACAAAATATTGACACTTTGGGCCCAATTTGGACATTTCCACTTAGGGGTGTTGTTGCCAACGGGTCAGACATTAATGGCTGTGTGTTGAGTTATTTTGAGGGGACAGCCCAAATTTACAATGTTATACAGGCTGTCCACTTACTACTTTACATTGTAGCAGAATGTAATTTCGTCAGTGTTGTCGCATGAAAAGATATAATAAATTATTTACAAAAATGTGAGGGATGTACTCACTTTTGTGAGATACTATATATATATATATATATATATATATATATATATATATATATATATATTTATATATATATATACTAGCGACTTGCCCGTCAAAAATGTCAGCAATAAACTTGTAATGCTGGCAATGCTGTTTGCCACCTAATGTGAGCACCTTCCGTTCTCACGGCAAGCCTCTCCCCCTGTCTACTTCCTCCCTTGTGTCTTTATCCCCCCTCCTCTCCCTTACTTGTGTTTTCTTTCCACCCTGCTCTTTCTCCCTTGTGTCTCCTTCCCCGCCTCCTCTCCCTCCGCTGTGTCTCTTCCCCCCTGTCCCTCCCCTGTGTCTCCTCCCCCCTCCCTTGTACCTCCCCTGTCTTTCCTTCCCCACGTCTCCCTCCCCTGTGTCTGTCCCCCCCTCTCCCTCCCCTGTGTCTGCCCCCCTCTTCCTCCCCTGTGTCTGTTCCCCCTCTCCCCTGTGTCTGTTCCCTCTCTCCCTCCCCTGTCTTTTCCCCCTCTACCCCTTCTGTGACTGTTTGCCCTGCTCTCCCTCCCCTGTGTCTCCTCCCTCCTCCCTTGTGTCTCCCCCTCCCTCTCCTGTGTCTCCTTCCCCCATGTCTCCCACCCTTGTGTCTACTCTCCTTCTCCCTCCCTGGTGTCCCCCCTCTACCTCCCCTGTGTCTCTTTCCCCCCCTCTACCTCACATGTGTCTCCCCCTCTCCCCTGTGTCTATTTCCCCTATTTCCCTCCCATGTGTATGTTCCCCCTCTCCCTCCCCTGTGTCTGTTTTCCCACTCTACTCCCTCTGTGCCTGTTTGCCCTGCTCTCCCTCTCCTGTGTCTCTTCCACCCCTCTCCTGTGTCTCTCCCATCTATTCCTCCCCTGTGTCTCTCCCCCTCTCTCCCTCCCCTGAGTCTCTTTCCCCCTTCTCCCTCTCCTGTGTCTCTCCCCCCTCTCCTGCGTCTCTCCCCCCCTGTCCCTCCCCTGTGTCTCTTCCATTTCTCTCCCTACCCTGTGTCTCTTTCCCCTTCTCTCCCTCCCCAGTGTCTCTTCTCCCCTCCCTCCCATGTGTCTGTTTCCCCCCTCTCACTCCCTTGTGTCTTTTTCCCCCTCTACTCCCTCTGTGTCTGTTTGCCCAGGTCTCCCTCTCCTGTGTCTCTCCCCCCTCTCCTGTGTCTCTTACCCCTCTCCTATGTTTCTTCCCCCCTCCCCTGTGTCTCTTCCCCCCTCCCCTGTGTCTCTTCCCCCTGTGTCTCTTCCCCATGTCTGTTTCCCTCCCCCTTTCTCTTTTTCATCCTCCTCCCTCCCTTCGTCCTCCTCCCTCCCTTCATCCTCCCTCCCTCCCTCCCATCAGCCTCCTCCTCTCTCCCTCCCCTCATCCTCCCTCCCTCCCCTCATCCTCCTCTTCCCTCCTCCTCTCTTTCCCTCTCTCCAATTAACCCTCTACCTTCCCTCACTTACCTTCATCAGCTGCTCCTGCTGCTGTCCATCGCATCTTTAGGCTGTCAGGACTCGGCATATGCGACGTCACATCATTAGCATATCCTGGGTCCCGACACAGAAGACGTGATGGAGAGCATCAGAGGAAGGTAAGTGAGGGGAGGGGGGAGGGAAGGAGAAAGGGAGGAGGGAGGAGGAGGATGAGGGGAGGGAGGCAGCAGTAGGATGAAGGGAGGGAGGAGGAGGAGGATGAGGGGAGGGAGGGAGGAGGATGAGGGGAGGGAGGAGGAGGATGAGGGGAAGGAGGGAGGAGGATGAGGAAACGGAGGGAGGAGGATGAGGGGAGGGAGGAGGAGGGGCGGGAGGAGGAGACGATGAGGGGAGGGAGAATCAATTAGTTTAAATATAAGATATAACAGCTCCTGTTTAATCAAAAAATGTTAACAAGAATGTCAAAAGCCAAAGCCAGTCCCTCTTACATTTAAGCCAGGTTTCTCAGATTGTCCTCAAGGTAAATATATCACAGTTTGCTCTGTTGTGAGCATGATATCAATACCACAGAAAGTTTGACCTTCAAGAGAAGGTTAGTAGACTTTTGAATGGGGTGTCTAGTTAGACATATGAACCACTCTTACAGATTCAAGTATCAAAAAAGTGATGTGGAATTTTAAATTAGTCTTGCCTTATAGACCAGTAATTCACAAACTGAATTTCTGTCACAAAGCTAAAGAGATCTTGGAAATATGCTTGATATGCCTGGGATTATATGAGAAGCAAGTATTTGTGATTTGTTAGCTGGAGTATGAGCAATTTTCTTTAAAAAAAAACTCTAAATCTTGAAGACATGTCTTTTATGAGTAGCAGAACTGTTCCAATTCATGAGAATGTAATCTAAATAGACCATGAGCTATTTATCAACCATGTCACTGAAGAGCATTACAAAGTCCTTACACAATATTGATAGTAGAGGGAAAAAATAATTTTGTACCATTTAAACCCTGCAATTAGACAACTGTTGATTGCCTATATTGTTGGTTGGATCCCCTTAAAGGCTAAATTGACCAGTTGTTTGATTTATTCTGAGAGAAAGTTACTTCCTCCAACCCCCAACATATTCAGCTTAATGATTGGATAATTTTCCACAAGTGGTTACTTTAGTTTATCATCTCATTTAAAAACTCTGATAAGCAGATATTTCAAATAATTTTTGTATTACTGTATAATAATATCCTATATATCAATTGCTATTTTTTAGGTTTTGTATCTAGATGTTTTCGTCTCCATAATCTCCTACAAAGGAGTTCAGCTGCATTCAAGCGGTACAAAGAAACAACATTCTCAAATGTAGTGTATTTACATTTGATTGTATGATTGTATTGTCTGGAAGAAGCAGCTCTATGTCAAATGCCAAAAGCAAATGAGAGATCAATTTGTGTTCATTTGCATCGTTTGCAATGTACCTGATGCATTTACTTTGTGGGAAACATTCAAATGAAATATGTCTGAAGACTTCTTGAAAAGTTACAATGAGCCAATAGCACTGTTAAAAACTTTAATGGACATTCAAGAAATATTTCTTGCTCATGGATTAAATTGTGCAAGTTTTAATTTGCCTGATTCAGGACTTATAGATGACATCAACTTTGATGATTATGACACTGAGCTACAAAAACAAAAAAACTGAAGAAAAACTGGCAACTTTAAATTCTTTTCAATTAAAAGCATTTAATGCCATCCCTGGTGAATCAGGAAAAACTTATCTGTACAATTGTTTGATGAGTTACATTCGAGCACATGGTCAAATAGCAATGCCATTTGCAACAACTGGAATTGCCGCACTTTTGTTAGAAGGTGGCAGAACTGTGCATAGTGTATTTAAACTGCCAGTTCCTATTTTAGAAACATCAGTGTCAGATATTCGACTGAATTCTTTACAAGCAAAAATGTAAAAACAAGTAAATAATTATAATAGATGAGGCAACAATGATGTCATGTCATGCCTTGCAATGTATTGATAGATTATTAAAAGTAGTGATGGATAATAATTTGCCATTTGGTGGAAAGGTGATGTTGTTAGGAGGAGATTTTAGGCAAACATTACCTGTTGTGCCACATGGATATAGGACTGACATCATTAAAACATGTATCAAGACAAGTAAACTGTGGAAATATTTACACACCTTAAATTAGAATTAAATATGAGATCTGAAAGGCAAAAACAAAATCAATTATTGGCTCATTCAAATTGGAGAAGGAAAACATCCACAAATAAATAATTTACCCGATGATACCATTGAAATTCCATCACAAATGTTTTGCAAGGAATCACTCATATCAGCAATCTTTCTAAACACTCTCAATAACGATGATTACTCAGACATTGCAAACAAAGTGATATTAACATCCACAAATATAGATGCCTTGAATCTAAATAACAACATTTTAAAATTCATCAATGCACCTCAAAATAATTATTCCAGTGCAGATTCAGTTCTGGCTGACGATAAAGATAGTGAATCTAATTTTAGTATATAATTTATTACTTGTTTAACACCATCTGGAATGCCACCACATGATTTGCAATTCAAAAAAGGGTCAATTGTCGAGCTATGGAAAAATATGAATCCAAAAAAAGGACTTTGTAATGGGACCAGATTCATTGTGCACGATTTAAAAGATCATTTCATACATGCAGAAATTATGACTGGTACCCATAAAGGTGAACACGTTTTTATACCAAGAATTGATTTGGCTCCAAGAGAGAGTGGTTTGCCTTTTGTCTTTCAAAGGAGACAATTTCCAGTTATCATGGCATTTGCCATGACCATCAATAAATCCCAAGGACAAACTTTTAAGTCTGTGGGTATTTTTTTAGAGGAACACGTTTTTGCACATAAACAACTCTATGTTGCTTTTTCAAGGTGTACAAATCCAGATGATATTAAATTTCAATTGAAGAACACCCAACTAAGGGTGATCAATTACACGATTGACACATTTTTACAAAAAACTTTGTGTAAAATGAGGTTTTGTAAACATAGAGATTAGTGGTTTAATTTCCAGGACAAAATTTAATGTCACTTGGCCTCTTCTAAGAGGACCACTATTTCACATACAAAACTCTATCTACAATTTTACAAAACTACAACAATAACCAAAATAAAGGGGAAAAGTAAACAAAAACAATAAAAAGTGGTTAGATCCCATAGACACAATTACATAGTTACAAAGTTACATAGTTACATGGGGCCTCATTCTATTAGCGGCCGTAAATCGGCCGTAAGGCTGCGATTCCTTGCGGGGGTTCAGTTAACTCGCGATTCTATTATACGGCCCCGCAAGGATCTCCTTTTACGGCCGGCCGCATATCTTGGAACCGGCCGTAATCTCAGAAATATAAAAACTCAAAAATAAATTCAAGCCTGCACTGTACAGCTCTGTAAATGCTAGGGATCATATTGGGGGACATGAGGATTAAAAGGAACCCACTCTCAAGCTTGCACATAAGCCCAAACCCAAGTTCAAATTAACTGTTTATTTTCCGGCTGCGGTGTGGGCGTGTCTGAGGTGCTCCAAGCACTCTGGACTTTTTACATGGATATTTTACGGATATTAAAAATAAAATATTTTACGGATTTGAGTATAGGATAATTATGTGCTATTTTTTCTAACACCTAAAATCCCTTTATAGTCTTCTCAAAGTGCAGGATGGCTTTATTTGAGCTATTTTATGTGCTTAATTGGTGCTAGCGGGACCTCTTTCCTGCAAGTAAGCAGCGGCTCGTTTTTAGCCTTGCAGAGAGGTTTCCCGGATCAATTGAATTGTAAATAGGAATTTCTTACGGCCGAAACTCTTGCGGCCGTTTTAGATCAAAGGCTTTCCTCTGGCGCGAGCGGCCGCAAGAGATAGCAAGGCACCGGCCGCAAGCCTGCCGGAGCCTCCGGCCGTAAGGGAATAGAATAGCCGAATAGCTTGCGGCCGGTCCTTGCGGCCCCGCAACGGCTGCGGCCGCTAATATAATGAGGCCCATAGTATTTAAGGTTGAAAAAAGACCTTCAGTCCATCAAGTTCAAACTTTCAAGATCTCCTCCAATCTGCAATATGCGGATTAACTATTAATTAATTAGTTGTATTAAAAAAAAAAATCCCTCCTGATCCCAGACACCCGCGACCGGACTTCTCCCTGGATCAATACTGCCTCTCTAATTATCCATGATAACCCTGAATTCCCTTTTTAATTAGAAATAAATCCAGTCCCCTTTTAAAGCTATCTATTGAATCCGCTGTCACCACCTACTCTGGTAGACAATTCCACAGATTAACCACCCTTACTGTGAAGAACCCTTTTCTTTCTTTAAGTTGGAATCTTTTTACTTCTAACCTCAAGAGATGTCCTCTTGTCGGTTAAAAACCTCTTGGCACAAAAATCTCCCTTGACAAATCTTTATACTGCCCTTGGATGTATTTATATAAGGTAATCATATCTCCTCTTAGACACCGTTTTTCTAGAGAAAATAAGTTTAATTTGGTTAGTCTTTCTTCATAACTTAGCCCCTCCATTCCCCTTATTAGTTTTGTTGCCCTCCGCTGTACCTTTTCCAGCTCTAAAACGTCCTTTTTATGAAGTGGTGCCAAAAATTGTACTCCATATTCCAAATGAGGGCGTACTAGAGATTTGTATAGTAGCAGAATTATATTTGCTACCCTGGCTTCTATACCCTTCTTAATACATGCTAATATTTTATTTGCCTTTGCAGCTGCTGCTTGGCTTTGAGCACTGTTACCTAGGTGGTTGTCCACAAGCACTTCCAAATCCCTTTCAATATCTGATACACCTAGATTTGCTCCATTAAGATTATAAATTGCATGGCTATTTTTCCTTCCCATTTGCATAACTTTACATTTATTCGTATTAAATCTCATCTGCCATTTAGATTCCCATTCCTCTATTTTATGTAAATCCCTTTGGAGGTAAAGCACATCACTATCTGATTTAATTACCTTGCACAACTTTGTGTCATCAGCGAAAATGGAGACACCACACTCCAATCCTACATCTAAGTCATTAATACATATGTTATAAAGGAGAGGACCTAATACTGAACCCTGAGGAACCCCACTTACCACATTAGTCCAATCTGAGTATGTTCCATTTACAACAACCCTTTGCTTCTTGTCTTTTAGCCAGCTCTCAATCCATAAGCAGATATTTACTGCAACTCCTGTATCTCTTAGTTTGCACAATAGTCTCCCATGTAGCACTGTATCAAAAGCCTTTGCAAAATCCAAAAAGACTACATCCACTGAGTTGCCTTGATCCAGGTTCCTCCTAACCTCCTCATAGAAACTAATTAGATTTGTTTGACATGACCTATCCCTCATAAATCCGTGTTGACTCCTACTTATAATCCTGTTCAAATAGACATATTCTTGTATATTATCCCTTATTAACCCTTCTAAAAGCTTCCTCACTACAGAAGTGAGGCTCACTGGTCTATAGTTCCCCGGATTTGCTCTTGCTCCCTGTTTACATATAGGTATCACATCAGCTTTTCTCCAGTCATCTGGTAGAGACCCTGTGTTGAGTGAATCTTGAACAATTAAATATAATGGTTTGGCTATTACAGAACCCAGTTCCCTTAGTACCCTTGGATGTATTCCATCAGGACCCGGGGCTTTATTAACATTTATTTTTTCCAACCTCTTTTGGATTACTTCCTGTGTTAACCAATTATTTGGCAAAGGTAGTGTAGCCCCATTATGTTGCCGTGTCCCAACCACTGGTACCTCAATTGTGTATTCCGAAGAAAATAACCTATTTCGCTCATCTGCCTTTTCTGCTGGGCTCTTTTAAAGGGAACCACTTTGACAGACAATGTTCTTACCTTTACTGTTTCCATTTTAATACTTTAAGTTCATGTTTGTAATGTTAAAATTCTGTTTTCAAAGGACTGAAAACTTGTTTCATTCTATGTAATTATGGTTTAATGTTAGTAGCAGGATCATCATTTGTTGCAAAATGTAAATGTTTTATGATATAGAGAGTATTGATTCAAGAAGGAATATTTTTTTTTGACCACTTTGAAACAATTGACCAAGTTTCACTGTTTTTTTTTTTTTTTTTGGTTTGCCTTCTTCTGGATTCAATATTCAAGATCAACATATTTTCAACTAATTTCATTATAAATGTTAGTACCTTACGTTAATGTTTGCATTCTTAACATTGTATTTTACAAGTTTTAAAAAAGTTGATTTATTGAATGTTATTAAGGATTTATCTCAGTAGCAGCATAATCATCTGTTACAAATTTAAATGTATAATTAAATAGACAGGATTCATCCAGGGAATAATCTGATTGCCATTTACTGGGGTCAGGAAGGAATTAATTATTTTCCCCTTTGATACAATTGGCTAAATGTCAATGGGGGTTATTACTGTTTGCCTTCCTCTGCATTCAATACCTATGTGCTTTACCAGTAGTTCAACTACAAGTTGTATGTGAAGAAGCATTCTGTAATGGTTTAAAATACAAATTTGTACAAAGTTGACATATTGATGTTAGTGTTGTTAAAAATAATTAATTCAACACTATTTACATAAGTTGCATGTTAGAAACCTTTATGTAATAGTTCACAATACATATTCATACAAATGTCATTGTTACATTATTACTGCATACATGACAATTAAAAAGTTTAATATGGTTTAAGAGTTCATCGTTTTGTGAATAACAAAAAGGTTAAGAGTCTCAGAGAATCACATTGGGTCACAACATTTGCAGCTTTAAAATTTTATTGACCGTTATTTTTTGACGGGCAAGTCGCTAGTATATATATCGTAAATAAATAGTACATCTGTGTTCACATTTAAATGTCTAAAACAAGTTTTTTTTTTTTTGCAAGTGGATTTACCTTACAAGTAAAGGCTGATAAGGAGTTTAAATAAAATGAGGGAGTTGAAAAGAAAAGGGAGGGCAGATTTATAGTGTAAAAGAGGAAAACTTTATACAAACATAATTTTTTTATATTCTTTATTTTTCCCACTGAAATTTTGTAGACAATAATAATAATTATGAGTCAGTCCAGTGGCAACCTCACTCAGTGTACATGCTGTCATATGTATGAAACAGATGATCCAGGGTCCATAGCTCTGTGAGTGGTGTGAGCATGTTGCCTCTCTGGAAGCTCAAATTGGAGATCTGGAGAGGAGAATTGCAGCACTTAGTGATATTGCTCCACTGTAAAGGGGGATGGTGCTCTCGGAGCACAGTTTAGCTGGGCCTAGCATGGAGGGTGGAGCTGGGGCTAGTGAGGATGTCTAGGGAGGTAGCTGGGTTACAGTTAAAAGGGGAATCAGGTGGAACAGGAGGAGGCAGGCCAGTTCTGAGTTGGCAAACACCACCAGATTTGCCAAATTTAGTGAAACTCTAACAGCCAGGAGTGAAACTGTCAGGGATGTCCATTCAGGAATGGCAATGCCATATAGAACTGTTCCCTCTAACAGCCGGGACAACAGTTCTACTGGAGGAGTGGGAGGGCAGAATAGGCAGAGCAACAGACAGGTTTTGGTTGTAGGGGACTATATTATTAGGAAGGTAGACAGGGGGATTTGTCACCCAGATCCCAGCAATCGAACAGTTTGCTGTCTCCCGGGTGCTCGGGTTCGTCATGTTGTGGATCGGGTAGACAAATTATTGGGAGGGGCTGGAAATGAACCGGCGGTCTTGGTACATGTTGGTACCAATGACAATGTTGGAAGATGGAGTGTCCTAAATAATGATTTTAGAGAACTAGGTAATAAGCTGACCGCCAAGGTAGTATTTTCTGAGATACTACCAGTGCCACGTACTAGCCCTGGGAGGCAAAAGGAGCATAGGGAGGTTAATGCGTGGCTAACGATGTGCTGCACTAAGGAGGGGTTTGGGTTTTTAGAGCACTGGGCTGACTTCTCACTTTGGTATAAGCTCTACAGCAGGGATGGATTGCACCTTAATGATGAGGGAGCTTTTGTGCTAGGGGATCGGATGGTAGAAAGGCTAGTAGGTGGTGGGGGGGACTCGATATAAGTAATGGGGTAGAAAGTGTAGAGGGTTTAAGGGATGAATTAACGACTCATAGGGGAGGAGATGGGGGAAGGGTAATATAGTCAATAGGGAAGTAGTACTAAGTAACTCAAGTACAGTGGCAGGCGCTTCAGAACTACAGACTCATAACATAAAGTGTATGCTTGCTAATGCCATAAGCTTGCCAGGAAAAATGGGAGAGTTAGAATTATTATCAATTAATGAAAAATGGGATTTAATAGGCAGTACCGAAATGTGGTGTGATGAATCTCATGATTGGACTGTTAATATGGATGGTTATAACCTATTTAGGAAAGATAGAGGCAATGGTAAAAGAGGAGGAGGGATTTGTCTGTATGTTAAGCCTGAATTTAAGCCTATAGTCAACTAAGATATTTATGGTGGACCTAGTGATAAAGTTGAATGTTTGTGGGTAGAGTTAAATAGCGGAGCAGCAAATTCCAAAAGAATATTAGTAGGAGTATGCTATGAACCCCCAAATATAGCTGTAATTGAGGAAATACAATTATTGTTATAGATTAGAAATGCAGCTAAGCATGGGCAAGTTCTAATAATGGGAGATTTTAATTACCCTGAAATAAACTGGATAAATGAGACCAGCAGTTCATGTGGGATTAAAAGTAAAATGAGTAAATCCCATCTAATGTGGCTTAACAATGATTTCCAGATCAAGATACGGAGTAAAAAACAGGCATTTAAACTATACAAACAAGAGGGGACAGAGACTGCTTTACGGGATTACAAGGAAATCAACAAGGCCTGCAAAAGCCCTACTAGACTGGCTAAAATGAAAAAATAAGAAAATGAAAAATGAATTGCAAAAGAGAGCAATACTAACCCTAAATTATTTCTTTAAGCATATTAATGGGAAGAAGGTTATGAAGGAAGCTATAGGAACATTAGAATGTAAAATAGGCCATCTAAAAATTATTGACCAGGAAAAGGCAGATGAGATAAATAGATTATTTTCTTTGGTATACACAAGGGAGGGAGAGGGGGGAAGACCCAGGGGAGGGAGAGGGTGAAAAGACACAGGAAGGAGAGGGGAGGAGAGACACATGTAAGGGAGAGGGGGAAGAGACACATGAGAGGGAGATGGGAGAGGGGAGACACAGGGGAGGGAGAATAGGGAATAGACACAGGGAAGTGAGAGGGGGGAAAGAGACACAGGGGAGGGAGAGGGGGGAAAGAGTTACAGGGGAGGGAGAGTGGGAAAAAGACACAGATGAGGGAGAGGGGGGAAATAGACACAGGGGAGGGGAAGAGACACAAGGGAGTGGGGAAATAGACACATGGGAGGGAGAGACACAAGAAAGGGAGAGGGGGAGAGACACATGGGGAGGGAGAGGGGGGAGACACAGTGGGGCACATAGGGGAGGGAGAGGGGGAAGAGACACAGGGGAGGGAGAAGGGAGGGGAGAGACATGGGGGAGAGACACAAGAGGGTGAGAGACTCATGGGAGGAAGAGCGGGAAGAGACACAGGGGAGGGAGAGGATAGGAGCAGGGGAGGGAGAGTGGGGAGAGGCACAGGGGAGAGAGGGGTAGTAACAAAGGAGAGGGGGAGGGGTAGAGATGCAGGGGAGGGAGAGGGGGAGAGACACAGGGGAGGGGGGAGAGACACAGGGGAGGGAGAGGGGAGGAAAGAACAGGGGAGAGAGAAGGGGAGAGACACAGGAGAGGGAGAGGGGGAGAAACAGGAGAGGGGGAGAGACACAAGGGAGGGAGAGGGGAGAGAGGGGGACACGAGACACAGGGGAGGGTGAAGGGGAAGAGACACGGGGGAGAGAGAGAGGGATGAGAGACACAGGGGGGGAGGGGGTGGGGGACAATATATAGAACTCCATCATGCTGACATTTTTGAAGGGCAAGTCGCTTGTTATGATAATAATAGTCATTTGATTAATATAAGGAAGTAATTAATCTGTCAATAATTGACAACTAAATGTGCATCTTACATGAATTTAGCAAATATTTACTTTTTAAAAATGAAATGTTCTATTTCTCTGTATGAAAATAATGTATTTATTTATTTAACATGACTGTAAAACTTTTTCAGAGAAAATAAATAAAAATAAAAAAATGTGTTGGTCCACATTATTCATTGCAAAGTTAGGGTTATTTAGGAAAGCCTAATATTGGGAGGAAGGATTACAGGGAGAAGTATGCTGCTTGGATCAGGACCTACTATACAGGGTTTCAGGCAAGGAAGGTAGCTCAGAACAAAGGGAAATGAAAAGACAATTATAATTCCCCAAAAGTTTAGATTCTGCCTGCTAGAATTGGCACATGACATTCCCTTAGTGGGCCATATGGGTATCAGACGCACCAGGCATTGTGACCAATGTCAGCAATTTGGACAGCCTCTATCCATAATGGATACCCCCCTTCCACCTAGTTGAAATCAACATTGTTGGTCCCTTAACTCGCGCCACAAACAATAAATACATGTTGACAGTTGCGGACTATGCCACCCATTACCCAAGGCAGTAACATTATTGAAAATCTCTGCCACTACTTTGGCAGAAGCCCTGATCACTATTTCTCCAGGGTGAGTTTACTTGGGGAAATTCTATCAGATTAATAACATGAGGTGTCCTATGAATCTACTGGATTCTCCCCTTTGAACCCCTTGATTTTCTTTTTGGAAACCTATGAGGGTGAATACGATTGAGCACGGAATGCCTGTAGTTCCATATGCCCTTGCCTTCAGAGATAAGTGAGCTGCCTTAATAGGAATGGTTAGGGAGCATCTGAAGGCTGTCCACAGCAAGCAGAAAAATGGTATGATCAGGGTACCGGGGAAAGAGATCTAGCAGAGAATTAGAAGTTGTTGATGCTGGTCCGCCATCTCCAGAACAAACTACAGTCTTCCTGGGAAGGACCCTACTGGGTCGTAAATTGGGTGATACCACTTACATCACTGAGACCGAGTTTTAACAATATATTCATAAATGTGTCCACATTTACAGTATATGTTCTGCTCTGCTGTGGTATGCCATCTTTACAAGGGTCCCGAGGCAGTCAGGAGTGATATTTGTAAAGATATTGAGCCATCTAGTAGTCCTTGAGCTTCTTCTGTTGTACTAGTTTCTAAGAAGAATGGTGTTATGACCAGAGGGGCCACTAGACTGTTTGGGGTTCATCAGTTATTATATGTGTGGTCAGGTACTAGTAACTTGCTTAACAGTCATGTCTGGAATATTCAAAGGGTTAAATAATTCTAAAGAATTTATATGGCCCTGAGATCGGCCACGTGTGAAGGCTCTGATTCTAAGATCCTAGGAAAAGGGGTCTGTTGCTGCCTGTCTCTTCAGAAATGATGCTGTCATCTGAAGTGTCTGCTGGTGTCGAGATCTGAACAAACAGTTATGACCCGTTGAGAGAGAATTGGGGCGAGCATAGTCCCCCAAACTTGGCGGGTGTGACAAATGGGTCCACTCACTTCTGCGTGGATTATCGCAAACTAAACAATATAACTAAAACTTATGCTTACCCTATTCCCTGCATGAACAGGTTACTCGACCAGTGAGTAATGGCTACATAACTGACCACCCTAAATCTCTCGAAAGGGTATTGGCAGATTACCTTGACACACTTCATCATTCCCTTTGAGCTATAGCAATTTATTGTGATTACCTTCAGAATGAAGAATTAGACGTCTACAATACTGTTGCCCAGGTCTACTTAGATGATATTGCAATATTTACTTACATTGCATATTGCATATCTACTTACTTTCTTGAGCATATTGATAGGATCCTAGCCAAGATTCAGTAGGCAGGACTCACCATTAAACATGACAAATGTCAGTGGGAAAGGGCAGAGGTACAATCAATATCTAGGGGAAAGTGGAAAGTGGGAAAATTCAGCATGATTAAGCAAAGGAGGTAATAGCTACCTGGACCATTCGCCAGACAAAAAGACATGGAACTGGCTGTCCTAGGAACCACGGGATATTATGGCATATTTCTTCCTAATTACAATGCCATTGCAAAGCCTCTGACTTACCTGACCTGCAAGAAAATGCCCCACATCATCAACTGGACTGTGAATCAGCATTCTGGGCCCTGCAGTCTGCCCTCACTTGCTCCCCAATACTGGCCACACCAGACCACAGCCTGTCATTCTTTGTTAACACTGATCCCTCCACATACGGATTGGGGGCAGTACTCAGCCAGGTTGATCACCCGATTGCCTATTTGAATAGGAAATTGTTGGCTTGAGGAGATGCATATGCAGCCATCGAGAAAGAATGTCTGGCTTTTGTGTGGGTTTTGAACAAGTTACAACTGTTCGTGTGTGGGAAGGAGTTTACTGCGATCACAAATCACAACCCTCTATGTTGGTTGAATCAGATGGCCAAGGACAATAGGAGATTGCTGTGATTGAGTTTAGCCCTACATACTTTTAATTTCACCATAAGGCACTACAGGGGAAGTGCATTTATGCAGGAGGACCAATAACTGCAGCATGTCGGAGATGATCCAGATGATTATGGACGTATATATATATAAAGCCAAATTACCAAAACAGGTTTAGGGAAGTATATTAAACAAAATCGCAGCAAAATTGTTACACATTGCTGCACACTGCAGGTGAATATCACTAGGAGGAGAAAACAGATCCACAATTTTACAATAAGAGAAAGAGCAGGTATACTCAAATAATCTGTACCAGAATCTAAACAGATATGCAAGAAAGTATAATGGTCATATCCTGATATGTATATAACTTAAAGGTCACAACGTGTTTGGTCAAAATTACCACAATATAAATACATTAATATCAAGGTACATTAATATCAAGGTATAAAGTTTTCAGATGATGTATGCAGTTATATGTGTATAAGAGTATAGTGTATATTGTACCGGAATAATCCGTCATATAGGCACAGTAAATTTAAGCCTTATCTCTCCAGATATTCCCCGCCAAGCGTGCAGCAAGTTGGGTATTAATTACAGCTGTCGGTCAGTCCATTTCCTGGATCCTCTCTCCTGGAGTGCAGTGCCACTCATCAGTGATGCTGCTTAGCTCTCCGGAGCCCACACTTGCGCAGTCACACCCATTGGGTAAAACACAGACGCATGCGCATTACCACTCAATGCACATTTTGCAAAGTAACCAAGCTTCTACTGCTGCTTGCCTATACAAGGGATAACTGTCTATTTATATTGTAATCCATAAACATGTTAACCCTTCAGGTATCGGACTCACTTAAACAGGTAAATCAAGGACAGATTCCACCATGCAAGGAAAAAATAAATATTCAAAAAGAAATAAGAGATACTAAAAAATAATGTGTTTGTAAGTAAGGGAGATCAAAAAACATCATACCAATGTTAAACATTCAACTTAGGTGAATGCTAACCTAATTATTGGCGAGAAATAGAAAAAATAGTCCAAAAATTATCAAAAAGTGCAATTCAGGGAGTCTAAAACTGAGAAACACATTTATAGAACTTACTGTTAGAGAGCACATTATATAGAAGTAAAACCATATACAAATACTACTGTCGCCAGGTACAAGAGACTTGGAATAAATATAACAGTCATGTGTGTTTAACACCTATATACTATATTAACATGTCTGGATTTTAAAAAACATTAAATTATCTGCTAACGGGACCCCCATAATTATACTGCCAATCTGCAAAGGCAGCAATCGCATCTAAGAGTAGCAAAGCATCAGAGCAAAATATATTAACCATGTCAATAAAAAATGAATAGTAAAATAATGAAACATATAAATAAATAAATATATATATATATATATATATATATATATATATATATTTATTTATATATATAGCTGAAAAGGTAAGTACTGTGACAACCTGTATGTTGAATGGGGTATGATAAGAGTCTATTGTCCAAACCTCTCCACACAGGTGTGCCCAGTTCGTTTTACCTGTGTACAGTAGGAAGAATGTTCAGCCCTTAGGTTAGACTGAGAGGTGTCTGTTGTCTTGTATAGCATACAGACCTTTCTAAGTTCTGAAAAAATCGTACTCCGGCAATCAGGATTCCAACATCAATAACAAAATCCCCAAATTAATAATGTGAAGCGGTTAACAGGTATTTATTACTGAAGCAAAATACATATTTATACAGCACTCTTAGCAAGAAAAGGCCAATAAATTCAAATTTGCATCCATGGTTACCCCAATCACCTTCTAGCTCATGTTACCACTCATGCCCAGGTGGGTTTGATTGACAGGCTACCAACCCACCCTCTTACTATATGATATAATGCCTAGTGATTACATCCCTGGGCTAGGAGCCTGAAAGTCTAAAAGAATCACCCATTCTACTGTAATAATACATCAATTACAGTAATTGCATTAAACAACAATCCACAGTCTTGATCCATGCCAGACCTGGACTGAAGGATAGCCATCTGGCTGTGTGTTACGTGACTAGGGGTCAGTTATCTCCCTTATCTAGTTAATAACGAACTAGTCCAGTACTAGGAAATATTGGGCAAATACCATATTTCCCTTGTAATTGCTAGCTCTCCCAAAGTACAATATAGACATACATGCCATTACTCCTATCATGTTCTTACTCACACCCCAACTATAAAAATGGGTACCTAGTGGTACCTAGGCAATTTCCACTAACCTATGCTTCTAACAGGCATAACAAAGTATAACACACAAATCACAATGCCCCCCCTGTTAACCCATATCTCAGTGTGCCCCTTTGCCCTGGCACAATACACCTAGCCTACAAGGCTGAGGGCATCAGTCTGTATGGTATTCCACATGCTACAGGCATGACAAGTACTTATTCTCATAATCCTTCAGCTCAAACAAATCTATAAGATGTGAGCTAATAGAATTGTTGTAACCCTCTAAAACAAATATAGGAATTACAAATCTGAAGATAATAAAATATATCATAAAGAGAAACTAAGTACATACATTATAAGAAAACTGTATAATTAATGCTCGCATTTAACTCTTGAGGGGCCATTGTGTCTAATAGTAAGATCCACTTACTTTTCTCCTTAGGGTATTCTCGAGATTACTACCTCTGATGCTCAGATGTATTCAGAGTCAGGGCAACATTACAAAATGCCAGACAACAGATGTAAGTTTTTTGTTCTTTTGAACAACCTTTCTGCTATTAGCAATATTCCTAACATGTTCCCCCAACCTCTTCCGGATCTCCCTTGTGGTCATACCCACATATCTTTTGGTTGTAAGACATGGACATTCTAAAACATAAACCACATGTTTTGAACTACAGTTGAAGAACTTGTTGCTCTTTCTTGAAAAGTGGCTGGGAACTAGAGTGTCCTTCAAGAACGGAGACATCCTCCAATTGGCAGTTATGCCATCTTTGAGCCAGATGTTCAAATCATCACCAGTTCTGAGGACATTGACATGCTTGTTGAGAATTCCCAGGATCTGTCTCCATTGTTCATTATAGGTACCGATATAGAGAATTTGCTCATCTAGAGGTTTATCCACTTCAGGTATAAGGAGCACGGCCCGATCCAAGTAAAAAGCTCTGTGATAGGCTTTTTAAGTCTGTTTGTTGCTATAATCTCTGAGTTTTAATCGTTTCCGCAACTCTTTAGCTCTAGTTTTGAAAACCTCCACTTCCAAGCAGTTGCATCTCAGTCTTAGAAATTCCCCAAAGGAAATAGCCTTTTTGGTAGATGGTAAGTGTGAACTGCTGTGGTGAAGTACACTGTTAGTTGCTGTTTCTTTCCGGAAAAGATCTGTGCAGATTGATCCTCTTTTCCCTCTGTAGAATGTAACAACCAAAAAGTAAACTTTGTCGTACTCTATAGTATAGGTTAGTCTCAGGTTTAAGTCATTCATGTTTAACTATTGAATAAATTCAGCAAAGAGATCTCTTGAACCATCCCACTGGATAAACAGATTGTCTATTTACAGAAGCCAAATTAGAACATGTTTGGTATATCTTGCTATTCGATCTGACAAAGCAATTTCGCGCTCCCAAAAAAGACATATTCAAATTGGTGTAGGTTGGAAGGGCAAGACGTGCCTATTGCTGTTCCTCTCACCTGAAGGAAGAATTTGTTGTCAAATCACATATATAGTTGTGAGCATGCAAGTCTTTGCTAGCGCTGCGGGCTCGCGTAGTGAGCCTGCGTCTTCCGCGAAGCGAGTGCCGCCGTTGCTGGCATGGAGTCCCAAAGGCGCTCCTTGCCAGCAACTGCGGACCTCGCAAAATTTATGGACTTATGAGAAAAAAATAAGACACGCGGGACTTAGAGAAAAAAAACATTACGACCTCGCAAAAATATGACCTTACCGCCCGAACCCAGCGCACAGGAAAACATTAAAAACACAATAAATACACACAATAAACACATAAAAAGCTTACCCACAGCAAGGGGGGCACCCAGGACCTCGGAAACTGAAGTAACACCTCAATTTAAGTCGAAATGAAAGAGTTTAGACAGCCGAAAATCACCTAAGCGAGAGAAAAAATGGCAGCCGAGAAAAACGAAAACAAGGCTAAGGACGCAAAATTACTACACTTACTCGTAAAACGAAACGAACGCTCCAGACCAGTTCACACGGCACGTAACATACACTATGCGGCACGTACCACATTGCTACTCCCCACCATTTTACATGAAACACACAACTATTAGCCGAAAATTTAAGGCTGGAACGCAAATAGCGCATGCGTATTGCGTTCTAACGGTTTCAACCACCTCAAAGTTTATAAATACTGCCCACTTTCCAGAAAATACTACATTTCTCCTCAGGTGATGAACAGTGTGACTAGACAGTTCACTGCTGCCGTTACTTCAGAAGAGAATTACTTACCAATTTACAACTTCACAATCTGCAAATTCAAACTGAGAGGTAAGCTATAAAACATTTAATTTAAGAAGAAACACCCACAAAAATACTTATAAAAAAAAAATGTCAAAGATTAACACCAAACACCACATTCATGTACTGTATACTGACATTTCAAATACACACATATGTGTATGGGTCCTACAACAATCTCATCTTAACAAATCAAAGAAGTATATTCAAGTGACATTAATTCACAGGAAATAATGCCACAATTCAAACAGGCTCTGCATCAACAGTGTCACTCAAGAATTTGCAGCGTGGACTGTGAAAGGGGATCACTTTCAAACAAGACAAAGAAAGAAGAAGAGGTAAGATACAAATAAACATTACATGCAGAAAAATAAAAGGCTTTTCCCAAACCAACAAAAAAAATAGACAATTAACCATTTACTTTTCTATTTCAAACCAGACACTACTTGAAGACTGGTCGATCAACATTGGCAGTAGGGGACCCTCTGTCATTCATACAGCAAAAAGACTTCAATCAAGGTATAGTATAACAAGTAAAAACAACAAAAAATATCACATCTTTACTGCCTGCCAATATGAAAAGTAACACAAAATATAATAAGCCTCAATACAAATTACAGCAAACCCAAAACACCACACTTCTACAGGGAGTGCAGAATTATTAGGCAAGTTGTATTTTTGAGGATTAATTTTATTATTGAACAACAACCATGTTCTCAATGAACCCAAAAAACTCATTAATATCAAAGCTGAATATTTTTGGAAATAGTTTTTTAGTTTGTTTTTAGTTTTAGCTATTTTAGGGGGATATCTGTGTGTGCAGGTGACTATTACTGTGCATAATTATTAGGCAACTTAACAAAAAACAAATATATTGTTATACATTTCAATTATTTATTTTTACCAGTAAAACCAATATAACATCTCAACATTCACAAATATACATTTCTGACATTCAAAAACAAAACAAAAACAAACCAGTGACCAATATAGCCACCTTTCTTTGCAAGGACACTCAAAAGCCTGCCATCCATGGATTCTGTCAGTGTTTTGATCTGTTCACCATCAACATTGCGTGCAGCAGCAACCACAGCCTCCCAGACACTGTTCAGAGAGGTGTACTGTTTTCCCTCCTTGTAAATCTCACATTTGATGATGGACCACAGGTTCTCAATGGGGTTCAGATCAGGTGAACAAGGAGGCCATGTCATTAGATTTTCTTCTTTTATACCCTTTCTTGCCAGCCACGCTGTGGAGTACTTGGACGCGTGTGATGGAGCATTGTCCTGCATGAAAATCATGTTTTTCTTGAAGGATGCAGACTTCTTCCTGTACCACTGCTTGAAGAAGGTGACTTCCAGGAACTGGCAGTAGGACTGGGAGTTGAGCTTGACTCCATCCTCAACCCGAAAAGGCCCCACAAGCTCATCTTTGATGATACCAGCCCAAACCAGTACTCCACTTCCACCTTGCTGGCGTCTGAGTTGGACTGGAGCTCTCTGCCCTTTACCAATCCAGCCATGGGTCCATCCATCTGGCCCATCAAGACTCACTCTCATTTCATCAGTCCATAAAACCTTAGAAAAATCAGTCTTGAGATATTTCTTGGCCCAGTCTTGACGTTTCAGCTTGTGTGTCTTGTTCAGTGGTGGTCGTCTTTCAGCCTTTCTTACCTTGGCCATGTCTCTGAGTATTGCACACCTTGTGCTTTTGGGCACTCCAGTGATGTTGCAGCTCTGAAATATGGCCAAACTGGTGTCAAGTGGCATCGTGGCACCTGCACGCTTGACTTTTCTCAGTTCATGGGCAGTTATTTTGCGCCTTGGTTTTTCCACACGTTTCTTGAGACCCTGTTGACTATTTTGAATGAAACGCTTGATTGTTCGATGATCACGCTTCAGAAGCTTTGCAATTTTAAAAGTGCTGCATCCCTCTGCAAGATATCTCACTATTTTTGACTTTTCTGAGCCTGTCAAGTCCTTCTTTTGACCCATTTTGCCAAATGAAAGGAAGTTGCCTAATAATTATGCACACCTGATAGAGGGTGTTGATGTCATTAGACCACACCCCTTCTCATTACAGAGATGCACATCACCTAATATGCTTAATTGGTAGTAGGCTTTCGAGCCTATACAGCTTGGAGTAAGACAACATGCATAAAGAGGATGATGTGGTCAAAATACTCATTTGCCTAATAATTCTGCACTCCCTTGTATAAATATTGCTAACACATATCAAAGACATAAAATAGGATAGGACAGAAAATAGTCACAACATATAGAAAATTGACTTAACATTTCTGTTTACTCTACAACAACCTCTAACCCTCACCCAAAAGCCAAATGCAGCATCCCAAAAGTGTCGGACATAAAACAGGATAGTACAGAAAATCTTCCCAACATATAGAAAATTGACTTTACATTACTGTTTACTCTTCAACAACCTCTAACCCTCACCCAGAAGCCAAGTGCAGACTCCCAAAAGTGGCGGACATAAAACAGGATAGTACAGAAAATCTTTCAAACATATAGAAAATTGACTTAACATTCCTGTTTACTCTACAACAACCTCTAACCCTCACCCAGAAGCCAAATGCAGCATCCCAAAAGTAGCGGACATAAAACAGGATAGTACAGAAAATCTTCCCAACATCTACAAAATTGAATTCACATTCCTGTTTAATATACAACAACCTCTAACCCTCATCTAGAAGCCAAATGGACCATCCTAAAAGTGGCGCACACAAAACATGATAGTACTGCAAATATTAACCACATATAGAAAATTAACTTAACATTACTATTTAGTTGACAACAACCTTTAACCCTCAGCCACAAGCCAAATCGAAAAGCCCAAAAGTGGTGGACACAAAACAGGATAGTACAACAAACATTGCTAACATATACAAAATGCAACAATCATTACTGTTTAGTCTGCAACAAACTCTTAACTAGAACCCACCACAAAAATACATAAATTTAAAAGTGCAACACTAAAAAAAGCAGAGTATAAGAAATCAGGATAACACATACAGAATTCAAAGATAAAAAATACTGTTTTAGGCCCAACAAACTACTACAGTAAAACAATAATCCAATTACACCAGTGGTGTACACAAAACACCATACTAAGACATTCTAGCCAGCACTAAACGGTTTGTCACACACTCTCAAATAAATTGAATTTTAGACTAACATATTGCTTTTCAAATAAAGAAAACATGGTGTTGCTCCAAAACAAATTACAATAAAATAACATTTATCTATCTCTTTTATAACAGACGCTGCCTGAAGACTGTCACACGAAGATTTACAGCACCAGATCCAGTGATATTCATCCTCAAATCAGACTTCGACCAAGGTATAATACAACAAGTAAAAAAGGAGAAAAAAAAAAAAGCATGTTGGCTCTGCAGCAATGTTTACTTAAAAAAGCAACTCAAAGAAGATGCAACCAACAAAAAGGCACACAAATCATGATCCTTCAAGAAATATTGTTGACCCATTTTTAACGGAAAAATAAATTCTGTTTTACCTAAAACAACCTTTAACACTTAACTGTAACTTCAATATAGCAACCCAAATTTGCCCAACATAAAACAGGATAGTACAACAAATTCTGCGCCCTAACCTACAACATTAAGCCCACAACCTAAACAGACACACGAAATACAATACTACAAAAAATATTAATAACACCTACCAAATAACACTATAAAGCCTCTTTTCTAACCCACAACACATAACTCTAAAAATAAAAAATAATCCTACTATTACAACAATCACCTACAGTAAAAACTACAAAGATCTAAATATTACTACCATTGACAACATCCACTCCACAATTCTCTTGCCTCTCCTATGCCTCTAAGCCAAACATCAAACATACAAATCGACAACATAAAAAGAAGCCTCCAAAAAAAAAAAAAACAATAACACATACTAATTTCACAATAGAAAGCTACAATGTCTACAATGACCTATAATCCCATCGAACCAATGGAAATCTAGAATCACAACACTGTTGCACAAAAAACATTGTCGTAACAAAAAACACAAACAAACACTTCCAAAACAAATTACAATCACAAACTAAACTAATAATACATTATTTTTCTTTACAGATTAATATGGCTAATAACGACAACAAACAGGAAAAGATAAGACGTCAAGCTAGAGAACGACAAAAAAGATGGGCAAACCAGCAGACGCCGGAGCAGAAGGAACTTCGAAGAGAAAAAGAATGCAAAAGACTTGCAACCAAAAGACTAACAGATGAAGACATTCAATCTAAACCTAAAAAGGCAACAAAAAAACAAAAGCATTTAGAACCTGTTCCTGAAACATCCCATAACATTTCCTATGATGAATTACAAACTGAAACTGATATATGCTCTTCAAATTGTCCTTTACTTAAATCTTTAGCAGTAGAGGTTCATAATTGTAGTGTCATGACTATTCTCTGTCAGTTTTGTGAGGCTTATCATTTTAAACAGGAAAGACCCAGAGATGGACAGTTCATTAGTTGCTGTCAAAAAGGCAAGGTCAAACTTCCAGAAAGACAATTCCCAACATATTTACAAAACATTATGACTGAACCTACTGTTCCCAACTACAAAAATGTCAAAACAAACATAAGATCATACAATAGTGCCATATCCTTTGCATCTACCGGGACAACATTAGCTGCTAATGTACCAGGACATGGCGCCTACTGCTTTAAAGTCCAAGGCCAAATTTACCATCGTACTTCCCATTTATATCCAGAGGAAGGAGGGCAAAGAAAAGTTGCTCAACTATATGTCCTAGATACAATGGAAGCTGTTGACCAACGTATGCAGCTTCAAGAAAATAAAAAATGCTTACCCAGTGTTTTTATAGAGCTAGATCAAATTATGGCCAATAACCCCTACACTCAAGCTTATAAAAAATTGGCAGAAGTAGAAAAGGAACAACAACTTCATGCAGAAAGACATCAATTACCAATCTCAAAGGTCAATATGGTGCTTAAAAGAGATAGACATACTGATAAACGCTGTTATAATTTGCCAACATCAAATGAGGTTGCAATGGTGTTTCAAAATGATGAAGGAGAACCACCATTTCAAAGAGACATTAGGATAAATACCAGAATTGAGGAGCAACCTTTCATTAATATCAGTATCTTAAGTACTAATCTAGATCCAATGACATATCCCACTTTTTTCTCACACGGAGAAGCAGGTTGGCAACCAAAATGAACCCTTCCCAGTTACCCATATTCTAAAGTACGAGTGCAAAATAATATTTCCATGTTTCAATTTAAAGTAGCTCAAATTGCCATTCGAAATACATTCAATCCAATTTTATGTGGTGGAAAACTAACACAACAATGGAATATTGATTCCTATTTGCAAGCTGAGGCCAATAATTTAAACTTCATAAAATATCAACAAGATAAACTATATGTTGAACAGTATTGTGGATTAATGGATTATGCTGTTGAGGTTGCTACAAGCAGAGACATGACAGCTAGCAAAGCCATCATTTTACCGTCTTCTTTCCAGGGATTGCCTCGCAATATGCGAGAAAGATACAATGATGCTATGGCTATTGTCACCAAATTTGGGAAACCAGATTTATTTATTACATTTACATGTAATCCACAATGGCCAGAGATTACACAAAATTTACTTATTGGCCAAACTGCTTCCGATAAACCAGATTTAGTAGCCAGAGTTTTTAAAATTAAATTAAATTAATTAATACGTGACATCACTATAACTCAGTTATTTGGCAAATGTCTTGCTTATGTTTATACAATTGAATTTCAAAAAAGAGGGCTTCCACATGCACATCTTCTTATAATCCTTCAAGAAAAAAATAAATTTGATACTGGTGACAGAGTGGTTTCAGTCCTTATTGCTGAACTTGTAATACTCAAAAAAATTATCTTTGTTTATTTTTTAGGACTAGGTGTTATTACTTAAATGCGTACCAAAATATTGTCCTGTGGAGTCTATTTAGGAATCCTTGAACAACCAACCAAGGTTGTACAGAAACACCTTTTATGCAGCCTTTATTTTAATTATTATTGCCACATACTAATTTAAAAAAAATCAATCTTTATATGTACATTTAAAATGCTGTTAAAAATGTAACGATTAAAAAAATCATGTTAAACCCAAGGGGCCTCATTCTATTATCGGCCCGTAAATCGGCCGTAAGGCTGCGATTCCTTGCGGGGTTCTGTTAACTCGCAATTCAATTATACGGCCCCGCAAGGATCTCCTCTTAGGGCCGGCCGCATATCTTGGAACCGGCCGTAAGCTCAGAAATCTACAAAGTCAAAAATAAATTCAAGCCTGCACTGTACAGCTCTGTAAATGCTAGGGATCATATTGGGGTACATGAGGATTAAAAGTAACCCACTCTCAAGCTTGCACATCAGCCCAAACCCGAGTTTAAATTAACTGTTTATTTTCCGGCTGCGGCGTGGGCGTATCTGAGGTGCTCCAAGATCTATGGACTTTTTACATGTATATTTGACATATATTAAAAAATATATATTTTACAGATTTGAGTATAGGGGAATGTTGTGCTATTTTGTCTAACACCTAAAATCACTTTATAGTCTTCTCAAAGTGCAGGATGGCTTTATTTGAGCTATTTTATGTGCTTAATTGGTGCTAGCGGGACCTCTTTCCTGCAAGTAAGCTGCGGCACGGTTTTAGCCTTGCAGAGAGGGTTCCCGGAGCAATTGAATTGCAAATAGGATTTTCTTACGGCCGATTTCCTTGCGACCGTTTTAGATCAAAGGATTTCCTCCAGCGCGAGCGGGCGCAAGAAATAGCAAGGCACCGGCCGCAAGCCTGCCGGAATCCCCAGCCGGAGGGGAATAGAATAGCAGAATAGCTTGCGGCCGGTCCTTGCGGCCCCGCAACGGCTGCGGCCGCTAATAGAATGAGGCCCAAGGTGTTTAAACCTTTGGGTTTTTTGAAGTCCAGCAAATTATTAGAGGTTTATTTAAGTTTTATTTTTGTTGTTATTATATCCTTTGCTTTGATCACAGCTTTCTTATTTAATTACTTTATTATGCTCAAGTCAATAAAAGATTTGGTTTTTCAATTCAATTGTATTTGTGTATTTTTGGTTATGTTTCCTTAGTCAAATCCTTATCAGGTACCCTGGATTTTAATTTACATAAGATTACATTTTTTACATAAGATTAAGATAAGGTTTTAAAATCCTTTGGTCTGTTGTATAGTTTTGTTTATTCATACAGCACTTCACTGGAGTATATGTTTTAAGTTCCTTTGCGTTTCTTTTGTGTTAATCTTTTATTCTGTTTATTAATGTTAATTCAGGATTCTATTACTTAAAGTGCATTATAATTCAAGTTGTGTTATTCAAAAATTCTTATCTTAAAGTGCTTGTGCTATTTGACTTAGTGCTTATTTCTTATTATATTACCATTTTAGAAACTATGGAACACAAAGAGTTAACTAATTGCCATAAAAACTATAAATAGCTCCACAGAGAAGGCAGCACTGTGCCCCTGATGAGTGAGAGACTGATAGAGCCTCACAAAACGCGCGTCGGGAGATTGTGAAGTCATCAGTAAGCGCGATCACAGCGCAGACCACACCAATATAGCGTGGAGCATGATAGATACAGCTCTAAAGCTTCAGGTCCATTACTAACTTAAAAGAAAGATAGAAAGCCAATTCCTTCACCACAAAGTCTCAATATAGTAACAATAGAGTAATATACAAGAATAAGGAAATAGAAAAGCAAGAAAAAGGAGTAAAAGCATAATTAAAGAAAAAAACGGAAGAAAAAGGAGGACACAACCTCCTTCTAAAAAACAATAGACAGAAGCATTAAGGAAATATATAGTTTAAGAAACAGCATAATCACGAGTGTATACATTTTTTTAAAAATAGCACAGCATTAGCACTATAAATGACTAAGGTAAAGTAGTGACTGTGATAGGTTAACAGTCACAAGGTAAAATGGTAATATAAGAAGAAATAAGCACTAAGTCAAATAGCACAAGCACTTTAAGATAAGAATTTTTGAATAACACAACTTGAATTATAATGCACTTTAAGTAATAGAATTCCGAATTAACATAAATAAACAGAATAAAAGATTAACACAAAAGAAACGCAAAGGCACTTAAAACATATACTCCAGTGAAGTGCTGTATGAATAAACAAAACTATACAAAAGACAAAAGGATTATAAACCCTTATCTTAATCTTATGTAAAAATTTTTATCTTATGTAAAATAAAATCCAGGGTACCTGATAAGGATTTGACTAAGGAAACATAACCAAAAATACACAAATATAATTGAATTGAAAAACCAAATCTTTTATTGACTTGAGCACAATAAAGTAATTAAATAAGAAAGCTGTGATCAAAGCAAAGGATATAATAACAACAAAAATAAAACTTAAATAAACCTCTAATAATTTGCTGGATGTCAAAAAACCCAAAGGATAAAAACCTTGGCCCTCTCTCAAGCTTGCACATCAGCCCAAATCCGAGTTTACATTAACTGTTTATTTTCCGGCCGCAGCGTGGGCGGGTCTGAGGTGCTCCAAGCCCTCGGGACTTTTTACATGGATATGTGACATAAATTAAAAAATAATTTGTTTACGGATTTGAGTGTAGGGGAATGTTGTGCTATTTTTGCTAACACCTATAATCACTTTATAGTCTCCTCAGAGTGCAGGATGGCTTTATTTCGGCTTTATAATGTGCTTAATTGGTGCTAGCGGGACCTTTTTGCTGAAAGTAAGCTGCGGCTCGGTTTTAGCCTTGCAGAGAGGGTTCCCGGAGCAATTGAATAGCAACCAGGATTTTCTTGCGGCCGTAACTCTTGCGGCCGTTTTAGATCAAAGGCTTTCCTCCGGCGCGAGCGGCTGCAAGGGATAGCAAGGCGCCGGTCGCAAGCCTGCCGGAATCCCCGGCCGGAGGAGAATAGAATAGCCGAATTGCTTGCGGCCGGTCCTTGCGGCCCCGCATCTCCTACGGCCGATAATAGAATGAGGCCCCTTGGGTTTAACATGATTTTTTTAATCGGTACATTTTTAACAACATATTAAATGTACAAATAAAGATTGAATTTTTCTAAATTAGTATGTGGCAATAATAATTAAAATAAAGGCTGCATAAAAGGTGTTTCTGTACAACCTTGGTTGGTTGTTCAAGGATTCCCAAATAGAATCCACAGGACAATATTTTGGTACCCATTATTGCTGAACTACCAGATCCAGAACTCTATGCTAGACTATATGAGATTGTAACTCATCGGATGATTCACGGACCTTGTGGAGATTTTAATCCACAGTCACCATGTATGGAAAATAATAAATGTACTAAAGAATTTCCAAAAGATTATAGAGACAAAACTTATGCCAATTGTGATGGCTATCCACTATATAGAAGAAGAGAGGGACAAAGTGCCATTATTCGTGGGAAAAGGGTTGACAATAGACATGTAGTACCATACAAACCACATTTACTTATGAAGTATAATGCACACATTAATGTAGAAGGCTGCACTTCCATCAAATCCTTTAAATATGTATACAAATATATTTACAAAGGCTATGATGCAGCTACTGTAGTCGTCAAAAGTGCAGACAATACCGAAAGCACTGAGTTAGTACATGATGAACTTGCATCTCATGTAGATGCTCGCTATGTCAGTGCGCCCGAAGCTATGTGGCATCTTCTAAAATTTGAAATGCATGATCGATCACATGCAGTATATAGATTAGCTGTACATTTGTCACAAAAGCATTTAGTGTATTTCCATGCTGGAAATTAAACTAATGCATTGGCACAAAGTGAGCATCATCACACTACACTAACTGCATGGTTTCAATTAAATTCAACAGATTCACAGGCAAAACAATTCTTATATATTGAGATTCCATATCATTATGTTTTTTCATTAATGGCTTATGGAGACCAAGAAAAAGCAGAGGAAATAAAATAATACCAAGAATTTACACGGTCAGTCCAAGAGACCATAAACGTTTCTGCTTCCGACTACTACTTTTAAATGTTCCTGGTGCACAAAGTTTTGAACACTTAAGAACTGTTAATGACATAGGGCCCTATTAAATTATCCTTCATAGTTCTCTCGATGCTCGCAAAAGGCGGTTTTTCTGCTGTTTGCGAGTACCAAATCTCTCGCAGCCTGCTTTGCGATAGGACTGCGAAAAAAAATATACCCTTATGGGACTGATGGGGTTAAATAGAGCCTTATTATTATTATCCTTTATTTATAACGCGCCAACATATTCCGCAGCGCAATACAGGGGTTAGGTACAAGTATAAACAATACCCCATAATGAAAATAATGGAAGACCCTGTTATTGAGCTTTCAATCTGATATACACTGTGCTTTCCCTAAAGCACCTCACAAGATTAAAACTCGCAAACTTACATTCTAAAGGGTATGGGTGAGGTACAGGAGAGTGAGAGATGCATAGTGAATGAAGAGGCTAAAGATAAAAGCCTTATGTGGGTCTGTATTGACCACCATGAGTTAATGGGTTAATTAAGGCCTTATGGTGGTCTGTATTGAGCACCATGAGTTAATGGGTTAATTAAGGCCTTATGGTGGTCTGTATTGACCACCATGAGTTAATGGGGTAATTATAGTTGCCTGGGGTTAATATTTTTAGTGCGAGTCCTTTCAGGACCTTTACGGTCCTTTAAGGACCCGCGAGGCGGGAAATTTAAAATTGAATTGCAGCAGGGTCACGATCGGTACCGATCGGGGACCCCTGCTGCAGGGGGTTTATATGGGGACACTTCGGGGGTCCCGATGGGGACCCCCAGCATAGAGGGGGGTTCATTTTTTGGGCTGCGGCCAGGATTGGCAATTAGTGTGCCGTGGGCCCTTTAAGGAGCCACGGCCGGGAATTTAAAAGTCTTAAATGCAGCGGGGGGCCTGATCGGTGCCGATCGGGGACCCCCGCTGCAAGGGGTTAATGTGTGGGGGCTGCGGGGGTTCCTTTGGACCCCTGCAGCAAGGTGTTCATGTGAGGACACTTCTGGGGTCCCGACAGGGACCCCCGCATTGAGGGAGGGTTAATTTTAGGTGCCGGGGGGGTATTTGGAGTACCCCCCACGGCAGGGCTTATGTGGAGGACTGCCACGGAGGTCCCTTTTAGGACCCCCACAGCAATTGATGAGGAGTGGGAGCCTGCGATATCATATTGCAGGCTGTCACTTCTCATGTACATTTACGCAGTGTAGATACGTACGGCCATACTGCGTAGCTCATACGTTGCTCGCAGCAGGGCTAATTTAATAGCATTGTAAGTTAGAGAAACTTTGCAGTACGTAGGGCTTAAGTAGAAGCCTCTTATTTACGAGGCTGGAATTTAATAGGGCCCACAGTATATAAATCCTTTCATTTAGCTGCGAGACATAGAAACTTACTAGCTGATGATACAGAATGGGAAAGATGTCTAGAAGAAGTAGCACTATGTCAAATGCCCCGGCAAATGAGGGAACAATTTGCATTCATTTGTATCTTCTCAAATGCTCCAAAAGCATTAGCTTTGTGGGACACATTTAAAAGTAATATGGCTGAAGACTTTATGCAACGATACAATTAGCCCATTGCACACTTAAAAGCATTAATGGAAATCCAAGAAATATTTTTAACTCATGTATTAAGTGGTGCAAGTTTTAATCTGCCTGATCCAGGTCTTATAGACAACATAAACTTTGAAGACTATGACATTAAACTACAAACAGAAAGGACACAAAAAAGACTTGCAACTTTAAATACATTACAATTGCAAGCATTTAATGCCATAAAAAATGCACTAGATGATGACAAGGTCAAAGAGCATTATTTCTATCTTGATGGACCTGGCGGATCAGGAAAATCATATCTATATAATTTATTTTTTAGTTCTGTACGAGCACAAGGTCAAATAGCACTCGCATTTGCGACCACTGGAATTGCTGCACTTTTGTTAGAAGGTGGAACTGTGCATAGTGGATTTAAACTGCCAGTACCTATTTTAGAAACATCAGTGTCAGAAATTCGGATGACATCATTACAAGCCAAAAAACTGAAAAAAAGTAAATTCATTATAATAGAAGAGGCTACAATGATGTCATGCTATGCCCTACAATTTATTGACCGTTTGCTTTGTAAAGTCATGGATAATAATTTGCCATTTGGTGGAAAGGTAATGTTGTTAGGTGGCTATTTTAGACAAACATTACCTGTCGTTGTACATGGAAATCGAACCGACATTATCCAAACGTGTATAAAGTCAAGTACACTATGGAAACATTTTACCCCATCTTCAATTACAACAAAATATGAGATCAGAAGGACAAAATGATTTCAATGATTGGCTTATTAAAATTAGAGAAGGAAAAACAGAAAGAATACCAAATTTACCTGACGACACTGTGCACATCCCAGCTCATATGATTTGCAAACAAGATCTTATATCAGCTATATTCGAAACTACAATAAATAATGAGGACTATTCTGAACTTGCCAACAAAGTCATACTAACATGCAAAAATAAGGATGCATTGATCCTCAATAATGAAATATTTTAAAAAATGAATGCACCACAAAAAAATTATTACAGTACTGAATCTGTACTTGTTGATAACAAAGAAAGTCAGACAAACTTTTCAACTGAATTCATTAACTCCTTCTGGAATGCCACCACATATTTTGCAGCTAAAGAAAGGTGCAATTGTCATGTTACTGCGAAATATGAACCCAAAAAAAGGCCTATGCAATGGGACAAGATTAATTGTTCAACAATTAAAGGACCATTTCATAGATGCTTACATTTTCACTGGTACCCATAAAGGAGAGAGAGAGTTTTCATACCAAGGATAGATTTAGCACCAAGTGAAAGTAGCCTCCCTTTTATACTTCAAAGAAGACAATTTCCAATCATCATGGCATTTACCATGACCATTAAAAAATCACAAGGACAAACTTTCAAAATCTGTGGGTATATTCTTAGAACAACCAGTATTTGCACATGGCCAATTGTACGTTGCCTTATCACATTGCAAAAATCCACAGGCTATTAAAGTTTATATTGAAAACAATGAAAGTCAAGGTGATTTATTAGAGGATGGATGCATTTTTACTAAAACATTGTCTACTATGAAGTACTGTAACTTTCAATCAAACAAACACAACCCATGCCAAACATATTCCAAAGAAAAGTCACAAATTACCTCAAGCAGAATCTAACACCAAAAAAGAAAGCTAAAATATAGACAACCGTCGGTTTCTTTCAAAAATGCATTTTTATGGCACTCAAACTATTTTCACACCACCACTATTTCCATATTAAACTCCATACAATGGCAAAACACATAGAGAACCACTTTTCCACAGAGGAAACTCTATGTGCCATTTTAAACAATTACTACACCAACAAACAAAGCTCAACCATTCAAAACCACCAATTACTAAATAACTCATTCATAATTCATGGAAGTACTCTTTATGCATGATTAGCCCCACAAAACACTTCCCTTGCATTTTCAAAAAAATTGTGTTCAAATGTTAATTAACTATGTTACTGTTTATAACGTTACAAGTTGTACAAAAAATACTTTAAAGTTCATTTGTTAGACATATTAGAAAGTTCATGTAAACAGCACAAGCATGTTTTCAGACACAATGTAAATGTTGTATTTCATGTTAAATATTAATCCATGGAGTAATCCGATCGCCAGTTAATGGGGTCAGGAAGGATTTTTTTTTTTCCTGCTTTAATACAATTGGCTACGTTTCAAGGAGGGTTTTTACTGTTTGCCTTCCTCTGGATTCAATATATATTTCGGTTAACAGTTCTTAATCTACAAGTTGCATGTTAAAAAAAACATTACCTAAAGTTTACACTACTCACTAATCTAATGTTCAACTGTTCTTACATTCAAATGTTAACACTTTTACTACAAAACTATTTAACAGTTCCTCAACAACAAAAGAAAATGTTCCAAAAATAAACATGTTAATTATAATAATTGTACTTATTTCGACATAAGAAAAAGGTTACAAGTTTCAAATACGTATATTACTAACCAAACAAATTTACAAACATACACATCTCATTGCCGTAATTTTTTGACGGGCAAGTCGCTAGTGTAAAATAATTATGAGTCAGAATGCAATGTAACAAACTAACCACAAATTCATTTTTTTCTGCACAGTCACAGGATTCCATTTTAAGGAATGTCTGATTGAGGTATAAAGGGACTCCACATCGCAAGTGACCATATATGTTGAATTGTTGAGGATAATATATTCACGATTTTTTTAGAATTTCCATAGTGTCCCGAATATAAGAAGGTTAGCCAATGACAAACGGTCTCAAACATGTGTCAACATACGTTCTCTCTTGTTAACAAAGGTTTCCATTTCCGGACACAATAGACATAATAAACATAAAAAGACTACTCCGGGCAGGCCTATTGTGTCTGGAAATGTAAATCTTTGTGAACAAGCAAGTAAGTTGATCGGGACGTACTCCTTATACCTAAAGTGGATAAACCTCTAGATGAGCAAATTTGCTATATCGGTACTTATAATGAACAATGGAGACAGATCCTGGGAATTCTCAACAAGCATGTTAATGTCCTTAGAACTGATGATGATTTGAACATCTGGCTCAATGATGGAATAACTGCCAGTGGGAGGAGGTCTCCGTCCTTGAAGGACGCTCTAGTATCCAGCCACTTTTCAAGAAAGAGCACTGTGACTTAGGTTGATGTAAAAGGCAGCATTGGACAAGAACACTTTGTCAACAAGTTCTTCAACTGTAGTTCAAAACAAGTGGTTTATGTTTTAGAATGTCTATATCCTACAGCTAAAAGATATGTAGGTATGACCACAAGGGAGATCTGGAAGAGGTTGTGGGAAAATGTTAGGAATATTGCTAATAGCAGAAAGGATGTTCAAAATAACAAACAAACTTACATCTGTTGCCCAGCATTTTAAAATGTACCATGACTCTAACCCTACAAATCTCAAATGTTAGACAGTCCAGCAAAGAAAATAGAAAATAGAAAGTAAGTGGATCCCTCTATTAGATATCATGGACCCCTAAGATTTAAATGCAACCATTTATTATACAGTTTTCTTACAATTTATGTACTTAGAGCCCTATTAAATTATCCCTCGTAGTTCTCTCGGTGCTCGCAAAAGGCAGTTTTTCTGCTGTTTGCGAGTACCGAATCTCTTGCAGCCTGCTTTGCGATATGACTGCGAAAAAATGGCCGAGAATAGGCTCCGAGAGAGCTACGTAGCCTTAAATCTACGCATGATTCTCGCATATCGTAAGAAACTCTACGGGCACAAAAAGTGCCAGCAAGGGATCCTAAAACCTCTATGTGCTGCCTCGGAACAGCCCGAGACAGCAGTGTGAGGCTCCCCACTGCAACCTATACACATCCCCATGCAGCAGGGGTCTCTATCGGGACCCCTGCAGCACCCCCACATTAACCCCTTGCAGCGGGGGTCCCCAATCGACACCGATCAGGCCCCCGCTGCATTTAAAACTTTTAAATTCCCCGCCGCGGCTCCTTAAAGGGGCCGCGGCACACTATTACCCAATCCCGGCTGCGGCACCTAAAATTAAACCCCCTCTATGCTGGGGGTCCCCATCGGGCCCCCCGAAGTGTCCCCACATAAACCGACCGGGACCCTGCTGCAATTCAATTTTAAATTTCCCGCCTCGCGGGTCCTTAAAGGACCGTAAAGGTCCTGAAAGGACTCGCACTAAAGATATTAACCCCAGGCAACTATAATTACCCCATTAACTCATGGTGTCAATACAGACCACCATAAGGCCTGAATTAACCCATTAATTCATGGTGGTCAATACAGACCACCATAAGGCCTTAATTAACCCATTAACTCATGGTGGTCAATACAGACCCCCATAAGGCTCTATTTAACCCCATCAGTCCCATAAGGGTATATTATTACCATTATGGGCCTGTTACAACCCAACATTAACCACATAAGTGCCATGACGGTCCTCAAGGACCATCATGACACTAACTACAAACACTACACTATAACCCCCAATAAACCATTTAATCTAAACTAACCCCCCTCTACACTAATCTATTAACACTTACACTACCTACCTACACTACCTACCCCCTAATAAACCTACCCAACACTAAAAAAACATACCTTACAGAACACAAAAAAACCTACCTTACAGAAAACAAAAAACCTACAGTACAGAAAAAACAAAAACCTACACTACAGAAAACAAAAAAATACATTACAACCCCACTCCCCACTACAGAAAATAAAAAAATTACACACCTGAAAAGGAAAGACAGATAAACACAATACAATACATACATATAATACATTACATACATTACATACAATACATGACATTACATACATTACATATAATATATTACATATAATATATTACATATAATATATTACACATAATACATTACATACAATACATGACATTACATACATTACATATAATATATTACATATAATATATTACATATAATATATTACACATAATACATTACATACAATACATGACATTACATACATTACATATAATATATTACATATAATCCAAATCAAATACCCCCTATCTATCTAACATACAATTTATTTAATATAAAATAAATCCGAACTATATCAAATACATCCCCCTATCTATCTAATATACAATAAATACTAACTACATACACAGACCCTAATTCTAAGCTAAAATAAAAAAAATTACAGTCCTAACTACACAGACCCTAATTCTAATCTAAAATAAAATAATTGAGAGCACTTACCTTTAAGATGTTGCTTCAGATCACTAACCTAGTGGTAAAACAAAACAAAAAAATTAGTACAAAACATTAACATGAAATAAATAAACATTATATACATTCTAAATATTATACTCACCTTTCCATCATGTCCCGTCATTGTTTAGCTCTTCCGGCGCGGCCCTGTTAAAAAAACACAATACATTAATACAATATATAAACAATAAATAAAATAAACATATAAACATCTAAATATACATTTAACTTACCTCCCCGCGATGTCCCCGGCCTTCTCTCCTTCAGCCCCGGCTGGGCCGCGGAACCATCTGCGCTCTAAAAAAAAAAAAAAACTAACGGAGGTCTTCACTTCCAGACCTCCCCGACACTAATGAGCCTCCCGGAGTCCTTTCCAGGAGGAAATTGGCATTGGCGGCTTGTGATTGGCTGAAAAAGCTGTCTATTAGAGTGTTGGGTAGGTTTTTTAGGGGGTAGGTAGTGTAGGTATGTAGTGTAAGTGTTAATAGATTAGTGTAGAGGGGGGTTAGTTTAGATTAAATGGTTTATTGGGGGTTATAGTGT
This sequence comes from Discoglossus pictus, assembly GCA_027410445.1. Classification (NCBI taxonomy): domain Eukaryota; kingdom Metazoa; phylum Chordata; class Amphibia; order Anura; family Alytidae; genus Discoglossus; species Discoglossus pictus. The sequence goes on along the minus strand of CM050172.1, from coordinate 51,384,621 downwards.
AGTGTTTGTAGTTAGTGTCATGATGGTCCTTGAGGGCCGTCATGGCACTTATGTGGTTAATGTTGGGTTGTAACAGGCCCATAATGGTAATAATATACCCTTATGGGACTGATGGGGTTAAATAGAGCCTTATGGGGGTCTGTATTGACCACCATGAGTTAATGGGTTAATTAAGGCCTTATGGTGGTCTGTATTGACCACCATGAGTTAATGGGTTAATTAAGGCCTTATGGTGGTCTGTATTGACCACCATGAGTTAATGGGTTAATTAAGGCCTTATGGTGGTCTGTATTGACCACCATGAGTTAATGGGGTAATTATAGTTGCCTGGGGTTAATATTTTTAGTGCGAGTCCTTTCAGGACCTTTACGGTCCTTTAAGGACCCGCGAGGCGGGAAATTTAAAATTGAATTGCAGCAGGGTCACGATCGGTGCCGATCGGGGACCCCTGCTGCAGGGGGTTTATATGGGGACACTTCGGGGGTCCCGATGGGGACCCCCAGCATAGAGGGGGGTTAAATTTAGGTGCCGCCCCCGATCGGCACCTTTACGGTCCTTTAAGGACCCGCGAGGCGGGAAATTTAAAATTGAATTGCAGCAGGGTCACGATCAGTGCCGATCGGGGACCCCCGCTGCAGGGGGTTTATATGGGGACACTTTGGGGGGCCCGATGGGGACCCCCAGCATAGAGGGGGGTTAAATTTTGGTGCCGCGGCCGGGGTTGCGTAATAGTGTGCCGTGGGCCCTTTAAGGAGCCGCGGCGGGAATTTAAAAGTTTTAAATGCAGCGGGGGGCCTGATCTATGCAGATCGGGGACCCCCCCTGCAAGGGGTTAATGTGGGGACACTTCGGGGGGGGTTAATTTTTTGGGCCGGGGCCAGGATTGGCAATTAGTGTGCCACGGGCCCTTTAAGGAGCCGCGGCGGGGAATTTAAAAGTTTTAAAAGCAGCGGGGGCCTGATCGGTGCCGATCGGGGACCCCCGCTGCAAGGGGTTAATGTGTGGGGGCTGCGGGGGTTCCTATGGACCCCTGCAGCAAGGTGTTCATGTGAGGACACTTCGGGGGTTCCGACGGGGACCCCCGCTTTGAGGGGGGGTTAATTTTAGGTGCGGGGGGGGTATTTGGAGTACCCCCCACAGCAGGGCTTATGTGGGGGACTGCCGCGGAGGTCCCTTTTAGGACCCCCGCAGCAATTGATGAGGAGTGGGAGCTTGTGATATCATATTGCAGGCTGTCACTTCTCATGTACATTACGCAGTATAGATACGTACGGCCCTGCTGCTTAGCTCATACGTTGCTCGCAGCAGGGCTAATTTAATAGCATTGTAAGTTAGAGAAACTTTGCAGTACATAGGGCTTAAGTAGAAGCCTCTTATTTATGAGGCTGGAATTTAATAGGGCCCTAAGTTTCTCTTTATGCCACTTATGATATCATATTTTATTATCTTCAGATTTCTAATTCCTGTATTTACTCGCTCTTGTTTTGGAGGGTTACAACAATTCTATTAGCTCACATATTATAGACTTGTTTAAGCTCAAGGATTATGAGAATAAGTACTTTGCGTATTTTTCGCCGTATAAGATGCACTTTTTCTTCCCCAAAACTGGGGGGGGGGGGGGGGGGGGGGTTGGTGCGTCTTATACGACGAATACACCTTTTGCAGGCATTAAAACTGCCTCTTTCTGCCCCTATTGATCCTCTCCACCTCCTGATTCTCCCCTTTGACCCCTCTAATCCTTCCCTTGCCCCCCTTTAGATCCCCACTCCTGATCCCCCCCATTGGCGCTTCCACGGCACCAGCAGCATGCCTCTAGACTGCATCGCGTCGGCCGGTGTATCTTAGTGACGTCACACACGCGACACAAGTGAAGGCTGCAGTACAGGAGGAGTGCTGGTAGGAAGCGCTGCGCGATGGGGTGAGATCAAGATGGGCCAAGGGATGATCATGGATGGGCAGATGGGAGAAGAAAGGTGAGGATCAGGAGGGTCAGGGAGGGTCAAGAGCTCCTGGAGGCTCCCAAATCCTCCAAAATGTGTCTGTGTGTGTATATGTATGTGTATGTATATGTGTATGTATGTATATGTGTATGTATGTATATGTGTATGTATGTATGTATGTATATATATATATATATTTTTTTTATTTTTTTTTATTTTTTATTTTTGTGTGTCATGTAGGTGTGTATATGTGTGTGAAGTGTATTTGTGTGTGAGTCAGAATATTTTTTTCTTGTTTTCCTCCTCTAAAAACTAGGTGCGTCTTATGTGCAGGTGCGTCTTATATGACGAAAAATACGGTACCTTTTCGGCCATATATATATATATATACTGCACATATATATATATATATATTTCATTATTTTTATTTTTACTATTTATTTTTTATTGACAGTGTTAATATCTTTTGCTCTGATGCTTTGCTGCTCTTTGATGCGATTGCTGCCTTGGCAGATTGGCAGTATAATTATGTGGGTCACGTTAGCAGGTAAATTAATGTTTTCCTCAATATAATCCAGACATGTTTATATAGTATATAGGTATTAAACACACATGACTGTTATATTTATTCTAAGTCTCTTGTACCTGGCGACAGCTGTATGTGTTTGACTTCTATATAATGTGCTCTATAATGTCTTCTATAAATTAGTTTCTCCGTTTTAGACTCCCTGAATTGCACTTTTTGATCATAATCCACCTCTGTTTCATATACCGTTAAGACATTTACAAGTTCACATTGACATAATAACATAATCGTTAGTAGAAACTAGTCCAAGAGAGTTGGCTCTTTAGACAAGTAACTACAAACATGGGGTATACTATAGCATAGCATGATAGAAAAACATGGCATACATGCTAACCCTATTCCTGCCATCATATCTGCAGCAGTTCTGATCCAGGTGGCCAAAACAGGATATTAAGGTACATAAGAACTCCCTGTTAATGTTAAAAAGTTAAAACCCATCAATTCCTGTCCTGGAGACAGACTGTCCGCGAGGGGGAGGGTCATGCAACAGAAATTAACATGGAGTCACTGAGATAGATTGGCTCCATAATGGGCCCATGACTTGGGTGGCTGATAGTACATGTGCCACAATACACAATATGGCTGTCTCACACCAACATCTGCAGCAACATTTCCAGTCCTGGGTCATCATGGCAACCACAGTCCAGGTAAATACTCTAGATGGATGGGGGAGCAATCTCGTTGACAAAATGGGGTCAGCTGTGTCACTTTAACCCATGTTCAGCCAAGACCCATTAGTTATACAGTCGCACAGATCACTAAGGGTCCCCCTGGGTGTCACAAATAGGCTATCCCTTGAAGTCAGAACTAAAAATAGATTTTTAGTCATATATATTATATATAACTATGTAACTATGTAACCTGCTAGTTAAAAACCTCTTGGCACAAAAAGTTCACTTAACAAATCAGTATATTGACCCTGGATATATTTATATAAGGTAATCATATCCTCTCTTAGATGCCTTTGTTCTAGAGAAAATAAGTTTAATGTGGTCAGTCTTTTCCATAACTTATCCTCTCCATTCCCTTTATTAGTTTTGTACTAATTCTCTGTACTTATTCCCTGAGTAAAATGTCCTTTTTATGAAGTGGTGCACGAAATTGTACTCCATATTCCAAATGAGGATGTACTAGGGATTTGTATAGTGGCAGAATTATATTTGCTTCCCTTGCTTCCATACCCTTCTTAGTACATACTAATATTTTCCTTGCCTTTGCAGATGCTGCTTGGCATTGATCACTGTTACATAGGTGGTTGTACACAAGTACTCCCAAATCCCTTTCAATACCTGATACCCCTAAATTCGCTCCATTAAGATTATAAATTGTGTGGCATTTTTCCTTCCCAAATGCATAAGTTTACATTTATTTAAATAAAATGTCATATGCCATTTAGTTGCCCATGTCTCTAATTTGTCTAATCTGTCTTTTTGAAAAACTCATCCTGAAATGTGCAAAATGTTTTTTAACAATTTAAAAAGCAAGATGAAAGCTGAGGGAATACAATTTAGAAACTTTATTAATGCAAATAAAAAATGAACCTCATAAAAAAGAAAAAAAGTAATTTCATGCGGGAGTGAGTAGAAATAGTTTGTGGTGGTGCCAGAGAATAGGTGATCGATTAAGTAAAATAAATAATTTGTGACCCGCGAAGGGTGCCTACAATCTGAAAGGTGACCCAAAATCTTATTAAATCGCCCTCACAATATCTGCAGTATAATAGAAAATTAAATACAGTGCAATTAGTCGCCTAAAGCCATTGTATATATACAGTAAGTCATTAGAAATTAACTGAAAAGCTAGCCACTAAATGCTACAATGAAGCACTATATAAAGAAATAATAAACTGACAGTGAAAGGCAGTAATAATGTCTCGGCAAAGGAGCAATAAACAAAGTGTTAATGTCTCGGTTCTATGTGCAGCCAGAATTAATCAAGGCAGTACAATAATCTACCTGGGGGTAAATTACAAAATAATGAACTCCCTGGTAGGTAAAGCTCAATAGTCGCAGAGGACCAATGTAGTAACCAAAAAGCTAAGGGTACCACGCGTCTATGCTGGAAAGGCCGCAAGGACTGAATGGCCCACCACATGATAAGTGGCTGGTACATTTTGTCACAGGAAGTGACTTCATCAAAGGGGCCCCCGTTCAATCGTTGCCCTTGTTCAGTCTGAGGCACTTTTATGCTGTTATTTTTTAAATAATTTAATAAAGTTTATGAATTTTATTCTCTGGGTTTTCGTTTCGTTTAGTATGTCATTGAGGTTTCTGCACTTATGGACTGTTATAAACTATTTGAACAGTTTAAAATAAATAATTAAAGCCTTTAATTTTAACTATTGTATTTTGTATTAGTTATGGTGGACATTTTGTTTTTGCTCATAAAAGGATTAGAAAGCGGGGAGAAGTTGGAGGTACTTCTGACTGGATAAGAACTCTATTTGATGATGTTGAAAACTACCTCTGTAAATAGCACACTTGACTACAGAACTCAATGGAAGAGTAAGCCCTCACAATATAACGCTCCCCCACAAGCTACTGACAGACAAGCAGTCTAAGATTAAATACCCTATGACACAGAGTTATCTAAATATACATTTTTCTCTAAAAATGATTTTATGTGCCTGTCTTGCATACTTACATAGTTACATAGTAATTGAGGTTGAAAAAAAGACTTTTAGTCTATCAAGTTCAACCTTTGTAGATCTACACTGATCTGCAATGTACAGATTATTTGGTAATTTTTAATTGCTTAATTTGTTATTTTGTTGCATACTTCACAAGCATGTGACATTTTCACAAAACTGGAATGGTCTTTAACTTCACTATGAACATTAATGATTCCAATATTATATTACCAAGTCCTACTATAAATGTGTTTGTGGCTTAAATATCCATGGTTTCCAAATAATTTACAAATTATTATTATTATTATTATCTTTTATTTGTATCGCGTCAACATATTCCGTAGCGCTGTACATGGGATAAGAACAGGGGAAATACATGTTTAACAAATTCAAAAGTTGAAGGGCCCTGTTTGAGCTTAGAATCTTAGCAGAAAGTGCTTTATCCCAAAGCACCCTACAAGACTGGAAACTCGCTACATACAATCTAAAGGGTATTAAAGGGCAGAGAACTGGGGAGGAGTAACAAATAAGGAATAGCAAGGGTCAGGAAGAAAGTGAAAGATAGAAAGAGTTTTATTTTAGAGGGAGAGGGGAGGGATCTGAGGTGAAAGACTAGTATGTTGGCTGACCCCTAATGTTGAGATGATATGTCTCCAAGTAGGAAGTCAGGTGTTTTCCATGGCTCTATAAATTTAATCTGAGTTGGGGTGGGTAGGTGAGGGGTAGGGAGGGAGGGCAATATTCTGAGTATGTCACAGATGTAGCAGGCCTTAAACCAGAGTGAATTTGCACTGAAAGAAAGAGAGAATGGATCGGGGTCAGACAGTACAGGAAGATAGGGGAGTAAGAAGGAATGGGAGAGAGACCATAGAATGAAGGTATGTGAAGAGGGGGGAGGAGATTTGAGGTAATTATGCCAGCCATAAATGGGGAAAGGATGGGGGGAGGTGGGGATGGCAAAGCAGGGTATAGGAAACAGTTAAAAATTGAAAACTGATGTAGCAGGCCTTAAACCAGATTGAATTTGCACTGCTGAGGTGGTGTGCATGCAGTTCTGAGTATGTCACAGATGTAGCAGGCCTTAAACCAGAGTGAATTTGCACTGCTGAGGTGTTGTGCATGCAGTTCTGAGTATGTCACAGATGTAGCAGGCCTTAAACCAGAGTGAATTTGCACTGCTGAGGTGGTGTGCATGCAGTTCTGAGTATGTCACAGATGTAGCAGGCCTTACACCAGAGTGAATTTGCACTGCTGAGGTGGTGAGCATGCAGTTCTGAGTATGTCATAGATGTAGCAGGCCTTAAACCAGAGTGAATCCAAACTCACACTAGAGTTTTACTAGAATCCAGCATGTAACATTTATATGAAATTATGCTGCTGTGGGATTTACCATTTTAATTTCTGCAGATCAACTTCTGAGATAGGAGGAAACTCTGGATGCTGGAGGAAATTTCACAATCTGTAGGAATTTGCACAATGGGGCTGACAACTACTATTGACAGTACTTACATGGTAGTAATGGAAAGCTTGTGAGTATACAAGGACACACCCTCCTGGGAAAGGAAACACAGTCAGCTCAGAGTAGAAAATGAAAGCCTGCAGTAAAAAATAATTGTTTAATGGGAGTGTTGAGACATGTTATGTGTATCATACTGTGAAAACCCAAGTTCTCAAAATTTACTAAACACTAACCATGATTTTAACTTCTTGTGATGCTGAATACACCACGATAACAGTATATTTTATTTTTAAATAAAATGAAATTACCTACAGTGCCTTGCAAAAGTATTCACCCCTCCCTTTACTTATTCCCTATTTTGTTACATTACAGCCTTAAATTCATTGTTTTGTTAATCTGAATTTAATGTGATGGACCAGAACACAATAGTCTAAGGGCCTCATTCTATTATCGACGGAGGAGATGCGGGGCCGCAAGGACGGCCACAAGCTATTTGCCTATTCTATTCCCTTCCGGCCGGGGACTCCGGAAGGCTTGCAGCCGGCGCCTTGTTATCCCTTGCGGCCGCACGTGCCGGAGGAAAGCCTTTGATCTTAAACAGCCACAAGAGTTTCGGCCGCAAGAAAATCCTGGTTGCTATTCAATTGCTCCGGGAACCCTCTCTGCAAGGCTAAAAACGAGCCGCAGCTTACTTGCAGCAAAAAGGTACCGCAGGCACACAATTAAGCACATAATAAAGCCATCCTGCACTCTTTTGAGACTATAAAGTGATTGTAGGTGTTAGCATTCATAGCACAACATTCCCCTACCCTCAAATCCGTAAATAATTTTTATTTTAATTTATGTCAAATATCCGTGGAAAAAGTCCAGAGGGCTTGGAGCACTTCAGACCCGCCCACGCTGCAGCCAGAAAATAAACAGTTAAGGAAATCTCGGATTTGGGCTGATGTGCAAGCTTGAGAGGGGGTTGCTATTAATCCTCATGTCCCCCATTATGATCCCTAGCATTTACAGAGCTTTACAGTGCCGTCTGGAATTTATTTTTGCTTTTAAAGATTTCTAAGCTTACGGCCGGTTGCAAGATATGCGGCCGGCCGTAAGGGGATATCCTTGCGGCGCCGTCTATTTGAATTGCAAGGTAACGGGAGCCCCGCAAGGAATCGCAGCTTTGTGGCCGATTTACGGCCGATAATAGAATGAGGGCCTAAGTCGGTTAAGTGAAATGAGAAAAATATATACATAATTCTTTTTTTTAGAAATAGAAAAAAGAAAATTGGCATGTGCATATGTATTCACCCCCTTTGTAATGAAGCCCATAAAAAGCTCTGGTGCAACCAATTACCTTCAGAAGTCACATAATTAGTGAAATGATGTCCACCTGTGTGCAATCTAAGTGTCACATGATCTGTCATTACATATACACACCTTTTTTGAAAGGCCCCAGAGGCTGCAACACCTAAGCAAGAGGCACCACTAACCAAACACTGCCATGAAGACCAAGGAACTCTCCAAACAAGTAAGGCACAATGTTGTTGAGAAGTACAAGTCAGGGTTAGGTTATAAAAAAAATATCCAAATATTTGATGATCTCCAGGAGCACCATCAAATCTATCATAACCAAATGGAAAGAACCTGGCACAACAGCAAACCTGCCACGAGACGGACGTTCGTCAAAACTCACGGACCGGGCCAGGAGGGCATTAATCGGAGAGGCAGCACAGAGACCTAAGGAAGCCCTGGAGGAGCTGCAGAGTTCCACAGCAGAGACTGGAGTATCTGTACATAGGACGACAATAAACCGTACGCTCCATAGAGTTGGGCTTTATGGCAGAGTGGCCAGAAGAAAGCCATTACTTTCATCAAAAAATTAAATGGCACATTTTCAGTTTGCGAAAACTCCCAAAATGTATGGAGGAAGGTGCTCTGGCCTGATGAGACTAATATTGAACTTTTCGGCTATCAAAGAAAATGCTATGTCTGGCTCAAACCCAACACATCACATCACCCAAAGAACACCATCCCCACAGTGAAACATGGTGGTGGCAGCATCATGCTGTGGGGATGATTTTCAGCAACCGGGACTGGGAAACTGCTTGGAGTTGAGGGAAAGATGGATGGTGCTAAGTACCGGGATATTCTTGAGCAAATCCTGTACCAATGTGTGTGTGATTTGAGGCTAGGACGGAAGTTCACCTTCCAGCAGGACAGTGACACCAAACACACTGCTAAAGCAACACTTGAGTGGTTGAGGGGGAAACATGTGAATGTGCTGGAATGGCCTAGTCAAAGCTTAGACCTCAACCCAATAGAAAATCTGTGGTCAGACTTAAAGATTGCTGTTCACAAGCATAAACCATCACACTTGAAGGAGCTGGAGCAATTTTGCAAGGAGGAATGTGCAAAAATACCAGTGGTCAGATGTAGCACGCTCACAGAGACTTATCCAAAGCGACTTGGAGCTGTGATTGACACAAAAGGTGGCTCTACAAAGTATTGACTTTAGGGGGCGGGGTGAATGGTTATGCCCATTTTTTTTTGGCCTATTTGTTGTTTGCTTTACAATTGAAAAAAAAAATCTTCAAACTTCTGGTTATGTTCTGTAAATTAAATGATGCAAATCCTCAAACAATCCATGTTAATTCCAGGTTGTGAGGCAACAAAACACAAAAAATGCCAAGGGGGTGTATACTTTTGCAAGTCACTGTATATTCAATCATTCATATAAATCATAAGCCACTAAATATACCCACTCCAACCATGAGGGTCCTTATAGACTCCCATAGCACCTAACATAAACCCCTATACCAGAAAGGAGATATCCCTTCGAGAATCAAAGATTCACCCCTTACTTTCTCTCTAAACAGATATTTGATACTGGGGAATGAATTCAGTAAGGAGGCATTCCGTTAAGGATTTAAGATTAAAGGACGACAAAAAAATGCTATATGTGCTTTACCCCATCATTTAGAGGGTGAAAAATCATTGCTTGATCAATTGTTTACTTATATATTGTCATTTTAGTTTAGCCCTTAAAGCATCCCACAAGAACATTCATAAACAATGAAACTGAAGTCTGTAATTGTTTTACATTGTATTATGGATTTACAACCTATTTGGAAGCAAAATGTGGTGGTAGCAGTCTGTTTTAGAGAATTTTTCAATGCTAAGTCATAGGTTTGAGATATATACTGTATATATGTGTGTTAATAAATACATAAGTTACTTTAAAAAAAAAATGGAAAAAATAATTGAAGGCATTGATTTTGAACCAAAGACTTACTAATGAAAACATTGTATGAAACACGTTCCAGTATACCAATATGTTAATAATCCATTACCTTTACCCCAGAAAATGTTGGATACAAGGAGTTTATGTCTCTTAGTGGTCAATTTTAAATGTCTATGTGGAGCTTTTATATAAATTAATAAAGTTTCCAATCTTCATTTTATTTGCTGCTCTAGATTATAAACTCTTATGGGAGGAGGATAATCTAGGCTTTCTGTACAAGTATGTAACTTTTGTCATGTTTTTTTTTTTATGTACTCGCTCTATCCCCTGTACCTATCTATATAGTTACATAGTTACATAGTAATTGAGGTTGAAAAAAGACTTCAGTGCATCAAGTTCAACCTTTTAAGATCTCATCTGATTTGCAATATGTGGATTCGTTGTTAATTAATTAGTGGTTAATTAATTGATCCAGAGGAAGGCAAACAGAAAAAAAGTGAAACATAGCTAATATTCTCAAAGGAAAAAAAATGAATTCCTTCCTGACCCCAGATACTGGCGATCGGATTCCTCCCTGGATCAATAATCCCTCTCTAATTATCCAGAATAACCCTGAATGCCCTTTTTAATTATAAATAAATCCAATTGCCTTTTAAAATTATCTATTGAATCTGCTGTCACCACCTCCTTTGGTAGAGAATTACACAGATTAACCACTCTTACTGTGAAGAACCCTATTCTCTCTTTAAGGTGGAATCTTTTTACTTCTAACCTCAAGGGATGTCCTCTTGTCAGTTGAAAACCTCTTGGCACAAAAAACTCACTTGACATATCTTTATACTGACACTGGATGTATTTATATAGGGTACCCATATCCCCTCTTAGACACCTTTTTCTAGAGAAAATAAGCTTAATTTGTTTAGTCTTTCTTCATAACTTTGCCCCTCCATTCCCCTTATTAGTTTTGTAGCCCTTCTTTGTACCTTTTCCAGCTCTAAAATGTCCTTTTTATGAAGTGGTGCCCAAAATTGTACTTAATATTTCAAATGAGGGCTTACTAGGGATTTGTATAGTGGCAGAATTATATCTGCCTGCCTTGCTTCTATACCATTCTTAATACTTGCTAATATTTTATTTGCCTTTGCAGCTTCTCCCAAATCCCTTTCAATACCTGATATCCCTATATTTGCTCCATTAAGATTATAAATTGCATGGCTATTTTTCCTTCCCAGATGCATAACTTTTCATTTATTCGTATTAAATCTTATCTGCCATTTAGATGCCCATTCCTCTATTTTATGTGAATCCATTTGGAGGGAAAGTACATCATTATCTGATTAAATTACCTTGCACAGCTTTGTGTCATCAGCAAAAATGGAGACACTACTTTCTAGTCCCACCTCTAAGTCGTTAATAAATATGTTAAAAATGAGAGGACCTAATACTGAACCCTGAGAAACCCCACTTAATACATTAGTCCAATCGGAGTATGTTGCATTTACCACAACACTTTGCTTTCTGTCGTTTAGCCAGCTCTCGATCTATGAGCTGATGCTTACTGCAATTCCTGTATCCCTTATTTTGCTCAATAGTCTCCCATATGGCACTATGTTGAAAGCCTTTGCAAAAACCAAAAAGTCTACATCCACTGAGTTGCCTGATCCAGGTTCATACTAACCTCCTCAGAGAAACTAATTAAAAGATTTTGACATGACCTATCCCTCATAAATCCATGCTGACTCCTACACAAATCCGATTCAAATAGACATATTCTTGTATATTATCCCTTATTAACCCTTCTAAAAGCTTTCCCACTACAGAAGTGAGGCTCCCTGGTCTATAATTCCCCGGATTTGCTCTTGCTCCATTCTTAAATATAGGCATCACCTCTGCTTTTCTACAGTTAGACGGCCTGTTTCACATTGTACTGCTCCTATAGCTTTCTTCCTGGCCTTCTTCCCATTAATATATTTAAAAAATCATTTTGGGTTAGTCTTTCTCTCTTTTACAACTCATTTTTCATTTTTGATTTTAGCCACTGTAATAGCCCTTTGCAAGCCTTTTTGATTTCCTTGTATGCACGTAAAAGCAGTCTCTGTCCCCTCTTGTTTGTATAATTTAAATGCCTGTGTTTTACTCCGTATCTTGATCATTAAATCATTGTTAGGCCACATTGGATGTGATTTACTCCTTTTACTTTTATTCCCACATGATATATGGTGATAAGTATGTATATTTAGTAAGGATTTAAATGTTGTCCATTTATGTTCAGTAATTTATCTGCCAGTTCTCAGTCCCAGTCCATACCTCTCTTCACTGCCCTTAAACCGTTAAAATCTGCCCTTTTTAATATTAAGATTTTTTGCTGACCCTTTACAGTTTTTTTTTTAATTCAATTTCAAATGAGACTGTGTTGTGATCACTGTTTCCCAAAGGTTGCCCTATTTCAACGTTTGATACTATATCGACATTATTTGTGATAACTAAATCCAATTTCTCGTTCTTATATAACCTGGGCCAGTTAATGATCCCTGAGTGTACTCAAGAACATGCTCCCCTTAGCTGAACTGCTGGTCTCATTTATCCAGTTTATTTCAGGGTAATTAAGGTCTCCCATTGGTAGAACTTGCCCATGCTTAGCTGCATTTCCAATCTGTAACAATAATTAAGAAGAAACATTTCCTCACTATCAGCTATATTTGGGGGTTTATAGCATACTCCAACTAATATTCTTTTGGAATTTGCTGCTCCGCATTTAACTCTACCCACAAACATTCAATATTACTGCTAGTTCCAGCATAAATATCTTCTCTGACTATAGGCTTAAATTCAGGCTTAACATACGGAAAAATCCCTCCTTCTCTTTTTACCATTGCCCCTATCTTTCCTAAATAGGTTATAACCGTCCAGATTAACAGTCCAGTCAATAGATTCATCCCACCACACTTCAGTAATACCTATTAAATCCCATTTTTCATTAATTGCCAATAATTCTAAGTCTCCCATTTTCCTGGCAAGCTTCGGGAATTAGCAAGCATACACCTTATGTTATGAGTCTGTAGTTCTGTAGTTCTCAATCGTTGTTACAGATTGGAAATGCAGCTAAGCATGGGCAAGTTTTAATAATAGGAGATTTTAATTACCCAGAAATAAACTGAATAAATGAGACCAACAGTTCAGCAGGTTCTTGAGTACACTAAGGGATCATTATCTGGCCCAGGTTATACAAGAGCCTACTAGAAATGAAGCTATCTTAGATTTAGTCATCACAAATAATATTGATATAGTATCAAATGTTGGAATAGGGCAACCTTTGGGAAACAGTGATCAAAACACAGTCTCATTTGAGATTGAAGTAAAAAAACTAAATTTTAAGGGGCCAACAAAAACTCATTATTTTAAAAGGGCAGATTTTAACGGTCTAAGGGCAGCAATACAAAGTATAGACTGGGACAGAGAACTGATAGGTAAAAACACTGAACATAAATGGACAACATTTAATCCTTACTAAATATACATACACATCGGAATATACCATGTGGGAATAAAAGAAAAAGGAGTAAATCCCATCCAATGTGGCTTGACAATGATTTAAAGATCAAGATACAGAGTAAAAAACTGGAATTTAAATTATACAAAGAAGAGGGGACAGAGACTGCTTTATGGGAGTACAAGTAAATCAACAAGGCTTGAAAAAGCTCTATTAGACTGGCTAAAATAGAAAATTAAAAATGAATTGCAAAAGAGAGTAAGACAAACCCTAAAATATTTTTTAAGTATATTAATGGGAAGAAGGCCAGGAAGGAAGCTATAGGAACATTACAATGTGACACAGGCCATCTGAAAACTAGTGACCAGGAAAAGGCAGATGAGCTAAATAGGTTATTTTCTTCGGTATACACAAGGGAGGTACCAGTGGTTGGGACACGGCAACATAATGGGGCTACACTACCTTTGCCAAATAATTGGTTAACACAGGAAGTAATCCAAAAGAGGTTGAAAAAAATAAATGTTAATAAAGCCCTGGGTCCTGATGGAATACATCCAAGGGTACTAAGGGAACTGGGTTCTGTAATAGCCAAACCATTATATTTAACTATCGACTTGCCCGTCAAAAAATGACGGTCAATAAAAATTAAATGTTGTGAAATTTGTTTGCAACCACAAAATGAGTCAGCTACATTTGTCCCTTTTTTTTTCCTAAAATTAAAAATACATTCATTTTTTTAACTTTTTATTTTTTTAACTTTCAACTTATATCTCAAAAACATGAAAGTTGGTAACATGCAACTTATATATTAAACATTCATTCAACATTTTATTAACAATATTAACACTTTTCAATACATATTTATCACTGAGTAACTGCGGACTATATTACCTTAGAGTAAGTAAATTGTTTTAACAATAACATGCTTTTTATCATTTGTAACATTTTTGTTAAACTCTTGTTAAACTAAATTAGCATTGAATCCAGAGGAAGGCAAACAATAAAAAAACCCTATTGAAACTTGGCCAATTGTATCAAAGAGAGAAAAAAATTAATTCCTTCCTGACCCCATTAACTGGCGATCAGATTTCTCCCTGAATCAATACTTTGTCTTTAAATAATACATTTCCAATTATTATGAAATGCTTCAACTTTATACTAACAATACATGTTTGACTATACCACATATATATTTAACAAACTTTTTAAAAAATTCAAAAAACACATATTTAACATCTGAAATTGTAACATCAAACAATAACATTTAACTCTTGTAAATCCTGAAAAATTCAGTTAATTGTTTTGTGGGGCCAATCATGTTAATATGAAACTTTGAACCCATCCAATCTGTTTAAGGATATTTTACTGTTGTTTTTGTTGTTATTTTTTTTTTTCAGTTTGTCCATTCTGCAAATATCACATAGATTTTCATAAGTGAAATAGTGGTCCCCTATTTAAAGAGTCCCAGAGTACTTTAATTTTGTCATGGAAGTCAAACCACTGTTCTGTATGTTTTTTTGTCCATTGTTTAGCTGTTTTAATTGAAATATTGTTTTTGTGCAATCATATTGAGTACCATAAAATGTTGGCATTAAAATGAAACCATTGTCCTCTATCTTTCCAACACCTCATAGTAGACAATGTTTTTGGTGTAAACACATCCATCGTCCAATAAATGACCTTGAGTTTCGTTTTCTTCAACATGCACTTTAATTTCTTTTGGCCAAGTGACATTAAATTTTGTCCTGGAAATTAAACCACTAATCTCTATGTTTACAAAACCTCATTTTACACAAAGTTTTTTGTAAAAATGTTTCAATCGTGTAATTGATCACCCTTAGTTGGGTGTTCTTCAATTGAAATTTAATATCATCTGGATTTGTGCACCTTGAAAAAGCCACATAGAGTTGTCCATGTGCAAAAACTGGTTCCTTTAAAAAAAATCCCAACCGACTTAAAAGTTTGTCCTTGGGATTTATTGATGTTCATGGATTCATACTTCGCGATAACATGACAATTGCGCCTTTTTTCAATTGTAAAATATGTAGGGGCATTCCAGATGGTGTTAACGAATTAATAAATTCGATACTAAAATTCGATTCACTGTCTTTATCATCTGACAGAATAGAATCTGCACTGTAATAATTCTTTTGTGGTGCATTGATGTATTTTAACATTTCGTTATTTACATTCAAGGCATCAATATTTTTTGATGTTAATATCACTTTGTTTGCAATGTCTGAGTAATCCTCATTATTAAGAGTGTTTAGAAATATGGCTGATATGAGTGATTCATTGCAAACCATTTCTGATGGAATTTCAATGGTATCATTTGGTAAATGCTGTATTTCTGGATGTTTTCCTTCTCCGATTTTAATAAGCCAGTCATTGAATTCATTTTGGCCTTCAGATCTCATATTTAATTCTAATTTGAGATGTGTAAATATTTGCCACAGTTTACTGGTCTTGATACCTGTTTCAATGATCTCCTTTCTATTTCCGTGTGGCACAACAGGTAATGTTTGCCTAAAATCTCCTCCTAACAGCATCACCTTTCCACCAAATGGCAACTTATTATCCATCACTTCTTTTAAAAATCTGTCAATACATTGCAATGCATGACATGACATCATTGTTGCCTCGTCTATGATAATTAGTTTAGTTAGTTTAAATGTGTTTGCTTGTAAGGAATTCAATCGAATATCTGACACTGATGTTTCCAAAATGGGAACTGGCAGCTTAAATCCACTATGCACAGTTCTCCCACCATCTAACAAAAGTGCAGCAATTCCAGTTGTTGCAAATGGCATAGCTATCTGACCCTGTGATCGAATATAACTCATCAAACAATTGTACAGATAAGTTTTTCCTGATCCACCTGGGCCGTCTAGATAGAAATACCGGTCTTTGACCATTTCATCATCTGTAGCATTTGTGATGGCATGAAATGCTTCTAACTTGGGTTTTTTGTTTTTGAAGCTCAGTGTCATAATCATCAAAATTTATGTCATCTATAAGTTCTGGATCTGGTAAATTAAAACTTGAACAATTTACTCCATGAGCCAACAATATTTCTTGTATTTCCATCAATGTTTTTAACAGAGCTATTGGTTCTCTGTAACGTTTCAAGAAATGTTCTGACATGTTTAATTTAAATGTTTCCCACAAAGTGAAAGCATCAGGTACATTGCAAAATATGCAAATGAATGCAAATTGTTGTCTCATTTGCTTAGGCATTTGACATAGTGCTGCTTCTTCCAGACACCTCTCCCATTCTGTATCATCAGCTATGAAATTTTGATGTCTTCCAGCTAATAGGAATGTATCATAAACTATGTCATTCACTGTACGTAAATGCTCAAAACTCTGTGCACCGGGAACATGTAGCAGAAGTAATCTTAAGCTGAAACGTTCAATGTCCCTTGGACTGACGGTATAAATGCGTGGTATAATTTTATGTGCATCTCTTCTTCGTTGTCGCCATAGACCATTTACAAATACATAGTGATATGGTATCTCTATGTATAAAAATTGTCTGGCCTGCGTATCCTGACAGTTTAATTTAAACCATGAAGTAAGTGTGGTATCTCTGTCTTCACTTTGATATAATGCAGTTCTTTCATTTCCTGCAGTAAAGCAAACCAACTGACTTTGAGGCAAATGTACAGCTAAACAATAGATAGCATGTGACCGATCATGCATCTCAAATTTCAATTTTTTTTTACTGAATCCACTCTCTCTGCAGTGTTCAACTTATCTTTTTCCTGCAGTATTAAAAGTATGTGAGCATGTGGCAATCCTCTTTTTTGAAATTCAATGGTGTAAACAAAAGCCACACATTGTCCAAATAAGTGTGTTTCAGTGATATCATGTATTAATGAATTGAGTTTGATTTTGAATACTCTTGCCACTAAATCTGGTCGGTCAGAAGTAGTTTGTCCCAGATTCAAATTTTCCTTGATGTCTGGCCATTGTGGATTACATGTGAATGTAATAAATAAATCTGGTTTTCCAAATTTTGTGACAGTAGCCATGGCATCATTATACCTTTCTCGCATATTGCGAGGAGATCCTTGGAAAGTGGATGGCAAAATAATTGCTCTTCCAGCTGGAATGTCTCTGTTGGAAGCTAAATCTGCCACATAATCTATTAATCCACAATACTGTTCTACTCGTAATTTATTTTGTTGATATTTAATGAAATTTAGATTATTGGCTTCAACTTGTAGTTATTAATCAATAATCCATTGTTGAGTGAGTTTGCCTCCATGTAAAATTGGATTAAAACAATCCCGGATAGCAGTTTGTGCCACTTTATATTCCAGCATGGAAATATTAGATCTAATACGAAGTTTAGTATTGGGATAACTTTCCAATTGTAATTTTGGTTCCCATCCAGGTTCCCCATTTGGAAAGAAAATGGGATATGTCATTGGATCTAAATTACAGCTTAATATATTGATGTTGATAAATGGTTGTTCTTCATTGCGTGGATATATTCTAATATCCCGCTGAAAAGGTGGTTCACCATCTTCATTTTTTAAACACCATGGCAACCTCATTTACTGTAGGTAAATTATATCTTCTTTGATCAGTGTTGCGATCTCTTTTTAACACCATATTTACTCTTGGTGTAGGCAATTGATGTCTTTCAGCATGTTCCTGTTGTTCTTTTTCAAGCTGTGCTAATTGTTTGTATGCTTGACTATATGGGTTTTTTTGCATAATTTTATCCAGCTGTTCAAAGACTATGCGCAAACACTGTTTATTTTCTGGAAGTGTCATTCTTTGTTCCACCGCTTCCATTGTATCTAAGACATATAACTGTGCAAATTTCCTTTGCTCTCCTTCTTGTGGGTGTAAATGTGAAGTTCGGTGGTAAATTTGACCTTGAACTCTAAAACAGTAAGGACTATGTCCTGGTACATTTTCGGCTAATGTTGCACCCATTGAAGCAAATGAAATTGCACTGTTATAAGACCTTATGTTTTGTTTGAAATTATTATAATTTGGAAATGTTGGATCGCTCATAATGCATTCTAAATAATATGGAAATGGGTGTCTTAGTGGAAGTTTCACCTTTCCTTTCTGACAGCAACTAATGAAATTTCCGTCAGTAGGTATATCCTTTATAAAATGATAGGCCCCACAAAACTGACAAACCACATTAAGTAACCCACAATAATGAGTATCTACTTGTACTGCAGTAGTAAACACATTGTCATGCATTTCTTCAACATAGATATCAGACCCACTTTCTATATGTACATTGTTTTCTTGTGTGTCTACATTTAAGTCATTCTGCAAAATAGAATCATTGGACAATGGTTCACAGAGATGTTTTTGTTTACTTTTACATTTCTTGGAAGCCCCAACACACTCACTTGCGGCTTTCTTACTCATCTTACTTTTATTTAAAAGTCTCTGTCGATCTTCTTCTCGCAAGCGTTGGGAAGTTTCCGGGGTCTGAGCATCTCTCCACCTTTGCTTCCTTTCCCTTGCCAATCTTCTTTTGCGTTCAATTTTGTCTTCTCCATTCTCCGCCATTTTAATCTGTAATTGTAAATAGAGATGTAATTATTGTTTGTTCTTTGTTTTGTATACATTTTTTTTTCCTTTTTGTACTGTTCCATTAAAGTAGATGAATAAACTAATCAAGCATTTTAAAATGTTGCACTTTAGAATTAAAGAAATGAAACCATTTTTCAAAGTATTTTATTGACATATATTAAATAGGAAATAGCTGCACATATCTATCTATTTTTATATTATTATTCTTCAATTCCATTCCTTCTTGTTTGAATTCACTGCATACCATCAATTTCTTTTTTTTGCAAGTTTTGTAAGCTTCTTATTTTTTTTAAATATTATTATTAATTAGTATTGTCTTTTCAACTTTTTTCAAGTTATGACTAAATATCATACGTTAATGACTCAATAAGTACTCTCCATTTTCACCAAATATAATATAGCCTTTTTCTATGCATCACTACAAAATTAAATTTTATACCTGTGAAGATGATGTTGATGTTGTTCAAAGGCTGCAAACGTCACGCTGTGTGTTGATTCCCTTGCAGATCCAAAGAAACTGTAAAATCTGTAATCTTTTGCTTCATCAATATCATTAAATGAACATCAACAGACATATATTTGGCTACATTAAAAACCTAAAAGCATATTTTTTAATATCTTTCTGTAGTAATATAATTCAAATTCTGTACCTGTCAAAATTATCCTTATGATGTTTAATGTGTCCAAACGTCACTATCTCTGTTCATTCAGCTACAGTTCACTGCAATTATACAAAATAGTAAAATTAATGTATAATATGTTGCTTCATCTGTATAAATCAATGAGGCTTAACATACATATTTTTGCATAGATTAAAAACATGAAATAAATATATCAATCAATCAGCATGAACACACATATGTAAGCATAGATTAAAAACATACAATCAATATTACTGTTAGTCTTTAAATAAGACTCAATTAATGTGTATTAATCTTAAATTAATGTCTGACTAAATATAACGTCAAGACGTAAGCATGAGTCTTTTCCCTTTTTTTTGTTTGAGGGTTATTTTAAAATGAGTATGTTACAACTGAATTATTAAAATAATGTACATTACTAATGAAATAAGAATCAATTAATGTTCATTAATATTAAAGTAATGTGTGACTAAATCTAACATCAAGATGTAAGCATGAGTATATAGCCTTTTTTTTTTTTTTTGGTTTATTTTATACTAAATATATATAAGAACTGAATTATTTAAATAACGTACATTAATAATTAATTAATCAATGTGTTCCTTTTTTAATGCACATTCTTAAACGTTAACCTTTTTTGATATTAATGATTAGTAATGATTAATTAATTAAATACAGTACATTATGAATGTTATTTACAATTCTTTCACACAGGTAATCACGATATATAACAAATTAATTATTAAATTAATGTACATTAATAATTAATGAATCAATGTGTTGCTTTTTTATTCAAATTATTCACTAATTTTGATATTAATGATTAATTAATTAATTAATTAATGTACATTATGAATGTTATTAACAATTGTTTCACACAGGTAAGAACAATATTATTTTTCTATTAATTAAATTTACTATTTTTTATTTATTAAGTACCAATTTACTAATTAATAATTATACATGATATTTACCTTTTTTAATGTAATATTGCTGAAGCAGTATCCTGAAGAGCTAACAATCTCTTGAGATTTTCCGGCATCAGAAAACATCCAGTCAGACTGTCATCACCTGAGGAGAAAGTGTGTTCTGTGTCAAGTGTGCCCCATATATAGACTTTGTGCGCGAGACAAATGCATTGTTTTAGGCGGGAAATCCGCTGTTCCGCGAGACAAATGCGTTGTTTTAGGCGGGAAATCCTATGTGGCGCGAGACAAAGGCAGGAAATCTGTGTTAATGCGTAAATCTGTAATTGCGTTTCGTAAAATGTACTCGCTACTGTCTTTTTTTACTCATTGTTCGGTTATTGCGCATCCTTTGTCTCGTTGTTTTTCGAACACATACGTCTGTGGCTGTCTTTTACGCAGTTCGTAATAGTATAGCCTCGTTTTCATTTTTTTCGGCGGTTATTTTTTTCTCGCTTAGCCGATTTTCGATCTTTGTAACTCGTCTAAATCAATGTAAATTGGAGTTCCAACTCACTCCCAGACGTCCTGCCTGGTTCCCCATGCTGTAAGTGACCTTTTTTTGTATTTTTTAGTGTGTATTTAGTGTTTTTTTAATTGTTTTGGTTCCTCCGCTTATATCGTAATTTTTTTCATCTCATATTTTTTTTCTAAGTCCTGCGTCTTGTGTAAAAAAGTGCTACGATTTAACGCCTCGCCTCGCTATGCGAGGCTCGCCTGCAATGAGCACCTGTGGCGCTCATTGCCAAAGTGCTATGGTTAAACGTAACGGCTCGCCTCGCTACGCGAGGCTCGCCTACAATCAGCTTCCTGCGGCGCTCATTACCAAAGTGCTACGGTTTAACAGCTCGCCTCGCTACGTGAGGCTCGCCTGCAATGAGCTACGGTTTAACGGCTCGCCTCGAGTTGTTGTAAGAGTTGTTGTAAATGGAACATACTCTGATTGGACTAATGTGGTAAGTGGGGTTCCATAGGGTTCAGTGTTAGGTCCTCTCCTTTTTAACATATGTATTAATGACTTAGAGGTAGGATTGGAGTGTGGTGTCTCCATTTTCGCTGATGACACAAAGTTGTGCAAGGTAATTAAATCAGATAGTGATGTGCTTTCCCTCCAAAGGGATTTACATAAAATTGAGGAATGGGCATCTAAATGGCAGATGAGATTTAATACGAATAAATGTAAAGTTATGCATCTGAGAAGGAAAAATAGCCATGCAATTTATAATCTTAATGGAGCAAATCTAGGTGTATCAGATATTGAAAGGGATTTGGGAGTGTTTGTGGACAACCACCTAGGTAACAGTGCTCAAAGCCAAGCAGCAGCTGCAAAGGCAAATAAAATATTAGCATGTATTAAGAAGGGTATAGAAGCAAGGGAAGCAAATATAATTTTGCCACTATACAAATCTCTAGTAAGCACTCATTTGTAATATGGAGTACAATTTTGGGCACCACTTCATAAAAAGGACATTTTAGAGCTGGAAAAGGTTAGAGAAGGGCAAAAAAACTAATAAGGGGAATGGAGGGGGCTAAGTTATGAAGAAAGACTAACCAAATTAAACTTATTTTCTCTAGAAAAAAGGCATCTAAGAGAAGATATGATTACCTTATATAAATACATCCAGGGTAATTATAAAGATTTGTCAAGGGAGTTTTTTGTGCCAAGAGGTTTTCAACTGACAAGAGGACATCCCTTGAGGTTAGAAGTAAAAATATTCCACCTTAAAGAAAGAAAAGGGTTCTTCACAGTAAGGGTGGTTAATCTGTGGAATTCTCTACCAGAGGAGGTGGTGACAGCGGATTCGATAGATAACTTTAAAAGGGGACTGGATTTATTTCTAATTAAAAAGGGAATTCAGGGTTATCAATGGATAATTAGAGAGGCAGTATTGATCTAGGGAGAAGTCCAGTCGTCAGTGTCTGGGATCAGTAGGGAATTGATTGATTTATTTATTTTTAATAAACTAATTAATTATAGTTAATCCACATATTGCAGATCAGAGGAGATCTTAAAAGGTTGAACTTAATGGAATTAAAGTCTTTTTTCAACCTTAAATACTATGGCCCTCATTCAATTGCAATTTGGCAAATTGAATAGGGGTCTAAATAAGCAGATAACATATTTTTTTAAAGAAGTTTTTACTTAGTAAACATCTATCCAAAAGCAAGGTTTTCACTAACTAAAAATGTATTAAAATAAATATGTTATGTGCTTATTTAGAGCACTATTCATTTGGCCAAATCGCAATTGAATGAGGGCCCATGTAACTATGTAACTATGTAACTATGAATATCCCCAAAATAAAAACAAACTAAGAAGGCAAACTAGCCATCTGATGATGCTTTGGAAGTAGCCCAGGAAAAAAGGAAAGTGAAAGGTAGTGGAGATAGGAAAATATTTGTCCAGCTGAATGCAGAATTCCAGAGGATAGCATGAAGAGACACGGAGACTTTCTACAGTGAGCAATGTAAAGTGATAGAAGAAGTTAACAGAATGTGGGAAAGCCGAGAGATCTCAAAGGAACCTTTTATGCCAAAGTGGGCGTGATAAAAGACCAAAATAGTAGGGCCTTAACAGAAGCAGATCAGATAAAAAAGAGATGGACTACACTGAAGGTCTATACAGGAAAGATATTTCCAGCAGTGATGACCTCAATAGTTTGTCCAATGAGCTATAGCCAGACACCTTGGAGAGTAAAGTGAGTTGGGCCCTAGGATGCCAAGGATGCAGGGGTCGATGGAATCCCAATTGAACTGTTTAAAATTTTAAGGGAAGATGCTGTGAAAATGCTGCTAGCCTTAGGCCAACAAATTTGGAAAACTCAACAGTGACCAATGGATTGAAAAAGGTCTGTCTACATCCCAATCCCAAAAAAAGGTAGTACCAAAAAGTGCTCCATTTATCAAATAATTGCATTCATTTCACATGCCAGCAAGGTAATGCTTAAGATTCTACAAGCTAAGCTCCCACAATATATGGACAGGAACTACCATATGTGCAAGCCGGGCTCCGCAGAGGAAGAGTCACAAGAGATCAAATTGCCTATGCATAATAGAGAAAGCAAGAGAGTTCAAGAAAAACATTTACTTCTGCTTCATAGACTATTCTAAAGCATTTGACTGTGTGGATCACAACAAAATGTGGTAAGTTCTTAAGGAGATGAGAGTACCAAATCATCTCATCCACTTCCTGAGGAATTTGTATCTGGACCAAGAAGCCACGGTCAGAACCGAACATAGGACAACAGAATGGTTCAAGATAGGAAACGGGGTACGACAAGGTTGTATATTGTCACCTTATTTATTCAACATATACGCAGGGTACATCATGCGTAAAGCATGGCTGGATGAGTCCAAAGCATCAGTATTGCTGGAAGAAACATCAACAATCTCAGATCCGCCGATGATACTCTGATGGCTGAAAGTGAGGAGGAACTAAAGGACCTATTAATGCAGGTAAAAGAAGAAAGTGCAAAAGCTGGCCTGCTGCTCAACATTAAAAAGAAAAAGATCATGGCAAATGGCAATATCAGTTCCTGGAAATTAGATGGGAAAGAAATAGAGGCAGTGGCAGATTTTACTTTCCTTGGATTCAAGATCTCCTCAGATGGTGACTGTAGCCATGAAATTAAAATACGTTTGCTTCTGGGGAGGAAAGCCATGGCAAGTCTGGACAAGCAAGTAAAAAGTAAGACACTATCAACAAAGGTCTGCATAGTTAGAACCATGGTATTCCCAGTAGTAACATACGGATGTGAGAGTTTGACCATAAAGAAGGCTGAGTGCCGTAGAATTGATGCCTTTGAATTGTAGTGTTGGCAAAAACTGCTTAGAATCCCTTCGACTGCAAGACGATCCAATAAATCAGTACTTCAGGAAATCAATACAAACTGTTCACTGGCATTTATAATCATAAGGCTGAAGCTCAAATAATTTGGCCATCATGAGAAGACAGGATTCCCTAGAAAAGACTCTAATGCTGGGAAAGATTGAAGGCACACGCCGAACACGCGGAGATGGATAGATAATATCATTGGAGCTCAGATAGGCTGTGACTGACAGATTACCTGGCGTGCTGCGGTCCATAGGGTCACAGAAAGTCGGACATGACTGAATGACTAAACAACAACAAAGCACACTATTAATACTCTGCAGCTTACTATGGTATTGGAATAAATGTTTTACTTTAAAAGACAGTGCCTGTTGCATTTCAATTCTTGCGCAACAAACTTCAGTTTATTGAGCCATGATGTCATCAGAAGCATACATTTTAAAATAACTATAGACCTCATCTAGAATAATGTGTCAAATTCTTCAAAAGGACATTAAGAAATTAGAAACAATTCAAAGGAAGGCTTATGGTCTAAAAAAATTATAAAGTTTATTAAGGGGGGGGGCATGTTTCTACACTTAAAACAAACTTATATCATATGTTTTACTTTATACATAGCTCCTTGCAGGAAGTGCTATGCCTTGGGGTGTGAAAAATCTGTGCAACTTATGAAGTAATTTCCTCTTTTCCTCCTGGGATATTCAGCGGCGAGGACTTGATCTCAGAGGCCCAGGATATCAGAATTAATTGTATGAGCTTGCTTTGGGAATGGCACTGAATTTGGCAATGGCACCAAACTTGTATATGGTACTTTTGTGTCCCTTGGTCGCAGACAGACACATTCTGTGTCCCTTTGCACGGCTTGGTCTCAGACAAACATTTTCTGTGTCCCTTGGTGAGGCTTGGCCAAAAGGAGTAATGACACATGGCTCAAACTCCAGGAAGTGAGGCCTGCACAGCACCAAACAAACAGCAGAAGCAGGCCTGCCAGAACACTCACATCCCAGGGTTGTGGAAAGACCTACAAGTGGCTCACTGTGTGCAGTTGCAGATACAGGCATCCACCACCTAGGCCTACCCAATTTCCTTCTCCGCATGTGTGTCAGGTCCAGGCTCCACAAAGGCTCGGTTTCAGGATTCCTCCGTATCTGCCCTCATGGACGACTAGAACTGCAACTCCTCCTGACAACGTTTTTATAATGGGGTTCCTTCAAAGTTTATAGAAAACGGATTGTCTGGCTCCTGTAAAATCCTCCTGGCTCCTATGTTTTAGACAGATAGATACAGTATATATAGCTACTGTGTATATATATATATATATATATATATATATCACATATATAGTTGTGGATCTCGGAATGTTGGTGACGTTTGCAAAGCGATGCAATGAGCAAAGCAAGACGAGCACTCGAGGCACGCCACTGCGAGGGTCACAACTGCAAGCCAAGCGAGAAGCTCTATAAACCCGAAAAACAAAAAAAATAATTTATCAAAAATAATAACACACACAGCACAGGGGGAGAGCCAGGAAGCCTGGGAATGAGGTTGCAAAGGAACGAGGCTCAGCAAAGCCAGGCACGCAGGACTTACAAAATACACAACGGCAAAGACAGTAACACTTACACCAACAATGCCAGGCATGCGGGACATTGAAAATAAAACCAACACGCAAATATTCAGCAGACACACAGAGGAGAAAGACACATGGAAGGGACAGGGGGGAGATGGTGGAAAGAGACACATGGCATTCCCAAGCACAAAACTTGCAGGTCAACGAAATCTGCAATGAGCAGCCTGTACAGTAGGTGGGAGGAAAGGGTCTCATCGCGAGGCTCACGATGAGCACCTAAGCGGGAGAGGCTTGCAATGAGCACCAAAGGCACTCATTGAGAGTCCCGCGATGAGCGCCAAAGGCGCAAAGCAGGAAAGTTGAAGTACACAGGGGAGAGGCTCGCAATGAGCACTGAAGGTGCTCAGAGAAGCAAACAGCATTGCCAGCCTTACAATTTTAATCCTGTCATTTTTTACAGCAATTTCCTACTATATTTATATGTATTTCTGTTTTTAGAAACTGAAATACAATGTTTTCACAGAACTTTGGGAGTTTTAAGCACTGTATACATAAATAAGCAATATAACTTATAAAATACATATTTATGGCAAATAAATAGATTATCAGCACTTTCCTGGGTTACTTAACACAAACTGAAATGTTAAGTATTTGTGTGGGCCCCTGATGAGCCTTTGCCTAGGAGCGCTTCAGGTGTAAATCCAGCCCTGTATATATATATATCCTAGACTGTTGCTCTGGGCAGGGCCTTCTACTTCTCTTGTATTTATATGTTTAAATCTGTACTATAATAAACCCCTCTACCAATGTTGTCCTAAACATTGAACCTATATTATCATAAACCGAATAATTAAAAGCACTTTGGATAAAAGCATTATTTAAATGTGAACTAATAAAATAAATATTTTTAAAAAGTATTTTATTCATAATGATTTTTTAAATATTTCCTAGTTTTGTTATTCATTTATGATTATGAGAGACGTAGCACCATGTTTTCACATAATTCTCATTTTTGGAATTATATAAATGTCACCTCACAACCCCCCCTGGACTCCAGACGGCCTTCAAACGCCACAAGCAAAGATCCTCTCACCATGATCAAGCAAGGGGTATCAGCACACAGACCTTTCAGGAGTAGCTGGTCAGCCTCAGGAGTAGGTATAGATGGCTGCTGAATAGGGTGGCTTGCTGCCGTGTCAACAGAACATAGTAAGTTGGACCAGCAATGCTCTGGAACTCCCACCATTTAGGATGTGGTTCCCGATCTATGAGGGGGCATGCAAAACTTTACCTTCTGGATGATGCTGGACAGGAGTTGGAACACAGAAACACTGGAACAGTGGAGTCAGCTAGCTGAGAAGAGAGCAATCCCCTTGTCTTCCTAGGGAAGAGCTACAGCTCACAGGTATATACAGCCTTATTAAATTGCGATTCGGACAATTGAAAAGGGCTCTATATAAGCACAGAGCATATTTTTTTACAGAAGTTTTTAGTTAGTGAACTTTCATCCAAAAGCAACATCTTCACTAACTAAAAACTTCTGTAAAAAAAATATGCTCTGTGCTTATATAGAGCCCTTTTCAATTGGCTGAATCGCAATTTAATAAGGCTGGTAGTGTTCCTAGCAGGACCTTATGGTAAAGTCATTTTTTCTCCCCTTGGATTTTCAGCGATACAGCTCAGACACTTGTATAGTGTCCCAAGAATGAACTGTTCACTTTATTTTCAACAGATCATTTACTGGCAAACAGAGCAAGACAACTTTGTTTCAGCCCACAAACATGAATAAATTACTTGCTTTTAATCACTTAACTCAGCCGTCTGCAGTACCTCATTGTACAAACTAAGGGGGGAAGTGAGTTAATCCCATCACAGGGTGAATTGTTGTTTACATAACAAACTTAAATATGTTCTAAAGTTCCCTTCTAAACTTATTAGTTCACCTATAATGTTAGGATTTTCTGTCCACTTCTAGATAATTGTTTTTCTTGTTCAGTCCTTCAGTCCTTCAGCTGTGTCGTGACTGTATGGATTAAGCACGGCAGGCACATCTGTGCTTATCCATATGATTTTCATGGCAAAGATACTGGAGTGGTTTGCCAGTTCCTTCTCCAGTGGACCACAATTTGCCTGACCTCTCTGCTGTGACCTGCTCATCTTGGGTGCCCCTACATGGTATAGATCCCAACTTCACTAAAGTACACAATCAAAGAAAATACATTCTAAAATAAGTAGATGGATTGATGTTGATGTTCGACTATCTGTGAACCTATGTATAGCAGCATGCCAGGGACGTCTTGTTTTCTGCTATGGCCTGCGCATCTTGGGTGACCTTCACAGCTTCATTTAAATACACAAGTCCCTACACCAAGGTAGCAATCCAGAAGCGGAAGGAGATGAACTGTCTTCCTGACAGGAAGCTGACAGTGAAAGTGCTGCTGATATATAATTTGAAACAACACTGTATTACATATTTTATAAAGAAGTTCCCATAAGTAATCAGTAGAGTTATTCAATACTGAGATACAAAATCTGCATCAGGACTAACTTCCCATTAAGATAACTATATAAACACTAGGGGCCTCATTCTATTAACGGCCGTAGGAGATGCGGGGCCGCAAGGACCGGCCGCAAGCTATTCGCCTATTCTATTCCCTTCCGGCCGGGGATTCCGGCAGGCTTGCGGCCGGCGCCTTGCTATCCCTTGCGGCCGCACGCGACGGAGGAAAGCCTTTGATCTTAAACGGCCGCAAGAGTTTCGGCCGTAAGAAAATCCTGGTTGCTATTCAATTGCTCCGGGAAACCTCTCTGCAAGGCTAAAACCGAGCCGCAGCTTACTTGAAGAAAAAAGGTCCCGCAGGCACACAATTAAGCACATTTTAAAGCCATAATAAAGCCATCCTGCACTCTTTTGAGACTATAAAGTGATTGTAGGTTTAGCATTAATAGCACAACATTCCCCTACACTAAAATCCGTAAATAATTTTATTTAAAATTTATGTCACATATCCATGTAAAAAGTCCAGAGGGCTTGGAGCACCTCAGACCCGCCCACGCTGCGGCCGGAAAATAAACAGTTAAGGTAATCTCAGATTTGGGCTGATCTGCAAGCTTGAGAGGGGGTTGCTATTAATCCTCATGTCCCCCATAATGATCCCTAGCATTTACAGAGCTTTGCAGTGCCGTCTTGAATTTATTTTTACATTTAAAGATTTCTGACCTTACGGCCGATTGCAAGATATACGGCCGGCCGTAAGGGGATATCCTTGCGGCGCCGTATAATTGAATTGCAAGGTAACGGGAGCCCCGCAAGGAATCGCAGCTTTGCGGACGATTTACAGCCGATAATAGAATGAGGGCCTAGGAAATTGCCCGGCAAAAATGATAGGAATATAATTGTACCGCTGGCAATGTTGTTTGCCACACAATATGAGGCTTTTGCTCCTCTGAGTACCTTCAGCACTCATTGCGAGCCTCTTCCCTGTTTACTTCAACTTTCCTGGTTTGCAATGATCACATTCGGTGCTCATTGCAAGCCTTTCCCGCTCGTAGTGCTCATCGCGAGCCCTGCGATTAGCGCCTTTGGCAATCATTGCGAGCCTTTCCTCCCGCCTACTGTACGGGCCGCTCATTGCAGAGTTTCTTAACTTGCAAGTTTTGTGTTTGGGAATGCCATGTGTCTCTTTCCACCATCTCCCCACTGTCTCTTCCCTTTGTCTTTCTCCTCTGCGTGTCTGCTGAATGTTTGCCTGTTACTGAATGCCGTTTGTTTTAATAAGTCCCTCGTGCCTGGCTTTGTTGGTGTAAGTGTTACTGTCTTTGCTGTTGTGTATTTTCTAAGTCCCACTTGCCTGGCTTTGCTCTGCCTTGTTTTCATCCTTTTTCAGACTTTTTAAGTTTTTTTGAGCGCCATTTTGTTTCCCGATTCAGCAATTTTCGATTGTTAAAAAAGACAAAATAATCTTCAATTTAACTTGCAACCTTACTCCCAGGCTGTGTGTGAATGTGTATATTTATTTGAGGCATATTTGTGTGTTTTTGCAGCCTTTTCCAGTTCGGTGGGTCGTATTTTTGCGAGACCCGCAGTCCACCATACAGGTCGTAATTTTGCCATGGATCTTGCGATGAGGCCTCATTGCAGCTAAGTCCCGCGTGTCTCGGGATGAGTGCCAACTAAGTCCCACGTGACCACCCCTGCAATGAGCGCCTTTTTAGCAGCCTAAGTCCTGCATGCCTCAAATGCTCACCTCGCAGTGCAATGAGCGCCTTCGGTGTTCATTGCAGCCTAAGTGCCGCGTGCCTCAACTGCTCGCCAGGCTTTGTAAGGCTCGGAGTGCAATAAGCGGCTTTCGCGCTCATTGCAGCCTAAGTACTGCGTGCCTCCACTGCTCACTTCGCGATGCTCGCGGTAGAAAGCTTGAAGGCAAAGCATGAAGACAACTCGCAGTACGACAACTAAATAGGTGATATAAGTGTATGTTTTTCCAGGTGTATTTAAAGCTGGTATCAAAAGGAGACAAAGTCTCACAGTATCAGTTATTAAATAACTGATCAAACCGAATGAAACCCAGTATTAATTAGTCTGATATTGTACAGTTTTTTAAGAATGATTATGAAGGTGTCATAACTACCCAATTTGTTACTTTGGAACATTTTTCTTTTGTTTTTTTGGGGGGGGTTTGTGGAGTAGAAGAGTTTGAAGGAAAAATTTGTGGCAGCGGTGTTTAAAGAAGTAGTGTGGTCCAGAAGAATAAATTGGGATAAATATGGATAATTTTCTTTTGGCTACAAAATAGCTGTTATATTAGAGACTGCTAGGAAACATATTATGCTCTGCATCATTAGAGTCAGACATGCATATATATGTTAAGCAAAAGAAAGATTGATGTTTATTTGCATTACATGACTTAATTCATAAAGTCACACTCTTTTATCTTTTCACGGATTTCAAATACTGTAAAATTGTTCTCCGTTCAAAATATTTGCCAAACGTTTTAGTACCATTATTACTGGCTCCAGCTCAAATTCATAAGCTAACTTAACTTTTATCATTTACATAGCTACATAGTAATTGAGGTTGATAAAATACGTTTAGTCTAATAAGTTAAAAGATTTTAGATCTCCTTGTAACATGTAGATTAATTGTCAATTTACCCAAAGGAAACATTGCCAATTGTCACATAAGGGTTAAAAAAAATCCTTCCTTTCTGACGCCAGATACTGGCAATCAAATTACTCCCTTGTATTCCAATCCCTCCATTTCTAGTTATCCAGGATAGCCCTGAATGCTGTTTTTATTCAAAAATATATTCAATCTCTTTTTAAAGTTATCTATCAAATCTGCTGTCACATCCTCCATTGGTAAAGAAATTCCAAAGTTTAACCACCCTTACTGTGAAGAAGCCTTTTGGTTCTTTGAGGGGGAATCTTTTTTCTTCTAACCTCAAAGGATGTCCCCAAGGATCTCTTGGCACAAAAAGTTCACTTGATAAAGTCTTGTATTAACCCTGCATATATTTATATAAGGTAATCATATGCCCTCTTAGACGCCTTTTTTCTAGAGAAAATACGTTTAATTTGGTTAGTGTTTTTTCATAACTTAGCCCCTCCATTCCCCTTATTAGTTTTGTTGCCCTTCTCTTTACTTTTCCAGCTCTAAAATGTCCTTTTGATGTTGTGGTGCCCAAAATTGTACTCCATATTACAAATGAGGGCGTATAAAAAATTTGTATACAGGCAGAATTATATCTAATAATATAATATTTTACTTACCTTTGCAGATGCTGCTTGGCATTGAGTACTGTTACCTAGGTGGTTGTCCACAAGTACTCCCAAATCCCTTTCAATGTCTGTTACCCCTAGATTTGCTCCATAAAGATTAAATCTCATCTGCCATTTAGATGCCCATTCCTCTTATTTATGCAAATCCCTTTGGAGGGAAAGTACAGTATTATCTGATGTAATTACCTTGCACAACTGTGTGTCATCAGCAACAATGGAGACACCAAACTCCAATCCCACTTCCAAGTCATTAATAAATATGTTAAACAGGAGGGGACCTAATACTGAACCTTGAGGAACCCCACTTACCACATTAGTCCAATCCAAGTATGTTCCATTTACAACAACCCTTTGTTTCCTGTCTTTTAGCCACCTCTCAATCCATGAGCAAATATTTACTGCAATTCTTGTATCCCTTAGTTTGCTCAATAGTCTCCCATGTGGCACTGTATAAAAAGCCTTAGCAACATCCAAAAATACTACATCCACTGATTTGCCTTGATCCAAGTTCCTACTAACCTCTTCATAGAAACTAATTAGGTTTGTTTGACATGACAAATCCATGTTGGCTCCTTCTTACATATATGTTTGAATAGACATATTATTGTATACTATCCCTTATTAACCCTTCTAAACGCTTTCCCACTACAGAAGTGAGGCATACTGGTCTATAACTTCCTGGATTTTTTCTTGCTCTCTTCTTAAATATAGGCATCACCTCTGCCTTTCTCCAGTTATCTGGTAGAGACCCTGTGTTGAGTGAATCTTGAAAAAATAGATATAATGGTTTTGCTATTACAGAGTCCAGTACCCTTGTATATTGTGTATTCTATCAGGACCCGGGGCTTTATAAACATTTATTTTTTCCAACTGCTTTTGGATTTCTTCCTGCATTAACCAATTATTTGGTGAAGGTAGTTTAGCCCCATTTTGTTACAGTGCTCCAACCACTGGTACCTCCCTTGTGTATACCGAAGAAAATAACCTATTTAGCTCATCTGCCTTTTCCTGGTCACTAATTATCAGACAGCCTTTGTCACATTGTAATGTTCCTATAGCTTCCTTCCTGGCCTTCTTCCCACTAATATATTTAAAAAATATTTTAGGGCTAGTCTTACTCTCTTTTGCAACCAACGTTTCATTTTCAATTTCAGCCAGTCTAATTGATCTTTTGCAAGCCTTGTTGATTTCCTTGTACTCACGTAAAGCAGTCTCTATCCCCTCTTGTTTGTATAATTTAAATGTTTTTTTTTTACTCATCATCTTCATCTTTAAGTCATTGTTAAGCCGCATGGGTAGTGATTTACTCCTTTTACTTTTATTTCTCCATGGTATATGGTAATAAGTATGTTTATTTAGTAAGGATTCGAACATTGTCCATTTATGTTCAGTATTTTTACCCATCAGTTCTATTGCTGCCCTTAGACAGTTAAAATCTGCCCTTTTAAAATTGAGAGTTTTTGTTGCCCCCTATACAGTTTTTTTTTTATTCAATCTCAAATGAGACTGTGTTGTGATCACTGTTTGATAATTTGATACTATATCAATATTATTTGTGATAGCTAAATCCAAGATAACTTCATTTCTAGTAGGTTCTTGAATAATCTGTGCCAGATAATGATCTCTGAGTGTACTTAATAACCTGCTCCCCTTAGCTGAACTGCTGGTCTCATTCATCCAGTTTACTTCAGGGTAGTTAAAATCTCCCATTATTAGAACATGCCCATGCTTAGCTGCATTTCCAATCTGTAACAATAATTGCAGTTACTCACTTTCAATTATATTTGGGGGTTTATAGCATACTCCATGTAATATTCTTTTAGAATTTGCTGCTCTGCTATTTAACTCTACCCACAAACATTCAACAATACCGCTCGTTCCACCATAAATATCTTCTCTGACTATAGGCTTAAATTCAGGCTTAACATACAGACAAAGCCCTCCTCCTCTTTTACCATTGCCCCTATCTTTCCTAAATAGGTTATAACCATCCAGATTAACAGTCCAGTCATGAGATTCATCCCACCACGTTTCAGTAATGCCTATTAAATCCCATTTCTCATTAACTGCTAATAATTCTAACTCTCACATTTTTCCTGGCAAGCTTCTGGCATTAGCGAGCATATACCTTATGTTATGAGTCTGTAGTTCTGAAGTGCCTGCCACTGTAATAGAGTTACCTAGCAACCAAGGGTTGCCAAAAATTGGGCTTATTAGGTATTTATATAGCAAAATAATTATATTCGCTTCCTCTGCTTCAATACCCTTCTTAGCCAGTTTTCAACCCACGAACATGTATTAACTGCAATTCCTCTATCCTTGGTTTGCCCAATAGTGTGGCACTGTATCAAAATGCAAAAAGACTACATCTACTGAGTGACCTTGATCCAAGTTGATATCTACCTCCTCGTATAAATGAATTCTATGAGGAGGTAATTCTATGTGATGACTAATACTTACCTTGTTTAAATAGATATATTCCTGTATATCCATGTACACTATGCCTTATTAAACATTCAAAAAGCTTCCCCACTACAGAAGTGAGACCTACAGGTCTATAATTCCCTTAATTTGTTTTTGCTCCCTTTTTAAATAAAGATATCACATCTGCTTTTCTCCAGTCCTCTGGTAGCGACCCTGTGTTGAGTGAGTCATGAAAAATTAGATATAATGGCTTGGCTATTACAGAAGCTAGTTCCCTCAGTACCCTTGGATGTATTCCATCAGGACCTGGTGCTTTATTAACATTTCATTATTCTAGGTTCTTTTGGATTTCTTATCATGTTAAACCATTATTTGGTGAAGACATAGTAGCTCCATTTTGTCCCAACCGCTAGTATACAGAAGCAAAGAATTTATTTAGCTAACCTACCTTTTCCTGGCCATTACATATCAGTTGATCTATTTCTCATTTTCATGTTCCTACAGATTCTTTCCTACCCTTATTCCCATTAATATATTTAAAAAAATGTTAGGGTTGATTTTACTCTACTTTGTAATGAACTTTTCATTTTCAATTTGAGCCAGTCTGATAGCTCTTTTGCAAACCTGGTTAAATTCCCGTACTCACATAAAGCTGACTCTGTTCCTCCTTTCCTGTATAATTAAAATGCCTGCTTTTACTCATCTTGACCTTTTCATCATTTTTAAGCTACATGAAATGTTATATAGCAAAATACACAACAGAGTTCCCTATTTTTGCACACCTATATTAACTCAAAAAGAGCTAAAAAAATGTAGGATAAAACTTAGCTTTTAATAAATAGTTAAAAAATTATTTAAAATGCAGAGGCCGGGTGTGTAATTCGAAGTCACTTAAATATATAATAAATATCATAGAATAAATCCAGATATTTAAAAAGGGAACAGATACCAAGTGCACAAATAAATTACTATAAGGAATTAATCATTCAATAAGTGCTGAAAGTGCAAAAACTGCTAATGCTAAATAATATAGAACCAAAAATAATGTTAGGTTCTAAAGAAGTGCTAAAGTGAGCTTAGTATGTATCTAATACAAGAGTGAAAAATTCCCTTTTATCTGGAATGAGTACTGTGACACTTATTTAATTTATCCTAAAAGTTCCCCAATATATGGTGCTATTTAGGCCATAATAAAGTGACTGGTGCTATTGCATCGGCTTGAAATTCATTACTTCCTCAGTATTATAAAATAGTATACTGTTGGACTTTAAGCTTCGTTTTAATATATAACTCTATTAGTATTCACTTCAATGGTGAAATACTGTTTAGGAGCTCCTACACAGCGTGCCACAAGGTTGAGACGCCTAGAGATGATGTCATCAGCCTGCGTGAACGCTCCTGCGTCTGACCCGATTCAGGAGACCCTTGATAAAATCTAGAAACCTGTCAAAGACTTTCGTGTTCTATCCATCATGCAAGTCCCACTGGCTTGGAGGACATTTACCCTTCAAGCCCGTACAGGCTTGAATAACGAGCTACGGGTTTGGAGGTCATTCAAGCTTGCAGGACTTTGGATGAAAAAAAAAACTGAAATTAAAGATTTGATTTTGGTGATGTACAAGCTTGAGAGGGTGCTGCTATTAATCCTCATGTTCCTCATAATGTTCCTCATCACTTACAGTGCTTTTCAGTGCTGTCTTGAATTTATATTTGCATTCACAGTTTGCAGACTTTGCTGCCTTGAAACAGAACTTACAGGCTCGCGACAAATGCATACGGCTGATTGCATTGTGTGCGATCGGCCGTAACAGGAACCTCCTTGCGGCGCCACGCAATTGACGTATCGCTAAGCGGAGTTGTAATCCAGGCGCAAGGAATCGCAGATTTGCGGCCATTTGAGAGCCCTTAATTGAATGAAGCCCTGAGTGTACTAAAGTACCTGGAACCTTAGTTAGACTGCTGGTCTCATTTTTCCAGTTTATTTCATTTCTCTCTCTCATTGTTCTCACTATAAATTAATGGACATGTCTAATTCCTTACATCCTCTAACTTTTAATCAGTAAAATTAAAGGGCATTAAGGACAAAGCATTGTATCCCTTGATTTAGACCATAATGTAAAATGCTATAATCATGTTCTTTTATGTATATAGAAGAGAAAGAACACTTAAACCACAGTACAATACTCTGATCAATGGCGTGATCAATAATCACGATAAAAGGCTGAGATAAAATAAAAAATAAATTTTATTAACAAAAATTAAAAAACAACTTCTTTAAAAATTGACGATTAAAATATAAGTCCCCTCCTATTGGCAATAATAAAGAAATACATATATACAAGTTTACTAAAGTGGATCTTCAAAGTGTCTTATACACTTATATACACATATGGGAAATCCCTGTTTTGGTAGCAGAGTTTAGAATATAACCCACTACTTGCCCTCTAAGTGAAAGTACTAAACTACAGGGAAAAATATATATATTGCAATGGCAAATATGCCTATAAATGTATATTTCCGAAGAGACACAAGTGAACAAATTCTCGTACTATCTCTGGTTTAATACCAGCTAGATTGTTTATATATACATATATATATATTTATATATA
Organism: Discoglossus pictus; assembly: GCA_027410445.1. NCBI lineage: Eukaryota > Metazoa > Chordata > Amphibia > Anura > Alytidae > Discoglossus > Discoglossus pictus. Next base: position 51,347,895 of record CM050172.1, on the reverse strand, counting down.
TATATATATATATATATATATATATATATATATGTAGTAGGTCAGATATAATCCAATAGTTGATACTAGAATTAGGCGTATTACCAGAAAATAATGTACCGAATATACTCGAGTATAAGCCGCCCTGAGTATAAGCCGAGGCACCTATTTTTCCACAAAATACTGGGAAAACTTAGTGACTCGAGTATAAGCAGAGGGTGGGAAATATGCTGCCCCCTGTGTCCCTCTTGTGCCCCCTGCCCCCCTCTTGTGTGCCCTCTGTGCCCCTTTCTTGTGTCCCCCCTCTCTCTCCCCTTTGTCTCTTTCCCCCTCACCCTCCCCTGTATCTCTCCCCCCTCTTCCTCCCCTGTGTCTCTTCCACTCCTCTCCCTCCCCTGTGTCTCTTCCCCTCCTCCCCCTCCCCTCTCTTTTCCCCCATCTCCCTTCCCATGTGTCTCTTCCCCCTCCCTCCCCTGTGTCTCTTGCCCCCTCTCCCTTCCCTGTGTCTCGCTCCCCCTCTCCCTCGTGTCTCTTTCCCTCCCTTATCACCCTCCTCAACCCCCTTCCTCAACAGCCCTCCTCATCCTCCCTTCTCATCCTCAACCCCCCTCCTCATCCTCCCTCCTCATCCTCTCTACTCAACCCCCCTCCTCATCCTCCCTCCTACTCCTCTCTGTTCAACCCCCATCCTCACCCTCTCTCCTCAACCCCCTCCTCAACCCCCTTCCTCATCCTCTCTCCTCATCCTCTCTCCCCCCTCCCCCTCCTCAACACCCCTCCTCATCCTCAACCCCCCTCCTCATCCTCAACCCCCCGCCTCAACCTCAACCCCCCTCCTCAACCACCCTCCTCAATCCCCCTCCTCATCCTCACTCCTCAACCTCCCTTAACCCCCCTCCTCATCCTCCCTCCTCAACCCCCCTCAACCCCCCTCCTCATCCTCAACCCCCCTCCTCATCCTCAACCCCCCTACTCATCCTCCCTCCTCAACCCCTCTCCTCATCCTCAACCCCCCACCTCAACCTCTGTCCTCAACAACCCTCCTAAACCTCAACCCCATCCTAAACCTCAACCCCCCTCCTCACTTTACCCCTTTCTAATTACGTCCCCCTCTCCCTTTCCCCTCACTTACCTTCCAACAGCAGCTGCTCCTGCGCTCCTCCACGTGTCTTCCAGCTGCGTCGGGACTCGGCCAATGCTAATGACGTGACATGCATGTGACGTCACGTCATTAGCATATGCCAGGTCCCGACACTGCCGGAAGACGCGCAGAGAAGCGGAGCAACGCAGGAGCAGCTGCTGATGGAAGGTAAGTGAGGGGAAAGGGAGAGGGGAAGATAATTAGAAAGGGGTAAAATGAGGAGGGGGTTGAGGAGGGAGGATGAGGAGGGGGTTGAGGTTGAGGAGGTTGTTGAGGTTGAGGAGGGGGGTTGAGGATGAGGAGGGGGGTTGAGGATGAGGAGGGGGTTGAGGAGGGGGATTGAGGATGAGGAGGGGGGTTGAGTATGAGGAGGGAGATTGAGGATGAGGAGGGGGATTGAGGATGAGGAGGGGAGTTGAGGATGGGGTTGAGGATGGGGGGGTTGAGGATGAGGAGGGGGTTGAGGAGGGAGGATGAGGAGGATGAGGATAAGGGAGGGGGAAGGAAAGAGACACGAGGGAGAGGGGGTAAAGAGACACGGGAGAGGGGGGAAGAGACACGGGGGTTGAGAGACACAGGGAGACTCGAGTATGAGCCGAGGGGGCCCTTTTCAGCCTTAAAAAAGGGCTGAAAAACTTGGTTTATACTCCAGCATATACGGTATGTATATTTTATATCAATATAGACAGCAAAGTGCCAAACAATTCATTTCTGGCATCCTTAATTTCACTGATTATATACAATATATAGAAATAAATGTCACTGTATATGGTAGATTTTCAATGTAATCAAATAGTATATGTGCACAGTATCTTAATATATATAATATATGCAAATAGATTACATCATTATCAGTAAATTGTTTTCAAATGGATTTTAACCGTATAGTACTTATACAGTGATATCAGTACAAGATATATACAGATAATAACTCAATTCAATAAGGAATGCATAACCACAGGTAAGATATATAAAGAAAATCAATATAACATATAATAGTTGTCAAACTGCGATTTGTTTTCACGCTTGCGAGCCTCGCAAAGCGAAGCAAGACATTTTTGGCGTAGAAGCTTTCTGAGGCCGGAGCACTTAGGCAATGAGCGCCAAAGGCGATCATCGCCCTGCGAGCCTCGCAAGGCGAGGCGAGCAGATGAGGCATTGAAACACGCAGAACTTAGACTGCAAGCAGTTAAGAAACGCGGACCTTACTTAGGCTGCAAGCATAAACCTGTAAACCTGTTTTCAAACCCTAAGTCACTAACCGTAAACCTTAACCCTCTTATCCTAACCCCCTATACCTCAAACCCTAAACCTCTAAACCTCACTTCGTAACCCTAACACTAAGACCTTAACCCTCCTACTCTAGCCCTAAACCTCACTTCATAAACAGAACCCAAAAAACCCTAACCATAACTCTCTTACCCTAACCCTAACCCCCTAAACCTCACTTCCTAAAACTAACCCTAAGTCACTAACCCTAAGACATTCCTACCCTAGCCCCTAGCGCTAACCTACTAAGCCTAACCATCTTACCCTAACCCTAACAAGAAAAAAATCATAACCCTAAATCAATCACTCTAAGTCCCTAACCCCCTAAACATCACTTCATACCGTGAAGCCCCTACATCAAAGAATCTAACACACTTACCCTAACACCATAAACCTCACTTCCTAACTCTAAGCCTAACCCTCAAACCTCACTTCCTAACCATAAGCCCATAACCATCTTACCCTAACCCCATAAGCGTCACTTTCAAAACTAAACCCTAAGGCACTAACCATAAACCTCTAACCCTACCTACCTAAACCATGCTACCTAACCCTAAGGCCATAACCATAAGCCCTGTACCCTAACCCTCTTACCCTAACCAGAAACCCCTAAACTGCATTTCATAACCATAAATCTATAACCCTAACTCTCTTAACCTAACCCCCTAAACCTCAGTTCCTAACCATAAGCCTATACATTCACAAATATAAAACAATATTAATTAATAAACAAATAACACAACAAATAAAACTTTTACATTATGTTTATTTCACAGATTGCAAGAACATATATGTGAAAGGAACTTGCGCATCTCATTACATTACAGCCTCAGGTTATTTGAAGAAAATCATTACTTCATTTACAACTGTCTGATTATCATAATCTAGACCTGCAAAACAAACAAACACATTTTACATTACAGATAACAATGGCGGAGAACAACGAAAGCAGGAAGGAATACAAGAAATGTATGGACAGGGAACGACAACAGAGACGGAGAAAGCGACAGTCTGAGGACACGACAAAAACACTACCAAAAAAAAACAGCGTAAACAAATTGCCAAGACAACCGTGGCAGAGGAAGTTGTAAGTTAAATCACAGTATTTTTAACCAAAATATGTTGAATTACTGTTATGTGTAGGTTCTAAATGAAAATGTAACAATTACATTAAAGATTTCAGGGTCTGAGAAGCCAGAAACCAGCAAGGAATCACAACAACTTCTGGACAGGATCTGAAAACAAAATTGGAGACAGTGAAAGTGTGATGAGTCTAAGAAAATAGTTTGCCAACAAGAGTCTGACCGAATTTACAACAAAATTCATTGCTAGGTCACAAAGGCTACGTAAGAGAGATAGGGGAAAAAAATATATATTGTTCCAGACACATGTCAAGAATATGATAATACTAACAATGTTGATATAGATTCTAATGTACAGCTTGCTTCACAGGATAGTCCAATATTTAGACATGTAAGTGTAGAGCCTCACAATTGTGGAATGTTACATAGTTACATAGTAATTAAGGTTGAAAAAAGACTTTCAGTCCATCAAGTTCAGCCTTTAAAGATCTCCTCTGATCTGCAATATGCAGATTAAATATTAAGTTACTTAGTTGTTAATTTATTATTAATCAATTATTTAATTTTTTTTTTTTAATTATTAATCCAGAGGAAGGCAAACAGAAAAAAAAAAAAACAAGTAGGACTTAGCCAGTCGTCTCAAAGGGAGAAAAAAAAAACTTTCCTTCCTGACCCCAGAAACTGGCGATTAAATTTCTCCCTGGATCAATACTGTCTCTCTAATTATCCATGATAACCCTGAATTCCCTTTTTAATTAGGAATAAATTGAGTCCCCTTTTAAAGTTATCTATCGTATCCGCTGTCACCACCTCCTCTGGTAGAGAATTCCACAGATTAACCACTCTTACTGTGAAGAACCCTTTTCTTTCTTTAAGGTGAAAATTTTAACTTCTAACCTCAAGGGATGTCCTCATGTCAGTTGAAAACCTCTTGGCACAAAAAGCTCCCTTTACAAATCTTTATACTGACCCTGGATGTATTTATATAAGGTAATCATATCACCTCTTAGACGCCTTTTTTCTAGAGAAAATAAGTTTAATTTGGTTAGTCTTTCTTCATAACTTAGCCACTCCATTCCCCTTATTAGTTTTGTTGACCTTCTCTGTACTTTTTCCAGTTCTAAAATGTCCTTTTTATGTAGTGGTGGCAAAAACTGTACTCCATATTCCAAAATTAGGGCGTGCTAGAGATTTGTATAGTGGCAGAATGATATTTGCTTCCCTTGCTTCTATACCCTTCTTAATAAATGCTAATATTTTATTTGCCTTTGCAGCTGCTGCTTGGCTTTAAACACTGTTACCTACATAATTGTTCACAATTATCTCTTAGTTTGCACAATAGTCTCCCATGTGGCACTGTATCAAAAGCCTTTGCAAAATCCAAAAAGACTACATCCACTTAGTTGAACTAATTAGATTTGTTTGACATGACCTATCCCTCATAAATCCATGTTGACTCCTACTTATAATCCTGTTCAAATAGATATATTCTTGTATGTTATCCTTTATTAACCCATCTAAAAGCTTCCCCACTACAGAAGTGAGGCTCACTGGTCTATAATTCCCCGCATTTGCTCTTGCTCCAGTTCTGCTTTTCTCCAGTCACCTGGTAGACACCCTGGGCCCTATTAAATTTTAGCCTCGTAAATAAGAGGCTTCTACCTAAGCCCTACGTACTGCAAAGTTTCTCTAACTTACAATGCTATTAAATTAGCCCTGCTGCGAGCAACGTATGAGCTACGCAGCAGGGCCGTACGTATCTACACTGCATAAATGTACATGAGGAGTGACAGCCTGAGATATGATATCGCAGGCTCCCACTCCTCATCAATTGCTGCGGGGGTCCTAAAAGGGACCTCCGCGGCAGTCCCCCACATAAGCCCTGCCGTGGGGGGTACTCAAAATACCCCCCTGGCACCTAAAATTAACCCCCCTCAATGCGGGGGTCCCCTTCGAGACCCCCGAAGTGTCCTCACATGAACACCTTGCTGCAGGGGTCCATAGGAACCCCTGCAGCCCCTACACATTAACCCCTTGCAGCGGGGGTCTCCGATCGGCACCGATCAGGCCCCCACTGCATTTAAAACTTTTAAATTCCCTGCCGCGGCTCCTTAAAGGGCCCGCGGCACACTAATTGCCAATCCTGGCCTCGGGCCAAAAAATGAACCCCCCTCTATGCTGGGGGTCCCCATCGGGACCCCCGAAGTGTCCCCACATTAACCCCTTGCAGGGGGGGTCCCCGATCTGCATAGATCAGGCCCCCCGCTGCATTTAAAACTTTTAAATTCCCCGCCGCTTTTCCTTAAAGGGCCCGCGGCACACTATTACGCAACCCCGGCCGCGGCACCTAAATTTAACCCCCCTCTATGCTGGGGGTCCCCATCGGGACCCCCGAAGTGTCCCCATATAAACCCCCTGCAGCAGGGGTCCCCGATCGGCACCGATCGTGACCCTGCTGCAATTCAATTTTAAATTTCCCGCCTCGCGGGTCCTTAAAGGACCGTAAAGGTCCTGAAAGGACTCGCACTAAAAATATTAACCCCAGGCAACTATAATTACCCCATTAACTCATGGTGGTCAATACAGACCCCCATAAGCCTCTATTTAACCCCATCAGTCCCATAAGGGTATATTATTACCATTATGGGCCTGTTACAACCCAACATTAACCACATAAGTGCCATGACGGTCCTCAAGGACCATCATGACACTAACTACAAACACTACACTATAACCCCCAATAAACCATTTAATCTAAACTAACACCCCTCTACACTAATCTATTAACACTTACACCACCTACCTACACTACCTACCCCTTAATAAACCTCCCCAACACTCCCCAACACCCAATTACAAAAAATAAAAAAACCTACCTTACAGAACACAAAAAAACCTACCTTACAGAACACAAAAAAACCTACCTTACAGAAAACAAAAAAAAACTACAGTACAGAAAACAAAAAAACCTACAGTACAGAAAACAAAAAAATACATTACAACCCCACTCCCCACTACAGAAAATAAAAAAATTACACACCTGAAAAGGAAAGACAGATAAACACAATACAATACATACATATAATACATTACATACATTACATACAAAACATGACATTACATACATTACATATAATATATTACATATAATATATTACATATAATATATTACACATAATACATTACATACAATACATGACATTACATACATTACATATAATATATTACATATAATATATTACACATAATACATTACATACAATACATGACATTACATACATTACATATAATATATTATCTATCTAACATACAATCTATTTAATTTAAAATAAATCCTAACTATATCAAATACATCCCCCTATCTATCTAATATACAATAAATCCTAACTACATACACAGACCCTTATTCTAAACTAAAAAAAAATATGTACAGTCCTAACTACATACACAGACCCTAATTCTAAGCTAAAATAAAATAATTACAGTCCTAACTACACAGACCCTAATTCTAAGCTAAAATAAAATAATTAAGACCACTTACCTTTAAGATGTTGCTTCAGATCACTAACCTAGGGGTAAAACAAAACAAAATAATTAGTACAAAACATTAACATGAAATAAATAAACATTATATACATTCTAAATAATATACTCACCTTTCCATCATGTCCCGTCATTGTTTAGCTCTTCCGGCGCGGCCCTGTTAAAAAAAAACACAATACATTAATACAATATATAAACAATAAATAAAATAAACATATAAACATCTAAATATACATTTAACTTACCTCCCCGCAATGTCCCCGGCCTTCTCTCCTTCAGCCCCGGCTGGGCCGCGGAACCATCCACGCTCTAAAAGAAAACTAACCTCTGGCAGACCTCCCCGACGCTAATGACCCTCCCGGAGTCCTTTCCGGGAGGAAATTGGCATTGGCGGCTTATAGTGGCAGAATGATATTTGCTTCCCTTGCTTCTATACCCTTCTTAATAAATGCTAATATTTTATTTGCCTTTGCAGCTGCTGCTTGGCTTTAAACACTGTTACCTACATAATTGTTCACAATTATCTCTTAGTTTGCACAATAGTCTCCCATGTGGCACTGTATCAAAAGCCTTTGCAAAATCCAAAAAGACTACATCCACTTAGTTGAACTAATTAGATTTGTTTGACATGACCTATCCCTCATAAATCCATGTTGACTCCTACTTATAATCCTGTTCAAATAGATATATTCTTGTATGTTATCCTTTATTAACCCATCTAAAAGCTTCCCCACTACAGAAGTGAGGCTCACTGGTCTATAATTCCCCGCATTTGCTCTTGCTCCAGTTCTGCTTTTCTCCAGTCACCTGGTAGACACCCTGGGCCCTATTAAATTTTAGCCTCGTAAATAAGAGGCTTCTACCTAAGCCCTACGTACTGCAAAGTTTCTCTAACTTACAATGCTATTAAATTAGCCCTGCTGCGAGCAACGTATGAGCTACGCAGCAGGGCCGTACGTATCTACACTGCATAAATGTACATGAGGAGTGACAGCCTGCGATATCATCTCGCAGGCTGTCACTCCTCATCAATTGCTGCGGGGGTCCTAAAAGGGACCTCCGCGGCAGTCCCCCACATAAGCCCTGCCGTGGGGGGTACTCAAAATACCCCCCTGGCACCTAAAATTAACCCCCCTCAATGCGGGGGTCCCCTTCGAGACCCCCGAAGTGTCCTCACATGAACACCTTGCTGCAGGGGTCCATAGGAACCCCTGCAGCCCCTACACATTAACCCCTTGCAGCGGGGGTCTCCGATCGGCACCGATCAGGCCCCCACTGCATTTAAAACTTTTAAATTCCCTGCCGCGGCTCCTTAAAGGGCCCGCGGCACACTAATTGCCAATCCTGGCCTCGGGCCAAAAAATGAACCATAAGGCTCTATTTAACCCATTAACTCATGGTGGTATTGACCACCATGAGTTAATGGGTTAAATAGAGCCTTATGGTGGTCTGTATTGACCACCATCAGTTAATGGGTTAAATAGAGCCTTATGGTGGTCTGTATTGACCACCATGAGTTAATGGGTTAATTAAGGCCTTATGGTGGTCTGTATTGACCACCATGAGTTAATGGGTTATATAAGGCCTTATGGTGGTCTGTATTGACCACCGTGAGTTAATGGGTTAATTAAGGCCTTATGGTGGTCTGTATTGACCACCATGAGTTAATGGGTTAAATAGAGCCTTATGGTGGTCTGTATTGACCACCATGAGTTAATGGGTTAATTAAGGCCTTATGGTGGTCTGTATTGACCACCATGAGTTAATGGGTTAATTAAGGCCTTATGGTGGTCTGTATTGACCACCATGAGTTAATGGGTTAAATAGAGCCTTATGGTGGTCTGTATTGACCACCATGAGTTAATGGGTTAAATAGAGCCTTATGGTGGTCTGTATTGACCACCATGAGTTAATGGGTTAATTAAGGCCTTATGGTGGTCTGTATTGACCACCATGAGTTAATGGGGTAATTATAGTTGCCTGGGGTTAATATTTTTAGTGCGAGTCCTTTAAGGACCTTTACAATCCTTTAAGGACCCGCGAGGCGGGAAATTTAAAATTGAATTGCAGCAGGGTCACGATCGGTGCCGATCGGGGACCCCCGCTGCAATGGGTTTATGTGGGGACACTTCGGGGGTCCCGATGGGGACCCCCAGCATAGAGGGGGTTAAGTTTAGGTGCCGCGGCCGGGATTGGGTAATAGTGTGCCGCGGCCCCTTTAAGGAGCCGCGGCGGGGAATTTAAAAGTTTTAAATGCAGCGGAAGGCCTGATCTATGCAGATCGGGGCCCCCCCAAGCAATGGGTTTATGTGGGGACACTTCGGGGGTCCCGATGGGGACCCCCAGCATAGAGGGGGGTTCATTTTAGGTGCCGCGGCCGGGATTGGGTAATAGTGTGCCGCGGCTCCCCTTTAAGGAGCCGCGTCGGGGAATTTAAAAGTTTTAAATGCAGCGGGGGCCTGATCGGTGCCGATCGGTTACCCCCGCTGCAAGGGGTTAATGTGGGGGTGCTGCAGGGGTCCCGATAGAGACCCCTGCAGCATGGGGATTTGTATAGGGTGCAGGGGGGAGCCTCACACTGCTGTCTCGGGCTGTTCCGAGGCAGCACGTAGAGGCTTTCGGATCCCTTGCATGCACTTTTTGTGCACGTAGGGATTCTTACGATATGCGAGAATCATGCGTAGATTTAAGGCTACGTAGCTCTCTCGGAGCCTATTCTCGGCCATTTTTTCGCAGTCATATCGCAAAGCAGGCTGCGAGAGATTCGGTACTCGCAAACAGCAGAAAAACTGCCTTTTGCGAGCACCGAGAGAACTACGAGGGATAATTTAATAGGGCCCCCTGTGTTGAGTGAATCTTGAAAAATTAAATATAATGGTTTGGCTTTTACAGAACCCAGTTCCCTCAGTACCCGCCGATGTATTCCATCAGGACCCGGGGCTTTATTAACATTTATTTTTTCCAACCTCTTTTGGATTACTTCCTGTGTTAACCAATTATTTGGCAAAGGTAGTGTTGCCCCATTATGTTGCAGTGTCCCTCCCTTGTGTATACCGAAGAAAAGAACCTATTTAGCTTATCTGCCTTTTCCTGGTCACTAATGTTCAGATGGCCTGTTTCACATTCTAATGTTCCTATAGCTTCCTTCCTCGCCTTCTTCCCATTAATATACTCAAAAAATATTTTAGGGTTAGTCTTACTCTCTTTTGCAATTCATTTTTCATTTTCTATTTTAGCCAGTCTAATAGCGCTTTTTCAAGCCTTGTTGATTTCCTTGTATTCCCATAAAGCAGTCTCTGTCCCCTCTTGTTTCTTTAAATGCCTTCTTTTTACTCTTTATCTTGATCTTTAAATCATTGTTAAAGCCACATTGGATGGGATTTACTCCTTTTACTTTTATTCCGACATGGTATATGCCGATGAGTATGTATATTTAGTAAGGATTTAAATGTTGTCCATTTATGTTCAGTGTTTTTACCTATCAGTTCTCTATCCCAGTCTATACTTTGCATTGCTGCCCTTAGACCATTCAAATCTGCCCTTTTAAAATTAATAGTTTTTGTTTCTCCCTTTTTTAATTAAATCCCAAATGAGACTGTGTTGTGATCACTGTTTCCCAAAGGTTGCCCTATTCCAAAATTTGATATTATATCAATATCATTTGTGATTATTAAATCTAAGATAGCTTCATTTCTAGTAGGCTCTTGTATAACCTGGGCCAGATAATGATCCCTGAGTGTACTCAAGAACCTGCTCCCCTTAGCTGAATTGCTGGTCTCAATTATCCAGTTTATTTCAGGGTAATTAAAATCTCCCATTATTAGAACTTGCCCATGCTTAGATGCATTTCCAATCTGTAACAATAATTGTATTTTCTCACTTTCGTCTATATTTGGGGGTTTATAGCATACTATACAAACTTTAGAAGAGCCAGTAAGCCAAACCTAGGGTACTGCAAGTTGTAATTAATAATAAATAATATGACTAGCATATATTAGTTATCCCTGTGGAAGTTGGCACGAAACGTGCGCGGCATATCTGTTTCCCGTGTCTCCCAATAATGACGTCACTCTTACAGGAGTAACTGATCTGCACAGGAGTATCTGTACCTCCGTAGATGGTGTTTTGTGTGTACATATATTCTTTGGAGAGTAGGTAAGTGCACCAGTGGTGTGAGTAGTCCCAGATAGAGAGTGTAGGGTGGTCTTTATAGGTAGATTAATTGGTAAATAGTGGGCCCATATCTGCCTAATCCACTATACATATGTAAATAGGGCCACAGCAGTACAATTCTTAATTACCAACTGGCTTGCATAATTCCTACTCTTTAACGAAATTGATTGTGTCATTCTCTCTGTGCTTTGCAGTGTTATACTGCATGTGTCTTAAATTTAACCTATGATATATACTTAATTTAAGTGGGATAAATATCAGTAAATAATAATTAAATCATAGGTTAAGTATACTCATTGTGAGGCACATTTAGATTTGTGCATGTTATTTACTTTGGGCCTCATTCAATTGTGATTTGGCCAATTGAATAAGGCCCTAAATAAGCACATAGCATATTTTTATTAAAAAAGTTTTAAGTTAGTGAAAACCTTGCTTTTGGATAGATGCTTGCTAACTAAAAACTTCTTAAAAAAATATATGTTACGTGCTTATTTAGGGCCCTATTCAATGGCCAAATTACAATTTAATGAGGGCCTTTGTGTCTTAATTACGGGTGGTATTTGAGAGTACCGTGTGCAGTATGGGAGACTTGTAGTGAAATGTTTTTTAATATCTATTTTATATTCAACATATATTTTATATAGCTAATAAAAGTTATATTTTATTTTTAAATGGTTTGAGTCATGATTCTCGTCTGTATGTAGAATAATTTTTGGATATTCTTTGGGTGATGGTTGTCTTGGGAATTAAAGGTGTACTGTCCAATTCTCTCTAAAATTGGTTATTAGCATACGCCTACTAATATTCTTTTGGCATTTGCTGCTCCGCTATTTAACTCTACCCACAAACATTCAACTTTATCACTAGGTCCACCATAAATATCTTCTCTGACTATAGGCTTAAATTCAGGCTTAACATACAGACAAATCCCTCCTCCTCTTTTACCATTGCCTCTATCTTTCCTAAATAGGTTATAACCATCAAGATTAAAAGTCCAGTCATGAGATTCATCCCACCATGTTTCGGTAATGCCTATCCAATCCCATTTTTCATTAATTGCTAATAATTCTTACTCTCCCATTTTTCCTGGCAAGCTTCTGACATTAGCAAACATACACCTTATGTTATGAGTTCTGAAGTGCCTGCCACTGCACTTCAGTTAGTTAGTACTACCTCCCCATTGACTATACTACCCCTCCCCCCATATCCTCCCCTATGAGATGTTAATTCATCCCTTATACCCTCTACACTTTCTACCCCATTACTTATATCTAGTCCCTCCCCCCCCCCCACCTACTAGTTTAAAAACTCCTCCAGCCTTTCTACGATCCTATCCCCTAGCACAAAAGCTCCCTCAACATTAAAGCGCAATCCATCCCAGCTGTAGAGATTGTAACAAAGTGAGAAGTCAGCCCAGTGCTCTAAAAACCCAAACCCCTCCTTAGTGCACCACATATTTAGCCACGCATTAACCTCCCTAAGCTCCTTCTGCCTCCCTGGTCTAGATTGTGGCACTGGTAGTATCTCAGAAAATACTACCTTGGAGGTCCTTGCCTTCAGCTTATTACCTAGTTCTCTAAAATCGTTCTTTAGAACACTCCATCTTTCACTAACTTTGTCATTGGTACCAATATGTACCAAGACCGCCAGTTCATTTTCAGCCCCTCCCAATAATTTGTCTACCCGATCCACAACATGACGAACCCGAGCACCCGGGAGACAGCAAACTGTTTGATTGCTGGGTTCTGGGTGACAAATCACCCTGTCTACCTTACTAATAATAGAGACTCCCTCTCCTCCAGTAGAGCTGTTCTCCCGGCTGTTAGAGGGAACAGCCCTATCTGGCATTGCGATTCCTGAATGGACATCCCCAACAGTTCCACTCAATCTGGCAAATCTGTTGGTGTTTGCCAACTCAGAACTGGCCTGCCTCCTCCTGTTCCCCCTGATTCCCCTTCTAACTGTAACCCAGCTACATCCCTGGACATCCTCACAAGCCTCAGCTCCACCCTCCATCCTAGGCCAAGCTAAACTGTGCTCAGTGAGCACCAACCCCCTTTCCAGTGGAGCACTATCACTAAGTGCTGCAATTCTCCTCTCCAGATTTGACCTTGCAGAGAGGCAACATGCTCACACCTATCACAGATGTATGGACAGGGTTCATCTGTTCCAGTATCGCATACATATGACAGGATGTACACTGAGTGAGGTTACCACTGGACCGACTCTTGATTATTATTATTTTCTACAAAATTTCAGTGGGAAAAATAAAGAATATAAAATAATATATTTGTAAAAAGTTTTCCTCCTTTGCACTATAAATCTCCCCCTCCCTTTTCTTTGAAGTGTCTCCTTTTATTTAAACTCCTACACTTTTACTAGAATTGCACTTGATACTAAAAATGTTTGCAAGCTCACAACTTCGCCCATTCTCCTGTTTATATTAACTGCCTTCTCACCTGAACACAATTAGTGCACTCTGCAATTTTTCAGCCTTTACTTGCCCCAAATCAGCTCACAAACCTTTTATACTAGTTTAACAGTCAAGGCACACCCCTCTCACCTGGGCACAATTAGTGAATTCTGCAATTTAACTACCTATACTTGTAAGGTAAATCCATTTGCAAACAGGCCCCCAAACAGCTCACAAACCTTTTATACTAGTTTAACAGTCAAGCCACACCCCTCTCACCTGGGCACAATTAGTGCACTCTGCAAATTATCAGCCTTCACTTGTAAGGTAAATCCACTTGCAAACAGGCCCCAAAACAGCTCACAAACCTTTAATACAAGTTTAACAGTCAAGCCACACCACTCTCACCTGGGCACCATTAGTGCACTCTGCAATTTATCAGCCTTTACTTGTAAGGTAAATCCACTTGTAAACAGCCCCAAAACAGCTCACAAACCTTTTATACTAGTTTAACAGTCAAGCCACACCCCTCTCACCTGGACACAATTACTGTCCTCTGCAATTTATCAGCCTTTACTTGTAAGGTAAATCCACTTGCAAACAGGTCCCAAAACAGCTCACAAACCTTTTATACTAGTTTAACAGGCAAGCCACACCCCTTTCACCTGGGCACAATTACTGTCCTCTGCAATTTATCAGCCTTTACTTGTAAGGTAAATCCACTTGCAAACAGGCCCCAAAACAGCTCACAAACCATTTATACTAGTTTAACAGTCAAGCCACATCCCTCTCACCTGGGCACAATTAGTCAATTTTGTGGGGCTTATCATTTTATAAATTAAAGACCAAGCGATGGTAAGTTAATTCATTGATGTCAAAAGGGAAAAGTGAAACTCCCCGAAAAACTACCATATACAAAATATTTACAAAGTATCATGAGTGACCCTACTTTCCCTAATTACAAAATTGTTAAAGCAAATTTACGCTCTTACAATAGTGCCATTTCTATTGCATCTATGGGTGCAACATTAGCTGGGAATGTTGAAGGACATGGCCCTTACTGCTTTAAAGTACAAGGGAAAATTTACCACCATATTTCACATTTACACACAGAGGAAGGAGAGCAAAGAAAATTTTCTCAACTCTATGTACTAGATACAAACGACGCTGTGGAAGCTTATAAAAAACTGTCAGAAGTTGAACAACAAGAAGGCATTCATGCTGTTCAAAAGCAATTGGACATGCAAAATTAATATGAAGAGACCGACATAATGATAAACAACGTTACAACTTACCCACAGCTAATGATTTGGCAATGGTTTTTAAAAATTATGAGGGGAAATCACCTTTTCAGAGGTATATTAGAATATATCCAAGAAATGAAGAGCAACCATTCATTAACATCAATGTATTGAGTACCAATTTGGATCCAATGACTTATCCAATTTTGTATCCCAATGGGGAGGCAGTTTGGCAACCCAAATTAATACTTCCCAGTTACCCAAACACTAAACTATGTGTCAGAAGTAATATTTCCATGCTTGAATTTAAAGTGGCTCAAACTGACATTAGGGATGTATTTAATACCATCTTAAGTGTGGGAAAACTGACACAACAATGAATCATTGTTTCATACCTGCAAGTCGAGGCTAATAATTTAAATTTCATAAAGTATCAACAAAATAAACTACATGTGGAACTGTATTGTGGCCTCATGGATTATGTGGCTGAGGTGGCTACAAACTGAAATCTGGCAGCTGGCAGAGCCATCATTTTACCATCTTCCTTCCAAGGATGTCCTCGCAATATGCGAGAAAGATACAATGATCCTATGGCTATTGTAACTAAATTTGGCAAACCAGATTTATTTAATACATTTACAGTGACTTGCAAAAGTATTCACTCCCCTTGGCATTTTTTGTGTTTTGTTGCCTCACAACCTGGAATTAACATGGATTGTTTGAGGATTTGGATAATTTAATTTACAGAACATATCCACAACTTTGAAGATGTTTTTTTTTATTATTATTGTGAAGCAAACAAAAAATAGGACAAAATAACAGAAAAAGTAAATGTGCATAATTTTTCACCCCCCTAAAGTCAATACTTTGTTGAGCAATCACAGCTCCAGGTTACTTTGGATATGTCTCTATGAGCTTGCCACATCTTACCACTGGGATTTTTTACCATTCCTCCCTGCAAAACTGCTCCAGCTCCTTCAAGATGGAAGGTTTGCACTTGTGAACAGCAATCTTTAAGTCTGACCACAGATTTTCTATTGTATTGAGGTCTGGCCTTCGACTAGGCCATTCCAACACATTTACATGTTCCCCTTAAACCACTCAAGTGTTGCTTTAGGTGTGATTTTCTTGCTGGGAGGTGATCCTCCATCCTAGCCTCAAATCCCGCACAGAGAGGAACAGGTTTTGCTCAAGAATATCCCTGTATTTAGCACCATCCATCTTTCCATCAACTCTCGACCAGTTTCCTAGTCCCGGCTGCCGAAAAGCATCCCCACAGCATGATGCTGCCACCACCATGTTTCACTGTGGTTTCACTGTTTCACTCATTGTGTTCTTTGGGTGATGTGATGCGTTGGGTTTGCGCCAGACATAGCGTTTTCTTTGATGGCCGAAAAGTTCAATTTTAGTCTCATCAGACCAGAGCAGAGCACCCTTCTCCATACATTTTGAGAGTCTCCCAAATGCCTTTTCACAAACTCAAAACGTGCTGAAAGTTATGGCTTTCTTCTGGCCACTCTGCCATAAAGCCCAATTCTATGGAGTGTACAACTTATTGTCGTCCTATGTACAGATACTCCAGTCTCTGCTGTGGAACTCTGCAGCTCCTCCAGGGTTACCTTAGGTCTCTGTGCTGCCTCTCTGATTAATGCCCTCCTTGCCCAGTCTGTGAGTTTTGCTGGTAGGTCATCTCTTGGCAGGTTTGCTGTTGTGCCATTTTCTTTCCATTTGGTCATCATAGATTTGATGGTGCTCCTGGGGATCATCAAAGATTTGGCTATTTTTTATACCCTAACCCTGACTGGTACTTCTCAACAACATTGTCCCTTACTTGTTTGGATAGTTCCTTGGTCTTCATGGCAGTGTTTGGTTAGTGGTGCCTCTTGCTTAGGTGTTGCAGCCTCTGGGGCCTTTCACAATGACAACTCATGTGACACTAAGATTGCACACAGGTGGACATCATTTCACTAATTATGTGACTTCTGAAGGTAATTGGTTGCACCAGAGCTTTTTATGGGCTTCAGAACAAAGGGGGTGAATACATACGCACATGCCAATTTTCTGTTTTCTACTTCTAAAAAAATAGTTTTAAGTATATATTTTTCTCATTTCACTTCACCAACTTAGACTACTGTGTTCTGACCCATCACATTAAAATTCAGATTGACAAAACATTGAACTTAAGGCTGTAATGTAATAAAATAGGTAAAAAGTCAAAGGAGGTGAATACTTTTGCAAGGCACTGTACTTGTAATCCTCAATGGCCATAGATTGTGGAGTATTTAAAAGAGGGCAAGAATGCTTCTGATAGACCAGACTTGGTGGCAAGAGTCTTCAAAATAAAATTAACAGCCTTAATACATGACATAACCAACAATCATTTATTTGGAAAGTGTGTGGCTTATGTTTATACCATCGAATTCCAGAAAAGAGGCCTGATACATGCACATATGCTTTTCATACTTCAAGAAAATGATAAATTGAATACTGCAGAGAAAGTGGATTCAGTAATTACTGCTGAACTACCACATCCACAAAAGCATGAAACACTCGAACACATTGTAACACATCGCATGATTTATGGACCATGTGGAGAGCTAAACCCAAACTCACCATGTGTGGAAAATAAAAAATGCACTAAAGAGTTCCCCAAAGTCTTTAGAGATCAAAACTTTGCAAATTGCGATGGATATCCATTGTACAGACAAAGAAAAGGTCAAAACGCAATAATTAGAGGAAAAAATGTAGATAACACGTATGTGGTGCCATATACACCACATCTATTATTGAAGTATAATGCACACATAAATGTGGAAGCTTGCACTTCTATAAAATCAATTAAATATGTCTACAAATATATTTATAAAGGATATGATGCAGCAACTGTTGTTGTCCAAGATGGGCCAAGTGAACAAGACAATGAATTACTACATGATAAACTTGCTTCTCATGTAGATGCTCGCTATGGCCCTCATTCAATTGTAATTTGGCCAATTGAATAGGGCTATAAATAAGCACATAGCTTATTTTTTTAAATAAGTTTTTAGTTAGTAGGCATCTATCCAAAAGCAAGGTTTTCAATAACTAGAAACTTCTTTAAAAAAAATATGCTATGTGCTTATTTAGAACCCTGTTCAATTGGCCAAATCGAAATGGAATGAGGGCCTATGTCAGTGCGCCAAAAGCAATGTGGCAACTTTTGAAATCTGAAATGCATGATTGCTCACATGCAGTATATTGATTAGCTGCACATTTGCCACAAAGACAATTAGTTTATTTCCATATTGGCAATGAAGAAAATGCTCCGGCACAAAATGAACACCGGCAAACCACACTTACTGCTTGGTTTACATTAAACTGTAAGGATTTAGAGGCAAGACAATACTTATACAATGAGATTCCATATCATTATGTCTTCAGCAATTGGTTATGGAAACAGTGAAAACAAGGTGGTAATAACACTTCAACTCGAATGTATACTGTAAGTCCAAGAGTCATTGAACGTTTCTGCGTACGTTAACTACTTTTAAATGTTCCTGGTGCACAACCTTTTGGAGAATTGAGAACTGTCAATGACAGACTTTATGACACTTTTCAACTAGCTGCCAGACATAGAAACTTCCTTGCTGATGAGAAAAATGCCACGTGTAAAATGCCACGGCAGATGAGGGAACTGTTTGCATTCATTTGCATATTTTTCAATGTTCCAAATGCATTAGCTTTTTGGGAAACATGTAAAGTACATATGTAAGAAGACTTTTGCAAAAAGTTTTTGATGAGTCCATAGCAGAATTTAAAGCATTAATGGAAATTCAAGAAGTCTTATTATGTCATGGATTAAGTTGTACCAGTTTGAATCTCTCAGATCCAGGAATTAGAGATGATATAAACTTTGATGACTATGACGCTGATGTTGAAAAACAAAAAACAGAAGAAAAAGTGTCCACTCTAAATGATTTGCAAAAGCATGCTTTCAATGCCATACAACAAGCACTAGATGATCACTTGCTCAAAGAGCGTTATTTTTATCTACATGGACCCGGTGGATCTGGAAAAACTTATCTATATAATTTGTTGATGAGTTCAATTAGAGGTAAAGGTGAAATTGCACTACCCTTTGCAACAACTGGAATTGCTGTCCTATTGTTAGAAGGTGGGAGAACAGTACATAGTGGATTTAAGCTTCCAGTTCCAATTTTAGAAACATCAGTGTCCAATATTAGAATAAAATCAATCAAGCAAATAAATGAAAAAAATCTAAATTGATTATCATAGATGAGGCCACTATGATGTTGGGCCATGCGCTGCAATGTATTGATCGTTTATTGTGTGAAGTCATGAGTAATGATTTGCTTTTTGGTGGAAAAGTCATGTTATTAGATTGAGATTTCAGACAAACATTACCTGTGGTTGTATGTGGAAATCACACAGACTTTGTAGAAACATATATAAAGTCAAGTCCACTATGGAAAGAATTTACACAGATTTGATTAGAAAAAAATATGAGATCTGAAGGCCAAAATGAATTCAATGATTGGCTAATTCAAATCGAAGAATGAAAAACCAACTTAATAAATTGTTTACCTGATGATACTGTTGAAATCCCAGCGGACATGATTTGTAAAGATTCACTCATATTAGTTGTATTCCAAAATGTAATAACTACAGAACATTCTTTGGACCTTGCACAGAAAGTAATATTAACTTTCAAAAATAAAGATGCTTTGGATCTCAAAAACGAAATATTGAAATTAATTGACGCGCCACAAAATGTTTGCGGTGCAGATTCTGTTCTAGCTGATGACAAAGAGAGTGAATCTAATTTTACAACATAATTTCTAAATACATTAAATCCCTCTGGAATGCCACCCAATGTTTTGCAACTCAAAAAAGGAGCAATTGTCATGTTACTTAGAAATATGAATCCAAAAAAAGGACTTTGTAGCGGGACCAGATTAATTGTTCAGGATTTATGAGACCATTTCATACATGCAGAAATTCTGAATGGGACCCATAAAGGTGAAGCAGTATTCATACCAAGAATAGATTTGGCTCCAAGTGAGACTAGCTTGGCTTTTGTACTTCAAAGGGGACAGTTTCCCATTATCATGGCATTTGCTATAACCATTAATATTTTTAGAATAACCAGTATTTGCCCATGGACAACTCTATGTGGCATTTCAAGATGCAAAAATCAACAAAAAATTTAAGATTTCATTAAAAAAAATGAAAGTCAGGGCGAATTATTAGATGATGGGCGAGTATTTACTAAAAATATTGTCTACTATGAAGTGTTGTAAATTCTATCAAAAAAAGGACAACAAGAAAACAACAAAAAAAAGAAAAAAAAAGAAATAAAACAGTGGTTACATCTCAAGGACTCACTTTGACGTCTCTTGGGCTCTTTTTAGAGGACCACTATTTACAACAACAACAAAAAAGGACACTACAGTGGTTATATCCCAATGACAACCTTATTTGTCTCCTGGGCTCTTTTTAGAGGACCACTATTTAAAAACAAAAATAAAGAACGGACAGTACAGTGGCTACATCCCAAAGACACAATTATTTATCTGCTGGGCTCTTATTAGAGGACCACTACTTTAAAAAGCACAAAGAAAAAAGGAGAGTACAGTGGTGACATCCCAAAGACAAAATTATTTGTCTGCAGGGCTCTTTTTAGAGGACCACTACTTAAAAAAACAAAAAGGTACGGTGGGTACAACAAAACACAAATTAAAACAAGCCTTCAGAAAAATTGACAAAGCACTCAACAAAGTTTCTAAATGCCATTGTTAACAACCATATTCAAAAATAGAAGATGTTTTCTAAATATTATAGTTTGTAGTTTCATTGAATATACTTACTACTTGCATTCTATGGGCCTCATTCTATTATCGGCAATAAAACGGCCGCAAAGCTGCGATTCCTTGCGGGGCTCCCGTTACCTTGCAATTCAAATTCAAATCCCCCTTACGGCCGGCTGCATATCTTGCAACCGGCTGCAAGTTCTGAAAAATTTAAAAGCAAATATAAATTCAAGACGACACTGTAAAGCTCTGTAAATGCTAGGGATCATAATGGGGGACATGAGGATTGATAGCAACCCTCTCTCAAGCTTGCACATCAGCCCAAATCCGATATTTCATTAACTGTTTATTTTACGGTCGCAGCGTGGGCGGGTGTCAGGTGCTCCAAGCCCTCGGGACTTTGTCCACGGATATTTGACATGAATTAAAATAAAAATTATTTACGGATTTGAGTGTAGGGGAATGTTGTGCTATGAATGCTAACACCTACAATCACTTTATCGTCTCATCAGAGTGTAGGATGGCTTTATTATGGCTTTATTATGTGTTTAATTGTGTGCTTGCGGGACCTTTTTGCTGCAAGTAAGCTGCGGCTCGGTTTTAGCCTTGCAGAGAGGGTTCCGGGAGCAATTGAATAGCAACCGGGATTTTCTTGCAGGGCCGAAACTCTTGCGGCCGTTTAAGATCAAAGGCTTTCCTCCGGCGCGTGCGGCCACAAGGGATAACAAGGCGCTGGCCGCAAGCCTGCCGGAGTCCTCAGCCGGAAGGGAATAGAATAGGCAAATAGCCTGCGGCCGGTCCTTGCGGCCCCGCATCTCCTACGGCCGATAATACAATGAGGCCCTATGTCATTAGAAGGTTAATTTAAAGTATTTCAAGTTTGTTTAGACAGTTGTTATGGGTTTCAGTCATTCTGATTATCACTTGCTTTTTAGTGGGTTATGACTTTCATTGTATGTATTTACCTGTATAATTAGTATTGATCCAGGGATCAATCCGATCTCCAGTATCTGGGGTCAGGAAGGAATTTTTTTTCCCTTTTGACACAATTGGTGATGTTTCACATGGGTTTTTCTCTGTGTGCCTTCCTCTGGATTCAATATAAATATGTACACATGTGTTAAATACCATGTAATGCATACTGCTTTTCATTTTATAACTAGCGACTTGCCCGTCAAAAAATGACGGCAATGTGATGTATATGTTTGTCAAGTTGTTTAGTTATTTATATATATTTTTGACACTTGTAAGTATTGTGATATGAACGTGTATTTTTGTAAAATGTTGATGTAATGGTTTTTTAACATGAAATTTGTATCTGAAGAATTGTCAACTTGAATATACATTGAATCCAGAGGAAAGCAAAAAGTAAAAAGCCTTGTTGAAACGTCCCGAATTTTAACATGAAGTTTAAAATATATGTAAGCAATAACCTTCAAAGTATATATTTTGAAACTTGAACTTTATTTTTTATGTAACTTTGGAAGTTGAGAAAACATTAGTAGAATTTGGAACATTATAAACAGGAACATAGTGAATACATTTTGTAAGCTAATTTTTTCTTAAAAGTATTAACATTTGAATGTAAAAACAGCTGAACTTTAAATTAATCAGTATTAACATACAATTTCTATCATAATAATTGTTAAGTTCAATATACATTGAATGTAGAGGAAGGCATACAGTAAAAACTCTCCTTAAAACGTACCTAATGAAAGTAATTCCTTACTGACCACATAAACTGGCGATAAACATTAATGTAGGTAGTAATCTTACGATAACAGACAATATTTACATTGTGACTTAAAAGGTGCTTGAGCTCTTAACATGAACTTTGTAATATGTTGAATGAAATAACTTGAAAATATTGTTTTTAAACTTGTAACATTAGAAACATTAACATAGTGAGTTAACATTTTAGCATAATTTTTATTTAAAAAAAAGGCAAGTATTTTGTGAGGCGAATTATCCATAAACAGTACTTCCATTAATTATGACGGAATTAAACAACTAATTGTTATGTATTTTTGAATGCTTTTAAAAAATGTTTGCATGGCTTTAATTTGTATCCTGCAAAGTTATAGTACTTCATAGTAGACAATGTTTTTAGTAAAAATACGTCCATCTTCTAATAAATCACCTTGACTTTCATTGTTTTTAATGTAAACTTTAATAGCCTGTGGATTTTTGCACCGTGACAACGCAACGTACAATTGACCATGTGCAAATACTGGTTCTTCCAAGAAAATACCCACAGATTTGAAAGTTTGACCTTGTGATTTATTAATGGTCATGGCAAATGCCATAATAATGGGAAATTGTCTTCTTTGAAGTATAAAGGGGAGACTACTTTCACTTGGTGCTAAATCTATTCTTGGTATGAAAACTCTCTCTCCTTTATGGGTACCAGTTAAAATTTCAGCATCTATAAAATGATCCTTTAATTGTTGAACAATTAATCTTGTGCCATTGCATAGGCCTTTTTTGGGGTTCATATTTCACAGTAACATGATAATTGCACCTTTCTTTAGCTGCAAAATATGTGGTGGCATTCCAGAAGGAGTTAGAGAGTTTATGAATTCAGTCGAAAAGTTAGCCTGACTTTCATTGTCATCAGCAAGTACAGAATCAGCACTGTGATAATTTCTTTGTGGTGCATTAATTTTTTTAAAGATTTCATTATTGAGGATTAATGCATCTTTATTTTTACACGTCAGTATGACTTGGTTGGCAAGCTCGGAATATTCTTCGTTATTTATGCTCCCTTCAAATATAGCCGATATAATATCTTGTTGACAAATCATATGAGGTGGGATCTCTACAGTGTCGTCAGTTAATGTAGTATTTTTTCTGTTCTGCCTTCTTCAATTTTAATAAGCCAATCATTGAAATCAGTTTGGCCTTCTGATCTCATATTTTGTTGCAGTTGAAGATGGGTAAAATGTTTCCATACTGTGCTTGACTTGATACAGGTTTCGATAATGTCAGTTCGATTTCCATGTACAACAACAGGTAATGTTTGTCTAAAATCGCCACCCAACAACATTACCTTTCCACCAAATGGAAAAATATTATCCATGACTTCACGAAGCAAACGGTCAATACATTGGAGGGCATAGCATGACATCATTGTGGCCTCATCTATTATAATTAATTTACATTTCTTAAATTTCTTTGCTTGTAAGGATGTCATGCGAATATCTGACACAGAATTTTCTAAAATAGGCACTGGCAGTTTAAATCCACTATGAACAGTTCTTCCACCTTCTAATAAAAGTGCAGCAATTCCAGTAGTGGCAAACGCCATTGCTATTTGGCCTTGTGCTCGTACTGAACTCATTAATAAATTGTACAAATAGGTTTTTCCTGATCCGCCAGGTCCATCAAGATAGAAATAACGCTCTGTCACCATGTCATCATCTATTGCATTTTTAATGGCATGAAATGCTTGCAATTGTAGTGTATTTAAAGTTGCAAGTCTTTCTTGTGTTCTTTCTGCTTGTAGTTGAATGTCATAGTCTTCAAAGTTTATGTCATCTATAAGACCTGGATCAGGCAAATTAAAACTTGCACAACTTAATCCATGAGTTAAAAATACTTCTTGGATTTTAAGTGTGCAATGGGTTCATTGTATCGTCGCATAAAGTCTTCAGCCATATTACTTTTAAAAGTCTCCCACAAAGCTAATGCATTTGGAGCATTTGAGAAGATACAAATAAAAGCAAATTGTTCTCTCATCTGTCGTGGCATTTGACATTGTGCAGCTTCTTCTAAACATCTTTCCCACTCTGTATCATCAGCGAGTAAGTTTCTATGTCTTGCAGCTAAATGGAAGGATTCATATACAATGTCATTAACAGTTCTTAATTGTTCAAAACTTTGTGCTCCTGGAACATTTAAAAGTAATATCCGTAAGCAAAAACGTTCAACATCTCTTGGACTGACTGTGTAAATTCGTGGAATTATTTTATTGCCTCTGGTTTTTCTTGGTCTCCATAATCCATTCACAAAAACATAGTAATATGGAATTTCAATATATAAGTATTGTGTTGCTTCAGCATCATTGGAATTTAATGCAAACCATGAAGTTAGTGTAGTGTGACGATCTTCACTTTGGGCCAATGCATTCATTTCATTTCCAGCATGGAAATAGACTAAATGTCGTTGTGGCAAATGTACTGCTAATCTATATACTGCATGTGATCTATCATGCATTTCTGGCGCACTGACATAGCGAGCATCTACATGAGATGCAAGTTCATCATGTACTAACTCACTACTTTCAGGGTTGTCTGCACTTTTGACGACTACAGTAGCTGCATCATAGCCTTTGTAAATATATTTGTAGACATATTTAATGGATTTGATGGAAGTACAGGCTTCTACGTTGATGTGGGCGTTGTACTTCATGAGTAAATGTGGATTGTAGGGTACTACATATCTATTGTCCACTTTTTTTCCAGGAATAATGGCACTATCTCCTTCTCTTCTTTTATAAAGTGGATATCCATCACAATTTGCATATGTTTTGTCTCTATAATCTTTTGGAAATTCTTTGGAACATTTATTATTTTCCATACATGGTGATTGTGGATTAAGGTCTCCACAGGGTCCATGAATCATGCGATGAGTAACAATCTCATATAGTCTACCATATAGTTCTGGATCTGGTAGTTCAGCAACAATGACTGCATCCACTTTGTCTGAAGTATCTAATTTATCTTTCTCTTGAAGTATTATCAGAAGATGTGCATGTGGAAGGCCTCTTTTTTGAAATTCAATGGTATATACATAAGCAAGACATTTGCCAAATAACTGATTTATAGTGAAGTCACGTATTCATTTAATTTGATCTTAAAAACTCTGGCTACTAAATCTGGTCGATCAGAAGCAGTTTGTCCAAGAAGTAGATTTTGTGTAATTTCTGGCCATTGTGGATTACATGTAAATGTCATAAATAAATCTGGTTTTCCAAATTTGGTGACAATAGCCATAGCATCATTGTATCTTTCTCTCATATTTTGAGGAGATCCTTGAAAGGAAGATGGTAAAATGATGGCTTTGCCAGCTGTCATGTCTCTGCTTGTAGCCACGTCAGCAACATAGTCCATGAGTCCAGAATATTGTTCTACACGTAGTTTATCTTGTTGATATTTTATAAAGTTTAAATTATTTGCCTCAACTTGCAAATATGAATCAATAATCCATTGTTGTGTTGGTTTTCCACCACATAAAATCGGATTAAATCCATGTCGAATGGCAATTTGAGCTACTTTAAATTCAAGCATAGAAACATTATTTTGGATTCTGGCTTTAGCATTTGGGTAACTGGGAAGGGTTAATTTTGGTTGCCAACCTGCTTCTCCATGTGGGAAAAAGATGGGATATGTCATTGGATCTAAATTTGGACTTAAGATATTAATATTAATAAATGGTTGCTCCTCATTTCTGGGATATATTCTAATGTCTCCTTGAAATGGTGGTTCTCCTTCATCATTTTGAAACACCATTGCAACCTCATTTGATGTTGGCAAGTTATAACGACGTTTATCAGTATGTCTGTCTCTTTTAAGCACCATATTAACCTTTGGCATGGGTAATTGATGTCTTTGTGCTTGAAGTAGTTGTTCATTTTCTACTTCTGCCAATTTTTTGTAAGCTTTACTGTAGGGATTGTTGTCCATAATGTTATTGAGCTCTATGAAAACACTGGGTAAGCATTTTTTATTTTCTTCCATCTGCATACATTGGTCAACAGCTTCCATTGTATCTAGGACATATAGTTGAGCGAATTTTCTTTGCTCTCCTTCCTCTGGATGTAAATGTGAAGTATGATTATAAATTTTGCCTTGGACTTTAAAACAGTAAGGACCATGTCCTGGTACATTAGCAGCTAATGTTGCCCCCATAGATGCAAAGGATATGGCACTATTGTAGGATCTTATGTTTGTCTTAAAATTTTTGTAGTTTGGAAAAGTAGGTTCAGTCATAATATTTTGTAAATAGATTGGAAATTCTTTCCTTTCTGGAAGTTTGAACTTGCCTTTTTGACAGCAACTAATAAATTGGCCATCTCTGGGTCTCTCCTGTTTAAAATAATAAGCCTCACAAAACTGACATTGAGTAGTCATGTCCCCACAACTATGAACCTCTACTGCTAAAGACTTGAGTAAAGGACAATTTGCAAAGCATATAGGAGTTTGACTTTCATATTCATCAGGTGAAAAGTCATGGAATGTTTGAACAACAGGTTCTAAATGCTTAGTTTTTTTCGTGGCTTTTCTTGGTATATGTTGTCCTGGTGTTGTAGAAATGCCCTGTAAGGTTTCATGAACAGGTTGTAAATGCTTTTTTTTTGTAGTTGCTTCTTTTGGTCTGTCTTTAATTGTATCTTGTAAAATGTCATCTGATGTTTGAGGAACAGGTTGTAAATGCTTTATTTGCTTTGTAGTTTTTTTTG
Source organism: Discoglossus pictus (assembly GCA_027410445.1). NCBI lineage: Eukaryota > Metazoa > Chordata > Amphibia > Anura > Alytidae > Discoglossus > Discoglossus pictus. The sequence goes on along the minus strand of CM050172.1, from coordinate 51,320,784 downwards.
GCGTATCTTTCATTTTTGCAGCTGATAGTCTTTTGCTTGCAAGTCTTTTGCGTTCTTTTTCTCGTCGAATTTCTTTCTCCTCTGGTGTCTGCTGGGCGGCCCATCTCTCTTTCTCTAGTTTGACGTCTTTTCTTCTCTTGTTTGCTCTCGTTATCAGCCATGTTAATCTGTAAAGGCAAAAAAAGAAATGTAATTGGGTATATTGAAATTTGTAATGACTGTTAAAGATTATTGTGCACAATTGAGAAATAAAAGGTAAATCATTAATGTATCAGTTATATTTTGTTAAAAGTTATAATTCCTGGCCTCATTAAATAACAATTTGGCCAATTGAATACTGCTGTAAATAAGCAGTTAACATCTTGTTTTTAAATAATTTTGTAGTTATTGAAAACCTTGTTTGTGGATAGATGTTTACCAATGAAAAACTTCTTTGCAAAAAAAAACATTGATGTGGTTATTTAGCCATGTATTGCATATTGCCAATTTAAATAGAATGAGGCCCATAGTCATTAATTATTTTATTTTTTTCTGTTGACACGGATGCAGATGAAACATGTTTCTTTAGTTTTCTCCTTTTGTACTTATTATACTGTACCTTGGTTGAAGTGTGATTTCAATCCGAATGTTTGTTGTTCCTCGGTTGAAAATCTTTGTCCAATGCTCTGGTCCTCTGTTGGAAGTCCTCGTCCGATGGTGTGGTCCTCTGTTTAAAATCCTGGTCCTATGGTCTGGTCCTCTGTTGAAAGTCGTGGTCCGATGGTGTGGTCCTCTGGTGATAGCCCTCGTCCGATGTTGTGGTCCTCTGGTGATATCCCTCGTCCGATGTTGTGGTCCTTTGTTGAAAGTCCTCGTCTGATGGTCTGGTCCTGTGTTGAAAGTCCTCGTCCGCTGGTCTGGTCCTGTGTTGAAAGTCCTCGTCCGATGGTCTGGTCCTGTGCTGAAAGTCCTCGTCTGATTGTCTTCACGCAGTATCTGTTGTAACATAAAATTGAAAATGTTGTTTGAGTGAAATGTCTTTTAAATAAGTAAAAAATGTCTTAATTTTGCTGTATTGTATCTGTTATGGTTATTTTTTTCTATGTGTTTGTCTAACTTTATGTACAATCCTGATTTATTTGCACGATTTTTGTTATTCGTATTTAAGCTTCTTAGTAAGGCTTGTAGGTTGTGATATATTAAAGAATAATATTAATTTAGTTTGCTATGTGTTTGTGTGTTTTTTTGTACAATCCTGTTTTGTGCACACCACTTGTGGTATACTTATTTAAGCTTCATTGTAATGGTTATAGGTTGTTAAACATTAAAGAAGAATCTCAATTTAGTTTCCTATGTGTTTGTGTGATTTTAAGTACAATACTGTTTTGTGCGTATTACTTCTGGTCTACTTATTTAGGCTTCTTTGTAAGGCTTATAGGTTGTTAAACATTAACTAAGAATATGAATTTAGTTTGCTATGTGTTTGTGGGGGGTTTTGTCCAATCCTGTTTTGTGCGCACCACTTGTGGTATACTTATTTATCCTTTATTGGGATGGTTATATTTTTTTAAACATGAAATAAGAATATTAATGTAGTTTGCTATGTGTTTGTGTGAGTTTGTTACAATCCTGTTTTGTGCACACCACTTGTGCTAAAGTTATTTAGTCTTCATTGTACTGGTTATAGGTTGTTAAATATTAGAGAAGAATGTTAATGTAGTTTCCTATGTGTTTGTGTGAGTTTTTGTACAATCCTGTTAGGTGCGGACCACTTTTGTTATTCTTATTTAGGCTTCTTTGTAAGGCTTATAGGTTGTTAAACATTGAATAAGAAAGTTAATTTACTTTGCTATGTGTTTGTGTGAGTTTGTTATAATCCTGTTTTGTGTGTACCACTTTGTGTGTACCATATGTTGCATAGTTTGGCCCTCATTCAATAGCATTTTGGCCAATTGAATAGGGGTCTAAATAAGCACATCACATATATTTTTTAAAGAAGTTTTTAGTTATTAAGCATCTATCCAAAAGCACGGTTTTCACTAACTATATTGTTATATTGTCGGGGCCTCATTCAATTGCGTTTTGGGCAATGGAATAGAGCTGAATATGACCACAGAGCATCTTCTTTTACAGAAGTTTTTAGTTAGTGAACTTGTATCTAAAAGCAAGGTCTTCACTAACTAAAAAGTTCATTAAAAAAATATCCTCTGTGCTTATATAGAGCCGTATTGAAATGGGCAAATCCCATTTAAATCCCATTTAAATGAGGCTCTCGGCCATTAAAGATATATAGGTCCTCATTCAATTGCAATTTTGCCAATTGAAGAGGGCTCTATATAAGCACATAACATATTTTTTGGCCGAAGTTTTTAGTTAGTAAAGACCTTGATTTTGGATCGAAGTTCATGAAGTAAAAATTTCTGTTTAAAATATATGTAATGTGCTTATATAGAGCCCTATTCAATTGGCCAAGTCACAATTGAATGAGGCTCATGGTTCGTTTCTTTTTTATACTTAATACTTTACCTTGATTGAAGTGTCGAATGACAGAGGGTCCCCTCCTGCCAATCTTAATCCGCCGGTCTTCTTGTAGTGTCTGTTTGAAAAAGAAATTGAAATATTTAATTGTATAATTTTTATTTTATTTATTTAGCAAAGCATGGGCTTTTCAGCATGTAATGTATTTTTATATCTTACCTGTTCTTCTTTGTTGCTGTTCTTTAAAAGGGATTGTGCTTCACAATGCACGGTGCAAATTGTTGAGTGACGCTGTTGATGCAGAGTCTGTTTGAATATTAAAAGAAGTAGAAAGATTGAGCTTTAGGTGATCTATTGAATTGCAGTAAATTAATGTCATTTAAATATACTTCTGTACTTATTTTCAATTAACATTATTTTTTGGGGGTGGCTACACACATATGTCACATACATGAAGCACATTTCCAGAGTTCAATGTAATTTTTTTGTGTGCGTGTGACATATACATGAATCATAATTTAATTGTTAAATGAACCTTATTTTTTGTTTTTTCCAACACACATAAATGTGTGTGTGAGATGTAACTATAGATGCTACATATATGTGTGTGTCACATATCAGTATACATGACTCATATTTTAATATTACAATTTTTATTTTCTAATGTTATTTAAATGTAGTTCTTTAATTATTTTGTTTTAAGATCATTTTGTTGCAGGGGCAATACACATAAATGTGCGTGTCACATGTCACTATACATAAACCTCTTTTTGATATAGAATTTTTTTTTTTTTTGTTTTGTTAAATGAACCTTATTTTTTTTGTGGGTCTACACACATAAATGTGTGTGTGATATGTGATTATACATGATAGACATAAATGTGCGTGTCAGATGTCTCTACATAAATCACATTTTCCTAGTTCATATTAATTTTTTTTGTCCTGTCTTGATAATAAAATGTAATATATTATAGCTTACCTCTCAGTTGTAATTTGCACAGTGTAAAGTAGTAAATTATGAAAGAATTGTCTTCTCAAGGAAAAGCAGCAGTTATCTATGAAATAACTCCGTTCATCACCTGAGGAGAAATTTATTTTTTTGTGTAAAATAGGCAGTATTTATAAACTTGTAGAAACTTCTGGAAAGTTAGACCGTTAGAACGCAATACGCATGCGCTATTTGCATTCCAGCTTACAATTTGCGTTCCATCCGCCATTTTGTGCGTAGTAGTGGTCAAAATGGTGTTTAATATGATTGTGATACGGTCCGCATAGTATGTGTTTCATTATTGCGAGTAAGTGTAGTATAGTTACGTCTGAAGCCTTGTTTTCGTTTTGTTCGTCGGCCATTTTTTCTCTCGCTTAGCGATTGTATTAGTGTCTAAAGTGTTTTATTTTTATTTAAATGAAGGTGTAATTTGTTTATTCGAGGTGCTGTATGGTTCCTCTTGCTGTAGGTAAGCTTTTTATGTGTGTGTTGTGTGTATTTATTGTGTTTTAAATGTTTGTATGTCGGCGTGTTGCGTCCGATGTTTGCGAGGTCGTAATATCTGTTTACATGTCTCGTATGGTGTTTGCGTGTGTAACCTCGTTTTCGTTTTGTTCGTCGGCCATTTTTTGTGTCGCTTAGCAAATTGTTTACTGTCTAAACTCTTTTATTTAGAGTAAAATGAAGGTGTAAGTTGCATTTTTGAGGTACTGGGTGCTCCCTCTTGGTGTAGGTAAGGTTTTTATGTATGTGCTGTGTGTATGTATTGTGTTTTTAATTTAGTAATGTTCGCGAGTTGCGTCCGAGTGTTGCGAGGCCGTAATGTGTGTGAACGTGTGTCGTATGTTGTTTGCGAGTGTCGTAATGTGTGTGTCGTGCTCTTTGGGTTGCGACGTGAAGTTTGCGAGGGTCGCAGTTGCTGGCATGGAGCGCCTTCAGCGCTCCATGCCAGCAACTGAGACCCTCGCCCAGTGCCCTCGCTTTGCGAGGGCCTTGGCTCGCTGTGCGAGCCAAGGTCCTCGCTGTGCGAGCCAAGGTCTTTGCTACGCGAGTCGCGGCCCTCGCTTCACGAGGGCCGCGGGCTCGCTACGCGAGCCCGCAGCGTTAGCAACAACTCGTACGCTCACAACAAAAACTCTAAATTTTAAAAGGGCTAACTTTAATGGGCTACGGGCAGCAATACAACATATAGACTGGGACAAAGAACTTACAGGGAAGAATACTGAAAATAAATGGACAACATTCAAATCCTTACTAAATAAACATACTCATCAGCATGTACCATGTGGAAATAAAATAAATAGGAGTAAATCACATCCCATGTGGCTTAACAATGACTTAAAGATCATGATGAGGAAAAAGAAATATGCATTTAAATTATACAAGAAGGAGGGAACAGAGGCATCTTTATGTGACTATAAGGAAATCAACAAGGCTTGCAAAAGGGCTATTAGACTGGCTAAAATAGAAAATGAGAAGTCAGTTGCAATGGAAAGTAAGACTAACCCTAAAATATTTTATAAATATATTAATGGGAAGAAGGCCAGGAAGGAATCGATAGGACCATTACAATGTGACACAGGCCATCTGATAATTAGTGACCAGGAAAAGGCAGATGAGCTAAATAGGTTCTTTTCGTCGGTTTACACAAGGGAGGTACCAGTGGTTGGGACACTGCAACATAATGGGGCTACACTACCTTCACTAAATAATTGGTTAACGCAGGAAGAAATACAAAAGAGGTTGGAGAAAATAAATGTTAATAAAGCCCCAGGTCCTGATGGAATACATCCAAGGGTACTGAGGGAGCTGGGTTCTGTAATAGCCAAACCATTATATCTAATCTTTAAAGACTCGCTCACTACAGGGTCTCTACCAGATGACTGGAGAAAAGCAGAGGTGATACCTATATTTAAGAAGGGATCTAGAGCAAATCCGGGGAATTATAGACCAGTGAGCCTCACTTCTGTAGTTGGGAAGCTTTTAGAAGGGTTAATAAGGGACAGAATACAAGAATATGTCTATTTGAACAGGATCATAGGTAGCAGTCAACATGGATTTATGAAGGAAAGGTCGTGTCAGACCAATCTAATTAGTTTTTATGAGGAGGTTAGTAGGAACTTGGATCAGGGCAACTCAGTGGATGTAGTCTTTTTAGATTTTTCAAAGGCATTTGATACAGTGCCACATGGAAGACTAGTGAGCAAACTAAGGGATACAGGAATTGCAGTAAATATCTGCTCATGGATCGAGAGCTGGCTAATAGACAGGAAGCAAAGGGTTGTTGTAAATGGAACATACTCCGATTGGTCTAATGTGATAAGTGGGGTTCCTCAGGGCTCAGTATTGGGTCCTCTCCTTTTTAACATATTTATTAATGACATTGAAGTAGGACTCGAATGTAGTGTCTCCATTTTTGCTGATGACACTAAGTTGTGCAAGGTAATAAAATCAGATAATGATGTACTTTCCCTACAAAAGGATTTGCATAAATTAGAGAAATGGGCGGCTAAATGGCAGATGAGATTTAATACAAATAAATGTAAGGTTATGCATTTGGGAAGGAACAATAGCCAAGCAATCTATAATCTTAATGGAGCAAATCTAGGGGTATCAGATATTGAAAGGGATTTGGGAGTACTAGTGGACAACCACCTAGGTAACAGCGCTCAAAGCCAAGCAGTGGCTGCAAAGGCAAATAAAATATTAGCATGTATTAGGAAGGGTATAGAAGCCAGGGAAGAAGATATAATTCTGCCACTATACAAATCTCTAGTACGCCCTCATTTGGAATATGGAGTACAATTTTGGGCACCACCTCACAAAAAAGACATTTTAGAGCTAGAAAAAGTACAGAGAAGGGCTACAAAACTAATAAGGGGAATGGAGGGGCTAAGTTATGAAGAAAGACTAACAAAATTAAACTTATTTTCGCTAGAAAAAAGGCGTCTAAGAGGAGATGTGATTACGTTATTTAAATACATCCAGGGTCAATATAAGGCTTTGTCAAGTGAACTTTTTGTAGCAAGAGATTTTCAACTGACAAGAGGACATCCGTTGAGGTTAGAGGAAAAAAGATTTCACCTTAAACAAAGAAAATGGTTCTTCACAGTTAGGGTGGTTAAACTGTGGAATTCTCTACCAAAGGAGGTGGTGACAGCGAATTCGATAGACAACTTCAAAAAGGGGTTAGATATATTTCTGAATAAAGAGGGCATTCAAGGCTATCCTAGATAACTAGCAAGGAATATTGATCCAGGAAGAAATTTGATCGCCAGTTTCTGGGGTCAGGAAGGAATTTTGCTTTTTTTCCCCTCATGAGACAATTGGCAAAGTTTCAATGGGGTTTTTTTTTTATGTTTGCCTTCCTCTGGATCAATTAACAACAATTAACAATAATTAACAATTAACAATAATAATAAATAGTCCAAATTAAAAAGATCAATAGAGATCTAAAAAGGTTGAACTTGATGGACTAACTTTTTATTCATTCTCCAATACTATACTATTAATAATTATTTAATCAATAATTTAATTAATAACTAATCCGCATATTGCAGATCAGAGGAGATCTTAACAGGTTGAACTTGATGGACTGAAAGTCTTTTTTCAACCTTAATTACTATGTAACTATGTAACTATGTAACTATGTAACTATATATGTGATTACCTTGTGTAATTCTCTGCTTCTTGTGTTTTCCTACTTTCACAAAATGGCTATGTACCAATTTATCTTTAATGGTTTGAGATTTTCTCCAGGATGTTTTGATCCTGTCACCAATAAATTACCTAATTATATTATCCAATTGTAATATGTTAATATATTTATTTAATATTGATCAAATCTCTCGCCATTGTTGATTGAAAGTTCCAACATGTCTCAAAGTGTCATCTTTCTTGATTTTGTTTTTTGGAGTTAGTAGATCTTCTCTTCTTGTATACAATACATGATGATACGCTTTTTTAATCTTCTTATTACTGTAGCCTCGACTTTTAAGTCTTACTCTTAACTCCTGTGATCGTTCTTAGAATATGTTAATTTTGAAGCAATTTCTATGCAGTCTTATGAATTCTCCTTTAGGTGTGCCATTCTTTGTATTAGGAGCATGTGAGCTGGTGAAATGCAGTGTACTATTCGTTGCTGTTGTTTTTCGATAAGTGTCAGTTTGTAATGAACCATCTTCTGTTTTTCATATTTTAATATCCAAGAAGCGCGTGCATCAGGCCTTCTGCGACGTTCCCTCCAGATGATATCACACACCAGGATCGACACACAATGAGTTACAACATGTTCAGTCCCTTAATAAGCTGATATTATCCTCTAAACTAATTGAAAGGCAATTCTGTTAGGCGTTTAAATGTTTATTTGTACACTTAGCAATGAATTAAAGATGGAGATGAGGAGTAAAAAACAAGGGCCCTATTAAATTCTCCCTCGTAGTTCTCTCGGTGCTCGCAAAAGGCAGTTTTCCTGCTGTTTGCGAGAACCGAATCTCTCGCAGCCTGCTTTACGATATGACTGCGAGAAAATGGCCGAGAATAGGCTCCGAGAGAGCTACGTAGCCTTAAATCTATGCACGAGTCTCGCATATCGTAAGAATCCCTACGTGGACAAAAAGTCCACGCAAGGGATCCGAAAGCCTCTACGTGCTGCCTCGGAACAGCCCGAGACAGCAGTGTGAGGCTCCCCCCTGCACCCTATACACATCCCCATGCTGCAGGGGTCTCTATCGGGACCCCTGCAGCACCCCCACATTAACCCCTTGCAGCGGGGGTCCCCGATCTGCATAGATCAGGCCCCCCGCTGCATTTAAAACTTTTAAATTCCCCGCCGCGGCTCCTTAAAGGGACCGCGGCACACTATTACCCAATCCCGGCCGCGGCACTTAAAATTAACCCCCCTCTATGCTGGGGGTCCCCATCGGGACCCCCGAAGTGTCCCCACATAAACCCATTGCAGGGGGGGGCCCCGATCTGCATAGATCAGGCCCCCCGCTGCATTTAAAACTTTTAAATTCCCCGCCGCGGCTCCTTAAAGGGACCGCGGCACACTATTACCCAATCCCGGCCGCGGCACTTAAAATTAACCCCCCTCTATGCTGGGGGTCCCCATCGGGACCCCCGAAGTGTCCCCACATAAACCCATTGCAGGGGGGGGCCCCGATCTGCATAGATCAGGCCCCCCGCTGCATTTAAAACTTTTAAATTCCCCGCCGCGGCTCCTTAAAGGGACCGCGGCACACTATTACCCAATCCCGGCCGCGGCACTTAAAATTAACCCCCCTCTATGCTGGGGGTCCCCATCGGGACCCCCGAAGTGTCCCCACATAAACCCCCTGCAGCGGGGGGCCCCGATCGGCACCGATCGTGACCCTGCTGCAATTCAATTTTAAATTTCCCGCCTCGCGGGTCCTCAAAGGACCGTAAAGGTCCTGAAAGGACTCGCACTAAAAATATTAACCCCAGGCAACTATAATTACCCCATTAACTCATGGTGGTCAATCCAGACCACCATAAGGCTCTAATTAACCCATTAACTCATGGTGGTCAGTCCAGACCACCATAAGGCTCTATTTAACCCATTAACTCATGGTGGTCTATACAGACCACCATAAGGCCTAAATTAACCCATTAACTCATGATGGTCAAACCAGACCACCATAAGGCTCTAATTAACCCATTAACTCATGGTGGTCAATCCAGACCACCATAAGGCTCTATTTAACCCATTAACTCATGGTGGTCTATACAGACCACCATAAGGCCTAAATTAACCCATTAACTCATGATGGTCAATCCAGACCACCATAAGGCTCTAATTAACCCATTAACTCATGGTGGTCAATCCAGACCACCATAAGGCTCTATTTAACCCATTAACTCATGGTGGTCAATCCAGACCACCATAAGGCTCTAATTAACCCATTAACTCATGGTGGTCTATACAGACCACCATAAGGCCTAAATTAACCCATTAACTCATGGTGGTCAATCCAGACCACCATAAGGCTCTAATTAACCCATTAACTCATGGTGGTCTATACAGACCACCATAAGGCCTAAATTAACCCATTAACTCATGGTGGTCAATCCAGACCACCATAAGGCTCTATTTAACCCATTAACTCATGGTGGTCAATCCAGACCACCATAAGGCTCTAATTAACCCCATCAGTCCCATAAGGGTATATTATTACCATTATGGGCCTGTTACAACCCAACATTAACCACATAAGTGCCATGATGGTCCTCAAGGACCATTATGACACTAACTACAAACACTACACTATAACCCCCAATAAACCATTTAATCTAAACTAACCCCCCTCTACACTAATCTATTAACACTTACACTACCTACCTACACTATCTACCCCCTAATAAACCTTCCCACCACTCTAATTACAAAAAATAAAAAACCTACAGCACAGAAAACAAAAAACCTACAGTACAAAAAACAAAAAAACCTACAGTACAGAAAACAAAAAACAATTACAACCCCACCCCCCACTACAGAAAACAAAAAAATACATTACAACCCCACCCCCCACTACAGAAAATAAAAAAATTACACACCTGAAAAGGAAAGACAGATAAACACAATACAATACATACATATAATACATTACATACATTACATACAATACATGACATTACATATAATATATTAAATATAATATATTACATATAATATATTACATATAATACATTACATACATTACATACAATACATGACATTACATACATTACATATAATATATTAAATATAATATATTACATATAATATATTACATATAATACATTACATACATTACATACAATACATGACATTACATACATTACATATAATATATTAAATATAATATATTACATATAATATATTACATATAATACATTACATACATTACATACAATACATGACATTACATACATTACATATAATATATTAAATATAATATATTACATATAATATATTACATATAATATATTACATATAGTCCTAATCAAATACCCCCTATCTATCTAACATACAATCTATTTAATTTAAAATAAATCCTAACTATATCAAATACATCCCCCTATCTATCTAATATACAAAAATTCCTAACTACATACACAGACCATTATTCTAAAGTAAAATAAAATAATTACAGTCCTAACTACATACACAGACCCTAATTCTAAGCTAAAATCAATAAATTAAGACCACTTACCTTTAAGATGTTGCTTCAGATCACTAACCTATGGGTCAAACAAAAAATAAAAATTAGTACAAAACATTAACATCAAATAAATAAACATTCTATACATTCTAAATATTCAACTCACCTTTACAGCATGTCCAGTCACTGTTTAGCTCTTCCGGCGCGGCCCTGTTAAAAAAAAAACACAATACATGAATACATGAATACAATATATAAACAATAAATAAAATACACAAATAAACATCTAAATATACATTTCACTTACCTACCCGCGATGTCCCCGGCCTTCTCTCCTTCAGCCCCGGCTGGGCCGCGGAACCATTCGCGCTCTAAAAAAAAAAAAGAAAAAAAACTAACGGAGGTCTGCACTGGCAGACCTCCCCGACGCTACTGAACCTCCCGGAGTCGTTTCCGGGAGGAAATTGGCATTGGCGGCTTGTGATTGGCTGAAAAAGCTGTCTATCAATTTCAGCCAATCAAAAGTCGTCAATGTGTAAGCCAATCAGGATGGGATACACCCCAATATCCCACCCTGATTGGCTTAAACACTTGTCTATCTTTCTGGGAACCAATCACAACGCTCAGATGCCTTCAGCCAATCACTATGGGATACACCCCCACGGAGTGATTGGTAGAAGACATCTGCGCATCCTGATTGGCTCCTACATTGACGACTTTTGATTGGCTGACAGCCTTTTCAGCCAATCACAAGCCGACAATGCCAATTTCCTCCCGGAAACGACTCCGGGAGGTTCAGTAGCGTCGGGGAGGTCTGCCAGTGCAGACCTCCGTTAGTTTTTTTTTTTTTTTTTTTTTAGAGCGCGGATGGTTCCGCGGCCCAGCCGGGGCTGAAGGAGAGAAGGCCGGGGACATCGCGGGGAGGTAAGTTCAATGTATATTTAGATGTTTATTTGTGTATTTTATTTATTGTTTATATATTGTATTAATGTATTCATGTATTGTGTTTTTTTTTTTAACAGGGCCGCGCCGGAAGAGCTAAACAGTGACTGGACATGCTGTAAAGGTGAGTTGAATATTTAGAATGTATAGAATGTTTATTTATTTGATGTTAATGTTTTGTACTAATTTTTATTTTTTGTTTGACCCATAGGTTAGTGATCTGAAGCAACATCTTAAAGGTAAGTGGTCTTAATTTATTGATTTTAGCTTAGAATTAGGGTCTGTGTATGTAGTTAGGACTGTAATTATTTTATTTTACTTTAGAATAATGGTCTGTGTATGTAGTTAGGATTTTTTGTATATTAGATAGATAGGGGGATGTATTTGATATAGTTAGGATTTATTTTAAATTAAATAGATTGTATGTTAGATAGATAGGGGGTATTTGATTAGGACTATATGTAATATATTATATGTAATATATTATATGTAATATATTAAATTTAATATATTATATGTAATGTATGTAATGTCATGTATTGTATGTAATGTATGTAATGTATTATATGTAATATATTATATGTAATATATTATATTTAATATATTATATGTAATGTATGTAATGTCATGTATTGTATGTAATGTATGTAATGTATTATATGTAATATATTATATGTAATATATTATATGTAATGTCATGTATTGTATGTAATGTATGTAATGTATTATATGTATGTATTGTATTGTGTTTATCTGTCTTTCCTTTTCAGGTGTGTAATTTTTTTATTTTCTGTAGTGGGGGGTGGGGTTGTAATGTATTTTTTTGTTTTCTGTAGTGGGGGGTGGGGTTGTAATTGTTTTTTGTTTTCTGTGCTGTAGGTTTTTTATTTTTTGTAATTAGAGTGGTGGGAAGGTTTATTAGGGGGTAGGTAGTGTAGGTAGGTAGTGTAAGTGTTAATAGATTAGTGTAGAGGGGGGTTAGTTTAGATTAAATGGTTTATTGGGGGTTATAGTGTAGTGTTTGTAGTTAGTGTCATGATGGTCCTTGAGGACCATCATGGCACTTATGTGGTTAATGTTGGGTTGTAACAGGCCCATAATGGTAATAATATACCCTTATGGGACTGATGGGGTTAATTAGAGCCTTATGGTGGTCTGTATTGACCACCATGAGTTAATGGGTTAATTAGAGCCTTATGGTGGTCTGTATTGACCACCATGAGTTAATGGGTTAATTAGAGCCTTATGGTGGTCTGTATTGACCACCATGAGTTAATGGGTTAATTAGAGCCTTATGGTGGTCTGTATTGACCACCATGAGTTAATGGGTTAATTAGAGCCTTATGGTGGTCTGTATTGACCACCATGAGTTAATGGGTTAATTAGAGCCTTATGGTGGTCTGTATTGACCACCATGAGTTAATGGGTTAATTAGAGCCTTATGGTGGTCTGTATTGACCACCATGAGTTAATGGGTTAATTAGAGCCTTATGGTGGTCTGTATTGACCACCATGAGTTAATGGGTTAATTTAGGCCTTATGGTGGTCTGGATTGACCACCATGAGTTAATGGGTTAATTAGAGCCTTATGGTGGTCTGGATTGACCACCATGAGTTAATGGGTTAATTAGAGCCTTATGGTGGTCTGGATTGACCATCATGAGTTAATGGGGTAATTATAGTTGCCTGGGGTTAATATTTTTAGTGCGAGTCCTTTCAGGACCTTTACGGTCCTTTGAGGACCCGCGAGGCGGGAAATTTAAAATTGAATTGCAGCAGGGTCACGATCGGTGCCGATCGGGGCCCCCCGCAGCAGGGGGTTTATATGGGGACACTTCGGGGGTCCCGATGGGGACCCCCAGCATAGAGGGGGGTTAATTTTAAGTGCCGCGGCCGGGATTGGGTAATAGTGTGCCGCGGTCCCTTTAAGGAGCCGCGGCGGGGAATTTAAAAGTTTTAAATGCAGCGGAGGGCCTGATCTATGCAGATCGGGGACCCCCCCTGCAATGGGTTTATGTGGGGAAACTTCGGGGGTCCCTATGGGGACCCCCAGCATAGAGGGGGGTTAATTTTAAGTGCCGCGGCCGGGATTGGGTAATAGTGTGCCGCGGTCCCTTTAAGGAGCCGCGGCGGGGAATTTAAAAGTTTTAAATGCAGCGGGGGCCTGATCGGTGCCGATCGGGGACCCCCGCTGCAAGGGGTTAATGTGTGGGGGCTGCGGGGGTTCCTATGGACCCCTGCAGCAAGGTGTTCATGTGAGGACACTTCGGGGGTCCCGACAGGGACCCCCGCATTGAGGGGGGGTTCATTTTAGGTGCCTAGGGGGGGGTTTGGAGTACCCCCCACGGCAGGGCTTATGTGGGGGACTGCCGCGGAGGTCCCTTTTAGGACCCCCGCAGCACTTGATGAGGAGTGGGAGCCTGCGATATCATCTCGCAGGCTGTCACTCCTCATGTACATTTACGCAGTGTAGATACGTACGGGCCTGCTGCGTAGCTCATACGTTGCTCGCAGCAGGGCTAATTTAATAGCATTGTAAGTTAGAGAAACTTTGCAGTACGTAGGGCTTAAGTAGAAGCCTCTTATTTACGAGGCTGGAATTTAATGAGGCCCCAAGTGTTTAAATTATACAAACAAGAGGGGACAGAGACTGCTTTACGCAAGTACAAGGAAATCAACAAGGCTTGCAAAAGAACTATTAGGCTAAAATAGAAAATGAACAGTTAGTTGCAAAGGAGAGTAAGACTAACCCTAAAATATTTTTTGAATATATTAATGGAAGAAGGCCAGGAAGGAAGCTATAGGAACATTACAATGTGACACAGGCCATCTGATAATTAGTGACCAGGAAAAGGTAGATGAGCTAATTAGGTACTTTTCTTCGGTATACACAAGGGTGGTACCAGTGGTTGGGTCACTGCAACATACCTTCACCAAATAACTGGTTAACGCAGGAAGAAATCCAAAAGAGGTTGGAAAAAATGAATGTTAATAAAGCCTGGGGATACATCCAAGGGTACTGATGGAACTAAGCTCTGTATTAGCAAAACCATTATATCTAATTTTTCAGGATTCACTCAACACAGGGTCTCTACCAGATGACTGGAGAAAAGCAGAGGTGATACTTATTTTTAAGAAGGGAGCAAGAGCAAATCCAGGGAATTATAGACCAGTGAGGCTCACTTCGGTAGTGGGAAAGCTTTTAGAAGGGATAATAAGGGATAATATACAGGAATATGTCTATTAAAACAGGATTATAAGTAGGAGCCAACATTGATTTATGAAGGATAGGTCATGTCAAACAAACCTAGGAACTTGAATCAAGTTGGATGTAGATGGATGTAGTCTATTTGGATTTTGCAAAGGCTTTTGATACAGTGCCACATGGGAGACTATTGAGCAAACTAAGGGATACAGGAATTGCCATAAATATTTGCTTTTAGATTGAGAGCTGGCTAAAAGATGGGAAGCAATGGGTTGTTGTAAATAAAACATACTCCGATTGGACTAATGTGGTAAGTAGGGTTCCTCAGGGCTCAGTATTAGGTCCCCTCCTTTTTAACATATTTATTAATGACTTGGAAGTGGGATTGGAGCATTTTTGCTGATGACACAAAGTTGTGCAAGGTAATTAAATCAGAAAATTATGTACTTTCCCTCCAAAGGGATTTGCATAAATTAGAGGAATGGGCATCTAAGTGGCAGATGAGATTTAATACGAATAAATGTAAAGTCATGTATCTGGGAAGGAAAAATAGCCATGCAATTTATAATCTTAATGGAGCAAATCTAGTGGTATATCAGATATTGAAAAGGATTTGGGAGTACTTGTGGACAACAGCCTAGGTAACAGTGCTCAATGCCAAGCAGCACAGGCAAAGGCAAGTAAAATATTTGCATGTATTAAGAGGGGTATAGAAGCAAGGGAAGCAAATATAATTCTGCCACTATACAAATGCCAATTATGACCTCATTTGGAATATGGAGTGCAATTTTGGGCACCACTACATAAAAAGGACATTTTAGAGCTGGACAATGTACAGAGATGGTCCACAAAGCTAATAAAGGGAATAGAGGGGCTAAGTTATGAAGAAAGACTAACCAAATTAAACTTATTTACTATAGAAAAAAGGTATCTAAGAGGGGATATAATTACCTTATATAAATATATGCAGGGTCTTTGTCAAGGGAACTTTTTGATCAGAGGAGATCTTAAAAGGTTGCACTTGATGGACTAATGTCTTTTTTCGACCTACTAGCCTTATTAAATTGTGATTCAGTAAATTTAAAAGGGCTGTATATAAGCACATAGCATATTTTTTACAGAAGTTTTTAGTTAGTGAACTTTTATCCAAAAGCAAGGTCTTCACTAACTAAAAACTTCTGTAAAAAAAATATGCTATGTGCTTATAAAGCGCCCTATTCAATTGGCTGAATCGCAATTTAATAAGGCTGTATGTAACTATATAACATACTCCAGTGTTTACTGGTGAATTTGCAATGTATATGTGTGGGATACAATCAAGCCATACAAGATACAAACTTATGGTTATTATAATCTAGACTAGCGACTTGCCCGTCAAAAAATGACGGTCAATAAAACTGTAAGGCTGGGAATGCTGTTTGATACACAATGTAAACCGTTTTATACTGTGAGTACCTTCGGTGCTCATTGCGAGGCTTGCCCTGAGCGCCTTTGGTGCTCATCGCATGCCTCGCAATGTGCGCCTTAGTCACTCATTGCAAGCCGTGTACTTTTTGTCCTCTGAGCACCGTCATGAGTCATGATAAAGAGAAATATATATTTCTATGTATATGTAGTTAAGTAATAATTAATGATTTATTCAATACATTTATCTACTTTAATTATTTCTAATTCTTATATGCACTGAGCAATAAATAGGCTGAAGATCTAACAATCTGTTTGTATTTTGCGTCTGCATAGAATATGCATTTTGAGTGTCGGTGCCCTGCTTCTAAAGTGTAATGAATGTTCCAAGTGTGCAGTATAAATAGGCTGCTTGCGCGCGGTAAAGCCGTTTGTTTATTGTGTAAAGCGACATTATATATTCGCAATGTTATTAATGTGGCTCGGAAGCAGTTCCCGGCTTTTGTAATAGTGTATTTTGTATGTGGTAGTTATATGTGTAAAGTGCTATCCATTTAGCAGTGTTTTGCACGGTGCGTGGTCATGTAGCCTTGTTTTTATTTTTTACGGCGGCCATTTTTTTCCTCGCTTAGGCGATTTTCGAGTGCCGAAAATCGTCGAAATCAATTTAAATTTGCATTCCACCTCACTTCCAGATGTCCTGGCTGTTGCCCCGTGTCGATGTGATGTTTTTGTAATTTTTGGGGGTGTATTTAGTGTGTTTTTATAGCTTTTTCGGGGTTCGGCCTGTAATCTTGTAATTTTTAGCGTCTCCTATCCTTTTTTCAAAGTCACTCGTTTGTCAACCGCTTGCACACCAAGGAAGTGCTACACATTAACGTGGCTGGGGCTTTGCTATGCGTTAACAGGGCTGGGGCTAAGTGCTACGCGTTAATGGGGCTAAGTGCTACGAGTTAACAGGGCTGGGGCTAAGTGCTACGCGTTAACGGGGCTAAGTGCTTTACATTAACGGGGCTGGGGCTAAGTGCTACACGTTAATAGGGCTGGGGCTAAGTGCTACGCGTTAACAGGGTGGGGGCTGGTTGGGGCCAAGTGCTACGCGTTAACGGGGCTAAGTGCTACACATTAACAGGGCTGGGGCTAAGTGCTACACGTTAACAGGGCTGGGGCTGGATGGGGCTGTGCTACGCATTAACAGGGCTGGGGCTAAGTGTTACGCGTTAACGGGGCTAAGTGCTACAAGTTAACAGGGCTGGGGCTGGGTGGGGCTAAGTGCTACGCCTTAACGGGCTAAGTGCTATACATTAACGGGGCTGGGGCAAAGTGATACGCGTTAACGGCTCGTGGCTAAGTGCTACGCGTTAACTTTGTACGCACCACGCAAAGCGTGACGACGTCTCGTAGTTAGACAATTATAATATGTGATATTGATTTTCTTTATATCTCTAACATGTGCTTATGCATTCCTTTTTGAATTGAGGTATTATCTGTATGTATCTTGTACTGATATCACTGCATAAGTGCTATCCGGTTAAAATCCACTTGAAAACAACTTACTGATAATGATGTAATCTATTTGCATACATTATATATATTAAGATACTGTGCACATATGCTATTTGATTAAATTGAAAATCTACCATATACAGCGGAATTTATTTGTATATATTGTAGATAATCAGTTATTATTATTATTATTAATCTTTATTTGTATAGTGCCAACATATTCCGTTGCGCTGTACATGGGATAAGGACAAGGAAGAATACAATGTTAACAAACTGCAGAAAAATCGGGGGCCCTGTTTTGAGCTTAGAATCTTTGCAGGAAGTGCTTTTTTCCAAAGCACCCTACATGATTGAGAACTCGCTACTTGCAATCTAAAGGGCATGGAAAAGGCAGAAACTTGGGGAGAAACAGATAGGGGATAGCAAGGGTGAGGAAGAAAGTGAAAGTTTACTTAGGTAGGAAGGTATGGGATATCGTGAGGTGAATGGCTCAGGTGTGTAATATGTTATCTATCCCTAGTGGTCAGATAATGTAACTGCTAGTGGAAATGTCAGGTCAGTCCCTCGGTTAGGAAATGTGTCTCCAGAAGCCAGAAGGAGAGAGAAGAAAGGGAGATGCAAATGGGACTCACAGAAGAGTTTCTGCTTATGATTTTGAGATGGGGGAGGAGATAGTGGGTGGAGGAAGGAGTGTAGCTCATGGCAGCATAAAAGAGGAGATGAAGGTGAGATGGTTATGCTGGAGACATGATGTGGATAAGTGGAGGGGAAGAGCCTGAGGGAAAGGCAGCAGGTTAAGAAGAAGAAGAAGTCAGGAGAGAACATTGTGTAAAGGTTAAATTAGGAATAGTTAGCAGGTGTTCCAGCTGAAGGAAATTTGTGTGATTCAATAAATTTAGAGCAAATAGGGGTGGGAGGGGACTGGTGTGTAGTTCTGTTGGATTTGTGCAGGAATAATGTCTGCTGAGAGAGGAAACACTAGTACTTAGTATACAGGAAGTTATTAGAGTGTGATACGGAGGGTGTTACGGGAAGATTTGAACAACGGAGGATGGAGGTGTTACAGATACTGTCGTGGTATTTATAGTAAAATGATATTCGAAATAGTCAATTTAACTTATTGTCCGATTATAACGTCAATTTATAGGAAAGTATAGCTTTTAAACAAAACAGCGTTTATTATCATCAATATCACAATCGAATTCTAGAGTAAATAAAAAGTTCTAAACAGTACTATATGATTTTCAGATGTCAATAACCCAATTAAGTCTATTGCAATATAAATACGATAAAATGTTAATAAAACAAGAAAAACCTAACTTCTTTATCAACAAAATCTTCTAGGGTAATAGAAAATAACAATAAATTACTATAATCAATATTCCTTATTTTAGTTATTTATGATAAACACAAGAATCAATCTTATTAATATAGTAAGTCACAATAATATTGTTGGCAGAATATATAATATACCCCAATAGACCTATATAACTAATAATCGGGTGACGCTATAATAATAATAATCATATATTGAATAACAAAAATACTATAGGAACAAAGGATAATATATCACAATTTGAATAATACCTACAGTAGATATATTGGGGGCTTCTGTGATATAATTGATTTAGAGGAATAATTAAGATCAATTTATCTATTATATCACAGAAGTTTGAAATTAAATCTATACATTACCAGATACCAGAATCAACCCGATATCATGTAGAGTCAGCCTGGATAATCCCAAATCGATTATTATATGAAAAATTAAATATATCGGGAATCAAAAATATGTCCTCTCTTTCTTAGGATTCCATGTGTCTGAGTCTCTCTCCTCTTTGTCTCTGTTTTTTCTTTCTCTTTCCCCCTGTCCTATTTTAAATACCCATTCTTATCTAGATCTTCACGTTGATCACATCCTGGAATTATTTCTCACTATTGTGCTAAGTGGGGATACATGAATATCAAATGCACAGTCAAACAAGTATTGTCATTATCAGAGCCAAATGGTGGATCTCTCGTCTCCAATTTGAGGTGTGACTATTTCATGACATTTGAGGATCAAAAGAATCTAGTATGAATACTAATGACTAGCCTTTTGTTGGTTTCACTGTTTACATTCTCATTACAATGTAGACACTTAGTGAAGCTCAGAAAAATGGAATATGTGTATAAAATTAAAAACTCAAAATAAAATGATGATGTGCAATATAGGTACAACATAACACATAGATATGAAAAGTTTAAGATATTTCCTATCCGATGGGGTTTCTATATGTGTATTAATTAAAATATTAAGAGGATATATTTAATCAGAAATATATAATGAAATGGTATATATATATAGGAGTATACTCATTTATATATTTAATAGGTAAAACCCCTGACAAATCCCCCTTTCTGGAATAATGTCTCCCCATTAGGTAGGTGACATTATTACAGTAGCAATATGTGTAATTAAATAGATAAATATTCGGTTGTCTAGACATATTTCTTTACCTATGCATCATTTCTATTGGGGTATATTTTCTGACCCCATTGCTTACATGTACCAATTATATGGATGATCCAGAGGAAGGCAAACATAAAACCCAATGGTCTTAATTGGGAAAAATTAATTCCTTCCTGACCCCAAATATTGGCGATTGGATTCCTCCCTGGATTAATACTCCCTCCATGATTATGCAGGATGACCCTGAATGTCCTTTTAGTTAAAAGAGATGCAGTCCTGATCCATCATCTATTATTATCTTCCTGATAATCACTTCAATGGTTATGATTCGGCAAATGTTCTGACCGTTGATAACGGGAGTTATGTGAGTTTATACAGTTTTCCTTAGTTGTTTTTACGTCTTCTTCTCAATGGCCTATGAACAGGCAATGTGGTCACGATACCACGTTTGAGTCTTTTCCACCCTGATGTGGAGTATTCTGAATTGTCTTTTAATCATCCTCTGTGGATCGACACTGATGAAGATTTTCGGCGACGTTATTCTCCTCCCGGGTTAGGATGCATCTTGGAGCCTCTTGGATAAAGACGCCTGAGGAAGGACCGTCCCACGATAGCTTCCGTCTGAACTTGTTGGCGTTAGGATCATCATTACCCTGATACGAGCGGCCTTTTCTTTTATCAATTTGGATACTCTCTCTTTTTGGTTTCTAAGTTTAACCGAAATACAAGTGGTTTTAATAATACATTCCTAACATGATGGATTAGGTAGATAGATGAAGAGACAGAAGATTTTTTTCGCGAAAAACATTTCACAAATCACGGTTCATCTGGGCAAGTATTTTCAATGATTCTTAACTGAGATCTAGGATGACAGGTTCTCATTTGGTTAATATGGACCCATTTCTCTACCATTTCACCATCTTTTGGGATCTGAATCTTATACACGACGGGTGAAATGTTATCTATAATGGTATAAGGTCCTTTCCATGAGGGTAAAAACTTTTTCTCTTTTGCCTGATTACGTAGGAAGTTATATAGATAAACTTGATCTGTGATCTCATATTCTTTCTTAGATGTTTTCAGATCGTAATATGTTTCAGTGCTTTCTGCAGATTTCTCTAGATTTTTCTGGGCAAATGCAAAAGCCTGTTGTAAATGCTTCCTCAAGTTCTCAATATACTGATGGGTCGTGGCGGCATTTACCAAGTTATGGTCTTGGGTTCTATAGATAAGGTGTTGTGGGAGTACCATACGTCTCCCAGTCATTAATTCAAAAGGGGACATTTTAGTAGCAGTACTAGGGGTAGATCTTATCGCCATTAAAACTAAGGGTAATTTTATGTCCCAGTCCTTACCTGATTCCTTGACATATTTCTTTAGGATACTTACAATAGATTGGTTGTACCGTTCTACCCCACCACTAGAAGCGGCGCGGTAAGCAATATGTAATTTACGTTTAACACCTAGGATTCTCCACATACGGCTCATCACCTCACTGGTGAAGTGACTTCCTCTATCTGACTCAATTTGTTGCGGTAGGCCAAAACGAGAAAACACATGGTTAATCAACAAAATTGCGGCAGTCTCCGCTTTACAGTTTGTCGCCGGAAGGCATTCTACCCATTTGGTGAATAGACATGTTACGGTTAACATATACTTATTACCCCTGGAAGAGGTAGTTACCGGGCCAATAAAGTCAATCTGTATGTCTGACCATGGCATGGACATCCCCCTTTTCTGAAGAGGAGCCCTATGGGTAGGTGAATGGGGTTGAAACTGGGGACATACTAAACATCCTTGACAGTAAATTTTTACATCCATCAACATGTGTGGCCAATATGCAAAATCACGAAGTATCTCATATGTAATCTTTTCACCTCTGTGGCCTGATGTTGGTGCATCATGAGCAAGTTGTAGCATTAGACCTCGATAAGTAGTAGGAACTACCCATTGATGTATACCATTCTTAGATGTGCGGATAAGTAAACCATCTAAGATGTTAAACTGGGATTTTGACTTAATTAGAATCCTGAAATCTTCCTTATCTGACCCTTCTTTTTTGTCCAGAGGATACTGTATTGGATCCTGTATATGGTTATAAAATGGACCTATGATAGGATCTTCTTTTTGACTATTGATCAAGTCCAAATTAGGAGTATCATGGGACCACTGTACTGTGGTGAGTTCTGTATCTTTCTGGGATTGCTGCCTAGTGATAGCCTGAATTTGCAATGGACCCATAAGGTGGTCCATTTCGATTGATTCCCCCTCTAGGGCACCTTGCTTTGCTAGATTATCAGCAAGATCATTTCCGTCTTTATCCTGACCCTTTACTTTGGAATGTCCTTTTGTTTTCTTCCAGTATATAGTCAGTTCATGAGAATTTACCATTTCATCAATGGCTTGTATTAACTTACCATGTTTTATCGGTTTCTTTCGGACATTAGTCATATTATTTCGTTTCCATACTGGTAAATATTCAAAAAAAATAAATCGGGCATATTCTGAATCAGTAATGATTACAAAGTCCTTAATGTTATGCTCTATTGCGGTGTAAACAGCATGATATATAGCCATCAATTCTGCTACCTGACTACTCTTGGGTCCTATTTTACATCCTTTTGGAGGAGCAGGAAAATTATCTATCCATACATTACCAATTCCCGCAACTAGCTTATTATCTTTATCTACTTTTACGTGATAGGCACATCCATCTACATAAACTGTGGGTAAGGATTTACAAAATACCTCTTCATATATTTTATGAGGTGACAATTTATATTCCTCCAGAAGGTCTATATGAGGATCATCATCCTTAAAGGGGTCTGCGGCAGTACAATCATGTAAATCCGCTAATCCTTGGGCAACTAGATTCTTTTTATTTTGGGCATATCTTATCTCTAAAGGCCATCCTTGTAAGGATAAGGTCCAAGCAGTTATGCGGCTATTTGATAGATTACCCGATCTAATTTTATTGCTCTGAATATATTGCAATGGTTGGTGTGCCGTTTCCACTATTATTTTCTCACCTTGTATGAAATTTCGAAAATGTTGTAGTGCCCATACTGTAGCAAATAGAGCCTTCTCACAATCATTAAATTTTACCTCTACAGGTGATAGTGTTTTACTCGCACAAGAGATAATCTTGTTATGTTGGTCATATTTCTGATATAACACAGCACTTAAACAATTATCAGTATAACCGGTTTCTAAGAAGAAGGGCTTACCTCGTTCTGGATAAGCTAGGCAAGGGGCCTGACTTAGTTTCTGTTTTAACTCATTTACAGCTTGGTTCTGAATCTCACCCCATTTCCATGGCTCACCTTTCTTTAACAATTGTATGAGGGGTCTTGTTATTTCGGCATAATTCTCAATAAATTTACGAGAATAATTGGTGATACCCAAGAATGATCTCAATTCTTTTGTAGTTGTAGGCATTTTAGTTTTAAGTAGGGCCTCTACCTTCTTTTTCTGTGGATTTACACCATCAGGAGTTATCTCATGACCTAAAAAGTTAACTTTAGTGCGGCACCACTGAGCCTTTTGGAGAGATATTTTAACTCCTGCGTGCTTTAATTGGTCCAAAACATGTTCAATTTCCGCGATATGTTTATCAAATTCGCAACTTTTAATCAAGATGTCATCTACATAGGTTAATGTCCCTCGCTCTTGAGCATCAGGCATTGCCTTGTGCAAGAAAATAGCAAACTCATTCCCTGAATTTATAAATCCAAATGGAGTTCTAGTCCATGTAAATTGTTGATTACCGAATGTAAACGCTAATTTATGTTGGTCCTCCTCATTGACTTTAATAGTCCAATAACCTTGGGCACAATCAAGTGTCGTAAATAATTTAGACCCTTGGACTTGTGCTAAACACTGGTCTATATATGGGACAGGCCAAGCCGATATATGGACTCTCTTATTTAATTGCCTCAAATCAGCGCATAAGCGCCATGTCCCATTTGGCTTCAAAATACCTAGAACAGGATTATTATAAGAACTATGTACAGGACGTATAATTCCCCTTGATTCTAGATTCTTTATAATATCGGCTAATGATTCATAAGAGGCGAGGGGTAGTCTATATTGCTTAACAAATATAGGTGGCATACTGGGATCAGTTTTAATTTTAGTGACATGTAGATCCGTCAGGCCACAATCATATGAGTCTTTAGAAAATACATCTTGGTAATTCATAAGCACTTGTCTTAATTTTTGGCGTTCAGTATCATTAGAGCACCCATCTGCTAAAATTATCTGTTCTTCAACTCTTTCTTTAAACCCAGGGAATACCTCAGGTTGACTAATTTCATAGGCTTCCTCTAGTTGTGTAGATAGGTCAGTGGTAATGGAGTTTATCTGTATCTTATCGACCAAATTCTCTTCATACTCTTGTTCATCTATATTTTGATTAAAAATTAGCTCGTCATCTGTTATTTCACACTGTCCTTCCATGGAACTGAAGGGATAAATAGATTGAACAGTAAATAATCCTTCTGGTTGAGTATCGAAACATTGGTCAATCATTTTATCATCACTCATATATTCCTCTGGTATCAAACCAATAACTGAATTGGTAAATTCAGAGGTGAAATATTCTGCATCAATGGCCATTCCTACTATGGATCCCTTCTCCATATGTATTGGATGGGAAGCTATGTTATTTACTAGGATGACAAAAGGTAATTGTGTCACAGCAATTAAAGGAGTGTGGGTGGTGTTAAGGCCTTTTTGTTGGGTTTGATAGCTAAGATTAACATAAGCATCTTTGCCTTGGATCATCTGCACTCTTTTTACTTGCAAGGGTAGAGGGAATTGGGCTACTCCTTCTGGTATAATGACAGTTCGTTCCATCTGTACGGTTATTGCATAAGGCATCTGTTGGGCATATTTCAAGGCTTCTGAGTCATTACTGAAGTCTAATGGTGACTCATACAACCGGGACCATAGGACGTTATGGATTAAATCAATTTGAAAAGCAAACCGATGTAACAAATCATTACCAATATATATTGGATATTGGGAATCCTCTATCACCTGGAACAAGTGCACAACCTTTTTATCTCCTATTGAAAGGGGTATTAAACATCTTGCTATAATAGGATGGGTTGAGGTTTCATGATCTATTTTATATATGTATTGGTCATATGGTTGGGAATTACGAATTAATCTTGGATTCTTTATTCGTTTTAATAGACCTTCATTAATGTAACTATGTTCATGGGTTAAGGCTATTTTGGCTTGTTTAGGATATCTCATACCTATAATATTTATGGGGATAACTAAACCCTTATCTCTTATTTCTATGTTAGCCATAATTTTGGAATGTCTAGTTATTTCAAAAGGTTTAGAGGTTTTCCTATTTAGTGAAATAGTTAGGACATTTCCTTCTACATGAGTGTTATCTATGTGGGCCTGATTAATTTGGATCACATTTTCATCATTTATTTGTTCTTCAGAAATGTCATGGCATTGTATTATCGTCATTTCAGGTGTTTGATTATTTTGAAAATGAATTTCCACCGAATTTTCTTTTGTTTCTATTACATGACAATTTCTCGGCATATTGGATTGTTTAACCTTTTCATAGTTTATGGGAAAGCTAACTTGTGACCATATTACTCCATCTATACAGTCTATTATTGGACTTAATCGCCTCAGTAGATCTGTCCCAATTAAGAATTGAGACTCAGGAACATCTACGACTATCACTGGATGTTTCACCTGTTTATTTCCTATTTTAATACTCAACCATACACTACCTTTGGTCTTTATGGTAATTCCATCAAAATTCTTTACAATTCCGATGAATGATTTTAGAATAGTTTTCCTATTAGATCTACGTTCTATTTCTTGATACATATCTTGGGAAAGAACAGTTACTTGGGAGCCTGTGTCTATTAACCCTTTAATGTCCATGGAGTCTACATCTTGTAAGCTGACAGGGATATAGTATCTTCCCTGACATTCCTCCATTTCACATAGGAAATGGGAATGTTTTAACATATCTGACTTCTTCCATTGTTCGTTCTTATTTAGAGAATCGGACTGGGGGGTATTATTTAACCAGTTTATGGTAATTTCGGGGGGGTTATTGGTCAGGTTAGGTATACCTTCAATTTTACCTGTATTATATTGTTTATTATCTTGACTAATTATTAATCCTGTTTCAATGATTTGTGGCTTGGTCAGTGATGCATCCTGTAAACAAAAAGGTTTAACCTGTATATTGTTCATACCGCTCCCTCTGACTTCATTGATACCTCCTTCTTGCTCTGTGGGAGTTCCTGTGTGCAAAGAAAACTTAGGGACAGAAGGAAGAAATATCCTATTATCATTTGTTTCAGGATTATCCATTACAGTTTTGCAAACGCCATTCAGTCACTGGTTTTGGTTTTCAGAATTTTGCCCCCTTTGGACCGGCTGGGCTCTCAGTGTTTGATTTCCCGGGATATTCATTCCTGCCATGAGGGCAGTAATTTGTTGGGTCAGTAATTTAACTTGCTCCTCTAGGTTAGAGTTTTGTTCTACATTTTGGTTTCGGTTATACCTATTCGTAACTCTTTGGCCTTCTGAATTTTCTGAAGTACTGGGCCTTGGAGAGCTCAATCTTCTTTCTACATTGGGGCTTTTAGGTTGCCACTAATAATCTCTAATAGGATTATTTCCTTTGTAATTTGGGCTTACATAAAACAAATTATTATTTCTATTTTGGGGCCTTTCAGGGGTAACTTTTATAGGTCTAGGTTTGGGTGGTATGTATTTTGACTTATTTTGACTTTTAACCACATCAGCATAGGATTTAGTATTTGTTTCGAAAGGTAGTTCTGGTTGGATAGAGATTTCAGCTATTTTATGGATTTGGCCCTTTTCTTTATGTTTAAAACTATTTTCCTCATCCTGTTGAATCTCATATATCTTGGAACATTCGTTTACCAACCAGCTGAGTGGTTTAGAGTCATCATAATCTCTGATTATATTTCTTTTCATAAATGATGGTAAGGCATGAAAATATATCCTCTTGAACTCTGCGGATTCTATATCTGCTCTTTTATCTGTCTGCCGATATGCATGTTTTAATGTGACTAAAAATTCTTTTGGACTTTCGTCAGGCTGGCATTTGAGATTGTGCAAGGCCCTTAAAGCTGCTTGGGGGTTACGAAATTCAGAAAAGTACCTCCTTACCTCTGCTCTGTATTGATCCCAATCAGTTATATCGCTATCTTGAAGGGAAGTAAAGAATGATGTATATGAATTATCAAATGACCAAGGGAGATATGATATCTTTGCACGAGATCCCCGTACATTTAATTCAAGCATGATTCTCTCCACAGTATCTAGGTGATCCTCAATGGATAATTTAGATCCTTTAGTGTAGGGCTTTACCAATTTTCTGATAGCCTGCGCTGTCTCATGGAAAGATAATTTCTTATTATGAGTATCCCTGGAAGGGGATGAATCAAACTCCTCATCAAAATCTCTAGGATGCCTGGCAATCGTTATGTCTGGTACATGATTTTGGGCCTTATCTAGATCTGCTTTTAACTTGCCAATATCCTGCTGGTAATTTTTAATCTCCTTTTGGGCATTATCAAGTAAATTTTGAATCTTTCTAGCTTCCTGGTAATTTTCAGCTTCTCTTATTGTTCTTTTATTTATTTCATTAGTAAGGGTGGTAAGTTTATCTTCTAAACTTGATTTTTCTCTTTTTAACTCCTCACAGTCTTGTAAGTATTTTTGAGACAGTCCCTCAGCCTGATATACTTTTTGAGCTAAATGATCACATTGCCCAGACAACTCTTCAATTTGGTCAGTTTTTCTATCTCTGTCTTCAGATAACTCATCCCATTTTATTTGAAAATCCCCTAATTTCCTCATTAATTTATCACACATTGCTGTTAATCCTTCATATCCTCGTAATCTTTCCTTAGCATCTTCTAATTCCTTTTCTAACTCATCCAGTTTAACTACTTGATGTTCTGACATTTTTATCCTATCTTCGTGTAAGTCTCTCAAATGGTTGCATGCCTCAGATATCTCATTAATTGTCTTTTTTAAACCAGTTATGACCACCTCCTTTTCAATAGTCTGGCCTTTCCAGTGTCTGGCGACTTCCATCCAGCTAATCGCTACACGGGCAAGATTCTTTTTACGTTCAAAGTTATCCTGAACTGCATTTATGACACCATTAATATTTGGTAATAATTCTGTCTCCTGACTCCAATCGTCTATGGCATTTCCATCAATTATCGGTATAATGTTACTAAAGTATTCTGACAATCTTGATGGGTATTCACACAGAGGATACACATTGCTTATTAAACTTTTGATCAATGTTTCACATCCCATTGCATCTAGTCTCAATATCTCATCTGATGACAACACCCCTGTCCTTTCTGAACTGGATCGGCCTTCTGCCATTTTGTTTTTATTTTAATAAACGCTGTTGTATTAAAAAGTTTTAAATTGATAAATATCAATTCACTTATCTATAAAGACGTTATCTCAAGCAGTGCCTCCAAATTATGTCGTGGTATTTATAGTAAAATGATATTCGAAATAGTCAATTTAACTTATTGTCCGATTATAACGTCAATTTATAGGAAAGTATAGCTTTTAAACAAAACAGCGTTTATTATCATCAATATCACAATCGAATTCTAGAGTAAATAAAAAGTTCTAAACAGTACTATATGATTTTCAGATGTCAATAACCCAATTAAGTCTATTGCAATATAAATACGATAAAATGTTAATAAAACAAGAAAAACCTAACTTCTTTATCAACAAAATCTTCTAGGGTAATAGAAAATAACAATAAATTACTATAATCAATATTCCTTATTTTAGTTATTTATGATAAACACAAGAATCAATCTTATTAATATAGTAAGTCACAATAATATTGTTGGCAGAATATATAATATACCCCAATAGACCTATATAACTAATAATCGGGTGACGCTATAATAATAATAATAATCATATATTGGATAACAAAAATACTATAGGAACAAAGGATAATATATCACAATTTGAATAATACCTACAGTAGATATATTGGGGGCTTCTGTGATATAATTGATTTAGAGGAATAATTAAGATCAATTTATCTATTATATCACAGAAGTTTGAAATTAAATCTATACATTACCAGATACCAGAATCAACCCGATATCATGTAGAGTCAGCCTGGATAATCCCAAATCGATTATTATATGAAAAATTAAATATATCGGGAATCAAAAATATGTCCTCTCTTTCTTAGGATTCCATGTGTCTGAGTCTCTCTCCTCTTTGTCTCTGTTTTTTCTTTCTCTTCCCCCCTGTCCTATTTTAAATACCCATTCTTATCTAGATCTTCACGTTGATCACATCCTGGAATTATTTCTCACTATTGTGCTAAGTGGGGATACATGAATATCAAATGCACAGTCAAACAAGTATTGTCATTATCAGAGCCAAATGGTGGATCTCTCGTCTCCAATTTGAGGTGTGACTATTTCATGACATTTGAGGATCAAAAGAATCTAGTATGAATACTAATGACTAGCCTTTTGTTGGTTTCACTGTTTACATTCTCATTACAATGTAGACACTTAGTAAAGCTCAGAAAAATGGAATATGTGTATAAAATTAAAAACTCAAAATAAAATGATGATGTGCAATATAGGTACAACATATCACATAGATATGAAAAGTTTAAGATATTTCCTATCCCATGATATCAAACACTGTTATGTTTGAGGGGTTTCTATATGTGTATTAATTAAAATATTAAGAGGATATATTTAATCAGAAATATATAATGAAATGGTATATATATATAGGAGTATACTCATTTATATATTTAATAGGTAAAATCCCTGACAATACAAACTATAGTATTAAATAATGCAAGAAAGTAACAATGTCCCTCAAAATAATAACAGTTGAATGCAAAATAGTATTGATAAAAGTACAGATGGCAGAAGTAAAATGTAGCTCCTTCAAGTGTCTTCAATATACCTTAGAAGTGGGACTGGTGTGTAGTTCTGTTGGATTTGTGCAGGATTAATGTCTGCTTAGAAGTGGGACTGGTGTGTAGTTCTGTTGGATTTGTGCAGGAATAATGTCTGCTTAGAAGTGGGACTGGTGTGCAGTTCTGTTGGATTTGTGCAGGAATAATGTCTGCTTAGAAGTGGGACTGGTGTGTAGTTCTGTTGGATTTGTGCAGGAATAATGTCTTAGAAGTGGGACTGGTGAGTAGTTCTGTTGGATTTGTGCAGGAATAATGTCTTAGAAGTGGAACTGGTGTGTAGTTCTGTTGGATTTGTGCAGGAATAATGTCAGCTTAGAAGTGGGACTGGTGTGTAGTTCTGTTGGATTTGTGCAGGAATAATGTCTGCTTAGAAGTGGGACTGGTGTGTAGTTCTGTTGGATTTGTGCAGGGATAATGTCTTAGAAGTGGGACTGGTGAGTAGTTATGTTGGATTTGTGCAGGAATAATGTCTTAGAAGTGGGACTGGTGTGTAGTTCTGTTGGATTTGTGCAGGAATAATGTCTGCTTAGAAGTGGGACTGGTGTGTAGTTCTGTTGGATTTGTGCAGGAATAATGTCTGCTTAGAAGTGGGACTGGTGTGTAGTTCTGTTGGATTTGTGCAGGAATAATGTCTGCTTAGAAGTGGGACTGGTGTGCAGTTTTTTGGATTTGTGCAGGAATAATGTCTTAGAAGTGGGACTGGTGAGTAGTTCTGTTGGATTTGTGCAGGAATAATGTCTTAGAAGTGGGACTGGTGTGTAGTTCTGTTGGATTTGTGCAGGAATAATGTCTTAGAAGTGGGACTGGTGTGTAGTTCTGTTTGATTTGTGCAGGAATAATGTCTGCTTAGAAGTGGGACTGGTGTGTAGTTCTGTTGGATTTGTGCAGGAATAATGTCTGCTTAGAAGTGGGACTGATGTGTAGTTCTGTTGGATTTGTGCAGGAATAATGTCTGCTCAAAAGTGGGACTGGTGTGTAGTTCTGTTGGATTTGTGCAGGATTAATGTCTGCTTAGAAGTGGCATTGGTGTGTAGTTCTGTTGGATTTGTGCAGGAATAATGTCTTAGAAGTGGGACTGGTGTGTAGTTCTGTTGGATTTGTGCAGGAATAATGTCTGCTTAGAAGTGGGACTGGTGTGTAGTTCTGTTGGATTTGTGCAGGAATAATGTCTGCTTAGAAGTGGGACTGGTGTGTAGTTCTGTTGGATTTGTGCAGGAATAATGTCTTAGAAGTGGGACTGGTGAGTAGTTCTGTTGGATTTGTGCAGGAATAATGTCTTAGAAGTGGGACTGGTGTGTAGTTCTGTTGGATTTGTGCAGGAATAATGTCTTAGAAGTGGGACTGGTGAGTAGTTCTGTTGGATTTGTGCAGGAATAATGTCTTAGAAGTGGGACTGGTGTGTAGTTCTGTTGGATTTGTGCAGGAATAATGTCTTAGAAGTGGGACTGGTGAGTAGTTCTGTTGGATTTGTGCAGGAATAATGTCTTAGAAGTGGGACTGGTGTGTAGTTCTGTTGGATTTGTGCAGGAATAATGTCTGCTTAGAAGTGGGACTGGTGTGTAGTTCTGTTGGATTTGTGCAGGAATAATGTCTGCTTAGAAGTGGGACTGGTGTGTAGTTCTGTTGGATTTGTGCAGGAATAATGTCTGCTTAAAAGTGGGACTGGTGTGTAGTTCTGTTGGATTTGTGCAGGAATAATGTCTTAGAAGTGGGACTGGTGTGTAGTTCTGTTGGATTTGTGCAGGAATAATGTCTTAGAAGTGGGACTGGTGTGTAGTTCTGTTGGATTTGTGCAGGAATAAGGTCTGCTTAGAAGTGGGACTGGTGAGTAGTTCTGTTGGATTTGTGCTGGAATAATGTCTTAGAAGTGGGACTGGTGTGTAGTTCTGTTGGATTTGTTCAGGAATAATGTCTTATAAGTGGAACTGGTGTGTAGTTCTGTTGGATTTGTACAGGAATAATGTCTGCTTAGAAGTGGGACTGGTGTGTAGTTCTGTTGGATTTGTGCAGGAATAATGTCTGCTTAGAAGTGGGACTGATGTGTAGTTCTGTTGGATTTGTGCAGGAATAATGTCTGCTTAGATGTGGGACTGGTGTGCAGTTCTGTTGGATTTGTGCAGGAATAATGTCTTATAAGTGGAACTGGTGTGTAGTTCTGTTGGATTTGTGCAGGAATAATGTCTGCTTAGAAGTGGGACTGGTGTGTAGTTCTGTTGGATTTGTGCAGGAATAATGTCTGCTTAGAAGTGGGACTGATGTGTAGTTCTGTTGGATTTGTGCAGGAATAATGTCTGCTTAGATGTGGGACTGGTGTGCAGTTCTGTTGGATTTGTGCAGGAATAAACAGTGAAATTAAGATGCCAGAAATTCTTTGTGTGGCACTTTGCTGTCTATATTGATATAAAATATATATACATTATTTTTTGGTAATACGCCTAATTCTACAAATATCAACTATTGGATTAGATTGGACGTATTATATATATATATATATATATATATATATATATATATATATATATATATATATATATATATATATATATACAATCTAGCTGGTATTAAACCAGAGATAGTGTAATGGGTCCTATTCCAAACTCTGCTACCAATACAGGGATTTCCCATATGTGTATTTTGGTTAATACACTTTGAAGATCCACTTTAGTAAAGTTGTATATATGTATACATATTTCTTTATTATTGCCAATAGGAGGGGACTTATATTTTAATTGTCAATTTTTTTTTTCATCAATAGTCAAGTTGTTTTTTAATTTTTGTTAGTAAAATTTATTTTTTATTTTATCTCAGCCTATTATCATGATTATTGATCACGCTATTGATCAGAATATTGTCAGTGGGTTAAGTGTTCTTTCTCTTCTCTTCTATATGCAAACATGTTCCATTAACATTACCATTGACAGTTTCCACTTTTAATTTGTACATGTCTAGCACAATATCATGACCAACTGATTTAATTTTGAATTGTCTTTGGGGACTAATCCCAGATGGAAACTCATTTTTCTCAGTGTTTGGTATAATCATGTTCTATCAGCAAGTGTTTTAATTGAGGAATTGACACTTTTTTTCAGTCAATAAATATTTTTTTGTGAGATTGTTCCAATTATGTTCTATTCATCCTGAGATGTCACTGCTCGGCATAGTCCGTATTATCACTGCTGGTGAATCAAAATTAACCTTTCTACTTTTAAAACCCTTAGTATTAGAGGAAATCAAGGCAGATTCTCTTTTTATTTATTTTTTTATTAATATGATTTAGATTACCACTCTGATATTGTGTGCAAAGCTTTTCGGAGAAGCCTGCATATCTATTTCTGATGGGGAAAAGCTTTACTGCCGCCTCTGCAAAGCTTATTAAATCTAGTCCTCTGCCTGTATTATTTTACAGTGCTGATTTTGAGCCAGAAAATGATTATATTGTCCTCTTGATCTCGCAATCATATTCAAATAATAATTTACCAGAACTTGGCACTGCAATTGATGACTAATCTATAAAAAATTAGCACTCCATGTTATTCTGTTAGAAGATAGGACTACACTTAGTATAAAGGTCAATAAAAATGCATAACATTTACAGTATAGCAAATGTAATCAGTCACTTCTTACAGATAGATGGTACCATATTTTTATTTATACTTTTTTACTAAAGGAGTAAAAGTAATGCATATGTATTAATATATTTATCATTACAAATACAATCAGTAGAGGTGACAGAAATATAGTCACTTTTTGAGAGATATAACTATGCATTATGAGTCACTACTTAAAAGGTATATCTAAGATTCCCTGTTTTTACTTTTTTCTACTTTAAGACATGCTGCTTATATCAGAAACATGCTTATATCAAGACATTCTATGCACATACAAAATTTTTACATTTAAAAATAAAACTTGTTTTCCACACCCCCAGAGATGCTTACATAGTCACAGTGAACCTCCCAATAGAAACACTGTATTTGAGTATGAATGTTAACCCTTTACTGACCTTCAAGCCAGCAGCAGCACAATGCAGAGATCTTACAGAGAAGACTGCCTCTTCCGGCTTCGTTCTGCACATCCCATGATCCCTTCTTGCCCAAGCTGCTATCACAGATATTTACAATGTATTAACATGTATTAGCTGACTGTGATTGCCCAAAACTAAGTGAGTTTGTTAATGTTTATTTGGGATTTTTTTTCATGCAAAAAAATGTTTTCATACACTACTGATTCTCCTCTATCAAATGCATTCATAATAAGGGAAACTTAAATATGACGTTATTAGTCCAGGCTGAGCTTGTTTATTTAGATCAGTTATTATTTACCTTTGGGTTAACAAGACACATCCCAGGGCCCATACTATTTTGCCCTATAAACATCATGTTCAATATAATATTGACTTACTACCAACATTTATGTGCTGATATACACAATGATTTACACAAACTCACTTCTCTTTTCATGTTAACTTATTGCTTCAATGTTATCTCTTTCCCTACTGTTGTTTACTATCCCATTCCACCTCCCTTTACAATTACATTCTTACTCTCATATAATTTTCATTCTGTAGTATACCATGAATTCATAGTCCATTCAATCCATTTACATCTTAGATCATTTCCTCAATCATTTACCCAATTTCTTCTATTTTGTTCATGTGTTTGTTAAAAGTATCTGCCCCATTTGCCGTTTATCAACTCAGTATGCTTTTCTTAAATATATTAATGGGAAGAAGGCCAGGAATGAAGCTATAGGAAAATTACAATGTGAAACAGGCGGTCTGACAATTGGTGGTCAGGAAAAGGCAGTTGAGCTAAATAGGTTATTTTCTTCTGTATACACAAGGGAGGTACCAGTGGTTGGGACACTGCAAAATAATTGGGCTACACTTCCTTCACATAATAATTGGTTAACACAGGTAGAAATCTAAAAGAAGTTGGAACAAAATAAATGTTAATAAAGCCCCAGGTCCTGATGGAATGAAGGAACTGGGCTCTGTAATAGCCAGACCATTATATCTCAGTTTTCAAGATTCACTCAACACAGGGTCTCTACCAGATGACTGGAGAAAGTCAGAGGTGATAACTATATTTAACCGCTCTGTTGCGTAGTGCGTACGACTTAGCGATGAGCGCCGTTAAATCGTAGCACTTTGGAAAAGCCGCAGGCGCTCATTGCAGGCGAGCCGTTAAATCGTAGCACTCTGGCAATGAGCGCCGCAGGCACTCATTGCAGGCGAGCTGTTATGTTAAATCGTAGCACTTTGGCAATGAGCGCCGCAGGCGCTCATTGCAGGCAAGCCTCGCATAGCGAGGCGAGCCGTTAAACCGTAGCACTTAGAAAAAAAATACGAGGTGAAAAAAGTTACGAGATAAGCGGCGGAACAAAAACAGTAAAAAAAACACTAAATACACACTAAAAATAAAACAAAGGTCACTTACAGCATGGGGAACCAGGCAGGACGTCTGGAAGTGAGTTGGAACTGCAATTTAGATCGATTTAGCCGAGTTACAAAGATCGAGAATCGGCTAAGCGAGAAAAAAATGGGCGCCGAAAAAAATGAAAACGAGGCTATACTACTACGAACTGCGTAAAACACAGTCACAGACGTATGTCTTTGAAAAACAACGAGATAAAGGATGCGGATTAACCGCGCAATGAGTAAAAAGACAGTAGTGAGTACATTTTACGAAACACAATTACAGATTTACGCATTAACACAGATTTAACGCCTTTGTCTCGCACAACATCGGATTTCCCGCCTAAACCAACGCATTTGATGTGAAATATAAGTTGTAAGTTACAAAAAAAAAAAAAAAATTGTATTTATTTTAAGAAAAAAAAAAAAGAGTCAAATGTAGCGTCATGTTGTGTGGCAAACACATTTCACTACATTTAATTTTTAGTGACCGTCATTTGAGCGTTTGACCATATTTACTGTTAAACCGTAGTACTTTAGCGGGCTGAGCTTCAAGCCAGCAGCAGCACAATGCAGATAACTTACAGAGAAGACTGCCTCTTCCGGCTTCGTTCTGCACATCCCATGATCCCTTCTTGTCCAAGCTGCTATCACAGATATCTACAATGTATTAACATGTATTAGCTGACTGTGATTGCCCAAAACCAAGTGAGTTTGTTAATGTTTATTTGGGATTTTTTTTCATGCAAAAAAATGTTTTCATACACTACTGATTCTCCTCTATCAAATGCATTCATAATCAGGGAAACTTAAATATGCCGTTATTAGTCCAGGCTGAGCTTGTTTATTTAGATCAGTTATTATTTACCTTTGGGTTAACAAGACACATCCCAGGGCCCATACTATTTTGCCCTATAAACATCATGTTCAATATAATATTGACTTACTACCAACATTTATGTGCTGATATACACAATGATTTACACAAACTCACTTCTCTTTTCATGTTAACTTATTGCTTCAATGTTATCTCTTTCCCTACTGTTGTTTACTATCCCATTCCACCTCCCTTTACAATTACATTCTTACTCTCATATAATTTTCATTCTATGAATTCCATGAATTCATATTCCATTCAATCCATTTACATCTTAGATCATTTCCTCAATCATTTACCCAATTTCTTCTATTTTGTTCATGTGTTTGTTAAAAGTATCTGCCCCATTTGCCGTTTATCAACTCAGTATGCTTTTCTTAAATATATTAATGGGAAGAAGGCCAGGAATGAAGCTATAGGAAAATTACAATGTGAAACAGGCGGTCTGACAATTGGTGGTCAGGAAAAGGCAGTTGAGCTAAATAGGTTATTTTCGTCTGTATACACAAGGGAGGTACCAGTGGTTGGGATACTGCAAAATAATTGGGCTACACTTCCTTCACATAATAATTGGTTAACACAGGTAGAAATCTAAAAGAAGTTGGAACAAAATAAATGTTAATAAAGCCCCAGGTCTGATGGAATGAAGGAACTGGGCTCTGTAATAGCCAGACCATTATATCTCAGTTTTCAAGATTCACTCAACACAGGGTCTCTACCAGATGACTGGAGAAAGGCAGAGGTGATAACTATATTTAACCGCTCTGTTGCGTAGTGCGTACGACTTAGCGATGAGCGCCGTTAAATCATAGCACTTTGGCAATGAGCGCCGCAGGCGCTCATTGCAGGCGAGCCGTTAAATCGTAGCACTCTGGCAATGAGCGCCGCAGGCGCTTATTGCAGGCGAGCCTTGCATAGCGAGGCGAGCCGTTAAACCGTAGCACTTAGAAAAAAAATACGAGGTGAAAAAAATTACGAGATAAGCGGCGGAACAAAAACAGTAAAAAAAACACTAAATACACACTAAAAAATAAAACAAAGGTCACTTACAGCATAGGGAACCAGGCAGGACGTCTGGAAGTGAGTTGGAACTGCAATTTAGATCGATTTAGCCGAGCCCTTAAACCGTAGTACTTTGGCAATGAGCGCCGCAGGGCTGAGCAATGAGCGCTGCAGGCGATTATTGCCCGGCAAGCCTCACACAGCGAGGTGGGCCGTTAAACCGTAGTACTTTGGCAATGAGCGCCGCAGAAAAAATGACGCACGAACAAATTGAAAACCAGGCGACAGCACTATAACCACGGAAAACACATACCGATAATCCGCTAAGACGCATACCACACATTATCCGCCATTTTAGGATAATGCGGAAGTACACAGTTACGTTAACGGTTTCGGCTCGCGCACGCACACTATTACACTGCACACATTCATCACGTTTACACAGCACCTCCACACCACTAATGCTGCTGCAACATCAACACAGATTGCCAGCTCTTCAACACAATGCATAAAAATACGTACATTCATTTATTAATTTGATTTCTATATTTCAGTAGTACACAGAAATCAACATTAGCTACCTTACAATTCCATATGTATATTAATAACATTAACAACTTTTAAAACATACACATCTGATTGCCGTCATTTTTTGACGGGCAATACGCTAGTATATTTATATAAGGTAATCATGTCCCCTCTTATACACCTTTTTTCTAGAGTAAATAAGTTTAATTTGGTTAGTCTTTCTTCATAACTTAACCCCTCCATTCCCTTTATTAGCTTTGTTGTCCTTCTTTGTTCTTTTTCCAGCTCTAAAATGTCCATTTTATGTAGTGGTGCCCAAAATTGTACTCCATATTCCAAATGAGGGCACACTAGAGATTTGTATAGCGGGAGAATTATATTTGCTTCCCTTGCTTCTATACCCTTCTTAATACATGCTGATATTTTACTTGCCTTTGCAGATGCTGCTTGGCATTGATCACTGTTACATAGGTGGTTGTCCACAAGCACTCCTAAGTCCCTTTCAATATTTGATACCCCTACATTTTCCCCATTAAGACTATAAATTGCATGGCTATTTTTCCTTCTCAGATGCATAACTTTAAATTTATTTATATTAAATCTCATCTGCCACTTAGATGCCCATTCCTCCAATTTATGCAAATCCCTTTGGAGGGAAAGTACATAACTTTCTGAATTAATTACCTTGAACAACTTTGTCTCGTCACTCCAATCCCACTTCCAAGTCATTAATAAATATGTTAAAAAGGAGGGGACCTAATACTGAACCCTGAGGAACCCCACTTACCACATTAGTCCAATCCGAGTATGTTCCATTTACCACAACCCTTTGCATCCTGTCTTTTAGCCTGCTCTCAATCCATAAGCAAATATTTATGGCAATGCTTTTATCCCTTAGTTTGCTCAATAGTCTCCCATGTGGCACTCTATCAAAAGCCTTAGCAAAATCCAAATAGACTACATCCACTGAGTTGCCTTGATCTATGTTCCTACCAACCTCCTCATAGAAACTAATTAGGTTTGTTTGACATGACCTATCCTTCATAAATCCATGTTGGATCCTACTTATAATCCTGTTTGAATAGACATATTCTTGTATAGTATTCCTTATTAACCCTTCTAAAAGCTTTGCAACTACAGATGTGAGGCTCACTGGTTTATAATTCCCCGGATTTGCTTGTGCTCCCTTCTTAAAAATAGGTATCACCTCTGCCTTTCTCCAGTCATCTGGTAGAGATCCAGTTCTGAGTGAATCTTGAAAAATTAGATATCATGGTTTGGCTATTACAGAGCCCAGTTCCCTCTGTACCCTTGGGGCCTTATTAACATTTATTTTTACCAACCTCTTTTGGATTTCTTCCTGCGTTAACCAGTTATTTGGTGAAGGTAGTGTAGCCCCATTATGTTGCAGTGACCCAGCCACTGGTACTTCCCTTGTGTATACCGAAGAAAATAACCTCATCTGCCTTTTCCTGGTCTATAATTATCAGACGGCCTGTGTCACATTGTAATGTTCCTATAGCTTCTTTCCTCGCCTTCTTCCCACCTTATATAAATATAGCCAGGGTCAATACAAGGCTTTGTCCAGTGAACTTTTTGTGCCAAGAGGTTTTCAACTGACAAGGAGACATCCTTTGAGATTAGAAATAAAAATAATTCACCTTAAAGAAAGAAAAGGGTTCTTCACCATAAAGGTGGTCAATCTGTGGAATTACCTACCAAGGGAGGTGGTGACAGCGGATTCGATAGATAACTTAAAGAAGGGATTTAATATATTTTTGAATAAAAAGGACATTCAGGGCTATCCTGTATAATTAGAGAGGGAGTATTGACCCAGGGAGGAATCCGATCTTCCACAATTAACAATTAATCTGCATATTGCAGATCAGAGGAGATCTAAAAAGTTTGAATTGATGGACTAAAAGTTTTTTTCAACCTCAATTACTATCTAACTATGTGTCTCAATCCTAAAGCATAAGGGTCTGGGGAGAGGGTTCCGGTGAAAGTCTGGGCTCATGGGGGTATCAGGTAATGTAGTGTGTAACGTTAGATATATATTTTATTAATATGTAGTGCAACTGACCATGAATGATAAAATGTTTCCAGATTTGTTGTTGTTATATGCCATTATTGATGTATTGCCAACCATTGCAAAATTGCCAACCAATATAGTGCCTGAACTTTATAACATATATGTGTTACTTTGATCGCAATGTGTAAAGGAGTTGATAGGGGGTGGATTCATAGTGCTGCATTAAGTATTACCACAGCTCGTCATACGCCTAATTATACCAGCGATTTTGTAAATCACATGGAGTCCTGATGCCATATTGGTATTGTGCAGACAGAAACTTATTTTGTAATCAAAGTCTCATCCCACCTCATGAAGCTGATCAGCAGAAATGAAAATGGTACATTGCACTGCATCATAAAATAGATAATATATTAATGTGTGTGTTTTTTAATTTTTCATAATGGTGCAGATTAATGAATTCAGTGGCCCTTTAAATATCGGTGTGTTTTTGCCAAGGCCACAAGGTCCAGGCCTAGGGCAGCACATTTTCAGGGGGAGTAGGCTGTTAGTGATGCAATTCCATTGGAATATGCACAGAAATGTCAATGTGCAGAGACAATTCCATTTGTAAGTGTACCTGACACTTTCTGACATACTATATACTTAAACAGACACATATATTTATTTATGATATAAAGAGCAAGAGGAAAGGAGGAGTAAAGTTGTTGGGGGTGTAAACATGCCAAGGCCAGCAGAAGAGCTAAGTATGCCACTGCCTTTAAATATTTAATGGAGGCAGAGTTCCAATCCTACTACTTCACCTGTGCACAGAGCAGTTCATGCAGATGCAAGACGCCAAGTAACAGTAAATCATGTTGCTGTCACTGGTGCCTTTCAAGTTGTCAAATGCAGTTAGTCTTGTATCTCTGGTATGTGCACTCTGCAGCAACCCACCATGGGTGGCTCCACCCATCCCTGAAGAACAGGGAGGACTTCAACCAGAGCCCAGAGTGTATTAACTGCTTCACTACCAAAGTATGCATACAGGTGTATAAATGCAATATTTTACAAATGCAAGTTTTGCAGTAACAGTATATCTTAATAGCTACATTGTCCATTTATAGATGTCAGAAATGCATATATTTTTGCCAGGGCATGTATCTGTTAAATATAAATATGTATATATGCAATATCCATAAACAGAATTGCGAGATACAAACATTGAACATTTTACATTATTGTTTCTTTGTTGCTCCCATTTCTTTCTATTATATCTGCTATATTATGTGTCCAGGTATATATGTGTTGTTTTCATGATAACAATTAATATTATGTTTAATTGAAATTATTATTGTTATCCTTTATTTGTAACGCGCCATCATATTCCATAGCGCTATACATGG
This sequence comes from Discoglossus pictus, assembly GCA_027410445.1. Taxonomy (NCBI): domain Eukaryota; kingdom Metazoa; phylum Chordata; class Amphibia; order Anura; family Alytidae; genus Discoglossus; species Discoglossus pictus. The sequence goes on along the minus strand of CM050172.1, from coordinate 51,279,403 downwards.
GTTACAATCAAGGCAAAAACAATAGCAGTATTAACATGTTGCAAAGGATGGAGGGCCCTGTCAGGGGTGTAGGAGCCAGAATAATTCTGCGGAGATACAGCTCATTGTATACACAGGCCATAAAATAACTTATACATGCATATAGAAAAACATAGAAAAATCTGGAGAGGATTTGTCCGCCCATCCCACCCAGTTCCTACACCCATGGGCCCTGTCTTTGAGCTTAGAATCCAGTGTCTAAACTGCTTCCCCAAAGCACCTTGCAAGATTAAAAACTCCCAAACTTACATACCTAGATTTTCTCTCCCTCCTTTCTCGTACCTTAGACAGAATTCTTACATATCTTGTTTTGCATTTTGCAATGCCACAATACACTGCCCTGTTTCTTCTATCCATGTGTGTCTGTTATTTATCGTTGGATGTTTTACCTTATATACTGGTCTTAATGCCTAATTTGTTTCATCTATTGGTTTTGACTTGAAAAAATTGTTACATTCCACTCAAAAGTATGTCACTCAAAATGTCTGACTAATTAAAAGGTATTGATGTATACTGCAATACTTTAAATTTTCACTTACATACACCTATGTACAGTAAACATTTGGGGCCATATTCTATTAGCTACTTGCAAATGCCTTGAACTCATACATTTCTTCGGGTATTTTTTTTTTTATAAATGTTTTTTATGCATTCTATTGACTTAAGAAAACATTGGTGCCAATAAGTAATATTTGCCGAATATGTAGCAATATTAGGAGTGATTTCAAGTGTGTATAAATTACGAATTGGGCAATAGAATAGGGCCCTTGGAACCGTTCATTTAGGTGAGCAGTTTACCACAAGTTTCTTTCTAGATTCTATGGGCCTCATTCAAATGTGATTCAATCACTCAATCACTCCACTGGCTTCCCATAGCTTCCCGAATCACATTTAAAATCATGACCCTAACATATAAAGCCCTCAACAACAGTGCACCCCCTTATATCTTTGCTCTTGTTTCAAAATACTCTCCCAACCGTCCCCTTCGTTCTGCTAACAACCTTCTTCTTTCCTCCTCTCTCATCACCTCCTCTCACTCCCGTCTTCAAGACTTTTCTCGTGCTGCCCCTTCTATTTGGAACTCCTTGCCTCGCTCCACTAGATTATCTTCCTGCCTCAAAACCTTTAAAAAATTACAAAAAACACACCTATTTAAAAAATATTATCACATTCAGCCTTTATAATTACAACTGCACACTCCACAGCTTAATAACACTCCCAGCCACACTCTACAGTACAACACACAGACCCCTCCAATTGACTAAACAAATTGCATTCATGTTGCCATTTTGTATTTGTCACACCTAAACCCTTAGATTGTAAGTTTGCGAGTTTTCAATTGTGTGTCCGTGTCTTGGAAACAAGCACTATGTGCATTTGATTATATGCTCAAAAACAGGGCCCTCCATTCTTTCTAAGGTGTTAAGTTTGTTTTTTGCCATGTACTAAACCCCTGTACAGCGCTGCAGAATATGTTGGTGCGATATAAATAAAGATAATAATAATAATAATAATAATTTGGCCAATTGAATAGGGCTCTATATTAGCAAATAGCATATTTTTTACAGAAGTTTTTAGTTAGTGAACTTCTATCCTAAAGCCAGGTCTTCACCTACTAAAAACGTCTGTAAAAAAATATGCTCTGTGCTTATATAGAGCCCTATTCAATTGGTCAAATCACAATTGAATGAGGCCCTATGTCATATAACTGAGCCTGTTTATTGTAAGTAAAGTAATAATTTTGTTATTTAGTGAACAGACTTCAAAGAATATCATAGTAACTAAGAAGACTTATTCCAGAAGTAAGAAATATCTTAGTGACAATAACCTTTTGTTTTGTTTTGACATACCTAGTGTATTTTTAAAGTGATGAAATGCCCCAGTTATTGCACAAATACATCATTACAATTGTTTTTTTGTTTTTGTTTTTTATTTGAAGTTTTAAATATAGAGCTGAAAGTTCAGTATGTTAAGTATAACTAATCTATACAGGGCCTTCCTCTGTGTAAGTGTTTTTATCAAAGGCTATTAATTTAACAGTGGAGGTTGTTAAGGGAAAAAAAGCATTCCCAGTTGAATTAATGATAATAGTAACAGAAATGTTTCACTGTAAAGTCTACATTGTTATATTTCTTTGTGTACTTTCCACTTCTGCAATAAATGAACTGGATTGTTGTGTTACTTTAACTGTTGTGTATGGTAACTCCTCCTGTACACCTTGCTGCCAGCTGTTTCATGCTCCTCCCAGGTACATACAGTAGGTGTGTTACAACTCATATTTTGCCCAGCCTATTCTGTCCACTCCCCCCTCCTACCTGTAGAGCAAGAGCTACAGTTTATACCGAATACCTGCTGCTCCCAAAACTTGCAGCCAACACCTAGACAGAGAGAAGGGAGATCCCACTACCTAGTAACACCCTTTGAAAGGACACTTCACTACACTTCAGTTTGCTCTGGCTAAGGTTACCTGAAGCAGGATCTAAACAGATCATCTGAACCCACATACTGTCCTAGGACTTCAGATCACCCTAAGGGCATCGGCAAAATGAGCTCCTTGTTCAAAAAACGAACAACAGGCAAATACACCCCGAATATTCAACCAAAAAAGTAAGTATATCATCTTTTGACTTTATTGGCATTAAACGGAAAGAAGCAATTATTTAGGTGTTAGGTCAAGTTCTGTATTAGAAGTGTGAACACACTTCTAAAAACTTGCTAATGGTAATACCATCACCATCATCTTTGTACATAAAATAACTCTAACAAGTGGCAGAGCCATTGCTCCTGTAATCAATTAGGGAAGAGGGGCATATATTATTCATATAGTAGTAGTCTAATCACCTACAATTTGTGGGGGGGGGGGGGGTTGTTGGCTCCTAGGGACACCCACTACAAAGTATAAGAGGGGACCCTCTATTTCCTTGCTCAAAATTTTACTTTATGCTGTCTCCACTTGCAATTCGAATTGTAACCAATTAAAAGTATGTTTATATTATGTGATTTTTGTCATTTGTTCAGTGCATGGGACCTTTTATGTGTCACTTTAAGCAAGAAAAGAATGATAAATAATTCAGAATGATGTGTCTGTCTCCTCCGAGTATTTTCCATTGACAGAATCCTGCTCCACACTCTTCTTACTTATTATCCTGTTTCTAAACCTCCATCATGACCGATCAATAGTAGTTTTTACAATATTTGTCCATTTAACTCTGTCACTAAGAAGACTTAGTAGCCAATAAGATTTGTTGTATCTGCCATATATTGTACTGGGTTGAAATACTTTTAAAGATACAGAATTCACGGTAGACATTTAGACCCTGAAATTATGAGGCTCATTCATCTAATGAGTATTTCTGAAGTAATTAACTACAGGAACTAGTGTAGAAATTGTTTATTGCATTGCTTTTATTTGTAGATATGTTTTCAAATGACTGTACTGGGTAAATGCCCTAGGCACATTTTAAATTCCATTCTGCAAATATTTCTATGTAGGTGCAAAGTCAGTGCTAGTTTCAATGACAATATTTTATTAATTTCTTGAGATAGGATTCTGATACGGTTTAATTCTAGATGAATAAAGATGCACCAATAGATCCATTTTGGAATGCTCTGATAAATGTTCCTATTGAGACAGTTAAGAGTTACAACCTCTACGGTATTCAGTTGGTGTATAAAATTGTTATCTAATACCTGATGTAACATAAATGAAAGCGAGCAGACAGAAAGTAACCTTCTGCAAATCAAGTGGAGTTTTGTTGTAGTAATAGCATCAAATATAAACCAACAGCCTTATTAAATTGCGATTCGGCAAATTGAAAAAGGCTCTATTTAAGCACATAGCATATTTTTTTTATAGAAGTTTTTAGTTAGTGAACCTCTATCCAAAAGCAAGGTCTACACTAACTGAAAACTTCTGTAAAAAAAATATGCTCTGTGCTTAAATAGAGCCCTTTTCAATTTGCCGAATCGCAATTTTAATAAGGCTATTGAAGCCTTTAACTAAGTGATCCTACAGGAGTACTATTTAAGGGCCTCATTCAATTGTGATTTAGCCAATTGAATAGGGCTCTATATAAGCACATAGCATATATTTTTACAGAAGTTTTTAGTTAGTGAACTCCTATCCAAAAGTAAGGTCTTCGCTAACTTAAAACTTCTGTAAGAAAATTATGCTATCTGCTTATTTAGAGCCCTATTCAATTGGCCAAATCGCAATTGAATGAGGCCCTAAGTGTGTAAAATGGAAGTTTAATAGTTAGGTGTAATTTGCTGAAGTGTGTAGAGCAATTTATCTGCCTAATATTGTATATATTGAGGGTAAGCTACACATTCTGAAGTGAATTAAAGCAGTGTTTCTCAATCTTTATGGTGCCAGGAACAAGCTGTCAAAATTTCCAAAGACAACCAGTGACATGTTCAAGGGTCAATAACTACTCATTGTTAGTCTTTCACAGCAGAGATTCAGGTTTACAGTAATTTTAATTATTTTCTTTTGTGTTATTTTGCGCTTCACATCATATGCTCCACAAACTTTATGTCTTTGCCTAGCAATAAAGTCAAGTACTTTAATTTTACATATTTAACTTATCAAAGTGTATTCTTTAATGCAGGAATACTTCTATTTAGGTAGAACTTGCTATTTAAACATGTACTATATATCTCAGAATGAAATCGATGTACGTATTGCTGTATAAGACACCCTTTATTTACTTAGGGGAGTATCTGCACAATATCTATAATTGTGTTGTATAATGTATTGTACCTCTCACCTCCAAATGACCATGGAATTTTTATCTAATAAAGATCCTTAGAGCAGGTATTTAGAGTATGTACACACTGCCACACCTGTGTTCAAGCAGGCACATCCTGAATATCTGGTCTTACAGTAGCATTTGACCTGTCCCCTTCCAAAGTAATTTTTGGTATCTCCAGAATTTTAAAGAAAAGACCATTTTCAAACTTGCTCATTCTGTGTTTATATGATTATATTTAGCTTAGTGCAGGGAATATTTAGGCCAATTCAGATTTTGCGCACATACAACCCAGTTCTTGCTCTTCCTGTCCCCTTGCTATTTCTCTTGCTATTTTTGTGTATATATACAGTTTGTCAGAAGATATTAGGTAATCCTACAGATAGAAATAACACTACATATAGGCATTTCTGTGCACATTATTGCACAGAACTACACCACCAATTGCCCATGCAAATATGCTGCTCTAGACAGGGGTATAGGTGCCAGAATATTTCTGGGGGGCATACAGCTCATTGTATACACAGACAGTAAAAAAAGCTTACATATGCATACATACAAACATAGAAAAATCTTGGGGGGATTTGTCCCCCCATCCCCCCAGTTCCTACACCCATGGCTCTAGACCTGGGTCTAGCGGACTGAGGCAGAAACACACAACTGGCTTAATAGTTATGGACATTGACCCTCATTCAATTGCTCCAATTTTGAGATCCAAGCTCACAAGTGGAGGTCGCAAGTTATTTTGCTATTCAAGTGCCTTCCGTTTGCGTGCTCCGATCGAGTTACGGACTCAGAGCTGCAATTTATAGCGACCCACTGCACTTTGTTAAATCGCAAGTTAATGCAATCCAAGCCTTTGATCCTTCACGGCCACAAGAGTCCCGAACGCTAAAAACGCAATCGTAATTCAATTGCTCCTATTCCCCCTTCCTAACCCACCGTCAAGCCCGCAAATGTCAAAACTCGAGCCACAAGTTAATGGTACCAAGGAGGTCTCTCAAAGGGCTTAATGATAAATAGGAGCACTTTAAAAGCAAATAAAAAAGCAATACAGTACTTTTATTAAGAGTGAAAGTGATTTTAGGTCTTAGAGTTAATCGAACAACATTCTCCAATACTTTATTTCATGTTCAGTTTTCGTTTTGTATCGATCACAGCAGTAAATGTAAAGTCCTACGGGCTTTAACCTCCAAGCCCATAGGACTTTGAAATCCAACCTTTATTTTTCAAAGTCCAATGGGTTTGGAGGTTGAAGCCCGTAGGACTTTGAAAAATGGTGGTTGGATTTCTAAGTTCTCCGGCCTTCACTTACGAGTTACGGGCTTGGAGGTTGGTCATGATGATGATCTCTGTTTCCATTTGCTGTTTTTGCATTGGGAGCTACGGGCTTGCTCCCCTAACATGTTCACGCCTGAAAATGCTACATCCGACCGCATGGTGTTCCAATTTTCTGGACCGGCACCTAACTTGCGGGCCAAGCCAGTTCAATAGGATCGCAAACAGAGACCAAATAGAGCCCGCAGGCATTTGGCCATCTGCGATCAAGTTGCAGGCCCCGAATTGAATGAGGCTTATTATCTTTGGGATTAAATGTAAAATATTAACTTTGGTTGGGTTTAAGTGTCAACTTTGCTGTAAATATGGACATAAGAATAGATGGTTGTTACAATTGTGGTTAAGCTACTAGGAGAAGAAGAGACAGGTGTTGTAAACATATTACACATAATATCACTCACTATATATACATGGAAGAGAAATGTGACATACTAAACTTCTAACTGCACATATTTACTAACCATCAAATTTACTTTAGATATATTAAAATATATGTGTGCAATTGCCCAAGTTGATTAAACTAGTGCTTATTTGCCTAGTATCAAAGAAGAAACAATGTCAACTATTAATACTATATTATTTTTGAAGAACTAGCACTGATAATGGGTAAAACCTTTATGGAAGTTTAAAAAATATAACATCTGTCTTCATATTACAATATGATCTGTTGAATAAAGCAAACGTGATAGTTAAGAGACTCATTTCTTGCAATTAATTAAGCTATCTTTAGAGCTGCCATGTTTGTTTCTGCTTATCTATTTCTACAAACTGAAGTGAGTCTTGAATGTGAAAATGGTTCACCTGCTTCTATTAAAATGTTGCAATTCTTAGTACAAGTGTTTGCAATAGGAATAATTCAAGTCCTCAATTGCAAATACTGGTTCAATACCAATACTGTTGAGTGAGCAATTATAAGAAGGCAATGGCAGCCACAGTAAAGAATAATTGTGTGTGTTTTTTTTACTTTTTAAGATCTTTTTGACAATTAGCAAATCTAGTTATTTAAACAAACTTTTTGTGAATATGAGTCTTCAACATACCTTTAACACTATGGACTATTCTAAATCTACCACTTAATTTATTTATTTAAATGTATTGTTTGGTTCTGTTGTGACAGACTTACTGCAAAAGTAGTAATACAATTATGTAGAAAAATGCACTAAGCTTTACATAGTTTTTTATGCATATAATGCTGATTAATGAGATAAAATGTCTCAAGTCAATTAATTTAGTGCTACAGATAAAGAAAACCCTGTATGCAATCAATAAAATATGGCACATACTTTGGATTATAAATTAAGAATAAACTTTGTAGTACTTTATACTGCCATCACATTGCAATCACTGCTTATATTTCACAGTGTTAGCCCATGGTGAGAGATGCCTTTCTAAGCATAGGAAATATGTTCCTCTATTCACTGTGCCAAATTTCTCTGAAAGTTCAGTTAGCTTTAGTGATATGGGAGTTATTGGGATTCATGAGTTAAGTGAATACAGCAAATGTTCTAAATATAATGTATAACTGTAGTGTCCAAATAGTAGGTACTAGATGTCTTAATTAAGTATTGATCATTAATAAAATTTATATTTAAGGGACAGCCGAGGAGTGGCTGTACGGCCTCTTACGTTGTTCTTATAACTATAGACTTATCTGTAGAAGGTGTAAGTTAACTATTCATGGGAAAGGAGAAGAGGGAGGGTTAGTATAGTCAATAGAAAGTTAATGGTAAGTAATTCAAATAGAGTAGCAAGTACTTCAAGCCTGCTGAGACATAACAACCTGCTGAGACATAAATAATTTGCTTGGTAATGCAAGATGCCTGCGACAGACAATGGGAGAGCTAGAAATATTAACAGTAAATAAGAAATGTGATTTCATAAGCATACCTGAATCATGATGGGGTGACTCTCATAACTGGAAATATTACCTATTTATGAGAGATAGGGGCAGTTTTAGAAGAGGAGTAGTATGTCTTTATATTAAATATGATTTAAGGCCAGAGAAGATTTTATGGTGGAACTAATGACAATATTGGAGCCTTGTGGGTAGAAATAAATAGTGGAGGCACAAATCCTAAAAAAAATATTTATAGGAACATACTGTCTAAATATAAGTGAGAGTGAGGAATTATTGCTACAGAAATGCAGCTAATCATGGTCAATTTCGAATAATGGTAGATTGTATCCTAAAATAAACTGGATGAATGAGATCCTTGGTGAACAGTGATCATAACACAATCTCATCTGAAGCAGAGTTTCACAAAAAAAGTTATATAAAAACATTTCATTTTAAAAAGTCAGATTTTAATGGACTTGGCAATACAACATATAAAAACAAAGAATGGGCAGATAAAAACACAGAAAATAAATGGACATTTAAAGTTTTGCTAAATATTTATATATATCAGCCCACAAAAATAAAATAAGTAAATCATAACTCATGTGGCTTAACAATGATTTAAAGATCATGATACAGAGTAACAAGCAAGCATTTAAATCATACCAGAAAGAAGGAACAACTCTGAGCAACAGGGTACTAGAAATTCAGACTTTGCAAAATAAATATAATAAAGAAAAAACAGGGTATAAAAAAGCTTTTTTGAGTGTCAATTTAAATCAAAATCCAATGCTTGATTCAGTCCATGTGCAGAAACAATAGCAAAATCACAGAAAAACACTGAAAGCAAACTGACAATTGTGCATGCAACTACACTTCAGAACATAAACTGGAAACAGGGCCTCCTCATAAGCAGATTGGGAGCTTAAGGCAGGAACCAGCACAGCGAAAGCTGGAACATAAGGTACAGGCAGAACTCTTGCTAGAAAGGAACAAGGTGAGCAGTGCAAGGCACAGCACAACTCCAGTCAGACATGAACAGAAGTGGCAGCATAGGAAACCTCAGCTGCAGCAGCAAACCAGGCTAGACAAAAACTCAAAGTAGGAGCAGTGTCTTGAAACTAGCATTTTGGAGTGATCTCAGCCGAATCTTAAAGGATTCCCTAAATGGGGTTTGGCTGATTCCCATCACCTGTCAGTGAGAGGGGTCTGGGTTATAACCCAGAAGAGCATACCCATGTTTTCTCTGTCTCTCTTACGGCATACTCAGTCTGGGAGAGACTACAGGCCATGGATTGGCCGGAACAACCAGGGGGCCTTCCTTGGTCTAACCCAAGGCCTATCAGATGATGTACTCCTGATAGTACCGCTCACCCAAGGATCGCACTCTGGATGGCCTCTTGGCAGACTTGGAAGGGTGCAGCTGATGGAATTGTTGAACCAAATTTGCAGCTTGGACATTGAATGCATGGAGTCACATACACTATTTTGGTCCAAACCCCTTATATTGAAGGCTCGACCTAAAGAACCTTGAACCCAGAATTCTTGCTTAAATTTTTCATGCCCATTCACTATAAGAGCAGGTGGAGTAGTGGAGGGAAGGGAGAACTGGTTCCTGAGCCAGGGTTTGAGGAGCAACACTTTGAGTACTGGATGGATATGCAATAATGGAGGCAGTGCCAAATTGTAAAACACAGAACTTGCCCTTAATCAAAATTACAGTATTCCTTCTGGAAGGAGGTAAGGCCATAACAAACTCCATGGCTCGGGAGTCAATGGATGAGACAGTACTTCTAAGGTCTGGAGCAGACAAAAGGGAACAGCTGTGGGAGTTTTACAAAATGCACAGGTATCACAGGCTGCCACAAAGCCTTTTACATTAGTGAAAATAAGATGCCCCAGAAAATCCTTGAGACAAACTTGGATGTCTTCCTGATTCCTGGATAACCAGTGATGAGAGAAAAGTGTGCCCATTGCCTAACCTCTGCACATTGTTCAGAAGGAACATAATAGATGGTGGCAGCAGCTTGAAGACCAGCAGGAACAGATTCCTAAACCACTTATAGGATTTGAAGAAGAGGAATGGAAAGGGAGGCTGTAAAACAATAAAGTGGCAAGATCTTCTTTGGTGCTCTTTCCAACTTAGCATTCTTGGCCCTGTATGATATGTGATAATGAAGTGGAAATGGGAAAGGAATAAAGACCACCTGGCTTGTCTCGAGTTTTTAACATATTTTTTAATGATTTAGAAGTAGGACTGGAAAGTAGTGTTTCCATTTTTGCTGATGACACTAAGTTGTGCAAGATAATTAAAAAAGAAAATTATGAACTTTCCCTGCAAAGGGACTTTTATAAATTAGAAGAATAGGCAGCTAAATGGCAGATCAAATTTAATACAAATAAATGTAAAGTTATGCATTTGGGAAGGGAAAATAAGCATGCAATTTATAGAAAATACCATCTTGTCTTTAGTCCATTATGTATTGAGAGTTAAATCAAGAAGTATGTGTTTACTTATGAGTAGAAGGAGGGATGGGGAAGATGAGTAAAAAAAGCAGAAGGGTCATGAACATCCATTAGATAATTAGATCTTATTAAGTGTGACACCACAATGCTTCCCCCTCACTGGTACAAAAGCACTAGTCTCCAGAAATATAAACAACCCTCTCACACACACAGCTTGCACTAAATTATCATAGATGCTTAAAGGGAGGCATCATTTTTTTTCTAATTAAAAACTTGCTTTAGGACTTTTTCCCAATTATTCTTTTATTATTGTTATCCTTTATTTGTAAAGTGCCGACATAGGCCCCCATTTATTCGAGATTTCGGGAGATCCAGGAGCCCGTAAGTGAGGTTGCAGGCTAATCTGCTATTCAATTGGCGTCTTTTTGTGGGCTCCAATCAGCTTCTGAGTTACAGGCTTGAAAAATGGCGATGGTTAAACTCATAACTTACAGCCTCCAGAAGCCTTTAAACTTTCACTGTTGCAAGGCTAAAATTGCAAATCGCTATTCAATTGCTCAATTTCCCCAAGCCCGCAAATGTTTTCCTACCCGTGAACGGCAAATGAAGGAGAAAATCCAACGAGTGCTAGAGAGGACATGCAAGGGGGTTTAGCACCTATTCGTAGCACTGTAAATGCAAATAAAACATCACTACTGCACTGTAAATAACGGGGAAAGCGATGACAGACAATATAATAGCACAACAGTCTCAAGCTTGCAAATCGTCAAGATCTTAGATTATTTATTTTTTTCATTTCAGGGTTAAATTGATCTCAGGTATAAATAAGTTAATACATATCAGGCCACCCATATGGACTAGAACAGTATTGGCATTCATTTTCATAATTCTTTATTTTGAAGGTTTTGTGAGTCTGATTGCATATCGGTCCCCGAAACCTAATTGATTGACATGTAACCTCCACGTTTTACTGCCAGAATAAGGACAGTCTCATTTTCCATTGACTGATTCAAAATGGGCGGTTAGGGGCTTGCTGAATTGATCATGTTCCCGCCCCTAACTGCTCCGAACCTGTGCATGGTTTACGGTTTTGGCCCGCAACACACCCACAGACATTCGGCTGTCTGCAAAAGAGAGGCAGTTGGCAACTTTAGCTAGAGGGGGAAAGTTTTGGTGCAGAGATGTAGATCTGCATAGAGATGAAAGTGAAATCCAAAATATTTTATTAGGGTACTGTGCCTCTTAGTCAGACTAAACATTTCTAAGCATATTTTTTTTCATTGTACAGTGGTTCTTTAAGAAGTTATTATCTCACAAAGTAGTGATGTTGCACATTCCAGTTGAATGCTGTTTAAATTGCATGGTAAAATATTCGTAACTAAGGTTTGTTTGTAGTTGTCCTTTCTTCTCAGTGTACGCTAGACGCTTCAACAGCCCATCATTTTATTTAAACAGAGGATGATAAAGTACACTTTATCCCAAGGCCAAATAGGACATTTGTGGCACTGGGCATATGTATTTGGATAGATGATCGCTGTTTGTCTCTTGATGGCTTGCTTCCCAGTGAGAACACCTCCCATTATTGCACTAGAAAAAGGCTCTTTTGTCTGGCAAACAATATCTAGTGTGTGAGAGCCAGGCACACTTTTGTTTTGAAAACTGTACTTATATAATAATAGTGCTTTAGTAGACTTTGATGATGTCAAGAGGCACACTGTCCTTTGTCAGAAGGTTATTAGTTTTGGATTAAGTGTTAGGAGTATGGATGGTGCATATTCTTAAAGCTTCCGAAAATCGACAAAACAAAGATCCAATTTATGGTAGAAATTCAATTTTACCTAAAAATATGGCTGTTTAAAAATGGTTGTTATTAAAAAATATACATTTCTGTAAGATAATAAACACTAAATGTTGTTATTTTAGGCAGAAGTTTAAACATCTTCTTGGCTGTCTACTTTATCATGGTCATTAATTAGCACTCATGAGGTTGATTAGTCGGAAGGGCATGATCAGTTTATTCATTCAGAATAAAAAAAGAGGCATACAAGTATTAAAGTCATTTGGGATTCTTTTGATTAAACAAGCTAAACTCATTTTCCCTTCCAAACTCTTCCACTGTGTTAAAAGGACATTTAGGGTTCCCTGTTTTTAACATTAAAATACAACCTACACGTTGCATATGTAAACATCATCAAGTGCTTAAAAGCTCTGTTTTTAAATGCTGAAAACTTGCAAACAATTCCTGCAAAGGTCCACTCCGATACATACATTGTTTCTATAGTTCTAGATGTACAAGCCAATGAAAGACTGTGTCAGCAGAATTTTAGTAACTGGCTACTACATCTAGTGCTTTAGAAACATTGTATGTATGAGCTGCAAGGGGCAGAGGTTTGCAGGAACCATTTGGGAGGTTTCAGTGAGAAAATACACAGCTTTTAGGACACTTGCTAATAAAATGATAAATGTAAATATGTATAGTAAAGCCTTAGGTATTTTTTTTTTGTATTAAAAACAGATAACCTCCTATGACAATTTAAGTAATGAGTTCAGACCCAATTTGGACATTTTTTTGTGTGACATTTGGACATTTGTTTTTTTTTCTCCTCCTCACTGTGCCTTTTCAGGGGAAGATGGAAAGTGTTGCCTGTGATATAATTTTCGACATTCCCAACATATACACAGATGCAACAGTTGGATTGTAACCTGCTTGCAGCTCTCCCATACGCCCCTCTAAGTGCATGAGCCATCATAACCCCAACCCTGTTACTGAGCATGCTCAGTCTGAAGCAGAGTCTGTCTGGTCAGAATTTATTTTTTAGTACAGCTTCCAGGTAGAGCACAGGGAGGTAGGGATAAACATCTCTGCTTTAGGGAAAATTGACACATCATTCAAAATAAAATACATGAACTTTTATTATTATCCCTTATTTGTAATGACCCAACTTATTCTGTAGCACTATGCAGAGGTTAAGTACAACACAAAAAAATATTTTAACACATTGCAAAAGAATGGAGGGCACTGTCTTTGAGCTTAAAATCAAATATACATAGTGCTTTTCCCCAAAGTACCTTACAATGTTGGAATCTTGGAGACTTACAGTCGAAATTTAAATTGCATACCATTTTAATAGTCTATGCCCAACAAATAAATAAACAAGTAAGTTTTACTTGTAAATGCACTACAGTGATCCTTTAAGAACACTTGGCAGTCTGGGTTTCTGTTTCTTCATCACATCATTCACTGGGGGGAGATTTACTAAGAGTATATGTGATGAGCCACAATCTAACACTGGTCATTGTGCACCAGCTATACACAGGTCTCGGACGATTTACTAAATTGCTGGCATTATAACTAGCACAGTGTTTTCACCCCTATCTACCCCTTTACACATCGCAGTAAGAGTAGTGTATGCATGTTATAGCATTTGCAGAGCTGTTTGTTGGTGCAGGTGCCATGTTGGCAAGCTCTTTCTTCTTTGATTTCTCTTGTTCATTAGCCAGTCACATAAGGTTAACATTACTGTAAAGACCTATTCTGATTGGCTATCATTTCAACTAAGAATAAGGGAAAGTAGTCCTCTGATTGGTTAAAAGCTAACCAATTGGAATGCACAGGTTTCAATTAATGCATTCTGATTGATTAGACTTGTAACAAATCTGAAATGGGTCACAAGCAATTCAGATACTGGGTTGTAAACGGCTGAAAAATGATCTTGATAAAAATTAAGCTTAAAATGGCAGCTTTTCACTCCGTATATATGGAAGAGTATGTGGCAAATTAGGCAAGTTTAATAACATTTACATGGGTAAAAAAAAAGATAATAGAAACTGAAGGTAGAAGTTTCCCCCTGAAAACAAAACAAGAGAAAGTTAAAAGTGCATTATAATTACTCATTGGTATACTTTATAAAGTGCCAACAGTTATAGGATACAATAAATTAGAATATTACCAAGTATTTGAGGGTCTTCCCTGCAAGCTTAGTATTTTAGGAAACAATTTTAGTCAAAGTACCTTCCAAAATTGAAGGTTTTCTGAGGGCCCTGGTTATGGGCTTACAGAAGAATAGAGAGATACCTGTGTAAGTAAACTAAATCCTATTTAAAGTCTAATTTAAAGGGTTTAATTACCAAGTATTGAAATACAAATGAAGTGGTCTGTATTTAAAATATTGTTGCATGGTAATGTATGCTGAAAAGGGACTATTAGTGCAATGTTTTTAGATCTCCTCATTGACCCAGAAGAAGGCAAACAAAAACCCAACTGAAACATTGTCAATTGTCTCATACAGTGAATAAAAATCTTTCTTGGCCATACTTACTGGCAAGTGGATTATACCATGGATCAATATCTTATCTATTCTGGTTAACTGACATAACCTGTATACCCTTTTCTTAATAAACAAATAATTTAAAATGATCTCTTGAATCTACATTCACATCCTAATTTGGTAGAGAGTCTCACAATCTGACTTACTGTGAAGTAAGATAGTTTTACTTCTAACCTCAAAGGGTGACCTCTTGTCAATTGTAAACCTACTGGCAAGTTCACCTGACAAAACATTATGTTAATATTCAAAAGAAAACAAAGAAGCAATTTGCATATATTATATTGCTACAAAATAGAAGCGCTCTATAGTTTACCTACTGTGTATACATATATATGTATGAACAATATTCGATGTGTTTACATACAGTTCCTCTGGAAAGATGCACAAATGGAAATTGGAGTAAATATCCGTCCATATAAGTCCAGAACCACAATAATAGAGATGCCAGCGGTGTGCAGCTTCTTCTCAGGACACCGTTCCCACCGTGACCAAGTAACTGGTAAATATAATAAGAAGGGTAGGGGAAAGACAGCGCGCCACCTCCTAGTGCAACATGATAATCACGTCAAAACATCAGTCATATAGCGTTTCACTCACATGTGGTAACCCAAAGTTATGAGGTATCTATATGGTTTAAACAGGATAGCTCTGGAAGTACCCAATGTTCAATCCTTAGATCTCCATCCCAGGCTCAGGATACGATCCGGATGGTTTGGTAGCAGGTACAGTTGGATCACCAATGCTATTTGATACACTATTATATAGTGTCTACAGAACAAAATATGATTCCAACTCCTTATGTCTACTATAGGGGAAAATTGAAACACACTAATACAAACAGTAATGTGTTTATCATGTGTTTATTGCACCATATAATCCTCAATACATGCCATATATGGCCAATAGGGATAGGCACATTAAAATGAATAAAATCAATAATCTAAAAACATTTAAAAAATATCAGTGATATAAAAACATAAACAGTGTATAAATATGTATATAAGTAATGCTCATATCAGCACTTACCAACATATTCAAAAGAGGTCAATCAATATTCCAGTTGTGCTAAGATGTTTTTCCACTAGAGAAGGTGCTTTATTAAGAGATTCTATCTTGTATATATGGTAGTCTGTGATCTATTCAGATGAATGGTATAGAAAGGAATTATACATATGTGTCCACGGTTATACCAACGAATGTGCTTTGAAGCTTATTTCTAAGAAAGTAATTTGATTTGTCCAATTCGGGTCATGATAACTCACATGTTTGGCAATGTGATGGGCATATACGATTCTGAATATTGTTAGGAGCAGCAGTGTAAGTCTTGCTTAGGTATCGGCTGTCAGATAACCAAAGGGTGTGGAGTGAAACACACAGTGCAGAGCACAAGAGCAGGTTCAGCAAGAAGCTGGGGTAGGGGTGTGACAGTGATACAGTTTCAATGGAGAGGCTGTGAGGTGTCACTTGTTTTAGAGGATTACTTGAATGCATCACTGTTTTGAAATCACATACACCAGTGGCAGGACCCACAACAGGGTAGGGGCCTTCTACCGGCAGCAATTGCCTGGAGTAAAGGGGCACTATTAATGTATAAGGTGAGAAGGGTAGATGATTATTTTATAGAAAGGAGATCTGACCACTTATTTTGGCTTATATATTGACTCCTATAGGCACCTACCTTGTATAGTGAAATCACAAAGGGAGGCCCCCAAATATTTTCCACCAGAGCCCTCAATTTACAATCTGAATAGATAATTTCTAACCTGACCTATTCAGCAGCAATTAGAGAATGGGTGCCAAGAGAGATTGTAAAGTTTCTGTGTATTTTTCCGTGCTTGATTGTGTGACGGTAACAATTAAAAGGGTTGCTGACCTATCAAAAGGTCTTGACCATCAAATAGAGCTTTAGAGGTAGATGGAATTCAAAAATGCTGCTCTGCACCATCAAATGTTTTCATTTATTTTTTTAAATAGATGCATATTTCACCATTTCATGTGTTTTATATGACCCAATGATCAGTTGTTCTTCCTTCAACTTCCATCACTCTGCAATGACCAAGAATTACAAGCAACCTGCAAATGACAATAGATTCTCCATAGTGTCAACATATTCCTTAAGGTTAAAAACATGAAATGCATTATTGCAGTAAAACATTATATAAGAATTAAGAGGGAATTTACAAGATATGATCCTTTCAGTACCTTCCAGAATTTCCTCATAAACTCAATAAACTGTGAGGTGCAAGTCAGTGTTACAAAATACATCAGTATTTTAACAATTAAAAAAGAAAGAAAACGGCTTCAAACGTAAAAAAGGTTACACATTTTTCACCATGATGTTGCCGAGCAGTTTTAAGCACTTCAGTGACCCTTTAAGGCATGTGGCAAGAGATTCCAATAAATTATAGCAGTTGACTTCTTGTTTTGATATTAGTTCTGTGAAAAGTAATACATTGCACAGTTAGCGTTGATCTGTTATCACAGATAATTGGCTATGTGAAGAGCCACGTTTTGTTGTAAGTTACCACCATTATTTATCATTCTCATTTGTCCTTCTTTTGGAGAAACAGCCCCTCTTTTAAAACAAAATCACAGTACCATTCTGAGTCCCCACAAGTTGCTTGTTGCTTTATGTGAAAGAGTTCCTGTACAAAATATAAGTATATGTGTAAAAGTTTTAGTATTTGACTTTTATTGCTATAGTATGTCCATATACTAAGTGATGTGAGCTGCTGAAAAACACAGAACACAACATAAATTCCTTTGCTGAGTTGAGGTGACACTAATTAAACTTAAACTAGCATCCACAAATATGAATGAGTAACGGATACACTTGGAAGATTTCTAAACTTTTACATAGATAATTAATCTTCTCTAAGAGTGTTCTTTAATGTAAAACAACTTAAGTTTATGTGGCACTTGCCTTTTAATTAATACATCTATTTTAGTTTAACCATATCCCTCTTTCTTTCTCGGAATCTTCCCTAGTTGTACTTCCAAAATTTCAGGAAAAAGTTAACTTCCAGGAGCATATCTATTGAGCAGTATATATGTCTTTGCTGAACACTGCATGTATTTATGGAGAGACTTTGCTAAAGTTATAAATTCAATTTTTGAATGCAAAAATTATACTAAAAACTTAAACAGCTATAAAATAGACAAAAACAAAGGGATCTTATCCTGTTATGGCATTCACGACATCTCAGATCTGCCCTTAAATATGGCCAATGCCTGTTATATCTATTGAGCCATCAGATGTATATTGCAAGTATTTAATGGGAAACAGAGAGAATTCTTGTTGTAAGAGACTTCCTAGAAAATGATGCCATTCACATTGTGCACTTTTATTTCATTACCAATGTTTCCCAGGGTGGTAGGGACAGTAACAGGAGCATATTACATTGTCACCGAACGTACGTGTGTCAGCTTCAGATGCCTGGAGGTTGGTTAGTGACACTGCTGAGAAATAATCCTGTGCAGGGTGTGGTTACTGACTGCCCTGATTTTAAGCAGCGTCCCATGTCATCCGTCCTAGCTCACTTTAACCTCTTGAGTTAAACTGATATTTATGTAAGAAGGGTATGGTATTCATGGCTGAGATACTGGAGCAGGTTGCAAGTTCCTTTTCCAGTGGGCCAGAGCATACAGCTCCTGGTATTCTTAGGTTTTCTCCCATCCAAGTACTGACCAGGACCAACCCTGCTCGGCTTCACGGTGGTGTGACCTTTTGGTTCCCTGACCTTTTGATTCCCAGGACACAATGGTGAAAGCACCGAATCCTAACCATCGGACCACCAGGGAACCCAAAGTTCAGTATTCAGGGAATAATTACATAACAAATACATGTGAGGTGTATTGTATGTTATCTATACATTATAGATGCTTATTGATTCCACCCATATAAATGCCCTTTTAGGCACACCAACAAATGTTTTTGTGTTTTTAATATGGTTGCATCATACCTACAAGATGTTTGATACTAGGGTGTATGCTATGAAACTAACTGCCCTTTCATTGGGAGATTTACATTAATTTATTTGCATTACATTTTTTTAATGAGATTGTAATTTGACTCTGTGTTTGAAAAAGGAATTTTATGTATGGAATTGTAAAGTTTATAAAGAAAGAGTGAAAAATATAGAGAAATACTAAAATACATTGCAATTTTTATAATTGAATTAAATGACTACTGTAGATTGGGAAAAACATTTATGTTTGTTAAGTGCTAACAAATTAGCAACCTAAGCCGCTTTATAAGCAGCATTTTTTTTAGATAAACCCTTTATATTAGTTGACATTGTCTTGCCTCAAAGGTGCAAAGTTTGCATCTTACTCACTTCCTGCTGGCTTGGAGGTTGAGGGGATGTGTTCTAATTTTTGTTATTTATTCAGGAGCAGAGTAAGAGGGGCAAGCAGGAGTTTGGGTTGCACTTTGGTGAATCGAGATAAGATTTTAACACCTCCCCCCTTACCCCAATGCTCTGCAGAAGGCAGCTTGCAAATATCTTGAGAGCCTTGCTTGGCCTTCCTTGTACATTAAAAAGGAGTTAAGACTATTATATCATGCACTAGCAGACTCTACTACAGTGAAGTTATAGCTTACACGTAGTTTCTCGCAATCTACAATGGTCTTTTAATGTGAAGACACATAATTAAAAATAGCAATACTAAAATGATTTAGACACATAAATATGACCTGCAGAACTGTCCAGATATTACATTTTATTGTTTATGACAGAGTATAGCACATTAAAAGTGGTAAACACACACAAAATTAATTAAACTAGAATATAGATGTGATAAGAACATATCAGCTTCACTTTAATGGTGGTAAAGACAGCCATAATAAATCTAACATAGTAATGAGTAATATTAATTATTTTAATGTATTATTGTTCACATTCTAGTGCCCTCCCAATTATGAAATAACAATGCTTACAAATAACTATAAAAATAATAATTCTTATTTTTATAAGGTTTTATTTTGGAAAGATATTATCAATTTGCCAAGGTGCAACTTCTTACTGGGAGGGCCTTGGCAGGATGTTTTTGGCTCTTTTTAGGACATTTGAGTGAATTCTTTAAGGACTACTGTAGTTATATATTTAAAATATACTAGGAGTATGCGAATGATGCATCTCCGATGGCTGAAAGTTAGGATGAACTAAAGGACGTATTGATGAGGGTGAAAGAAGAGAGTGCAAAAGCTGACCTGTTGTTCAGCATTAAAACGACAAAGATCATGGCAAACTGCGATCTCAGTTAATGACAAATAGATTGGGAAGAAGTGGAGCCAGTGACAGATTTTATTTTCCTGGGATCCAAGATCTTTGCAGATGGTTACTGTAGCCTTGAAATTAAAACACATTTGCTTCTAGGGAGGAAAGCTGTGACAACCTTCCACAAGCTAGTAAAAAGTAAATATATTACACTATCTGGCACTATAATGTACATGAGCCAGGGAATAATTTCAGTTGAACAGATTTGAACAGATTCGTAGCTTCCTAAATGCACATAGAAGCTACACTCCCACTTAAAGGACCACCTCACAGCCCAAAATAGAATGGCTAGTTGTTTTAATTATCCATTGATCATTAATAACATTTCATGTTAATTATTTATAATAGCAATATTCAGTAAATTAAATGAATTTTCATTGATTAGGGTATCACCCTCCAGGTCGTCTCATTGACTCCAACCTGCTAATGTCATCATGATGACTTTGCAAGTTTTCTTATAACACGAAGGTGCATAATGATTATGTGCTTTTTTTTTTCTTTTGCTAAATCTGTCGGTCCTAAGGATCAAGTGTAAGCAATTTTCTGTTATATCTACGTTTGAGCTACCCATACCCAAGTCTTACCAAGGGAGTCTAATCAGTGTTAATCAATAATATTAAGTTAACTGTTCTTTGAATGAAAGAATAGGTTTATCATGAAAAGGGCATTTAATTGCCATTTAAGAATAGGAGAGTAAGGAGCTACCAATATGGAAATATATAGCAGTTGTTGTACTATTACAATTGTCATTATTGCTAAGGAAGACAATTATTGTCACTTCTGAATTTGTTACAGTAAAGGACTAAAAAAAGATCTAGCCAGATTTGCTGTGATCTTTAAATTATGACCACACTCACTATGAAAAAAATATTTGTCTGACTAAGGGCCTCATTCAATTGCAATTTTGCCAATTGAATAGGGCTCTATATAAGCACAGAGCATATTTTTTTACAGAAGTTTTTAGTTAGTGAAGACCATGCTTTTGGATAGAAGTTCACTAACTAAAAACATCTGTAAAAAACATTTTGCAATGTGCTTATATAGAGCCCTATTCAATTCGCCAAATTGTATTTGAATGAGGCCCTTATAGAGCATAACTAAGCAGGAAAAGGAATGTGTGAGAGAGGCATTTTCAAATCTGGAGAAATAATGTTGTAGTGAATGATGCAAGGGATCTCCGCTTCTTGGACAATGAGAGTGAATACGCATGGTATGTATTTCAATCTTATCCAATTATCTTTACAATGGTTCTCTGTTCCTTAATTCCCCACACCTCTCTTCACTGATATCCAAAACAACACACCCTCATGATTCAACTCTGAGGAAGTGATGTAATAAACGTAATATAGATTAATTTACTTATAAACATAGTCTTCAAAAAATCAGATTTTCCCAAAAAAATGCTTTATGCCCTTGGCATTTTGCCTTTTTTTACATTATTTCCTGAGAGTTGGCTCACAAGGAAGTTTTTTTTTATATTTGTGGAGGGAGAGGGAACAAGGAGAGAGCAGAGGGCTTTGTATGATTATTTGATCAGATTGATGTCACAACTCTATGCTGTCAAAGACCAAGAGGCAAGCTGTTTCTTTTATTGTCCAGAACTATAAATGCCCCTCTTCACCAAAGTATAATGGATGCCTCTGGGGTCCAGTAGAGGAATTATAATTTATTTATTTTTTCTTATTAAAAATTAGCTAAATGAGTTTACACTGATTCATTATTTTTTAGTTAAAAACAAAGTTTCAAACATAAATACAGTGGTACCCTGGATAAATATCCTATCTCTGCTGATTACCTGACATAATTTTCTATGCTCTTTTTACTAAAAAGATATATCCAATCCCATGTTTAAAGATATCTATTGAATCTGCTGTCACAATCTCCTTTGACAGCAAGTTTCACAATCCGTTTGCCCTATTACTGCAAAGATCCTTTTTTCTTTTAATGAAATGCCCCGAAAAAACTCAAAGGACAAGGTATACTGAAGTGAGAAGTGTTAGAGAATTCACAGACATGTCCTAGCTTAATATAGACAGGAGAACATGTGGATTTAGTAGTTTTCTAATATTTCACCCTTTAGTAATTCTGTCCCAGAAAGGGTCTATAGTCTAAAACAGCAGCTTCATTTTTTTTTCATTTAAGTTTTACTTTCTGTAGAAGATATGGATATTTATTGAATGGGATGCAACTCTATGTTCTTGGTCATATTTGGGAATTCTTTGATTCTATACTGCAACCTCAGATTTTTTCCTACCAAGCACATAATCAACGTAACTTAAAAGGTTGAACTTGATGGACTAAAAATATTTAAAATATTTTTTAAACCTAAATTACTATGTAACTATGTAACAGAACATTATAGTAACTTGATGAGTTTATTCTCCTTCATTATACAAATGTTGGATGAGATCCTAAGGTAAGCTCTTTTATGGTTCTCTAAATCTTAGCGCTATAAATAAAAAAAACATGGGCGTTACCGTATTCCATGCATGCCAACATGTCATTTAATGTAGACATTGGGTTTTACAGCTTACTAAAATGCAAGCCCAATGACCAATCATTACACTGTCAATGACCTCTTTCTTCATTTAATGTCTTTATACGCCTTGCTAGTTTTTTTTTTTTTTTTTAACCTTATTTGGCCTTTATGTCAGTATTAAAGAGTAGTTGTAACCTAAACTAACAATTTCCCTTCCATATAAACTTATATCCACATTAAGTCTGGCATTATCAACTAGAATGAGCCCATTTCCTACAAATAATTTTGGAATGATAATGATGGACACCTGTTAAACCCTCTTAGCCATTTAACATAATATGATATCAACATGTGTTATAGGTCATGACTTGAAGCTAAAGTGTGGAAGATTTAGAAGTATTGTTTGAAACAAGCAAGGGATAGGCATAAGATCATCCTGAAGCTTTGTAAAACTAAGCTTTTTAGGTAGAGAATTTGCAGAGTAGATGGACCTTTTCATACTTATCTGCTGTCAAGTTTCTATGTATAGTGTCAATGTCATGGTGAATGGTACCTCAATGAAACTGTGAGCTATACCATGTAGGGTCACTCCAGTATCTTTGCCAAGAAAACCATATGGATGAGCACAACCAGAAAAACAAACAAATGTGCGTGAATGCTGCAGTCCGTATGGTCACCGACAGTCAGACACGACTTTAAGACTGAACAACAACAACAACAGCAACCAAAGTAAACTTATAAAGAGAAATGGTGCCTAAGAGAGGATATTGTTACCTTATATAAATATATCCAGGGTCAGTATAAGGATTTGTCAGGGGAACTTTTTGTGCCAAGAGGTTTACAACTCACAAGAGATCCTCTCTTGAGGTTAGATGATAAAAAGATTCCACCTTAAAGAAAGAAAGGGGTTCTTCACAGTAAGGGCAGTAAGACTGTGGAACTCTCTACCAAAGGAGGTTGTCACAACAGATTCAATAGATAACTTTAAAAAATGGTTGGATATATTTCTGAATACAGGATTATGTTGGATAACTAGGGATAAAGGGCTATTGGTCCAGGGAATAAGCCGTTAGCTGGGAAGGTTTTTTTTTTCCCTATTGAGACAATTGTCAACGTTTCAATGGATTTTTTGTTTGCCTTCCTGTGGATCAATTAACAATTAATTTTCATATTAAAATGGATCCAATGAGAACTAAAAAGGTTGAACTTGATGGACTCAGCCTTTTTTCGACCTCAGTTACTATGTTTCTGATAACTCTGCATTAATTATATGTGGAAGGAAATTCAAAATATAGTTTGTTTTATATTTGCATTTTATAAAGCACACCTAAACAGTTCCTGATATTATTTCAATTATTCAGCACTGATTGTTACAAGAAAAATAAAGGAGTGTCACTATATAAGGAAGTATAGCTTGTGCTTTAAATTAATACTTTGAAGGAGGTTTGTATGAAAGAGTTCAAAAAATAAACTTCATTAATGCTTGCATGATCAGCCTACCGCCAACGCCCTGCAGAACAAGCTAATCCGGTGTGCTGGCTCTGAATTATTAGTGATAGTCTGTGTTTCTTGTAAAGTGACATTTTGTTTGTTATAGAGTTAATTAGCATTGCATATACGAAAAAGACATCATGTGGAGATCTACACAGATATAAGACTCAGACAAACCTGAAAAAAACTATAGTACATCAGTTTTGCTTCACCCTTTATTCTTTTAATGTGTGACTTTGTTTCTTATAGGATCATGACATTATAAAGTCCAGTGGTAGGTTTTTGCCTATGCAAAAATGCACAGGCAGCACGTTTTCAGAGAGCACCAGGATGCCTTTCTATTATATGCACACATGCAAATATATGTGTGTATGTATATATACAGTAAATCCAAAACTGTGAAGTATACTTACGGATAAAAGTTGTTACATTTATGGCTGTAGTTTCTGATCTATTGCATACAGTATATACGTACATACATTAAGGTTTGGAGAGTGAGAGAAAAAGAAAAGTAACTGGAGCATAGGGGAAGCAAAAATGTGAATGGGCCAAGCTTAAAAACTAAATTTGGTCCTAGTAAGGTTGCAAATCTTTCTCCAGAAGTACTTACCCTGTTTGTTGCACTGTTTGTTCTAATGAACACTATGATGCTATTCCAACTATCTACAAGTCTCGATTTGAAACACTTCTTCATATTTCATGCCTAGGGATATATTTTGTGAAAAGTACTCTGAAAACTCCTATGTGAGTTTTTACTTTGCAGCTTTTTGTACTTAGCATGAGTTTTGTGTCATTTTTGATATTTGAATTGTGAACAGATGGCCATTTTGTGGGTAATATATGCATACCTGTGCTTTGTATATTTCTTTGAGCTGTTCTTATCATTAACTGGGCCCTTGTATAATGGATTTTCAGATTAGCCTAAATCCGTTATTTAAAATATAGTTATAGTGGTTGGTACCTTTTAGAACACTCATCAAAAAAACTTTTATCATCTTAGGAACAGCACTTTAAAACACCAAGTAGTTTTCCTCAAGTTTCTTTTGGGTTTTAAAGCACTCTCAGATCAAAATGTAAACATGTCCTACTTGAATATAGATAGGTAAATAATTTTTGATCAACCTGGAGTTGCCTACACCAATAGTAATCTTTGAGCATAAATTCCTTCATATCCATAAACTCAATATATCCAAAACTAAACTATTTTCCCTTTCTCCCAAGCCAAACAATATTGCTACCTGCTCCGTTTAAAATATTTATTATGTCATTCAGAGATCTAGAGTTACAGTATATTATATTCCATCCTCTAACCTTACCACTTCAGAAAATTACCACTAAATGATGACAAATATATATTTTAAAAAAATTCCCAAACCGCCATTTATTTAAAAAGTCCTCCACCATTCTCTATTTTCTTCCACTACCACCACTCCCTCCATTTTTCAGTAAATTGGTAAATGCCCTCAAGATTCCCGCTTTCAGGAAGTGCTCAAGTCAGAAAAGAAAGAAATCTGCATTATACAAACTTATGTTCAAAAATTAAGAATTACTCTAAAAAATGCTTTATGTACAAGACTTATATAGCTTCTAATATTGTTAGTATGTACTCTACAATTTCCTAAAATACAGTAGTCATTTAAGGAAAACTTTAGATTGGGAAAAACTTCAAACTTTATGCATTTTGTCACAAATGAACAATCTTTTCAGCTGTGGACAAAAACTATTCTTTAATTTAAATTCTTAATGTTAGCAGACACTGCTTGTGCCTGACTGATGCCATGTTTATGTCTTCTTACTTTCTTGAAGACTGAATAGGTGTGTTTTACTAATGTATATTCTCTATTCAAGAGTGGTGGGATGAACTTGTTAATTCATGGCTGGATTAGGATAAGATTCATCACAGAGCACACACTCTCCCTTCCATAGGCTCAGTAGAGGCAGTTTGCAATTATTCTTGCAAGCTTTGTTTGCTCTGCTTGGTAACCACCCTTTATGTTTTAAAAAGTAGGTAGGACTAACATGGAAGATTCTATACACCAGTAAACTTTCTCTGTTATGTCTATGATTTACATAGCTGCTAATGTCATTAGTTTGGTGCAAGGACCATAATTGACAAACATATGAAGTTCTTCCTAATCTACAATGGCCCTATAATTTGTTTTTTAAATATTGCTGCTTCTTATATAAACCTGTCTGTTTCTCTATACTTCTGTGACTAAATATTTTATGCATGTCCTCATTCCTATGTTCTATATTCGAACAGTTGACTTCCCCTCCGTGCAGTACTGCACATAAATATTTCTTACAATATATGCAAAGGGGTCTATCCTGTTATATATATGCACGCATTTATGGAATTTGGTCACACGCTTGCGTCCCGCGTCCTGATCTAGATGTCCAAAGGAGGTAGTACACCTTAAACCACTAACCCACTAACCCTAACCCCTTAACCCTAACCCCATAACCCTCTAACCCTAACCCTCTAAAGTTCACTTACTAACACTAACTCTAAGCCCCAACCCTAACCCTTTTACCCTAACCCCCTAAACCTCACTTCCTAACCCTAATCCCTTAACCGACTTAACCTAACCCTAACCCCCTAAACCTCACTTCCTAACTCTAAGCCCCAACCCTAACCCTCTTACCCTAACCCCCTAAACCTCACTTCCTAACCCTAAGCCCCTAAGCCCTAACCTTCTTACCCTAACCCTGACCCCCTAAACCTCACTTCCTAACCCTAAGCCCCTAACCCTAAATCCCTAACCACTTACCGTGCTTAACCCTATTTCCCTAACCCTAACCCAAAAACCCTTAACCACTTACCGGGCGTGGAGACACAGCTACATGGGGATGTCTACAGCGCACTTCCCAGCGCGTCTTCCACAAATACGTGTGTGCATATAACAGGATATGTCCATGCAAAGTTCCATAGGTACAATTACCTCATGTTATAGCCTCCACTGACTTTATATTCTGTTATTGAAAAAAATACCCTAATTCAAATCATTGAATGCACATATATGTAATCCTAACTTGTGTTACACCCATTTTACACTTATGCTGTGCTCTGTTTATCTCTAGATTATTTTACCATACCTATCATCTCACACCTCAAGTCAATGATAGATAAGCCATACACAAGTCTAATCGGCTGCTTCTTTTTATTGCAGACACTGATCAAAAGGACTGTGTGGTGGATTAATTGAGAATATATATGTTGTGGGGCAAAATAGTAGGGATGTAGACAATGGAATAAATGAAATAGTGGCTGATAGGAAGATATTGGAGGTCCCTATTTAACTCAAGGTTACTTATTGTTACAAGGTTACATAGTTACATAGTAATTAAGGTTGAAAAAAGATCTCCTCTGATCTGCAATATGCAGATTAAATATTAATTAATTTGTTGTTAATTAATTATTAATCAATTATTTATTTATTTTTATTTTTATTTTACTTATTTTACTTATTTTCTCAAATTCTCTTCATATTAGAGGCGGAGTTACTCTAAGTACAGCAGGTGCAAAGATCCAGGGCCTCTCTATAGGGTAGGGATCAATGGCTAATAGCAGCCTCAGGTAAAGGGGTCTCTTAAAGGGCCAGTGTTCAAGTTAAATCTATGTTTAATTTCACCATTAATTAACATAATTAACATTAAAAATAAATATACCAGGCTTTAGCCAGAAAAGAATTAGCCTGAAGACAAACATCAAAAATCAGCATAGATAGCAATAATTATGCAGGTCAGAATACCAAGAGCATGCTCACTTTGGGAAAGTGGGAGTTATGGGATTGCAGCTCCTGGGAATCTGATTTGCTGCTGTTAGCACAAGCATTTTTAATACTATCTTGAAAAGTGCTTACAATGGCCCTGTGAGAGATATGTAGAAAAAATTTAGATGAGTAAAAATAAAACCCCTAGAATATCAAAATAATTTAGGAATGAAGGGCTAATTAATACAATTTGATCACTTTACCTGTAGAGCTACTGTGACAAAGTAATCATTGGAAGGTATTGTAAGATATTTGAAATGATTGGGTTCCTTCCCTTTTGACCGACGTTTGTTGCTATATTATGTCTGTGTTTTGTTTTCTACTTGATATTCTTATAATGTTGTCTGCATCTCAATAATTTATGTATACAAAAACTATGGAAATCGTAAATGAGTAGTAGTAAGCATACTGCCTTCAGGGACTTTTCCAGTGACACCTAAATTATACAAATTTTATTTTTCCTGATGTATACAGGGTAATTATGTTGCCGAGAAACATTTTAGGTCTACCTTTTGTTTGGAAAGAAACACTGTTAGTGGCACCAGACAAACTAGTATGACCTCCACACTGATGCTATCTCTTGACATATTGTCTTATTCATAAACATCTATCATCGTTAAGACAACACTGAAAATAATAGTTAAGCACTACAGACTGAATTTATTGTAATCCTTATAAAAAAAATATATTGCATATATATATAACTTGGGTCTCTTTTTAGGTATGTTTATATTTCCTTGCAATGTTCTCAGGGCTGTAAAACTAATTTAGTTTTCACTTATTCATTGTATGTTACAAATGATGGCATATCTTTTGGCGCCATCCATTTAATAAGTGAGAACTAAATAAAAATAGTGATAAGTATAGAAATAAATAAGAAAAAATAGGTATAGTCACTAATTTATCACTATTTTTATTTAGTTCTCATGTATTCATTATATGGTACATATATATGGTCTTTGTAGGGTATATTGTACTGAAAACATTGGGGATATACACACGTCTATACTGTATAAGGGCTGCTATGATTCTAACACAAGTCATTCAGTTTCAGAATGAAACAGTTAGTCAAACTTCCACTGAATTGCCCAACATAAAGTACTAAAAAAGAAACCATTTACACTGAATCAAGCTGGTTTTCAAACCTCTTTAGCTTGGGGCTCCTCCCATTTTGTACCATATCACAATGCAAAAATAGGTTGAGACCAGGAAAATGTTCATTTGTGTTAAAAATGGGGAGGAAATGAGCAGGATGCTCTGATCTGTCATCTGGTTTAATATTTCCTTATTACAGATGAAGGTCTCCATGAAAACAACAGAAAAACATGTGCTGCTAGCGAGATGTAGAATATTTAGTCTGAACAAAAGGCTTTTTCTTTAGCTATAGAAATGCTCCTTTAAATGGTGACCAAGTCATTCTATGGAAACTCAACATATCTGTATCTTTTCCATGTTATCAGCCTTATTAAATTGTGATTTGGCCAATTAAGTATGGCTCTATATAAGCAAATAGCATATTTGTTTACATTAGTTTTTAGTTAGTTAACTTCTATACAAAAGCAAGGTCTTCACTAACTAAAAAACTTCTGTAAAAAAATATGCTATGTGCTTATATAGAGCCCTTTTCAATTGGCCGAATCACAATTTAACAAGGCTGTTTATTTGACAACCATGTAACTTATACTAGCAAATAAAACATGTTCAGCCCAACACGCAAGCCCCTTTTAAGTGAATAAATAAAACTTGTCATGTTCTTCATGTATATTTAATTATAGCAGGTATTCTCTTTGGAAAGAGGGTGTAACACTTTAAAAAAGATGTTTGGCAGGATTTTTATTGCATTAGTCGGCTTTCATCAACCATCAGACAATTGGTAAATGCAGACAAAAAACAATTCACCTCACTGCACTGTGTGTTTGCGTAGGAGCATGAAGCTGGGCGGTCTGTTGATCTCATTACCTCCTGACAGTCTTGGATTTTGATAGCAGGAAAGCAAATCTCAAATATTTAAAAAGAATTCTCCATGCAGGTTACAACCTGCAGAGGATTACATGATTTCAATGCCAGGAGTCTTCTATAACACTACTTTCACACATGTGCAATGTTTACCCTACAAAAAAAAATCCAATAACTCAAATAACATACATTTAATTACTTTCTTGCATATAACTGTTACTTAGATTCATTTTAAGGGAATTCCCTAGTCTATTGGCACCATGGAGTTTAATTATGCTCAAATTTGCATGAGTTGTTCATACACTTCTCTGAGATCTGCCACATATACATAGCAACCATTGTTGAATATTTATATCATTGCTGCTTAAGGCTTTTCCAGGGATCACCCACAAACACCCAACAGCAACATCGGTGGGGTCTCCCTCATACCACCGCAGCTATTTTCACAGTTCAACCACCTACAGATGTAGCAGATGTTTCTCACTATGAAGTGTGATATGCTCAAAGTACAAAAAGGAACAGCCTGAATTAACAATATAATGCACTAGTGTATACTATTTGTGTTTTCTATGCACATACCATTTATACTTTGGCTCTGAACAAATGCATCAAACAGTCCATATCAACTTAATACTATTTGTCAAAATACAGAAGTCTGAGATCAGCATTGTTTATGCTGCTAAATGTGTAAACCCAGCTGAGTAACTATTGATCTAAATCCCCTAATTACCCCAAATAACTGTTTAGTTCAACAATTTGGCAGATTATTCAGGTTCAAATGATGTGACACCTTTTGATACAATGACTCTGCAACAGTTGAATACTGGCAGTTTTCTCCTTTGATGTGTAGTCTGGAAAATAATTATTTGTTAACAATGACATTACACACTACATTAACCACGGCTAAATGAAACAACCTGAAACATGCAGGCAGACAGACAGCAAATAGATGTAAGCTTCAAAAGTAAAGATATTACACTATCAACAAAGGTCTACATAGATAGAACTATGATAATCCCAGTAGTTACATATGGATGCTAGAGCTGGACCATAATGAAGGCTAAGCGCTGTAGAATTTGGAGAAAACTGCGTAGAGTCCCTTGGACTGCATGGAGATCCAATAAATCAGTACTACAGGAAATCAAGTCAAACTGTTCTTTGGAAGGTTTGATCATGAAGCTAAATGTTGTGTCCATTTCATGAGAAGACATGATTCCCTACAGAAGACTCTGATGCTGTGAAAGATTGAAGGCACACAAAGATGGGGGCGGGGGCATAGGCGGAGATGGTTAGATGATGTCATTGAAGCAATGGACATGAACTCGAGGGAGCTCAAATAATCAGTATCTGACAGATGTGCCTGGTGTGCAGTGGTCCATAGGGTCACCTTAAGTTGGACATGACTGAATGACTAAACAAAAATAAATAAGAAAAGTTTTTTAACTGCTACACACTTTCAGAATATAACTTTTTCCACCACTTGCAAAATAATATAAATTCTTCTCTGTAGCACTGATATGGGATTAATTATGCACAAATATCTATACTGTGCTTCACCCTGTTTAGCAGGTTAGAGATAGTTCTGCCCAGCAGATGACTGACTTAACCCAGTTTCTTTCACTTGATTGATTGGAGACATGAAGCAGCTTATTGACGTGTGACCAAACCTCCATTATCATTATGTTTACTGCTTCTGATAGGAGGATTTAAAAGGCAATACTACCAATGCCCCACGAAATGCTAATCTATAACTGTAGAGGTACTTAAGGACCCCATGGCAGATTAACTGCTACAATGAGGGTCCTTATGGGCCCCTATTGTCCTTAATATTAACTTCCCTAAACTACCTAAATTAAAACATTACATAAAAAAAGAATTCCAAGAAAATGAAAAGACTTAAAATAATTACAGCAAAAATAAAATAAAGACTACAATTAAAATAAAAATAAACATTTAAATTAAAATTAAAATGAATTAGATAAAAAAAAAAAAAGTATTACCAAAATAAAAAAAACAGCCATGACAAGAAAAAATGTGTTCATTTATATATCCCTCTTGCTTGGATGAACCTCCAGCAATGATCACCAACACCCTGGTCCAATATCTTCAGCCCTGGATATGCAGGTACATCCATGTTACATAGTTACATAGTTACATAGTTACATAGGGCCTCATTCTATTATCGGCCGTAAATCGGCCGTAAGGCTGCGATTCCTTGCGAGGGTTCAGTTAACTCGCGATTCTATTATACGGCCCCGCAAGGATCTCCTTTTACGGCCGGCCGCATATCTTGGAACCGGCCGTAATCTGTGAAATATAAAAACTGAAAAATAAATTCAAGCCTGCACTGTACAGCTCTGTAAATGCTAGGGATCATATTGGGGGACATGAGGATTAAAAGGAACCCACTCTCAAGCTTGCACATCTGCCCAAACCCGAGTTCAAATTAACTGTTTATTTGCCGGCTGCGGCGGGGGTGTGTCTGAGGTGCTCCAAGCACTCTGGACTTTTTACATGGATATTTTACGGATATTAAAAATGAAATATTTTACGGATTTGAGTACAGGATAATTATGTGCTATTTTTTCTAACACCTAAAATCCCTTTATAGTCTTCTCAAAGTGCAGGATGGCTTTATTTGAGCTATTTTATGTGCTTAATTGGTGCTAGCGAGACCTTTTTCCTGCAAGTAACTGCGGCTCGTTTTTAGCCTTGCAGAGAGGTTTCCCGGAGCAATTGAATTGCAAATCTCTTGCGGCCGTTTTAGATCAAAGGCTTTCCTCCGGCGCGATCGGCCGCAAGAGATAGCAAGGCACCGGCCGCAAGCCTGCCGGAGCCTACGGCCGTAAGGGAATAGAATAGCAGAATAGCTTGCGGCCGGTCCTTGCGGCCCCGCAGCGGCTGCGGCCGATAATAGAATGAGGCCCATAGTAATTAAGGTTGAAAAAAGACTTTCAGTCCATCAAGTTCAACCTGTTAAGATCTCCTCTGATTTGCAATATGCGGATTAGTTATTAATTAAATTATTGATTAAATAATTATTAATAGTATAGTATTGGAGGATGAATAGAGTTAGTCCATCAAGTTCAACCTTTTTAGATCTCTATTGATCTTTTTAATTTGGACTATTTATTATTATTGTTAATTGATCCAGAGGAAGGCAAACATAAAAAAAAAAACCATTGAAACTTTGCCAAGTGTCTCATAAGGGGGAAAAAAAGCAAAATTCCTTCCTGACCCCAGAAACTGGCGATCAAATTTCTTCCTGGATCAATATTCCTTGCTAGTTATCTAGGATAGCCTTGAATGCCCTGTTTATTCAGAAATATATCTAACCCCTTTTTGAAGTTGTCTATCGAATTCGCTGTCACCACCTCCTTTGGTAGAGAATTCCACAGTTTAACCACCCTAACTGTGAAGAACCCTTTTCTTTGTTTAAGGTGAAATCTTTTTTCCTCTAACCTCAACGGATGTCCTCTTGTCAGTTGAAAATCTCTTGCTACAAAAAGTTAACTTGACAAAGCCTTATATTGACCCTGGATGTATTTATATAACGTAATCATATCTCCTCTTAGACGCCTTTTTTCTAGCGAAAATAAGTTTAATTTTGCTAGTCTTTCTTCATAACTTAGCCCCTCCATTCCCCTTATTAGTTTTGTAGCCCTTCTCTGTACTTTTTCCAGCTCTAAAATGTCTTTTTTGTGAGGTGGTGCCCAAAATTGTACTCCATATTCCAAATGAGGGCGTACTAGAGATTTGTATAGTGGCAGAATTATATCTTCTTCCCTGGCTTCTATACCCTTCCTAATACATGCTAATATTTTATTTGCCTTTGCAGCCGCTGCTTGGCTTTGAGCGCTGTTACCTAGGTGGTTGTCCACTAGTACTCCCAAATCCCTTTCAATATCTGATACCGCTAGATTTGCTCCATTAAGATTATAGATTGCTTGGCTATTGTTCCTTCCCAAATGCATAACCTTACATTTATTTGTATTAAATCTCATCTGCCATTTAGCCGCCCATTTGTCTAATTTATGCAGATCCTTTTGTAGGGAAAGTACATCATTATCTGATTTTATTACCTTGCACAACTTAGTGTCATCAGCAAAAATGGAGACACTACATTCGAGTCCTACTTCAATGTCATTAATAAATATGTTAAAAAGGAGAGGACCCAATACTGAGCCCTGAGGAACCCCACTTATCACATTAGACCAATCGGAGTATGTTCCATTTACAACAACCCTTTGCTTCCTGTCTTTTAGCCAGCTCTCGATCCATGAGCAGATATTTACTGCAATTCCTGTATCCCTTAGTTTGCTCACTAGTCTTCCATGTGGCACTGTATCAAATGCCTTTGAAAAATCTAAAAAGACTACATCCACTGAGTTGCCCTGATCCAAGTTCCTACTAACCTCCTCATAAAAACTAATTAGATTGGTCTGACACGACCTTTCCTTCATAAATCCATGTTGACTGCTACCTATGATCCTGTTCAAATAGACATATTCTTGTATTCTGTCCCTTATTAACCCTTCTAAAAGCTTCCCAACTACAGAAGTGAGGCTCACTGGTCTATAATTCCCCGGATTTGCTCTAGATCCCTTCTTAAATATAGGTATCACCTAATGTTGATTAAAGAAATAAGTCCTCTTCTGAAACTGGAAATTAAAATGTCAGGTTTCACCTAAATACAAGTTGCATCTCATTTGAGTTCACTAATAAAAGTTCAAATATACATATAAATGTACGGTTTTCAATGTTGAGCTAATTTAATAGAGCTGATTAAGTAGTAACTGGCAATCTAGGCAAGTTGCACAATTGTTAGATAGTTAAGATTTGTAACCAGTTTTTTTAGGTGGAACTTACCCTTTAAAATGTTTTAAACATTTTCACAATAGTACATTTTACTTCACAGTTTGCAGTTAACTTAAAGAATAGCTGCTACTAGATATGATTTTAAAGACAACTTCATTATTTCTGTTCATTTTACCTTACTGCCTGCATATTTACTAGAATTCCATAGGGACATGAATATACAAATACAGAACTGGCTATTCCTGTCTCAGTGCACTCACATTGCAATAGCCTTAGGATTATTTGGAATTCTTCAGCATAATTTAGACTTGAAGTGGAAGATCTAAAATCATTTACCTTGTTTTAAAGCTCTTCATTATAATATTATCCCCTTGAGCAACTTTATAAGTTATTGTTTTATATGGAATAAGATACATCGTTTTTGCAGGTTACCACATGCACAGAAATATGTATCATTCAATTGGTTAACAGATGCAATATCCAATGGCACTAAAGGAGTTAACATACATAATGGCCCTCTATACACTGGGTAGCAGAGCTACATGGGAAAATATAAATGTTTCCTTCCCAGATGAATAACTTTACATTTATTTGTATTAAATCTCATCTGCCATTTAGATGCCCATTCCACTATTTTATGTAAATCCATTTGAAGGGAAAGCACATCATTATCTGATTTAATTACCTTGCACAACTTCGTGTTATCAGCAAGAATGTAGACACTACTTTCCAGTTCCACCTCTAAGTCATTAATATATATGTTAAAAAGGAGAGGACCTAATACTGAACCTTGAGGAACCCCACTTGCCACATTAGTCCAATCAGAGTATGTTCCATTTACCACAACCCTTTGCTTCCTGTATTTTAGCCAGCTCTCGATCCATGAGCAGATATTTACTGCAATTCCTGTATCCCTTAGTTTGCTCAATAGTCTTTCATGTGGCACTGTATCAAAAGCCTTTGCAAAATCCAAAAAGACTACATCCACTGAGTTGCCTTGATCCAGGTTCCCACTAACCTCCTCGTAGAAACAAATTAGGTTTGTTTGACATCATCCCTCATAAATCCATGTTATAGTCCTGTTCAAATAGACATATTCTTGTATATTATCCCTTAGTAACCCTTCTAAAAGCTTTCCACTACAGAAGTGAGGCTCACTGGTCTATAACTCCCCAGATTTGCTCTTGCTCCCTTCTTAAATATAGGTATCACCTCTGCTTTTCTCCAATCATCTAATAGCGACCCTATGTTGAGGGAATCTTGAAAAATGAAAAATAATGGTTTGGCTTTTACAGAACCCAGTTCCCTCAGTACCCTTAAGTATTTCAGATAAACTCCCATATCCCACAAAAGGCCTCTTTACATAGGACAGTCACACATTTAAGTGCAAGTCCCTCTTTCTTTATCTGCTTTCTCTCCCATTTTTTTTCACAGGTACATTAGAACAAAATATTCAAGGAGTGTTTCTGCTCTTGAGCATATATGCATTTTTAGAGCACTTCATATATTAAACATACATATCTGTACTATTTGGATATAGCAATAGTACATCCGTATTCAAAAATATGTGTCCTTCTTTGGCACTTTTGGAATTCTTTAAAATGGCAAGATCACATACAGTATAGTAACATTGGCTAAAACTGTTCTGCAACATTGATTAGAGCAATCAAATGAATGTAGAAAATATGTCTTATAATTGTTTTAAAATGCTTCTGTGTTAGTTTTTACAGGAGTCAGCTGCACCGCAGGATTTAATGAGCTGGTTATGAAAGGACCATAAGTTACAAGCTCCATCTAAATGTGTATATACTGTTTTAACTGCAATAATATTTTCATTTTGAGATTAGAATATCTAAATAAGCCAAATGAATAAACGTGCATATTTTGCTTGCAGTAAGAAGTGTTTTTGGTCCTTGCATGCGATCCAAACCCTTTAAAGCTTGTCATTTTTTGAACACTTTAAAGATTAGCTGGGTGACATAGATAATAACATACTAAAATATGCATCTATTTTAAAACTTAGAAACATTTTTTCAGTTGGTTTTTATTGCTCTGTTTCATGATGCAGAGAAGTGCTTAAGAATGTAACTGTTACTTTCAGCCACAAGCCTACTTCCTTTGAAAATTGAGCAATATAAAGCAGTTTGTTGAGTTTTCCCTAATGACATTGTCCTAAAAGTAAAGTCAGTCATGGTGACCTGTAGCACATGACTTAGGGCCATAACGGAATAGTGATCAGGAAGTCAGCAGCTTCAGATAAATGTGAATACTTTCATAAGGTCCAAATTGTTATGTAGAGTCTTACTATATAGTTTTAGTAGAAGAGTAAGGTGGATTATCGCATTATCACAGAAAAAAGAAAAAAACAATGTTCCATCATCATAATTTAATAAGAGCATTATCTTTACACTAATGTCTCACCTCTTTCTTGCAGGACTAAACTATTACCCATCTATTATTCTCTCAGTATAATGTTTCCTATTAAGAATCCCACCCTGACAGAGGTATAAGGTATCCAGTTAAAGGACCACTGTGGTCAAAAGTTTAATATAGCCTATTTCGAGGAACAATGCTTGAAATAGGCAACATGTTTTTAAAATGCAAAAATAAATAATAATTATATATGATATATATTTGATAAGTAATTATGCTGCTCTAGAATGTACCATTTTAGTTTATAGTTATCTGCTTCCTAAGGTTGTAGGAGACTGTAGTATGTATCTCTACATTGGCAAGTGTATTAATTAGCTCTAATAGAAAGCTCACTAGTTTGCAAGGACAATACCTTTGTTGAGACAGTTGCTGCAAGATACAGGCTCAGTATAGAAAAACAGAAGGCTGCAGAAATGCAAGGGACCACGGTTATAATTTCTTACTTTCTAAAACATTTTTGTCTATTATCAAGTTTGCTTATTCAAAAGACCTTATTAAATAATATATTTGACCACTGTTTTTTTTTTACAATAGATTCCAAAATATGTATTTGTGTTAATGCAAAACATAAAAAATGTATCATTTGAGCGTGTACAAGGTCTTTTTGAGGGGACATATTGAAAATTATATTGAGGGGACATGTTAAAAATTAAGAGGACCAGTGAGCAAAGTTAAGAAACAGTATTATTCAAAAAATTTATGTAAAAGAAAATGTAAACAAAAATATAATTAATTAATATATATATATCCATCATATCACGTATGGTGGGCTGAAGAGCTATAGAAGCCCTCCACTGTAGAGAGTACAGTAGTAAAGAAAATGAATCATACATTTATGATTCAATTTTAATGTCTAAAAAATAAGTTAATAAACTCGCAATAAAAAAATAAATGCACCAAAACACTGCCTACAGGTGCTGCCGCACTGCAGCACTTACATAGAAATGTGCAGCTGGAGTTCAAGGAGAAGGCGACTATTTAAAAAATGCATATATTTTTTATGGTGTCTGTAATGTTATGGACATATTTAAATAATTTGTTTTGAACTCTGCACCACATTTTATTTGTAATTGTTTGTTGTTTCCCACCTGTCAATGAATGGAAGATTTAGCAAGGTTGTAGTTTTGCTGAGTGTTCGTGCATACTATTTTAACACACTTAGAAAATTACTTAAGGGGGTGGAGGCATCAGAGGAGAGGTTAAAGGATTGAGAAACAGAGAGTGGGAGGAAGAGGTGGAGCAGAGAAAGGGTGGAAAACTTTCTGAATTGCACTGGAAACTTGGACTGGTAAATCACATATGTAAAAGGTTTTGCAAAATATGTTTCTGGTACAGACACATACAGCATAGTGCATGTCAATGGAGGGGGGCACGAAATATGCTTTGTATGTTCACATCTGTGGTCTAGTACAATATCCTTACTCAGGAAAAACAATAGCTGGACAAAAAGAGCTCATATCAGGATACTCCCCCCTTGGGCACCAGACATGGAGTGAAAAGAAACAGATCTTTACTTCACTGAATTTTTATTTTCTTCCAATGATACTTTTACTGCTAACCAGTTGTTGAATAAACCAGTTATTAAGTAAACAAATTAAACTCTATTTTGTGAACACTACCGTGGTCCTCAAAATCTAACTTTTACTATTTAAATATGTTGACACAATACAGGGTTAACACTCCACCCATTACACATGGTTCTTTTCCACACATCACCAGCTGGAGCCAAATTTCGGTCGTTTTTCCTTAGATCAGACAGCCTGAAACAAAGCATGGAAATCCCAGCATCCTGTTAAAGAACATAATTCTACCCCTTATGTCTAAAGCAGAAGAACTGTTTTTTTGAACAGGGCACAGAATGTTTATAGTTAAAAATGCAATTGTAACTAAACACATTAAGATAAAGTTATTAATCAGTGTTACTACTAAATAATACTACTTGGTAACATGATTAAGCTCACTAGGTCAGAAGGCAAAATTAACCAAACTACTCAGAGATGTGGCAAAATATGTAATTGGTTAGTATCTGGTTGTTTGCAGCTCATCATAAGAGGATTTCAGTGATCCATTTGAACCACTTATATTTGCCTTTTGACCACTTATATTTGCCTTTTCAAACAATAATTTGATCACACCTCCATAGACCAGTTCATCCAGTATAAGCTAAAAAAAAACACAAAATACATACAAATAACAGGCACTTTTAACATTAATATAACCCCTATAGCAAGGCCCATTGCAAAGAAAACACTTCACACAGCCACGACTGGCGCATGGTGATGTGTGTTTGGGGCATATTGGATATTCTATTTTGTACTGTTTAGCAGTCACTATCATGGATACTAAAAATTGATAAGTATTGATTTCTACCCCTGCTCACACTTCTTTGTTGGTACCACTTCTGACAGGTGTTTTATTCAAAAAGAATGTGGGTTTATCATTATTTTGACAGTCTTATGTTGTTGAGTCTAGAATGTCCAGTTTTGTGTGGCAGGAGATTCTTTAATCTGAAATACTTTTATTATTATTATTATTATCGTTTATTTGTAACGCGCCAACATATTCCGTAGCTCTATACATAAGTTAAGTTACAGGTTAAAGATTCACACATTGCAAAGAGTGAATGGCCCTGTCTTTGAGCTTGGAATCCGGTGTCCATAGCGCTTTCCCTAAAGCACCACGCAGGATTGAAACTCGCAGACTTACAATCTAAAGGAACATTTTTATGTCAAAGGGATGAATTCCCTTGACCCAATTTATTTGGAGTAAGCAGGAAGCTGAAACATTGAGGGTAGATACACTACTAAATGTGGCTAGGGACCAGTATCTGTAAAGTGCAGTTGTTATAGGTGTAACTAATTACATGTTTTGTTCCTTAGTTTCAGTGCAAAAACACATCTGTAACTGAGGTAGAGAATATATATTGTGATATATTTCATAATTTCCAGGACTGTTATTTCTGATCTAAAAATGAACTGAGTGATTAATTAAGCTATCTGTTTATTAAAGAAAACACTGAGGCCACAAACATGTCATCATGCCTTTAAAAGGTAGTTTTAATAATAAAAAATGTTTTTATCCACATGAAAAATGTGTTCTGCAAGAGATTATAATTATTTTTTAATTTCTTTATAACTGCTTTGTGAACAAAATCAGAGGTCCTCCTGATTTATTTTGTTTGCTGTATAATTCAAGGGAATGGCAGATTTCTCATCGAGCTACATAAATCAAGAGGTGCAGTACCTGATACAAAGTTGATAGGCTGCCCTTATGTTATTTGGAAACAATTTTGTAAATTAATTTTAAAAATACTTTTATCCTTTCCTTTTGCAGCAGTTATTTTTTGAATGTGATCCATACAAACTCAGCAGAAGTTGTAGCATTCTATTAAATGAAACAATATAATTAAAGTTGAAAAATCTAATTTAAATCAAGAATAGAATGTTTAAGAATTTCAATGGAGCCTAAGATACGTTCCATACAGCTTTATGAAAGCAGTTATACACTGATCTACAGGGCCAGTGGTGAAGGGACAAATCCACCCCCCAGATTAAATTAATAGAGGACACACAAAACCAGCAATAGATCCACCCTGCTTCCTGTCCTGGGGGTAGAATTACCCGCCAGAGTTATAGCCTTATTAAATTGTGATTCAGCGAATTGACTAGGGCTCTATACAAGCACATAGTATATTTTCTTTACAGAAGTTTTTAGTCAGTGAACTTCTATCCAAAAGCAAGGTCTTCACTAACTAAAAACTTCTATAAAAAAAATATGCTCTCTGCTTATATAGAGCCCTATTCAATTGGAATCACAATTTAATAAGGTTGTTATTTTGGGCTCCTATTCCTATGGCCACTGTATTGCTTTTATATTGCTTTGGGTTTTTGGGGGGGTTTCTGTCCTGCCATTATGTGCGCTTGTTTCTGCATAAAGAGGGTGGGAAATTGTTGCTTATTTTTAATCAATGTAGCAACCAATGGCATAAGATGCACTGCAGCACAGCTAGGTAACATTGATTAAACCATTTGGGTGAATGCCATAGTGCATCTGCAAATGCAGAGACAAGCACCACAGCTTACTTTGCCACTCCTTCACTCTGAGATGCAGGATGGAAAAATTGAGAATCTCTAGATGTGAGCAGTGTGACCTTTATAAAGTACTAAACACTTACCGTAAGCATTTTTTCAGACATTGCATGCTTTTAGTATACTATATATTGCTCACACTTTGCAAGCATAATGTTTCATGAACCCACTGCAGTGGCCCCTTAATTATATTTACGCAAGGGTAATACATTGCCAGTACAGTGCTTGTTTCCATACAGGACTTAAGGTCATTGGCAGAGTTTTGTGTTGTTGCTGAATTTTGGTTGTGAGGGAGAGGAAAGGTTGTGATCAGTGGAATGTTAGAGGCATGGCATCCTGGAGTGGGGTGCAATAACAGAAATATTTACTTCTGCAGTAACCTTATAGTGTGAGGAGTGGTACAGGATGGTACTGGATTGTGGAGAAACAAAAAACAGTACTACTGTCTAGAAAGCATAGGTGTCTAGCAAAGCATAGCTTATGCTAAAAGAGAGCATTGACAGACAATATGCAGTTCTGGATTTGTTAGTTTATTGACTCATATTTGAAAATGTCACTGTACTATATAAAACCACATTTTAATTTCTTGATTCCAATTACCTTTTTAGTTAGACATGTGCTCTGGATGTGAGTTACATTGGAAAATGTGAGTATTTTGCATAGAATCAGCCAGTAATTTGCTTTAAGCAAATTTAATTATAGTGTACTAGTCACAGACTAAATTACCAAGAGAACATGGAGATAAATTACTAATCTTATGCATATAAGAAAAACAATTGCACTGCTTATTTGAAATTGATGTTTATATGATGGGGCTGCTAGAATATTTAGAAAAGCAACAGAAAACCATTAAATTGCCCTTCTTGAACTGAATGCATACAACTATTTTTTAACAGTGAGGGACAATAATATTTTGGAATAGGTACAGTGACACAGAAAAGGTTCAATTTATTGAAGAAATAAAAAACACAGAAGTAATAATGTAATTCCCCTTCTGGATCGCTATCTTGTCGTGGTGAGGGGACTTGTGTATTTCAATGCACCTGTGAGCTATAGCATGTAGGGTCACCCAAGATGGGCAGGTCATAGCAGAGGTCAGACAAATCGGGGTCCACTGGG
Organism: Discoglossus pictus; assembly: GCA_027410445.1. Lineage (NCBI taxonomy): Eukaryota > Metazoa > Chordata > Amphibia > Anura > Alytidae > Discoglossus > Discoglossus pictus. The sequence goes on along the minus strand of CM050172.1, from coordinate 51,237,208 downwards.
GAGGGAACTAGCAACCCGCTCCAGTATATTTGCCAAGAAAACCTTATGGATAAGCACAACTAGACAGAAGATATGCCTGCTATTCTTTGGTTCATAGGGTCACAGAGAGTCGGACACGATTGAATGGCTAAACAACAACAATAATGTAATTGCAACTAGTTTAAATTAAAAATTGTAAGTGAAAGTTGCCTTAAAACTGGTATAGTATTTATGTATTAATGAAAATCCTTTCTTTGACGTTATTACGAACAGCAATTAATAAAAATTTGCAGTGGAGGGTAATAAAACAGATAAGCATGCCAAGTTGGGAAAATAGTAACAGTGACAGAAACTTTTAAACATTAAATGTAATTGTAACATTGTTACATTTCTCTGTCTCCATTACTGCTTTTCAACTGGACATCTTGTCTGATTTAATATCTTGCTAGTCTTAATTACGTCAGAGGAAGAATCTTTGATTTTATATAAAACTAGCGAATTGCCCGTCAAAAAATGACGGCAATGAAATTGTAAGGTAGCTAATGCTGTTTGGTGTGTACTACTGAAATATATAATACATTAATAAATGAATAAACTTTACCAATTTTGAAGCATTGTGTTGAAGAGCTGGCAATCTGTTTTGATGTTGCTGCAGCATTAGTGGTGTGGAGCTGCTGTGTAAGCGTGCTGAATGTGTGCAGTGTAATAGTGTGCGTGCGCGAGACCAAACCGTAAAATAGCGGGTAATGTGTGGTATGCGTTTTAACGGAATATGCGTAGAGTCGTTTGTGGTGTTTTGCGAGTTTCTTGTGGTGTTTTGCGTGTTTAGAGTGCTGTAGCCTCGTTTTCGTTTTGTTCGACGGCCACTTTTTCTCTCGCTTAGCAATTTTTTTAGTGTTCAAACTCTTTTATTTTTAGTTAAATGAAGGTGTAAGTTGTTTTTTTGAGGTCCTGGATGCTTCCTCTTGCTGTAGGTAAGCTTTTTATGTAGGTGGTGTGTGTATTTATTGTGTTTTGAATTTTGTAATGTTCGCGAGTTGCGTCCGATTGCTGCAAGGTCGTAATGTGTGGTAACGTGTCTCGTATGTTGTTTGCGTTGCGAGGTAAAGTTTGCGAGGGTCGTAGTTGGTGTGTCGTGTTGTTTGCGTTGCGACGTAAAGTTTGCGTGGGTCGCAGTTGCTGGCTCGCCTGCTCACAACTATATATGTGATAACTCTAACTTCTATATCAATTTGAAGTCACTTTAACTTAGAATTTTTAATTACAACCTATTGCAGTTATATGTACTTATATTTCTGCAGTGACAAGGACCTTTTCTGTGTTGCTTCAAAATACTATATGGTATAAGTAAGGTGCCCTGCTAAAATACACACAGTATGTAGCACTACAATAGTAGTGTGGGTTGTGGATATTGACTTTTCCTGGTAGATATGGAATACCACACAGTGTTTGTTAGATTTTACAATAGAATAGGCTTTGGGAATTAGGAATGAGACTCACGTGTCTTTATAGTTTACTGTGGCAGCTGAACGAACTACAATAACAGTGGGTGGTGGCAAGATTAGGGTGTATTGTGTTAGTTGAAAGGGAAGCAGCAGAGGCAAACTTTACACTATAATCTGTGTTGCAGTACTCACATAATAGTGTCAGGGAAGGCATGAGGTGTATTAACATAGACTTGTTATTTTAAACAAGTGTCTGAATTCTGAAAGAACATGATGTGAAATGTACTTTGAGTATATAAGCAAACAGCAATAATACAGCAAGAAGGAAAGTCACAAGCTCAGTTAATGCTCTGTAAAGGTATACTATGCTGTAAAAGTGTCTTTCTGCCTAGGCACACACTGCTCAGACCTAGGGCAGCACATTTTCAGTGTACAACATGCTGTCTGAATATGCTGGTGCAGTGATAAGGAATGATGTACAGTATGCACATGTGTATACAGTGATGTCTTATACACATGTACATTTATGATTTTGGATATAGTAATAGTAAAGGATGAGTAGCAAGGGCGTGGGGGCAGGCAAATCTGAATTGGACCAGGACAACAAAAAACCTAAAAAGAACTATCATGCTCTGTGGTAGCTTTGCCTTTTCACTGTCAAAGTTGTGAGCAATTGAATGCCCTCTGGCTGGCAATGGGTTAGTGTACTCAGTGAGTTTTTGCTATATGGGACAGTATACGGCAGTGGAATAGTAAGGGTGTTTCAGAGCATGAATTCTAAAACATTGCTGAAACACTCCTGATCCCCCTGGCTTAAGCATACACATAGTTTGGAAAGTAATACAAAAGGCTGTGGTGAGTCACTAGCTAACGAGCTGGCATCCAGCCTGTCCATGCTCCATGCTTTCCTTTGGCACACTGCTCTGTCTGGAGAGCATCCAGCTCTGGGGTGGGGACATGAAGGGTGGGAGAAATCAAGAGTCCTCTGATAGCTGAGAGAGCAGTATGTTGTGCCTGGCTGATATAAGCTCTCCATCTCTCTCTTTCTCTAGTGTCTCCAACAAGGAATTATCTGAACTGATAGAGAGGCTTCAGAAAAATGCTGACCAAGTGGAGCGCAATGTGGTGGACATCGATTCCAAGCTACAGAAGGTATCCGCAACTCTAAATACAGATGAAAGGGGAGGGTGACTGGGATTTACTAGATTTAAAACACACTGTGCTATATTTTACATTGTGGTACTAAGAATGAAATCATAGACCTCCATTTCTATTTGATGTGAAATCTCATAATTAGAAGGAAAAACATCTAATATACAAAACATTTGTAACATATACGGGGGCTTACACCTTTAATAACCTTGTCAAATATTTTTCTTCCAGGTGGTCTTACCTGGTGTCAATAGGCAAAGCTATTTTTCATGTACAATCATTTGTGACATATTACCAATAGCTCCTATTATTCCTTTATTCATAACGCGCCAACATATTCCGTAGCGCTATACATGGCGTGAGTTCAAGTCAAAAAAATATTAACACAATGAAGAAAAATGAATGGAGCACCCTGACTTTGAGCTTATTTGTGGGAGCAACACTACTAGTATATTTGCTACACTCACATATTATGCAATATTGTGTCACACCCTTCATTGAGACATCGGAATATTCATAATATCGAAAGGACTATGTCTAATAGTATTGGTTTATTTTTTGTACATCTTAAAAAGACACTCACACCCTACAATGTATGTTTCTTTTCAAAGTGAACTAAAACTGTCTATAGCTTGTACTAGCCATTTTACTCTACAATGACTCATTCCTGAGATATTCAGCATTGTTTGTATTGTGCTGTTGTTCTGCTCAATATGCTAACTTGTGGTTCATAAAGGTTGGGAAAGGGATCTAACTGCATAATAACACTAAGAGCACATTGTGCTTGCTTGTTTCTGTTGCCAAAAATACTGGGAAATTATTAGCACATCAAACCAGCTAATTATTATTTGTGAGCAACACATTTGAATAATAATACATTGCAATGCTTTACTTTAGAAAAAAATGACAAACACAAAGTACAGCCAGTTTTTCCTGCTTTTTAAGAAAAACTTGAATTGTTCACCTTCATATCTCAAAAATAAATTATTTTGAAATGTGTTCTCCCGTCTGATTTATGTGGTGTCTTTTTATATGTTATATTTAGAAAAAAAATCAAAGAGTATTATAAAATATTTCCAATCACCTAGAAATTGTTTTAAATTAATATATAATAAGTGGTATTAAAACAAGAGTCATTCCAATTCTTGCTTGACTGTGTAAATGGGTTATTACAGACTAGGCCCATATGCGCTGCCCATTCCATCTACCTAAAAGCTTGGCTTAATTAAGCCTTAGATTATTCTTTTTACAGGCATGCTTAAATTCCTTAATTTGTATGACCATAACACTTCCACTTGTATGCTGTTGAGCTTAGCGTGACATAGCAAAGGTGCCAAATATGCTATTGGTACTTTAATACTAAATTACTAAGTTTGGGGTCAGCGCCCCCCAAAAAGAGACTAAGCATGCCCAGGCCCAGGCAACTGAACAGAAAACCATGAAGGGTTTTATCAATAATTAAATACAATGATTTATCATCAACAACATTTTTAAAACTCTTTTAGTGAGTGGATCAGAAATGCTGACTGACAAGTTAAAAATGGCAAACTTAATATCATTTAATTGATAAAGTACTTGTCATTGACTACAGTTTTAAATTATACTATATTAGGAACCTCCAATTTGTCACTTTACCTTTTACTTTCTGTAAAGTAGAACTTTTGCACATACTTCCAACTTCAAATCATGACCTCTTGTTCTTACATGTAACGTTGGTTGCACCACAACCTTTACAATTCACTCTCGGTCACATCCCCCTAAGATTGCCCATCAGAAAATAAATATATATTTAACTTCAATTTAATAAAGTTTCTTAAGATGCATAATAAAATTGCATTTGGATCAGCATTATGTACTGAGTAGTATTAGTTTATAATATACCAACATTTTGAGGAATCTCAAAGCTATATTTATGTTATTTACTGCTTTTAGAATTAATTTTATATGCCATATAAAACAAATTTACTGAGATATTTTCCTTTTAATAATATACATCATTATTTTAATGAACAGGGTGTGACTGATGTGGGGCGTTTTCAGTATTTTAAATATTTTCCTATAATTAGTTCTTCACTTTAAAGGGGGAAGCTTTGAAGAAGATATGATTTATTATAGCAATCAAATAAATCCAAACAAATATGGGAGAGTGTATGTTAAAGGATCATTGAAGTACCATATTTATAGACTGTGCTTTTGGAAAACTATTCTTAACCATAGTCACATTTTTTTTTTTTAAAAGAAAGAAAAAAACAAAGCCTTTATAAACAATTGAATTTAATTATTCCTTATTGTTGGTGGCCATGGATTGTTTGCCTTTCATATTGGCCACCTTAGAAGTTAATCCTATTGTAAACTACACTCCTTTCTGGCAATCCATTCAATTAATCTTTATGAAAAATGTATGTACATGAAGAGTCAGTTTAGCAAAAACGTTAATGGTTTCAAGACCGTAAAGCATAGTTACATAAATAAATTAAAATTAATACATTAAAGTCTTTTTTTTTTATTTTGTGGTTTACTTTCTAAAAGCTTTTTGCCAATTTTATCAATTATCTTTGTTCAAATACTATATTATCCACATATGACAGCGAGAGACATATATTTGACTTCAGATAAGATCCAAAAAGACCCACTTGGTCTTCCCATTCTGTCCACCGAGATTTTTTTTAATTATGCCTCAAAACAACCTAATTTTATTCCAGGCATGCTTACATTTCTTAACTGTGTTTGACCAGACCATTTTAACTCAAACTGTGTTGCACTTACAGTATCTACTACTACTTCTACTTTAGTTGTATTTTCTCACATAACTCCTACATTTTCCATCAGGTTATGACCTATTATTTGTGAGTCCCTACTTTTTGGGAAGATACTGACCTCCTGAACTTTATTAAATCCATTGATATATTTCAAGGTTTCTGTCATACCTCCCCAAGTAGAAAACACAGTTTTGAAAAATCACAAAATGTTTTTCCTGAAAATATGAACATTTTTCATCTGTGGGGATAAATGGGGATAGATCTTCTTAACAGGACCACTGTAGTGCATTTACAAGTAAGGATCATATGTTTGTTTGCTGGGTATGGGTTATTTAAAACAGTATGCACATATAATTTTTTTTTCTTAGCTTTTAAACTATGTTTTTTCTCCTTAAGAAAAGCTGCATTTCTCCTCCTACTGGTGTCTCCATTGAGTGTGGTCAGCTCTTCCTGTGTGCTTGACTATAAATAATGTCTGACCCATCTAGTTTCAGCTTAAGACTAATTATGCTCACTAAAGAGGGCAGGGCTGTGATGCCTTATGCACTGTCACTGGTTGGGTCCTAGGGGGCAGCTGCAAGCATGTTACAACAGAGCTGCTACCTCTGTTTAGGCAGTGGGGGTGTGGCTAATGATTTCATGGGGCAGGGCCAGTGACATCAGCCCAGCCTGCTTCCAAGCTCCATGATAGTCCAGCACACAGACAGAAATGGTCACGCCCCTGATAGATACAGGTAGGAGGAGATACACAGCTCTGCTTGAGGTGAAAACTGACAAACTAAGAATTTTTTTTAACTTTTATTTATTTTAAACGTCATGCTTTTTTAATTATCTGCTAGCATATGCTACTTCAATGTGCAGATATTTGTAAATAGTACTAATGGGTAGGTTTGAGGAAAATACATTTCAATTGTGTCTTTAATATCACTATTATCAATATTTATTTAGGATGTGGAGAATATCCGTGCCTCCCAACCTCTAAACTACAATATTTACACAGCCCAAACCATGTCAGAATCTGAGAGGATGATTGTGGTCCTGGAAACCGATGCTCTTTTGGCAAAGCAGCTGAATCACCCACAGGGAGACATGATTTCAGAGGAGTAAGTGTATTCATATATTGCATGTTTTGTAAAGGGATACTGAAGTCAAAACAAGTGCCTTGCACCATCGGATAGAGGATGGAAAAGCAACTGGAAAAATTGTTTATTTTTTAAATTAATCAAAAAACTAAATTAGTTATTGTCAGTTTTTATTATTACTTGTATGCCCCCTAAAACCCTTCCACATGTAACATGCATAGATAGCTAAATTCATCCTGTGATTGTCACACTAATTATAATTTAGCTATATGAATTTCTATATTCATTACTTTGAGTATTATTTATGGATGTGGTGTAAAAGCATCTATATAAGTTTTTAGCTTTATCTTGTTTATCACTGGGCTATGTTTCTATATGGGGGGAAAAATAATATATATATATATATATATATATATATAAATATATATATTGTTCTTTTGCCCACCATATATTAAATGATTGTTGTGGTTAACTACCTACTCAAAATATCCACTACACAAACTGGGATCCCGCCCCACGCTGATGATAGACAGTAACCTTGAAACGGCTGTCCATGGGTATGATTCCCAGCTTGTATATAATCCAACCTTGCCTTTGCATAAAAGCTGTGTAATGCAGCAGGCATAAGCTTAAAGGAAGCATTGTTTAAAATGGTTATGGATAGAAGAACAAAGCATTTGTGGGCACATTTGCATGTCCCTGCTCAGCTTCCCAGAATGACTGTATATATATATATATATATATATATATATATATATATATATAGTAAAATGTTGGTCCAATAAAAAAAAGTATCACTATATACTGCAATACTCTGATTAGACATCTAGATTATTATACTTTATTATTATTATTATTATTATTATTATTATTATTGTTATTATTATTATTGTTCATTTGTGAAGCTCCAACATATTCCATAGCGCTATACATGGGCTACGATAAAGACAAAGCCGCAAGATTAAAAACTCGCAAACTTACAATCTAAAGGGTTTAAGTGAGGTACAGGAGAGTGAAAGATAAGTTGTGCAAGTTAATGTGGAAGGTGGTAGGCTCCTTTAAAAAGATGCATTTTTAGTGAGGATTTGAAGGTTTTAGGTAAGGAGATAGTCCAGTGGAGCGAGACAAAGAGTCCCAGGGAATAGGATTAGGACGAGAAAAGTCCTGAAGGCGGGAATGAGAGGAGGTGAAAGAAGAAGGTTGTTAGCAGAATGAAGAGGGAGGGTGGGGGAGTATTTGGAGATGAGAGCAGAGATATAAGGGAGTGCAGTGTTGTTGAAGGCTTTGTAAGTTAGGGTCATAATTTTAAATTGTATTCTAGAGGGAACCGGAAGCCAGAGAGGTGCTACAGTCACTGAACTTTGAGTATGGTAGATGAGTCTAGTGGAGGCATTCATTCGGATTGAAGTGGGGACATTCATGGCTACCCCACTCTTTATATATATATATATATATATATATATATATATATATATATATATATATATATATATATATATATATATTAAATGACAGAATACCCTTAAAAAATGATGGCCAGTCCTCCAGTTCCTTCTCCTCCTCAGTGCCCCCTTTGCCTCTTCAGCCCCTTGTTCCTTTTCAATTCCCCCCTGTGCTCCCCGTGCCTCTTCAGTCCCTGCTGTGACTCTTGAGCCCCCATATGCCTTCTCAGCCCCCATGCCTTCTCAGCCCCCCTGTTCCTCCTCAGTTACCTCCTGTGCCTCCTCAGCGCCCCCTCCCCTGCCTCCTCAGCAGCCCCCCATGCCTCCTCAGCCCCCATCCCTCCTCAGCCATTCCAGTGCGGGGTGATGTCAGTGATTCTGAGCTGGATCAAGGATCCCCTTGAGGTGATTAGAGGGTATTAAAGGGGGCATAGTGTGTGTGTGAGGCTGAGAGGAGGGGAGAGCGGATAGATCACATCTCTCTACTGGCATACCCAACGCAGGCTCAGAACGGCGGCACTGCACACCTACCAGCAATTACAACGCATACGCAAAGCAGTGTTTGCAAACGTGACAGACAAATTGCTCTTTATATTATAAGATATATATATATATATATGTACTGATTCTCATTAGTAGCACCAGAGGTGAAACTCATTATGTATTCTAAAATGCAAGAGCAGGTTAGAAGCCTTTTGCCTTTTGCCTTTTAAAACCACCAACTTCAGGCACAAACTCAACTAACTGAGTTGCAGTTTTACAAATGAAAGCACCTTTACACATGCTTTTTGCAACCAGTGCATATGGTGGCCTTCAGCGCCCCTTTAACAGTGAATGGGATTAAGCACACATTTCTTAAAGCGAAATAATTTCTACATGTCAGCTTTGACCCTCTGATTCCCTCATTTGATCCCACTGAGCAGATTGAATCATTACAAACCCTGATTATAAAAATAGCATATACAGTAGAAAGATACTTAATCCCTAGCAGGTGGCTGAGCACTGCTGCCATGTAACTGACATGTTGGCATGTTCTTTAATAGTTTTAGAGGGTTATTCATGAAACTGATAGTGCTGATTGCAACATTATAATTTAAAACATTTCTTTCAAAGTGATTGATTTTCTACATGCAAGAGTGACTAATGTGCATCATAGTACGAGAGTGCAGATTAAAAGGTTGTTATAGTACCATATTTAAAGGACCACTGGAAAACCTTTTCAAGTTAAATCTATTTTAGTTTATCATAATTAAACGAAAAAAATATATTAGTATTGTGTGTTTAAATTCTTTTTTCTTGCTAAATAATTTTTTGCTGCTATTTACTCGCATGTTTATTAGATTTTTAGAGTCAAGTCCCCTTTTATCTTGTGTTTTACAAAAATATTGTGTACCATGGTGTATACACATGGGTGCTACATTTAATTCAATATATTTATTAAAGTTTTGTTTATTTTGTAACCCTAGTAGAAAAAAAAGTAATGACTTTAAGCAATCAGAAAAGGGTTCCATGCCCTCAAAGGGTTACAATTTAACATGTAAATTATTTGGAGAGCATGGTTTGAATGATAAAAAACATATCCCTCTTTATGTGCTATATATAGATTAAATAGCATTAATGTTGCCGAAGAGCGGCCTCATTTTTTGCTTCAAGCGGGTGCACCAAAATGATGATTGTCCTAACAACCGGAGGTAGAATTTTTCATTAGACATTGGTCATTAAAAAAAATCCATAGTCAATGATTTAAAAATAAGCAGGATTTAATATTAACTTTCATACAAAGGTCAAACTCAGCTGGTCTACACCCAATATAAGGTGAATGCAAGTAGGAGACTAAGGTAGCCAGTATTACATTTTCAGAAACAATATTATATCAACACAATATATTAATTGGCTGGAGACTTACTTATTAAAGGCTATGATTTTGTGGCCTCTTATCTAATCAGATTGTTTCCCAACAAATCCCTCTACCACCACCACCTTTCCCCCTTGTTGATCTAATCAGGGAGAAGAGAAAGGGCTCAACAGGAGGTTGATACTCTGATCTATGAAAGTGAATTTAATTTTGAATAGTGATATTATAAATTAATACATTCAATTAAATGAATGAACAATTAAAAAAAATAGCTACTTTTATTAGGGCAGTACAGTGATCCTGTAATCACCACTGGTTTATATACTTCCTTAGTGGGAAAGATTATAAAAAGTAAAGTTGAATAAGAATTTCTGTAATAAATATATATTTACAGCAAAATGTATATTATATTATCAGTATATCAGTCTGTGTTCTGACCTTTATCTTCAATGAAATATTGATATGTGTTAATATTATACATTTAGATTTGCATCGGAAAGCACACTTTGTCAAAACATTTATTTTCTTACTATATATTTTTAACTCCTAATCTTCAGTATTCGTCAGCTGAAAGAACGTCTCAAAAACCAAAGAGCAAAGCATGACCAGGTATACAACCAGAGAATACCAGCAGGAGAAATACCAAGAGTGAATTGGAGTAAAGTCATGGATGATAATTTGGTAAGAACATTAGAGGCTATGAATTTTCAGTCTCTATTTTGTAGAAATCTTGGATTAATAAGAGTAGGAGGACATAATAGGGGAATAATAAAAAGTGATTTTATTTGTTTAATATTGTTATTCATTTTGTAAACATTTATTAGGCACAGTTTTCTTTTTTCATGTCTTGTACAGTTATCCTGATCTAGTTTTCTTTTGCCTTCCTATACAAACCCCTTGTTATTTTAAATTCAGTTTCAGTTCCTGGCAAACAAATAGAGCAGCCTGGCTTGGAAAGTTGAGCTAATCTGAATTACTTTGACATTCTATTTGGCTTTTTCATAAGTATTTTAAAGAACCACTGGGATCATTTGTTTTCTATATTTAAATAACTACACTTCATAATGGGCAAACTGCTTATAGAAAGCAAAGAAAAAAGTATGCGCCTTTACTTTATTATCTTTTATACCTATTATTATTATTATCCTTTATTTATAACGCGCCAACATATTCCGCAGCGCAATACAGGGGTTAGGTACAAGTATAAACAATACCCCACAATGAAAATAATGGAAGACCCTGTTATTGAGCTTTCAATCTGATATACACTGTGCTTTCCCTAAAGCACCTCACAAGATTAAAACTCGCAAACTTACATTCTAAAGGGTATGGGTGAGGTACAGGAGAGCGAGAGATGCATAGTGAATGAAGAGGCTAAAGATGATAGGCTTTTTTGAATAGATGTGTTTTTAAAGAAATTTTGAAGGATCTGAGGCAGGAAGATAGTCTGGTGGTGCGAGGTAAAGAGTTCCAAAGAATATGGGCAGCACGTGAAAAGTCTTGAAGCCGGGAATGAGAGGAGGTGATGAGAGAGGAGAAGAGAAGAAGGTCATTAGCAGAGCGAAGAGGGCGGGTGGGAGTGTATTTTGGGATGAGAGCAGAGATGTAGGAGGGTGCACTATTGTGGAGGGCTTTATATGTTAGGGTCATGATTTTGAATTGTATTCTAGAGGCTATGGGAAGCCAGTGGAGTGCCTGACAGAGAGGTGCTGCAGACACTGATCGTTTAGTATGGTAGATGAGTCTAGCGGTGGCATTCAAAATGGATTGGAAGAGCAAGAAGAGTGTTGCAGTAATCGAGGCGAGATATGATGAGAGCGTGAATAAGAATTTTAGTTGTGTCTTGTGTGAGGTAGTGGCGTATTTTGGATATGTTTTTTAGGTGAAAGTGACAAGATTTTGTGAGTGATTGGATGTGGGGAATGAAAGAGAGGGAAGGGTCCAGTAGGACCCCAAGACAGCGGGCCTGAGAGGTGGGAGTGATGATGGCATTGTCAACAGTGAGAGATATTTGCGGAGTGAAAGCTGTAGTAGAGGGTGGAAAGATAAGGAGCTCTGTCTTAGACATGTTGAGTTTGAGTTGACGGGCAGACATCCAGGAGGATATGCTCGAGAGGCAATTGGCAACATGAGCTAGAAGAGAGGGGGATAGTTCAGGTGCAGAGATGTAGATTTGGGTGTCATCAGCATATAGATGATACTGAAATCCAAAAGATTTTATAAGGGCACCAAGGGAGGATGTATAGATAGAGAAAAGGAGGGGGCCTAGGACTGAGCCTTGGGGTACACCGACAGTTAGAGGGCGAGGAGATGAAGAGGTGCCAGAGAAGGAGACACTAAATGTTCGATTTTCTAGATAAGATGTGAACCAAGAGAGAGCAGTGTCACGGATGCCAAGAGCGTGGAGAATTTGGATAAGAAGAGGATGATCAACTGTGTCAAAGGCAGCAGAGAGATCCAGGAGAATTAGGATAGAGAAATGACCCTTTGATTTGGCGTTGAGCAGGTCATTAGTAACTTTTGTGAGAGCTGTCTCTGTAGAGTGTTGGGACCGGAAGCCAGACTGGAAGGGATCAAGGAGGGAGTTGAAGGAAATGAATTGTGTAAGGCGAGTGTAGACGACACGCTCAAGTAGTTTAGAAGCCAAGGGAAGTAGAGAGATAGGGCGGTAATTAGATGGAGAAGCTGGATCAGATGTGGGTTTCTTAAGAATGGGTGTAATTGTGGCTTGTTTCAAAGGTGATGGAAACTTGCCAGTGTCTAAGGAAAGGTTGAATAGATGTGTGAGAGCTGGGATAAGTGTGGTAAAGAAGGGGGGGGGGGGTCAGCTGTGATGGAATAGGATCATGTGCACAAGTTATGAGACGAGAGGTTGATAGAAGGTTAGCAACTTCATCCTCAGTTACAGGGTTAAAGGAGTTTATAGTGGCTATAGGTTTGGGAAAGGGTGAAGGCAGACTGCTGTTTGTTTTTTGAGGAGAAGGTGTGATATTGGATCGTTGAGAGGAGAGTTCATGATGAATATTTTCAATTTTACTATTAAAGTATCTAGCAAAATCTTCAGCTGTAAGAGAGGAAGGGGCGGGAGGTGGGGGAGGGCAGAGGAGAGTGTTAAGAGTGGAGAACAAATGTTTGGGGTTGGAGGCCTATGTATTCCTTACTGCAGGAATCACATTTCTTTAATCAGCTGATCATGTCTGTTAATTTCTTGAGAGGATGTGTCCTATGAGCATTCCATTAGCCATATATTCTATATTGTTGCATGCAATTTTAAAGTTTTTTAAAATGTATGCAAATGAGGATCACTCAATTCAGTTTCTACAACCACTGCTGTGAGACTGCTTATATATTCTGTCACTTTGCATATTTTCTCAAACTTGTATTTTTCTGAGCTATGTTTAAAAAAGTTTCTATTGTTAACCCCTTGCTTTTCCCTATTTCATACTCAACCACCTGCATTGAGTAATTGTTCAATGAACCAGTTGGGCTCAATTTATTCAATAGATATAAAACTCCACGAGGGGCAAGGCCACTAATGATGGTGTGGGTTATTATGAACACATTAATTTATGTCTAGTGCATTCAGTAGAAAAAGCCAAAAATGTAATATTTCATAAATGTATAAATATTCAATTGTAACTCTAATATTACAATGTAATTTGCAGAACCCCTTATGACACCTTACATAAAGTAGACTTGAACTAGAGCCCTGAATTATAAACTGTATTCTTTTGAAATTTCTTTGTGCAGGATCAGCTAAACAGTCGTGGTTTTGCCACTGATTTGCCCAACTTGGAAAATCAAATTGAGGAACACAATATCTTCCACAATGAGGTTAAAGCCATCGGTGACCATGTGAACAAGGATAGTGACAAGGTGACTTCCACAGAGACCATCATCTCCAGAATCTAACGTATCACTGCAAATCTGATGTCGGGTATTGGCCAGATAGGCAAAAATTACTTTGTTAAACAACAGATTTAATTTGAAATCAAAACCTATAATAAATTCCCATTATTAGTTGCTTTTACTAGACATACCTAGATCATTTACCAAAAAAACTTTATAACAAAGCTGTATAATACATCACATTACAATCTATTAACAACGTTGTTTTATCATACCCCGTAACATTTTTCAGTAATTAACCCTTCTTCCAATACATATTATACACCACAAAGTATGCATTCAAGTTCTTTACAATAACATATTTTGGTGAATAACGTAGCACTTTTTACATGCTTTGCTAAAATACTAAAAACATTTACTGTTCTACAAATAAGTTATTTTCCACCTGTATGTATGTAACAGGGTAACTGTGAGTAAACAAACAGGAGGGTAACCGTGTAGGAAACACACTTTAGAGCAATAGAGGAGGAACATTTATCCTCTCACCTCAAGCATTATCTGCTCTTAGGTTAAACTGTAGCTGACAGTATGACATTCACCCATGAGTTCATATTGATTTAGGCCATGTAGCAGCTGAGAGCTGCATTAATGTAAGAGTGATGGATCACTGAATACTGTAGTGTGACTCGTTATTAACACACAGGCCCAAACAACACTATGAGCCTCATTCAATTGCATGCCCATAATTCCCTGTAACCCAACATTTTTATATACACTTAGATGTAGTCAATTGTTTCTAATCCGTAATTACAGGCTCACAGCCTCTGCACCCAAACCATCGACCTTTACGTAGCATTATAGGGCATGATCATGATCAAGTAAGCAAGCCCGTAAGTAACTTTTTAGACAGAGCCAATAGTAAATGAGACCATCATCATGACATCAGTGAAGCATGGGGTTTATACTACAATTAATCAGTGCAATGTAGAAAATGTAGAAATAAAAAAAAACATTAAAGCAACTGTTCTAGTCCATGCAAATTCCATGATATGTATTAACCCCTTGATTCCTGGGATTGATATAACTAAATAAAATTAAAAAATATTGCAGATTTGCAAGCTTGAGAGTGTTGTACAATTGAATCTAATGCCTTTCACTGCTTTTCCAGTATTTTAAAGTACAGTAGTGTGTGTGTGTTTTTTTGCTTTTGCATTGTTTTGAACAGGTGTTTAACCTACTTACCAGTCTTATCTAGTACTTGGATAATTTTTTGATACATTTGCCATTTACAGGTTTGAAGGCAATTTCAGGCTTGTTGAATTGTTGTAGTTGTATATCAATTTTGTGTCTTTATCACTGGTAACATTTGCGGGCTTGAAAAATCAATGGAGGAGATAGGGCTGAGCTACGTATTTGACAAACCCACAGTGCGTTTGAGCCTGTAGCTTGCAATGGGAATGCGAGTAGCAAAATGTATCCAATTGAATATCACTAACATTTAAAGGCTCCATTACGGACTCATGTAATTGTGTTTTGGCCAAATGAATAGTGCTCTTTATCAGGACACGCTGAGGCTGTTTCTCTCTAATGTAGGGTGACCTCAGACTTATAACACATATTGCCAGACATTCATACACACTCACTCATATAGTCACTTGTTCAGATACTTCATCTCATACCTTAATATGCCCACTCAGACACAATCCCTCACACTCTTGGTGAGGGGATAAGAAGTTTAAAATGAGACTGACGGGTTTAAACCATTTCAGTTATGGAAACACTGTCAACTGTACTCAAACCATAATGAATCCAAAAATATTTACTAATAATTTTGTATAATAGAGTGTATATTTTTTAAATCAGTGTTAAATTAAAACAGTTCTCACATGCTCTTTATACTTTCAGGAGTATGTCAGTGGACTGCAGGTGAAATATCAGAAGCTGTTGGTAAGTATTATTTACGGTGTTAGATTAATATATAAAAGTGCACAGCAAATGTGGAGCTGTCATGTGGCAACATCCCTTCTTTCTTTCTATAAGAAAATCTTATGCAATTTTTTGTTGTTTTATAAATGTTTTAGCTAAGTTAATTAATATTATCATCTTCAATATTAATGCAAAATATAATTTTCACATCTGTGACCTAAGGCCATGTATGTGAGTGAACAGGAAAAAAGTGGGAGGCTCTAGATGCTGATAATCTGTTATTCTGGGGGCTTCCTCGAAGTATAAGAAGTGCAAATTGTATACAATAATTACATTTAGGATGTGCCTAAATGCAAAGATGCCTGCATAACCCCCCCCCCCACACACACACACACACACACTCACACACACTTCCATGGTTTTAAAGGAGTATCTAAGTTTCCTGGATTATGAGTACTTTTTTGCATGAAAAAATACTAAAATAAACATTTAAACCCTTACCTTGACCTTGAAGTTAGCAAAATGTTTTGTAATTCCGGACAGTTGAAAATCATGGTTAACAGCCCCTCCAAACCCAGGCTAACAGCCTCATTAAATTGGAGCCCAGTAAATGCAACGTGAGCCTCGCAGCATCTGCAGGCTTGAAAAGCCTCTGTGTTACGGGGCTATAAAATTAGAAGGGGCTGTGAGCTACGGGCTTGAGATGCAAAACTGTAAACCATCTGTCGGACAGCAGCTTTGCGGGCTAGAATGTAATCAATTAAGCAAGCCCGTAGTTACGGGTTTAGATGGAGCCAATGGAAACAGGTATCATCAGCATTGCATCACAAGAAATTGGAGGATTGATTTCAAAGTCTTATGGGTTCAATTACGAGCTACGAGAGAACCCACATTCCAGTCACAATGCTATATTAATAAAGCTGCAAATATGATATTTTATCTCATGCAAGTTACAGTATTATATGTATTAACACAATGATTCCTGGGATCGATATAGCACAAAATATATACATGACATTTCATTGAAGTATTTTTCTGAGACGATTTGCAAACTTGAGAATGTTGTGCTATTATTCTAAGACCTAACATCACTTTCCCTTTTAATAAAAGTACAATAGTGTGTTTTAATTTGAATTACAAGTGTTATGAATTGGACTTTACCTCCTTTGCAATTTAATAGCTATATTGAACAAGTAGCAGCTACTGGCTTGAAGGTTTTACGGGCGCGAAGTTCAACGTTGCTCAACACGTAGGCTTTTCTCGGCCTTGCTGTGTTTTAACCCACAAGTCGTCTGCGGGCTGCGTTACGGGTCTAATTTCATAGCAGATTTCTCTAAGATCTACGTTACGGGCTATGTTGTAACAAATATCCCCAATTTAATGAGGCTGTAAATTAGCATAATTTGTTTTGGCGAAACAGGTTAGCTGAAACATTTCAATTAAACTCTGGGGTTCCTGTTTGTGCTGCAAAGTAGTCTGGGGTATGTAGTCTGTTAGGTGCTATAGCAGCAGCACAGCACACAGCACAGAAAGGAAGAAGCAGGAAAGCATATCCCAGCAGTGACTTGGGGACTGACATCCCTGCTCTCATATTGGCTAAGGAAGAAATAGTAGGTGAATAATGGAAAATTGATCCTTTAATGCTGCATGCTGATAGGGTAGGATCAGGGGCCCGTATAGACACCCAAGGCTGTGTAAACATAATTATTAGAGGGATTTTTAGATATTAATAAAAAAAATGTTTTATGAGATGTGCTACATATAGCAAGGCTGCTTTTTGGCTATAGAGTGCAACAATGTATTAATCCATGAAACTTGGATATGCCTTTAAGTGATCCAGATAACAAGGTGATAATTTTAAACCATTGGGACTTACTTTGCTTTTACATTATTATATCATATTTATTCCATATACTCGTATAATCATATTCTGTGTGATATTAATACAATGACATCTTTAATGTATATAGTATATGTATAATTTATAAATTTAAATATAAACATGTTGCAGGCCCAGTGAGGTGATATGTCATAGGCTAATATGGCATTATGTTATTTACAATTATTTCCCAATGTAAACACATTTTTCATTTGCCCTGGTATAATATCATTGTATTATAATCCAAGAAAATTATTTTTCCAAGAAAAATAATGCCTTATTTAGTTTAAAAAATATGTTTCCCTAGCAGACACATAATTATTTTAGACCATCAAACAACTAGAAAATTAGACTGAGAGCAGCTTGCCACACAACAGTGAAACGTTTTGGTCTTTTGTAGGTTCACACTGTTAATTGATGATAATCATATCATTCTAGATTAATCAGAAAGCTAGAAGCTCATTTTACAAACAACACAAGATTTTCTTATATCTAACCAGCAAAAGTGATTTCATATAACATAATAGCCTTCCCATATTAAAGTGTCCAATCTCTTGTTCAGTTATAGATAATTGAGCATGCTCAGAAGCAGAGGCTGTTGGCATTGAAGCCCAAGCCCTACTGCTGGCACTGAGCATGTTTGCATGTATAATTTATTTATCACTGATGAAACATGGCTGATCAGCTTGTCGTCTGGATCACCTAAGCAGGGAGGTAGGGGAGGGAAAACAGGCAGCCATCTTTGCATCAAGAAAAAAAACATTTTAAATATTTTGTTTTATAAAGCCTACATTTACTGTTCATAGCATATTTTTTAAGTTTGTATGGTGATCTGCTAAGAATAAATTTATCATTGGTCATGTTGTTATTGACCAAACCCTCCATTTGACTGCAATGAAAAATGTGTTCAATTCAATCCTGTACAAGGTATGTCGTTTATATTAATACATTTTTTATGGCTCAACACTTAAAGGACCACTGTGGTCATATTTGTAAAAAGTACTATTTTGAGGAACTGCAAGTGTAACATTGTTTTAGAATGCAAAAATAAAAACAATAATAATAATAATAATAATAATACAGTCCCTAATGCATTATCTTTTATGTGCAATTATGCTACTATGGAATCCAACACTCTGGCTTCAGCAGATCAGTTTGCTGAGGTAGGAGGAAACGTTGAATGCTTGTCTGTCTGCAGAATGGGAATGTGGCCTGTGCTCTCTCGGTATGACTAAATGAAAGTTGATTAGTTTACAAGGACACACTCGTCTGACAAAATAATAGGCAGCAAGCTGGAAAGAAAACTAAATGGAGTTACAAAGTGAAGAATAATATCATATAAATGTTGTAAAATGTAAACTTTTTTTTTTTGCTTTCTAAAAATAGTCCACCCATAATCATGTTTACTTATAAAAAAAACAATATAGAACAAAAATTACCACTGTGGTCCTTTAATAGTAGCTTAGATGGTTACCCTAAAATGTAAGAGTTGTCTTTGAAGTGAACATCATTCTATTGGAATTTCTATATTTTATAGAATAGCATTTTTCTCTTTTTGTTTTCAGTTGCATGTAATTGGACTACAGTTGGTTGGTCATGTAGACTGCATTACTTTGTCCTGAAACCGGCAGTAGGCAGTAAAGCAGTGGATGAATGTTGCACTGAGTGGTGCATGTTGGAAAAATATAATTGACTCCATAGCCTGGTTATTTAGTTACCAGATACTCAAGTGTTGCTTGCCATGGGCTTGAAGGCATAACATATGTTTATCCAGACTATACTAAATACTGTATACTCCACCTAAAGTAAATCTTGTTATTAATTGCACTTTTCCCTTGTTTTGACTTTTCTCTTCTCTTACAGACTTCATCCCAGAAGCGTCAGAGGGACCTGAATACTTTGCAAGATTATATGCAGCGTTGCACCAATGAACTGTACTGGCTTGATCAGCAGGAGAAAGAACGTATGGAATATGACTGGAGCGATCGCAACACTGACTACATTAGTAGGAGGAGACAGTATGAGGTGTGTATATCTAACTATATATATATATATATATATATATATATATATATATATATATATATATATAGAAAAGAAATAGTACATTTGTGTTCACATTTGAATGTCTAAAACAAAAAACTTGTTTCCTGCTCAGAATTCCAAGAAATACAGTTATTACACTACACTCTGGGCAGGGACATGGAAATGTGCCCACAAAGGCTTCACTCTTTAATCCAATACCATTTCAAACATGGCTCCTTTTAGGCATGAGCCTGCTGTATTACACAGCTTTAAGCAAATCCCAGGATGGATTTTGTATAAGCCAGGAAACCTACTGAGGGACAGCTGTTTGGAGGTTACTGATTGTTGTGGTAAATTACCTGCCCACAAAATCTACTACAAAAGCTAGGAATTGGCCCCATACTGATGAGAGACAGTAACCTTAAAACAGCTGTTTGTGGGTAGGTTTCCTGGCTTGTGCAGAATTCACCTTGGACTTTGCTTTAAGCTGTTGTTACTGCCACTCATCAGCGTGGGCCGGTTCCTAGCTTGTGGAATAGAGTTTGTGTAGAGGTAGTTTATCACAACAATGATTTAATTTATGGTGGGCAAAAGAGTGATAGAAGCCCTCCACCATACAGTAGTACTGTAAAGAAATAGTACATTTGTGCTCACATTTGAATGTCTAAAATATGTTAAAAAAACGTATTTCTCAGAATTCCCAGAGATGCAGTTATTGCAAATGTGTCCAAAAGAAAATGTTTATTTAGTTTGCTGCATGTGGTCTTGCATGTTCAGAATGTTATGGATCTCAAAGGCAGCCCTCGCGAGCACTGAAAGGTAACCTGGCAAGTCCCCACCTGAAAAGCTTAATAGCTACTGATTTAGATAATACTATGTATTTTGAGATTCTGTAATTCACAGTACAATATAACTTGTGAATTAAACAGGTCAGCTCTGATTATTTTATAGTTGCCAGAAATCCTTGTATGTTAAAAATGGAGCAGAAGTGACTTGAATCTAGAAGATGCATGTGTATACCTGCATAATTTATGAAATAAGTATGTTTATGTGTGATGACCTATGCATGATGGGACCATGTGCGCCCAAACCCTCCTGCTTTCAGCTACAGCAACAACCCTAGATTGTCAGGGTTCTGCTAATCTCTGCACCCAGCTTGCTTCTCCAGGAACAAGAACAGGATACAGCAGGAACCACAGGAACAGATGCAGGTCCCTTTAAATTTGAACCCAGATTGTGGTAACAAGGCACTACAAAGTGATTTAGCTCAGGAAGCAGGGTTAGCAGTATTACTCCCAATAGTTAGGAGTAGAGTTTCAGGCAGGTCCCATTGTAATAATCTCAGCAATTACAATTATTATATCCCTCAGAAGAAAGCATACAAATGTATTTAGGTTTAAACTGACAACTGCTTATTGAGACACATCTATACCCTAGCCTCCCTAACATCCCCCCGTAGTCCTGGTGCCTAACATGGTAACTTAAATTCATTGTACCCTTTGATCCATGCTTTCCAGGGGCTATCTTATCAGATCAGAGTGGAGACACTCTGTTTGATGGTTTTACGTGACCCTCCCTACAATGGATTGAATCCCTGCAACCAAGTATTTTGTACCCACATCCACAGGAAACCCTAGTAACATACTTTATTGAACTCTCTGGGGAAAATGCAGCATTTAGAGACCAAACATGAATACCATCCACACATTCATATAACAAGTATAACATGGCTCATCACAAACAGGATGGCTGACAGCTAATCCTTGTTAGCCCAGGGCCCATATCAGTCCAATAATCCAAAATAGTTGTGGCATCTCCCTGGGTGTTTCAATAAGACAATATGGTGCCACACACAAACATCTACAGTAACATTATCCATCTTGGGCCATATAGCATCCCCAGTCCAGGTATTCAGGGGTTTGGGCATTGTTCTTGGTGGGAAAGGGAAGGGGCTGTGTTCTGGTACCAGGTTTCCCTCAGGGCCCCTGAAAGTCCAGTGGACCCTCCTCGGCATCACATTATTCATCTACTATTATTTATGGTTTGCTTAAAAATATTTTCAACAGAAAATACCTTTTACAGTACTGAAATATTGAATGAAATGTTATTGATTCATTCTCTCCATGCTTTGTTTCTAACAGAATTTTATTCAAAGGAGCCTGGAAGCAAAAGAACATGAAATCAACAAACTTCAGGAAGAAGGAGAACAACTCCTGGCATCTGGGCACCCAGCAAAAATCCCCATTGAGGTAGTGAACTTCACAGCTCTTTTGATTGATACCTGGTACTAGCCAGTGCTTATGTAATTCACAGTACAATATCTTATCCTAATAGCCTTCAATATAACACCAGTCTCTCTAATGCACCAATCTGTGTTCAGTGAAACTCTTGACTGTGATATGATGTAGTCGATGTTTCAACAAGAAAAATTATCACTTTCAGTATGTAACTGAGAATGTATGTATGTATGTATGTATAGTATAGTATAGTAGTGGAGAGAGAATTCATTTCCCTTTTTTATTACATTTATAATTATTAGTTAAAAACAATACAACTTCATATTATTTCTACTGGCTAAAAACCAACAATAAAAAACAGCACATTTGTGTTCACATTTGGTTGTGTAAAAATAAGTAAAAAAAAATGATTTCCTGCTCAGAATCATAAGAAATACAGTTGTGCACTGCACTCTGGGAAAGTGTACAGGGACATGCAAATGAGTCCACAATGCATTTTCAGATTTTAATCCAATACCACTTTATACATGGCTCCTTTTAGCACAAGCCTACTGTTAGAAACATGGCTTTCCTGCATAGCATAGGATGGATTTGCATGAATTAGGTACCAGACCCACACTGGGTAGGTTTCCTAACTCATGCATTGGATATTGTGGGAAGGCTAGATAGATAGATAGATAGATAGATAGATAGATAGATAGATAGATAGATACATAGATAGATAGATACATAGATACATAGATACATAGGTAGATAGAACATTTGTTTATATGGGGAAAATAATTGTAAATAATATAATACCATATTACACTATGACATATCACTTCACTGGGCCTACAACATATTTATATTTTAATGTATACATTATACATATGTCTCTCTAGCTATTTAAATCATATATGCCGCTGTATTGATGCCATACAGAATATGCCAATAAGATTATATGAAATAAATATAAAATTGTAATGTAAAAGCAAAATACCGTAAGTCCCTCTTTTTTAAAGTACAGTATATACTCGAGTATCAGCCGACCCGAGTATAAGCCAAGGCACCTAATTTTACCACAAAAAACTGTGAAAACTTATTGACTCAAGTATAAGCCGAGGGTGCAAAAGAGGGTCCTTCCCCCCCTGATCATCATCCTCCTCCTTCCCCCCTTATCATCCTCCTCATTCCCCCCTTATCATTCTCCTCCTTCCCAACCCTTGTCAACCTCCTCCTTCCCCCCTTATTATCCCCCCCCCTTATCATCCTCCTCCTCCTTCCCCCCTTATCATCATCTTACTCATCAGGAGGAGGATGATGATGATAAGTGGGGGGAGGAGGATAATAAGTGGGGGAAGGAGGAGGATGATAAGGGGGGGAGGAGGATTATAAGGGGGGAAGGAGAAGGATTTTTTTTTTACTCAAGTATAAGCCGAGGGGGGCTTTTTTCAGCATAAAAAATTTGCTTAAAAGTCTACTTATACTTGAGTATATACAGTAATAAATATATTAATTTAATTTCATCATGGCATATAGTGGCATATTTATTATTTTAAACCAGAAAAACTATTTACAGTTATTTTTCTCATGTAAACAAAAGCTTTATTTTCCTTGGTATAATATGTTTTTGTAATAAACTATTCTTTATTCAAATAAAAAAAATGCCTTATATAGTTTAAAACATATGTTTCACTGCAGATACTTAATCATTTTAAACCACCAATCAATTACAGAATTAGACTGAGAATGTATTATTTTAGGAGAACAAAAAAAAATGCATTTATATAACACAATAGCTTCCTGTCATAGAGAGGGTGAAACCTTGTTATTTTTTGTAGGTTCACAGTGTTATTTGATGATAATACTATTAGTAAATTAGTCAGAAGGCTAGAAGTTTGTCTTACAAAAAATACTAGATCGCTGTATGCATTTATTTTTCACTGATGAAACATGGCTGCTTAGATTGTCATTTGGATCATCTATGTAGAGATGTGGGGGAGCAGGTAGCAATCTTTGCATCCTGCTAACTTTGTTGTTTCTTATAAAGCCTCTATTTATTGTTATTAACAAATGTATTGTATGGTGTTTGTCCGGAAAACATGTGGTACTGTCCCTTTAATACAAATATCTGTATTGAAAGGTTTGGCATTATCTAAATCCTAGATCTTTTTCATCCAAAGTACATATTCAAATTACATGTCATTTACTAGGCTCACATGGAAGCTGTGCATGCTGACTGGAAAGAGTATTTGAATCTACTTATCTGTGAGGAAAGTCATCTGAAACACATGGAGGATTATCACCAGGTACGAAATACCTCAGAAAACATCTATTGAATCAGTCAACTAGTATAGAAATGCAATAGTGAATAATGTGTATATTAGGTCAAGAAAATAGAATAATAAACAAAACGATACTCATGTGTATACATTTGCGCTTCTAAAACAAGTAAGAAAACCTATTCCAATCCCAAGAAATACAATGTTCCCAGTGCATTCGGAAAACTGGGTGGGGCATGCAGATTAGCTCACAATGTATTTCATTGTAATCATATTAACACAGTTCCTTTATAGCATATGTCTGCCTTTATGACATAGCGTTTGAATGAGTAATGTATTTTTCATCAGTGTGCCATTCATTTTTAACAAATGTCATGAATGTTAAAGAAATAGAACAAATTTAAATTCCATACACACATGGGAAGCAGGCATCAAAGTACCAGCCAACAATGAGTTATCAAGATATATACAGATTATTAATTATCATCCTTCATGAAATCTGTCCCAGTTCATTCTGCTGGAAGGTTGTTTCATTTGTCAATAATTCTTTCTTATTACCTTAATAATGATGCTTGTGTTCCACATACATTTCATTATGTATTTAATTATTCATAAATCATTGAGAAACACGCATAATATTGCAACAATTCTTAATTGTTAGACTCTTGTCTTTTTTACTTCCTTCAGTGCAACAGAGATGCAAAGGATGCTCAAGAATTACTGAGGAAAGTGGACAGTGATTTGGACCATAAGTTTAACCCTGATTTCAAGGACACATACCAAATTGAAGCTCAGCTGAGTGAGCTAGAGGTAAGAAAAATCCTTGTTTTTCTACATTTTGTGACAGCTTTGTATATATGACCATCTCCAATAGGCATGATAGTCCTTCCTCACAAACTCACCTTGTGCCCTTACATCCACCATCATTATAACTTAATACGGTATGCCCTACTATAGCTGTCTTAAAAAAAATAAAAAATAAAAAAAAAACAGAGGGTAATTCTGTATTAGTTTACATGTACTTTTACAAAAAATAAAAAAGCAAAGGTTCTTAGGTGATCCTAAGACTAATGAAGGAACATTAGTGTTCAAAAAGCGCACTTTAGTTTTCTTATCATGTAGCTATTAAGGATGTCATCTTTATAGCACTTTTGCTATTTTTATTTATTTATTTATTTCAACTTAATCTTTAATTCTTGTTTATTTTTCTGGCTATTTTTCTCATCAGTTAGTCTTTAAAGATTTAAACTTTATACAACTTTTACTAATTTTTAAAAAGCATTTTTATTAATTATTTTGCAAAAATATCTGTACTCATCACAAATAAAATAAACTATGCAATGTAATTGCTATTGTTATTATTTTTGAATAAAAAGGGCTTTCAGGGTTATCCTGGATAATTAGAGCGGGAGTATTGATCCTGGGAGGAATCCGATTGCTAGTATCTGGGGTGTGGAAGACATTTTATTTTTTCCCCTTTTGAGACAATTGGCAATGTTTCAATGTTTTTTTTTCTGTTTGCCTTACTCTGGATCAATTAACAACAAATAATTAATCCACATATTACATGACAGGGGTGATATAAAAAGATTGAACTTGATGGACTAAAAGTATTTTTTCAACCTTATGATGGGCAGTGTGTTTCTTTTTTGACAATGAAGCTCATGGAGCAGAATATACTGCCACCACCAATTTTCTGCCTGAATCTTTATAATTATGTGCTGTCCTAATTTATGTATTGGAAATGGATTACACTTGTTATTATATCAACCCCTCCTTTTTCTTACAGGATCAGCAGAAGGCACTGGATAAATATGAAGATGTTGTTTTATCTCTACAAAAACGCAGTCAACAGGTGTTGCCTCTAAAATTTCGCAGAGAGACCCCACTAAAGCCCATTCCAGTAGAAGCTATTTGTGACTTCTATTCTGAGGAGGTAGGATGTGTGTGCACTATCTATCTATTTATATGTGAAATAAGTCTATAATATATTAATTTTAGTAGATGTTATACGATCACTTTAGTTTCATGTTTATAATATGTTTTAATGAAAAACTTGTATTAATATTAAGCCAAATGTTTTTAGAAAGTTTAAAACAAACAAATGCATTCTTTAAGTTTGAACTACTATATTTTCTTAATGGTGTAATATGTTTTGCCTTTGTTCCTGGCATTAGGAATAGGAGGAACTGTGCATGCAGATCACATTTCTATACCTTTCTATCTTTTGAAAGACTACCATTACAAAGTGGTACTTGACAGCAGCACATTATAGAAAGCACTTCCATGTAGGATAGCCCTCTGCTTAATTAACAGGCATTACAGCTATATAAGGTGGAAGTGATCATGACACAAGCAGATGTATTGCTAAATTGTTATTTAAAATTCATGTTATGCTTATTGCTTATCTAGCTGCTATTGATCCTAGTTTGTTTCATAATATGCAAGCTTATGACGATTTATCTCAAACTACAGTGACCCAGAACTGTAATATACTACATTATGACATTGGTTTTGGGCTGCTTTTTCAACTAGAATATATGTATATTAAAATGTCAGGATGGTAAGTTTCAGTTACAGTTTCTATCTATAACCAAGCATTTTTACATTAGCTTGGCACTTGTGTAATGTTCGGCACTGAATTGTGCTTCTGAATAAATATTCTTGCAGGGTGAAACTAGCCGTGGCTCCAGATACACACTGAAAGCCAATAGAGGAGAGAAGTGGGAGGTGACAGACAGTAATGGAAAGAAGTTGGTTGCTCCTGGTGTCTGCTTCATGATTCCGCCCACTGATCCTGAAGCTATTGCCCTTGGAGAAAGGTAAAGGATAGTAAAAGGAATGATACTTTATATTCCTCTTTTTATGGTTTCTACTCTTATTTTGCATGTAATCAATCTCCTATCTGATCTCAAAACCACTACAATAAAGCTACTTCTTAAGTTCTATTTATATTGAAATTTAGATATCACAACCTATGAAATCCCTTTTATTACATTATAGCCACAATCTTCTACAATTTAATCTTAAAAATACTTCCATTACCTAAATGCTAAAATTACAAATTGGAATGTCAAGAGATCTCTTCAAGAAATGTGTGTATCTCAAATGAACACTTCTTTTCGAAGTGGGTGTGATAAAAGACATACATGGTAGTAGATCAGATAAAGAATAGGTGGCAGGAGAACAGAAGATTTATATATAACTTGCCCAATGAGCTGGAGCCAGTCATCTTGGAGAGTGCAGTGGGATGTCTTGATTAGTACAAGGCTGCAGGAGTGGATGGGATTCCAACTGAACTGTTCAAAATCCTACAAGATGATGCTGTGGAAGTGTTGCTTGCTTTATGGCAACAAATTCAGAAAACTCAACAGTGGCCAGTAGCCTGGAAAAGGTATATCTATATCCCAATTTAAAAAAAAACAGTGCCAAAGAGTTCTCCAGTTATTTAATAACTGTAATCATTTCAAATACCAAGATGCCAGCATGGTAAGGCTTAAGATCCTGCAAACTCATTATATGGACGGAGAATTACCATATGTGGCAGCCAGTTTTCGCAGAGGCAGAGGTACAAGAGATCAAATTGTCAATGTCCGATAGAAAATAGAAAAAGCAAGAGAGTTCTGAAAAACATTTGCTTCTGCTTCATAGACTATCATAAAGCGTTTGACTCTATCACAGCAAAATGTAGCAAGTTATGGGAGGAATATCAACAACCTCAGATACAGTGGTTGACAGATGTACTTGACATACTGGTGGTTCATAGGGTCATAAAGAATTATACACGACTGAACGACTACAAAAAAACATCAGCCACTGCAAAATACAATTCCCTGTCGTTTCTCCTATAGTTACATAGTAGTTGAGTTTGAAAAAAAGACGTTTTACATCAAATTCAATCTTTATATATATACTCAGATCTTTAAAATATTTGAATTGTGGCAAAGAAAAATCACTGCAACACTGTTAAATGTTTCTTTAGGGAAAATTGCATAGCCATGTATGCTTTTTTATTGCATGCTTTGTATGCTTTTTTATTCAAAAATATATCCAGACTCATATTAAAGTTTTCTATTGAATCCATTGTCACAACATTCTGTTTATAGTTCTTGCCAAAAAAACATCCTCTAATCATTCCTTATTCTTTCAGTGTTGCCAGTCAATATCGAGCTGTGAAGCAGAAAGCAGCAGGAAGCAATAAAGCATTGGTTCAGAGATTTGAAGATCTGAAAAAAGAATCTAGCAAGGGTATGTGGTAGACAATAAGAATTGACAAAGACTGACCTGAGAGTTGACAACTGGTAGGTGGGAAACTGCATTGACTGTCTAATATTATAATGCAGAAAAGTATCTGTCAAAAGTTGCTCTTAAAGGACCTAAGTATTTTGGTTAAAACTTCACGTTTAGTGAAGTACGTAACAAAATAACAACATCTTTCTTTCAGGTATGCAAGAGAGATCCTAAAAGCATTTTAGAGAATATTTTTTATTTAGATGATTCTGGTTGTGTCATTTGAGGTTCCATATTAAACTGACTGGATGTCTATTTGGGGAGACAGTTTTCAACAGAAATTAATTATTATTAACTTTTATTTGTATCGCGCCAACAATATTATCTGTATCCACAGTTACTTTCATTCCTCCCCGGTATCTAATCCTTTTAGGTACAAAGACAACAAAGCAAAATCAAAAAGAATAATTAAAAACTACAATATATATTTATTTATGTATTTACCATAATTTTAAACTGTATAAAATACATTTTGTACATTACCAATATTTTTTTTCTTCAAAAAGAGCATACTAAAAATATAATACTTCACTGGTGTTTTATCTTAAACCAGAAAGGATTTAAAAGTACCAAGGTTAGAAGCCAAAGTCAATTTAAACATGGGGGAAGGGGTGGGTAATTCATTGAATTGTCTCCCACCAAAACTTGGAGAAGTTAAACTAAATTAAGTAAATATATTAAAAATAGAACATTTATAGACCATTTTATAATGACTGTACATATTTCAGTGATATAATGTTTATCTATTTCCTTTTTTTGTATACTGCTCTTACCTTTTATACATATATATTTCACTCCTTCCCTTACTCACAGCTCCGCCAACTGCTCAGGATGGCCAGGGACGTCAGCTCCTTGCTGGGCTTGACAGAGTCATCACTGACCTGGACAGACAAGAGAAGGCCATCAGCTCCCAACTGCGACCACCACTAGAGCAGAATAGAGCTGTGCAGGACAGTTCAGAGAGACTGAAGGAACTCAAGGTCAGTGCTGTATAAATTGTAATAGAAGCAAATAAATTCATATTGGTAGGAAGGGAAGATTAAATAAGAGAAAGGAAAATAGAGTTCATTTAAAAAGTTTGGTCATATGTTAAAACCATCACATATAATAGTTGTCATACTTACGAATGTTGGTCACGTAAAGTTAAAAGTTACAGGCATGCTCATGCGCATTGAGCGCCGAAGGCTCATCGCGAGGCCCGCAAGACTTTAAAAAAGGCTGGCAATGAGCGCCAAAGGTGCTCATTGCCATGCCCACGATTAACGCTTTTTTGAAATGACGGGGCTGCAATGAGCGCCAAAGGCTCATCGCAAGGCCCGCAAGACTTTGAAAAAGGCTGGCAATGAGCTCCAAAGTTGCTCATTGTCATGCCCACGATTAGCGCCATTTTGATGGGGGCTGCAAGTCTTTGAAAAAATTACAGCTTTAATGGCTGCCATTTCGAGGGTCGACAAAAAGTCCCCAATTGATTACCAAATTACCTTCCAACCTCCACAGGGGGAAATGCAGGGAGTCTGTATGTGAGGTTGAAAGCTAATTTAGTATTTTAGTATTCAATTGGCATGTTTTTAAAAGTCAGAAAACGGCTATGCAAAAAAAAAATGTTGGCTGTAGAGACGTCATTTTTTTTTCCAGCCAATAAATCAGAAACACATTTCGGGCTTGGGGAAATTGATCTATTTCCCAAGCCCAAAAATGGTTTCAGACATATAGAACACAGAGGAGGGAGAGGAAGGAGAAAGACACAGGGCAGAGAGGGGAGGGAGAGGGGGAAAGAGAAACAGGGGTGATGGGGGGAGAGAAATTATTTTTTATATGACCAGAATCTTTTATAGATGGAATAGGTTTCCTTGAAGACATTTAAATTATGTTTTGGAATGTTACATTTCATTTGTAATCATCAGTACAATTTAATGGTAATGTAGCAGCATAAACATATATGTTGCTATACTGATTCTGTACAGTTGGTTGCAGTTTACTAAGCTGATAAAAGTAGTCATGACCCTGAAAATATGCAAATAAATATACTTTCAAATGGATAAATACTGTATATATACTGATTTGCATAGAGCTGCTTTAAGATTCATGAAAATAAAAACAACATATACAGCTTTATTAAATTGCGATTCGGCCAATTAAAAAGGGCTCTATATAAGCACAGAGCATATTTTTTTACAGAAGTTTTTAGTTAGTGAACTTTTATTCAAAAGCAACATCTTCACTAATTAAAAACTTCTGTAAAAAAAATATGCTCTGTGCTTATATAGAGCCCTTTTCAATTGGCCGAATCACAATTTAATAAGGCTGTGTGAGTTTGCAAA
This sequence comes from Discoglossus pictus, assembly GCA_027410445.1. Taxonomy (NCBI): domain Eukaryota; kingdom Metazoa; phylum Chordata; class Amphibia; order Anura; family Alytidae; genus Discoglossus; species Discoglossus pictus. Next base: position 51,206,703 of record CM050172.1, on the reverse strand, counting down.
AGTAGAAGAAAGTGTACTATTCAGTTCAGTGTGCAAGTACTGATTTGCAAATTTGATTTCTATATAAACATGTTGTTTGTCTTTTGTAATATATTTTTAACAGAGCAGCAAACATTTTCTTCTTTGTTGCTTTCAGAATATCTCGAACCAGGTGAGGCGCATTGAACCTGAGAAGGTACAACGTATCCAAGAATGTGAGGTCTATCTGTCAAATTCCCCTGGTGTTTCCAGTACGCCTATCTTAAGGAGCAAAATGTCGGAAACTGATAAAAAGTATGACAAGGTCAATGAACTGCTGTCATCTGCTCAAGACAAGTAAGTGACCTACACATTTGAGTACATCAATATATTGTTGCTTTTAAAATGTATCAAAATGCAAGTAAATGGGCATTGTAAATGTTATATCCTCTAAAACTATGTCTATTATACTATATAATAACTATGGCACTGACTGGCAAACAATTTGTTGGGGGTTAAAAAAAGTTTTTTATTATTTTTTTACATAAATAGAAAAAACTAAATATAAATAACACAATACAACTATATAAAACAGTATAAAACAGTATAAAACAGTATAAAAAAGTACAAAACAATACAAACAACATAAAAAAGTTATTACAGTCATCACTTAATCCAACCCTACACCAAGGTAGTGATAGACCAATCCTTGATACATTAAACTCTCTGATGAATATCATCTTCCATATATAGATCCCAAATCTGCCATGTTTTACTAAGTCTGCCTATAGGTTTATTTGCATTGTTATCTGTTTGTTCAACTTCTCTGTTTTTCAACATTGTCAGACAGACTTCCTTCCATGAAGGAACCACTTTCTGTTTCCAATATTTAATTAAAAGCAATTTAGCCACTAGCAGAGTATGTGAAATTATCAGTTTTTTAGACCAGGAAATACCTTCCTCGAAAATATGAAATAAAGCAATCCTAGGGTCAGGATTTAAGTCCATCATTTTTGTCAGCTCAATGAAACATTGTTCCCAAAAGACTTTAACATATATACACTCCCACCAAATATGGGCATGGGTGCTTAGCGTATTACAACCTCTCCAACACAAGTTTGAGTAATCCGTTCTGGATTTAATTGGACCTAGTGGAACCCAATACCATCTCTGGACTAACTTAAAGAAAAGTTCTCTATAAGTAGTGCACTGAGATGTTTGCTTAACTAGCTTAACCCTCCACCCCACCACCACCACCATTTAACTTCAAGAAAAACCCATTTAAAAATTGGCCTCCCATTTAATAATTATGTCTGTTTTGCCTCTATAGTTAAGATTTTTTAATATATCCTGACATCTGGCCACTTTATGTGTTAAATTATCTTTCATCAACAATTGTTCAAATTCAAGCCCTTCTTGTTCATATTTCTTTAAGTAGCCTAAATTATCTAATTCCTGGTCTAATACCATACAATCTAGCCAAGAGAGATTTTTTCAAATTACATTTTTTTAAGAGTGTAAGTCTCATCCCCCTGCTGTAAAAATCTTTGATTATCTTTATTCCTTTACACGTTAAATAGTGCTCACAGTTTAATTTTCGACTGAACGATAATAACTCCGTAGGTGCCAATAAAGATGGAAAATTAGAGTATCTATTTCTATGTACATACCAGAATTGAATTATTCTAACCTCAAAGGATGTCCTTGACGCCATTTTTCTAGAGAAAAATATGTTTAATTTGGTTAGTCTTTCTTCATAACATAGTCCCTCCATTCCCCTTATTATTGTTGTTGTCCTTCTCTGTACTTTTTCCAATTCTAAAATTTCCTTTTTATGAAGTGGTGCCCAAAACTGTACTCCATATTGCAAATGAGGGCATACTAGGGATCCAAATCCCTTTCAATATCTGATACCCCTAGATTTGTTTCATTAAGTTTATAAATTGCATGGTTATTTTTCCTTCCCAGGTGCATAACCTTACATTTATTCATATTAAATCTCATCTGCCATTTAGATGCCCATTTCTCTAATTTATGCAAATCCCTTTGGAGGGAAAGTACATCATTTTTTTTATTTAATTACCTTGCACAACTTCGTGTCATCAGGGAAAATGGAGACAATACTTTCTAGTCCTACTTCTTAAGTCGTTAATAAATATGTTAAAAAGGAGAGGACCTAATACTGAGCCGTGAGGAACCCCACTTACCACATTAGTCCAATCTGTGTATGTTCCATTTACAACATCCCTTTGCCTCCTGTTTTTTTTTAGCCAGCTCTCAATCCATGTGCATATATTTACTGCAATTCCTGTATCCCTTAGTTTGCACAATAGTCTCCCATGTGGCACTGTATCAAAAGTCTTTGCAAAAATCTAAAAAAAACTGCATCCACTGAGTTGCCTTGATCCAGGTTCTTACTAACCTCCTCATAGAAACTAATCAGATTTGTTTGACATGACCTGTCCCTCATAAATCCATGTTGGCTCCTACTTATAATCCTGTTTGAATAGACATATTCTTGTATAGTATCCAATATTAACCCTCCTAAAATGCTTTCCCACTACAGAAGTGAGTCTTACAGGTCTATAATTCACTGGATTTGCTCTTGCTCCCTTCTTAAATATAGGTATCACCTCTGCTTTCTCCAGTCATCTGGAAGAGACCCTGTGTTGAGTGAATCATGAAAATTTAGATATAATGGTTTGGCTATAACAGGACCCAGCTCCCTCAGTACCCTTGGATGTATTCCATCAGGACCTGGAGCTTTAGTAACATTTATTTTTTCCAACCTCTTTTGGATTTCTTCCTGCGTTAACCAATTATTTAGTGATGGTAGTGTAACCCCATTTTGTTGCAGTGTCACAACCACTGGTACCTCCCTTGTAAATACAGAAGAAAAGAACCTATTTAGCTCATCTGCTTTTTCCTGGTCACTAATTGTCAGACAGCCCGTTTCACATTGAAATTGAGGGGAAAGCAATACCTCCTCTCTCAAAGTTCCTTTTTGTAATTTCCAATCTTATTCTAGATTTTTTTTGTTATATATAGATTTATTAACAAGTATTTGAAAAATTTCCAGTATATATTTTGGAACCGTTTGTGGAATTCATCTAAGAACATAAGTTATTTTCGATATAATCACCATACTAATTGCAGATATTCTCCCTGTTAAGGACAGATTTTGTTGGTTCCAATCTAACATTATTTTCCTAATATGTACATAGACTTTATCCAAATTTTTCTTCATTATATTTTTTAGATTATACAAAAGGGTAATTCCCAAATGAGTGATGTATTTACATTTACAATTTAATTGGAATTGTTCTTGTAATTTCTCTAATTATTCACAACCTATATTCTTAAAAATTATTTCTGATTTGTGTATATTTACTTTAAAATAAGACACGACTATATTCCTCTAAGATCTTATATAGCTCTGCTAAAGAGTTTTCTGGATCCATTAATGTTAGAACTACAAAATCCGCAAACATTGCTATTTTGTAATTCTCTTTACCAATAGCAAACAATTTGACTTGATGATTTCCATGCACAGCCCCTAGCCCCCACATGTGGAGCACATGGTGCATCCTACCTCTGATTCGTTTTTTTTTAGTATTTACTTCTATTTAATTACCAACTCTCCTTTCTGCACAAAATTCTACATTTTTCCTAGAGTTTGCACTTATTTGTTTTCATTTGTGTTCATTAGGATTGAAGGAGCCAATCGTTTGGAAAGTAGCATACAGAAGAGCAGAGACCTACTTGCCACTTATGAGAGCAAACTGTGTCAGGATGATACAGTACCAGAGGATCCTCGTGCCCTGGAAAAAAAGCAACAAGAACTATCAGTGAGTGATAAAGTATTTTCTATTGTGGACATTATAAAAAGGTAGTCTTAGCAAATATTGGATGTTTTTTCAAAAAACATATTAATCCAGTCATTCGGGGCACGTTGGCAACACTTCATTCTAGGATATGCCAGCAGTACTAAATTATAGCTTGGTGGCATTCAAACTATCAGTGAACTTGTTAGAGACACCTCACACAGACAGATGGACCTTAGCTGAGCCGTCAATATTTAAATATTCAAATTCTATTCCTATTTTTGTCAGTGTTTGATATTGTTTTCAAACTAATTATAGGTAATAAATTTGCTCACTATTGAAAAATAAAGGATTCTTGTGGATTCTAAATTCTGAACTCTCAGCTAGTGTTCACTTTTTGTATTGATGAGTCAGTTCTACCAAACTTTATGGTTAATCAATTAGGCCATAAATAATTGGATGTACATGCAACATGTAATTATGTCCCAGATCAATTCTTATCCTTCTGTAGTGGTTACTTTGTGATATATTCACAGCTTAGAAATCACACATTTTATATGTGATCTTCTGCATCTTTGCTTCTTGTATCCACTTTTTTTAATTGTACACTTTTCTTCTGCATCTCATGTATTTTAAATTAATCTATATGATGGAAAAGTGTCTGAATATTATTAAATTCTCTTTAGAGACTTGCTGTGTGTTTTTTTTTTCACAGTATAAAAAGTCTAATATATTTTTCCTGTTGTTAAATCTAATTGATAGTATTCTGTTCTCTGTAGCCTTGAAATAAGGAAATAATAATGGCATTTCCAAAACTGTAACTAAATAGTAGTCACATTTTTAGTTACATAGTTACATAGGGCCTCATTCTATTATCGGCCGTAAATCGGCCGTAAGGCTGCGATTCCTTGCAGGGGTTCTGTTACCTCGCAATTCTATTATACGGCCCCGCAAGGATCTCCCCTTACGGCCGGCCGCATACCTTGGAACCGGCCGTAAGCTCAAAAATTTTTAAAGTCAAAAATAAATTCAAGCCTGCACTGTACAGCTCTGTAAATGCTAGGGATCATATTGGGGGACATGAGGATTAATAGTAACCCCCTCTCAAGCTTGCACATCAGCCCAAATCCGAGTTTACATTAACTGTTTATTTTCCGGCCGCAGCATGGCCAGGTCTGAGGTGCTCCAAGCACTCTGGACTTTTTCCATGGATATTTGACATATATAATAAAAAAATTTTTTACGGATTTGAGTATAGGGGAATGTTGTGCTATTTTTGCTAACACCTACAATCACTTTATAGTCTCCTCAAAGTGCAGGATGGCTTTATTTTGGCTATATTTTGTGCTTAATTGGTGCTAGCGGGACCTTTTTTTCCTGCAAGTAAGCTGCGGCTCAGTTTTAGCCTTGCAGACAGGGTTCCCGGAGCAATAGAATCGCAACCAGGCTTTTCTTGCGGCCGAAACTCTTGCGGCCGTTTGAGATCAAAGGCTTTCCTCCGGCGCGTCCGGCCGCAAGAGATAGCAAGGCGCCGGCCGCAAGCCTGCCGGAATCCCCGGCCGGAGGGGAATAGAATAGCTTGCGGCCGGTCCTTGCGGCCCCGCAGCGCCTACGGCCGCTAATAGAATGAGGCCCCAAGTAATTAAGGTTGAAAAAAGACTTTCAGTCCATCAAGTTCAACCTGTTAAGATCTCCTCTGATCTGCAATATGCAGATTAGTTATTAATTAATTTGTTGATTAAATAATTATTAATAGTATAGTATTGGAGGATGAATAAAGAGTTAGTCCCTCAAGTTCAACCTTTTTAGATCTCTATTGATCTTTTTAATGTGCACTATTAATTATTAATTGTTAATTGATCCAGAGGAAGGCAAACAGAAAAAAAAAACCATTGAAACTTTGCCAATTGTCTCATAAGGGAAAAAAAAGCAAAATTCCTTCCTGACCCCAGAAACTGGCGATCAAATTTCTCCCTGGATCAATATTCCTTTTCTAGTTATCTAGGATAGCCTTGAATGCCCTCTTTATTCAAAAATATATCTAACCCCTTTTTGAAGTTGTATCTACCACCTCCTTTAGTAGAGAATTCCACAGTTTAACCACCCTAACTGTGAAGAACCCTTTTCTTTGTTTAAGGTGAAATCTTTTTTCCTCTAACCTCAAAGGGTGTCCTCTTGTCAGTTGAAAATCTCTTGCTACAAAAAGTTCACTTGACAAAGCCTTATATTGACCCTGGATGTATTTAAATAAGGTAATCATATCCCCTCGTAGACGCCTTTTTTCTAGCGAAAATACGTTTAGTTTGGTTAGTCTTTCTTCATAACTTAGCCCCTCCATTTCCCTTATTAGTTTTGTAGCCCTTCTCTGTACTTTTTCCAGCTGTAAAATGTCTTTTTTATGAAGTGGTGCCCAAAATTGTACTCCATATTCCAAATGAGGGCGTACTAGGGATTTGTATAGTGGCATGTATTTTGAAATACTACTTTGAGTACGCCTTGCTTTGGTCCTTCAATTTCTCTTCTAAGTTCTTTTAATCTTCCTTCCTTGTGCAGAAAATGAGCTCAGAGTTACAGAGTGGCAGGGGACTGCTTGCAGAAGCGGAAAAGGACCTGCACAATAGCAAAGTGTGCACCAACAACTTAGCCAATCGCTTCCAAGAGCACTGTCCTGATATAGAGCGTCAGGAAACTGAGGTTTCAAAACTCAATCAGCGCTACACACAACTGGACCAGCAAATTCAGAGCAGGTGAAATAAGTAGTCATGGAAAGATTTTTACTGCACGTTCTGAAATAACGAGATAAGCAGGAACAGTTTACAATGCAGGTACCAATTTGTTATCCTTTTGTGTTTAGATCTCAGTGTCTACAAAGAGCCAAAACAGCTTATACAGGCTATCGCAGTAGCTATGAAAATGTTGATGGATGGCTACAAAACGTCCCCAACTATGAGCCCAAGGAAACAGACAATGTTAAACAAGTGGAAACAAAGCTAAAGAATCAGCGGGTAAAGTTCTATCTTAGTTGTCTATAACACCTAATATGTTCCCTTTAACCAAAAATGAATATTAGTAAGATTTTGTACATGGTAACATCAGATCACACACAATATGGAACATATTTATAAGGAATACACATTTAATCTAGAGCATAGAGCCATTCTTGGTTATATAGAAGAGCTGGTAAATACATCTTATGTCACTTGCAATGCATGATCACCTCGATGACAAACAAAATACTAAATCATGCAAAATCCATAGTTACTTTTTGGTAACTTCTCAATATAGGGTCACAGCTGAACATTGTATAATCACATGACAACTTCTCTATGTTGGCTGAACACCTGTGGTATACAAACACACAAAATCATGTGTATATTTATGTCAAACACAACATCCTATTTAGACAATAATATGTTAAGATAAAAGCCAAGAATACGGAGGGGAACAAAAGTAAGAATGGATTGATAGAGTGGTAGATCTGACATATTATATGCAAAAGGGTGTTTAGTCCCATGGGTGGCTCTACATATAAGGTTTTACAATAAAGGACATTGTAGTCATGAAGGGTGAACTATAACACAATAGAATTGTTCCCAGTATGTAAAGAAAGGCGTTATGAAAAAAAACATGGAAAGGCCTTGCTTTTGGGAGATATTGTTGTACAGGAACAAAAGTAGCAAGTAGTAAAAAAGAGGAAAGGAAAGGAGAGAATTGTATAAGATTTAAACCCACAACCAAGTCAGAAATGGAAATGTTCAAACAAGCAATGTGAGGGTGGGATTATGGTAATCTGAACCAAAGGGAAGCTAAAGACATAGATATCAGTCAGGTGCAGAGGATCAAAAACAACAGCAGATAAAAAAAGTCCACTGGGTGATGGAGAATGTAGTTCTGAGAGGAAGATTACATTGGCTTGTGTAGAAAAAGGTGTTTACGCAAAGGTTTAAAAAAATGGATTATTGCAAGTCGTCACATTCAAGTTGGGTGGTTTTAACACAACAGTTGATTTTGTGTAGAAAGCCATATGATTGAGAATTCCCATTTTTTCAAAGAAGACCTTACATTGATTGAAATGCCCACAGTGGACTATAAGGGATTTTAAAATAGAAAGTTTTTGATTAATAAGTCTCATTGAGTAAAATGTTATTTATTCACTATGATATTCTGAATGCTTCATTACATCTAATGGTGATTTCCTACAGTTCCTGTTGGGTGAGATTGCAGACCGTGAGCGTGACATGCAGGATGTATCTAGCAATGCCCAGCAATACCAGCAGGCAGTCAAGGTAAGGGTCTCGATCAACATAGCAAAGCTAGCCCAAATATAATCTTCAACAAATGCCCAAAAATACCTAATACATATAACAAAGATTTACAGCAAGAAACTTAAAAATGTATTATCAAAAATCTGGGGGGATTCAGCAGAACTTGTGTTAAAATGAAGCTTTGGGAAACATGTAAATGATTTGATTTACATTTGTAACATTTGCCATTTAACCCTGTGTTCAATTAGATTTGTAGTACTGTTAAATAGGAGTGTTGTTATTAATTTATTTTAATGAATTCCTATGTTACAGCTACTTTATTAACAAACTTAGGGCCATATTCTATTAACTGCAAACTCACAAATTTAGCTGCATGTTTTTTAGTTTTTTTTTAATATATAAATGTTTAGATGTATTCTATTGACTCCAGCTCACAAATTCCAACCTCAAGGATGAACTCATAAACTCTGACTTTTAAAGTCTGATTTCAGGGGGCATGATCATATGATCTAACAAGTAAACCCGTAATTTACTTCTTAAACAATCACAATACACCTTAGACAGAGCCAATAATAAATGAGACCGTCATCATGACATCAGTAAAACATGGAGTTTATACTTAAACTTCACTCAGAGACTACAAATTAATTAATGTCAAGAAGTAAATTTAGCAATCGGACTCGCAATCCAGCAATGTAGAAATCACTAAAAATCATTAAAGCAACTGTTCTAGTCCATGCGGGTTCCATGATATGTATTAACCCCTTGAGTCCCAGGATACATTTCACAGAAGAAAAAAAAATATATATATATATTTTTGAATTGCATATTTGTGGGTTTGAGGCTATTCTGTAATTAATTCTAATGTATGTCTATGCTTTCCCATATTTTTAAAGTACAGTATTGCATGCTTAATAGCTATTGAGGTTCTAATAATTGATTGAAAAGGCCTTGTGAGTCCTCTTGAGTACTCGTAACATTTTTGACAGAAGCGTGATTTGCTAATTAAAGCTGCAAGTCTAATAGAATATCCATTTTGTGTAACCTGAATTGCTTAGCACTCATAAATCTTGATCTGTTCTAAAACCAATGAAGCTCTAAGGTCTCTTTTGCGGCTTTGGCTGGCCTGTAGTGATTATGGGCGGGTAACTCTTAAACGGAATACAAGTAACTAATAGAATCTGTGTCAGTTTTCAGAGGGGTTTTAAGTGTGTGTAACTTTGAGAATTGTCCAATAGAATATGGCCCTCAGTTACCTAAACATTATGCAAAACTGCATTCTGTGAATGGGTTTATAGATCTGCATTCTTACCGAAAGCTATGCTCTAAAGGTCACCTGGGAACAGTTGAAAATCTTCTATTTTTAGTTGGTTGAGTAAAGAAAAAGACAATGTGAGCCTCATTTGCATGTCACTACCCAGAATTCTCAAGGCATTGAGAGGCACTATCCATTGAGGAATCCTTTGGAAAAACAGCTTTCTTGATCCGCTTGAGACATGCAGGTGTACTTTCTTTACCTATACCTTATAATTATACATCAGTCAGTTATTCCTACAGGTTACAGAAACAGAAGTATTTTGCTAAATACTCCCTTAATATCCACTAACTGAGTTTAGTTTCATAAAACATTCTTGTCAAACACGAATACAGGATAGACTGCTTTTGTATATTTTTTCTCAGGATTACGAGCTTGATGTAGAGAAGCTAAGGTCCATCCAGGATATGGAGAACAGAAGAAATTCATACAACAAACGAGCCAGATTCCAATCTCCAGCAGCCAAAGTGAAGGAAGAGGTACGTAGAGTCCTGCCCAGAATAGCTCATAATTAAATGAAGTGTTGTATGCAAGCAGCAATCATGTTACAGAGCCTGAGAGAGCTGATACCTACAACCCGATACTTTCAAGTGGTATTATTTTGTACACTATAATATGTGGATATAATTACTTTAATGAAAAGCATATTGTAAGAGGTACATGATGTTAAACTAGTTCATGTAAAAAATTCTGGACCAATAAACATCTTTTGTCATCTATGGCTGCAGTTGACAATTAAAATGTAATGTGTATTTTCCATTTTCTGGGGTCAACTTCTGTATCACAATCAATAAATTAAGTTTTTTCTTTTATTTGTATTGCTTTTCACATTGTGAGGAAAATATTGAATAAGGATATGATTCTTTATAAATAATATACATTTTTGGTTGTATTAAATAATTGGCTAATAACATATGACCCTGATGTGGCTCCCAACATCCATTATCATCTGAAAAATGGTGTTCAGGAGAAGGAGGGAGGCGGGGAAGGGGAGCAGTAGCAGTCATGAATGATACAAACAATGCACTTTCAGCCATAATCATCCATTGAGATCCCATAAATAAGTTAGAAAGGATTTCAGAGGTACAGGCAAAAGCAGGGTTGGGGATGGTGTTCATTTTCTTAAGTATTGTTTTGTCTCTTCAGGAAGCAGATTTAGCTGCACGATTCACCGAAGCCAGTGCAGTAAACAAACAGAGGATGCAGACACTGGAATTTGCTCAAAGTCTATTGCATCAGGTAAACTCAGCTAAGTATATTGTAATTACCAGTGTAATCTAAAACAGTAAAATTAAGAATGTTTACTAGACGGTACCATGCTCTATTGGCTGCTGTTACTCATCTTGATTTTCTGACAATGTGTCTAGTTGTAATGCACAAATATGCAAGCAGAACGGTAAATAAATATTATATACTGTAGTATTATGCTGTGCATTGAGCCAATGTAGTTGTCCTCACGCACTTTAAAAAATTACACCCTTATGCATGGCATTACCAAGGTGCTCATTGCGAAGGTGCTCATCACAGGGCTCGCGATGAGGGCCGAAGGTGCTCAGAGGGGGCAGAACCTCGCATTGTGGGGCAAACAGCATTGTCAGGCTTCAAATTTTATTGCTGTCATTTTTGACAGGCAATTCCCTAGTAGACTAAATATTTTTAGACTGTAAATAAAATACTTTCTAAAGTGTTTAGGTTCCCTTCATCTATGACTATTAATTCCATTTTGTAACATACTTCACAAGCATGTGATGTTTTTCCAAATGTCAGCGTAAATCACCAGTGGTTCTAAGTACAGCAGGTGTCTTATTTCAAAAGGGTTAATTGAACACATAAATTATCCAGTTTGGATACACAAAAAAGACCACTTAAAACACTAAAAAAAATCAGCCTATAATATGTATGATAATATTAATTTATTGATGGATTATAGTTGCTGTTTTAAAATTTGCCTAAATAATTATTTGGTTAAAATTGAAAATAATTGAATCTTTACTTAAGTAAGTTTACTGGAGCTTATTCATTTTAGTGCTTTATATAGAGTGTAGAACTTGATCGAATGCTAACACTATCCATGTTATGTCTTCAATATAGCAACCAGAGGTGGAAATCCGTCAAGAGAATATACAGATGAGTCGATCTGAAAAACCTACAGAAGAGGCCTGGAAAATCAGGAAGATGTTAGATGATGAGGTGCAGCGTCGACAACAACTGGAATCAGAGATCAAGAGTACAGAGAGTGAAATCATCTTCCTTCAAAACCAGAAACCGCAGGAGACCATAGTGAAGAAGGAAGTGCTGAAAAAAGTACCAGATCCACAACTGGAAGAGGATTACCATAAGCTTCTGGAGAAAGTTTCAGAAGAACAACGCAGGAACAAGTCCCTGCAGGATGAGTTAAATTCTCTGCAGCTCAAGGTTCGAACAATGGAATATGAGCAGAGTGAAGGTGGGCAGCAGTACATAGTCAAAGAGGTCTTGAGGATTGAGAAAGACAAAGAACAGCAAGAGGAATTTCTGAGTCTCAAAGAAGAGCTGGAAGAACTTAAGAGGCAAAAGGGTTCAAAACAGAATGAAATTGCAAGCTTAAAGGAGCGACTCATTTTATTGGCAGAAGAGAAGAACAAACAGCAGGAGAAGATCACAGAGAAAGAAGTTATCAAGCTGCAAAATGACCCTCAGCTAGCCACAGAGTATAAACAGTTGCAGGAGACTAAGCAGAGGGAAAGCACACAAAGGCAGAAGGAAGAGGAGGAGTTGCTGCTGCTTCAGGAAAAATTAAAACGTTTGGAAAAAGAAAGAGCTATGGCTGAGGGCAAGATCACAGTGAAGGAAGTGCTGAAAGTGGAGAAGGACCTGGCCACAGAAAGGGAAGTAGCTGATTTACGTCGACAATATGAGGAGGAGACTTCTAACATACGTATAAATCTTCGTGAGAAGAATGAGCTGAAACGTAAGATCAACATTTTGGAGGAGGAGAATTCCAAAGTTGTGGTCCAGGAGAAAGTGCGGGAGATTGTTCGCCCAGACCCCAAAGCTGAAAGTGAACTGGCAAATCTACGTCTGGAAGTGATTGAGCAAGAAAGAAAATACAGAACATCTGAGGAGCAACTTAAAAGTCTACAGAATGAAATGGAAACTCTAAAGAAACGTGGCCCACAAGTGGAAGTAAAGGAGATAACCAAGGAAGTTATCAAGCATAAAACTGACCCAGAAATCTTGGCAGAGCTGGAAAAACTCCGTGGGGAGATTTTGGAGAAAACCAGAGTAGTAGAGCGCTCAGAGCTAGAGATTACTCAACTGAAGCAGGAGATACAGGGTTGGATAGACACCAAACCCCAGGTTCAAATCAAAGAAGTGGTGCAGGAAGTCCTGCAATACCGTGAAGACCCTGCAACCAAAAATGAGGTTGAGATCCTCAGATCCAAGTTAGCAGAAGAGCAGAAAAAGCGTCTGGATCTTGAAAGGGAGAAAATGTCTCAAGAAGAGAAGATAAGGCAGAAAGAAAGAGAGCTGTCACAGGTGAAAGAGAAGGTGGTTCAACAAGAGGTGGTGAAGTTTGAAGAGGATCCAGTGTTAAAGTCTGAGGTAAACAGCTTGTCGAAGAACATACAAAATGAGTTGAAACAAAAAGACTCTTTGCAAGAAGAATTGCGCAAGTTACAGTGGCGGAAATCAGAGCTGGAACGCCAGCTTGAGGAACTGGAGAGGGAGAGGCAGGCTAGGAGGGAAGCAGAACTTGAAATACAGAGGTTGAAACTGAGGCTTAATGAGTTAGAGCTGAGAGAGGTAGAGACCAAAGAGAAAGTGACATTGAAACAGAAAGTAGTTTTACAGCAAGACCCACAACAAGAAAAAGAGCATAATCTTCTGAAACTCCAAGTTGAAGAAGAGAAGCACAGAAGGCAAATGCTTGAGACAGAACTGGAGGCATTGCGTAAAAAGGTCATATCACTGGAAAAGATGGAGGTAAAAGAAAAAGTGGTTTTCACAGAGAAAATAGAAGTAGAGAAGGATGCTGAAACCGAACATGAGATAGAAAAGCTGAAGGTCAGTCTGGATGAAGAGAGTAGGTGCAAAAGGGAATTAGGCTCAGAGCTGGATCGCCTCCAAGCCAAACTATCTGAATTAGAGTTCAGCAACTCTAAGGCTAACAAAGAGCTTGAGTACCTAAGGGAAGAGGTTCACAAACTGCAGATGGAAAAGCAAAGTCTCCAACTTGAAACTCGACACCTGCAGTCTGAGATCCAGATTACAATAAAAGAAGCTGAGGATCTTAGAAGCTTGACACAAGTAGACAGTGGTGTAAACCTAGACTCTCGCTTCCTTTCTCTTCAAGAGGAGCTGAGTGAACTCAAGAAAATTTCCAGAGACAAAGATGCAGAGATTGAACAACTGCAGAAGCGCCTTGAGACCATGGCAATCAAGAGGGAACAAAGAGAGAACCACTTGCGCCGTTCCATTGTGGTCATTGACCCAGACACAGGAAGAGAGATGTCACCAGAAGAGGCTCGTAATCTGGGCTTGATTGATTGGAGAATGTTTGTCAACCTACAGAGCCAAGAATGCGATTGGGAAGAGACAACCATTAAAGGGCCAAATGGTGATTCCTCTGTGATCGTTGACAAGAAATCAGGAAAGAAATTCAACATTGATGATGCCCTAAGAAGTGGGCGTATCACTAAACGTCAATATGATAGTTACCTCAACAAAGAGATGTCCATCCAAGAATTTGCAGCTTTAGTGTCTGGGAAGAAATAAGAAAGTGTGGTGCTTTCCACTCACAGAAGAAAAAATATGGATATTTACGAGATTTACAGCTGTCCCTGACACTGTAATCAATAGCAAAACATTTTTGCTTTTGTTATATATTATTGAAACCTGTGTCATAATATTAATCCAGGTACATGTGATTTTTGCCACTATAGTACTCTGTTTCTACAAGTTTTCCAATGATAATAAAGTGGTGAGCCCCTGCCTCCCACATCCCCAGTACTTTTAGAATTTTTGTCATTATCCAATAACCAGTTCTTCTTAAAGTGGTATACAACACATTGGACTGTATTGAACTGCACATGAATGGGATAAATACAGTTTTGAACTGAAAGTTTATTACAAATGCAAAAGAAGCAATAAAATCTGACTCCATAATGAAAAGCAGTTTTTTCAAGGTTTTCTGCGATATCAGTTGTCAGTGGACATGGCAGTGGATGCGGCTATGCTCTCTTTAGCAAGAATTATGAGATCCTTTTTAACTTAACATAATTCTACATTGCTTTCAATCTTGTGTTAATCAGAAGTAACAAAATGATGTACTTATTACTTACAAAAATATAAATTTAGTCTGCTATATAATTCTCTATGTGCAATTATCAGTCCAATCCTAAAAGCTTAGAAGACTATATTTATGGAATATGCACTGAGGAGTGTAGACAAGCTGATTGTAAAAAAATAATAAAACAGAAAACCACAGAGATATTATTGGTACATATTCCCTAATGCCATACAGGGGCCTAATGTTATATATGTTAACTTGGTTTATGGGTGATATGCATTGTTTTATTTTCTATATTTTACAGTTACTTTGGTGCCTTACTAACCCAAGCTTTACTGATGCAATGTTACAGCACAGTTGGCACAGGTATAACCTGATTTCTGTATACCATTCATTTATTTCTGGGTGGGATATGGTGAATATGGAAAATGTATTTTATTTATAGTAATGCTAATAAAGATGTGGTGGTTTTGAATTGTAGCGGTGTCATTATTTGATAAATATTAGTGTTGGAGAAGACAATGGCTTTTATTTTATGAATATTTTAACATATCTAGAAATAAATACATAGAAAAAAAGAGATTCCCAGTGACTCTCCACTTAACAGTTTCATGATTTATGCTTACATAAAACATGATAGACTAATAAGCAGTTGCTTTTTAAGTTAATATTTACTCAAAGTTGAAATCTAAAGTTTTTAATACAAGCTTCTAAATGAAATTCAGAGTGTGTGAGACTCTTTTTGATATTTTATAAAGTGCCATTGAGTATTCAATCTGAAAGTGGTAATTAGTAATGTCGCGAACATCACATTTTCGGTTCGCAAACTCCAGACGCGAATTCCATCAAATGTTCTCGAACGGACGAACATCGGCGAACCGCCATAGACTTCAATGGGCAGGCGAATTTCAAAACCCACAGGGATTCTTTCTGGCCACAATAGTGATGGGAAAGTTGTTTTAAGGGGACTAACATCTGGACTGTGGCATGCCGGAGGGGGATCCATGGCAAAACTCCCACGGAAAATTACATAGTTGATGCAGAGTCTGGTTTTAAGCCATAAAGGGCATAAATCACCTAACATTCCTAAATTGTTTGGAATAACATGCTTTAAAACATCAGGTATTATGTTGTATCGATCAGGTAGTGTAAGGGTTACACCCGCTTCACAGTAAGAGACCAATCTCCCCGTTTAATGCACCGCAAACAACTGCAAACAGTCCCTTTGCACAACCGCAAACTCCCCATTTGCACAAGGTTGGATACCAAGCTAGCCATGTCCTGTTCCTTGTCCTCACTGATGTCATTGAAGGACTCTTCCTCCACCCAGCCACCAAGGGTCCCCGAAAGGTGACAACAAGCCCCCTGGGGTGCCTGCTGTGTTTGGTCTTCCACCTCCTCAAAGCCACCTTCCTCCTCTGACTCCTCTTCTTCAGACTCCTCTCTCTGCGTTGCCTCTGTCTGCGTTATTATAAGGTGTGTACTGTTAAGTAGTGCTATTCCTATCGGTTTAATCCCTGTTACGTCCACTAATAGGGGACGTGTATATGGCATGGATTTTTGGAACAGGGAGATGAAAAAAGATGCTTGGTCGGTCCTCCCACTTCGAATTTGGGGCACTGCGCGTGCAATCTAAGGTGCCACCAGATAGGAGTGGTGTATTAAGTTGTACTATTCATTCCTATCAGTTTAATACCTGTTACGTCACCTATCAGGGGACTTGTATATGGCATGGATTTTTGGAACAGGGAGATGGAAAAAGATGCTTGGTCGGTCCTCCCACTTCGAATTTGGGGCACTGCACGTGCAATCGAAGGTGCCACCAGATAGGAGTGGTGTATCAAGTTGTACTATTCATTCCTATCAGTTTAATACCTGTTACGTCACCTATCTTTCCTCCCAATAGCACATTCTATATGTCATCAACCGGCCTGTGTGTATTTAGAGAACCACACTTTAAGGCCCTTAACCTTGGACGAAGTGGCTTGGCTATCAGAATTGCCTCAGAGCCTTAATAACTAGCCAAACCCCCTAATCAGACATTTACTATCATACTGGAAATGGGCCAAGAAACACACAGGTTTGTTCCCTGGATCCACCCAAATGACCCCAATTCTGGACCACCCTCAGGCCCCGAAACACAGGAGCACAACATCACAACACTGGTGGAGGTCAAGGAAACTAGATAGACTGGGAGACTGGTTAGTAAAGGGCCAGATGCTCACCTATGAGGAACTGAGGGACAAGCATGAGCTACTGCTGTCATAACATTACAATTACTGTAGGCTGAGGCATTTCACACACTCCCTGACCCAGAAACAGGGGACACCGGTCTTAAATTGGTTCTCCAAAATTTGTAAAGATAAACCTCTATCAAGGGGGATCATTGGGTCGCTTTACAAATATAAAACATTTGTTACTGGTTGAAGCGACACTGGGGGAAGGACCGGAGTGGGGGAGCCCTGGAGACCCTTCAGAAGCAACCGGCGGCAAAATCATCCCAGGAAAGGAGAGGTCGCTTACTGAAGCCTGCCCTAGGGTAACCCAAGGGTGATTGCCCAGGTTAGATATTGTAAATAATAAGCTAATACTGCTGGAGGGATGATAGCTAATAGGACTTTGGTGTTTCCTGCAGATATAGGGCCTCATTCTATTATCGGCCGTAAAACGGCCTCAAAGCTGCGATTCCTTGCGGGGGTTCCGTTATCTTGCAATTCAATTATACGGCCCTGCAAGGATCTCCCCTTACGGCCGGCCGTATATCTTGCAACTGGCCGTATGCATACAGAAATGGTGGGATAAGTATATACAAAAATAAAGGTAATTTTATTGGATAAATGACAGCGACGTCTTTAAAAACAGGGAATGTTTAAAATACTAACTCGGGGAATAAAAAATGGCGAATGTGAGGAATAGTAAGGAACCCTAAAAGCACTGGTATTGTGCTATGTATAACTCTTAAATGAGTGGGTATTACTATTCACACCTAGCGGGCGAGCCAAAAAAATAATTACAAGGAAATACCAAGGCGTAAAAGCCCTATTGTATCACAAAAGATATATACATAAAGCACCCTTATGCCTAAATGCATGTCCTCCAAAAGTCTAGAAGGTACATTAGACAGAGCAATATATGTGCATAAAGGTGAAATATAGGTCACTGTATGTCTTTACTGACACCCCTTTTAGTGCTGTAAATTAAGGTACCAAAAATTAGTACCTATATGAGTAAAAATTGACCGGCCGTATGCTCAGAAAACTTTAAACTCAAAAGTAAATTCAAGACGGCACTGTACAGCTCTGTAAATGCTAGGGATCATATTGGGGGACATGAGGATTAATAGCAACCCCCTCTCAAGCTTGCACATCAGCCCAAATCCGAGTTTACATTAACTGTTTATTTTCCGGCCGCAGCGTGGGTGGGTCTGAGGTGCTCCAAGCCCTCGGGACTTTTTACATGGATTTTTGACATAAATTAAAAAATAATTTATTTACGGATTTGAGTGTAGGGGAATGTTGTGCTATTTTTGCTAACACCTACAATCACTTTATAGTCTCATAAGAGTGCAGGATGGCTTTATTTCGGCTTTATAATGTGCTTAATTGGTGCTAGCGGGACCTTTTTCCTGCAACTATGCTGCGGCTCGGTTTTAGCCTTACAGAGAGGGTTCCCGGAGCAATTGAATAGCAACCGGGATTTTCTTGCGGCCGAAACTCTTGTTTTAGATCAAAGGCTTTCCTCCGCAAGGGAGAGCAAGGCGCCGGCCGCAAGCCTGCCGGAATCCCCGGCCGGAGGGGAATAGAATAGCCGAATAGCTTGCCGCCGGTCCTTGCGGCCCCGCATCTCCTACGGCCGATAATAGAATGAGGCCCATACTCTTTACTATTGTCTGTTTTACAATGTTTTAGGTATCTCTTAAATTGCAATCACAGTAAAAAATAAGAAAAATTATTAACCTAAAAAGTAAAAATAAGAAGGAATAGCCAGCTAACTTTCACAAAATGTCTTTATTGTAAATAAGTATTTTTGCACAACTGTCATGCAAGACTGTTCAAAAATGCTTTATTTTTCATTACATGCTGTACGCCTTCTAAAATAAAATAATTTAAATGCAAAAATTAGGTATTGTTGCAGCGACCAGAAAAAAGGCAGAAAGTGCCCTAAAACATTGCGTCTTGAACCCTAGTTGGTGGCGGATAAGTCACGCAAGTCATCCGGCATTCAGGGATATAATACAGCAGCGTGTGGACCATTATTAGCTCAAGGCAGCTCATCTATCAGGCCTTTTTTCATTGAATGTATCGCCCACTGTCAGTCCCTTCGGGATCCATCCCTCATTCATCTTAATAAAGGTGAGGTAATCTAGACTTTTTTGACCTAGGCGACTTCTCTTATCAGTGACAAAACCTCCTGCTGCACTGAAGGTCCTTTCTGACAGGAAACTTGAAGCGGGGCAGGACAGAAGTTCTATGGCAAATTGGGATAGCTCAGGCCACAGGTCAAGTGTGCACACCCTGTAGTCAAGGGGTTCATCGCTCCTCATAGTGTCGATATCTATAGTTATGGCGAGGTAGTCTGTTACCTGGCGGTCGAGTCGTTCTCTGAGGGTGGACCCCGAAGGGCTGTGGCGATGCATAGGACTTAAAAAGCTCTGCATGTCCTCCATCAACAACACGTCTGTAAAGCTTGCCGGCGTGGTCGTGGGAGGAGGATTATGTTCACCTCTTCCAATGTTAGATTGCTGTTGTGCTGTGACATCACCCTTAAATGCTGTGTAAAGCATACTTTTTAATTTATTTTGGAAGTGCTGCATCCTTTCCGACTTGTGGTAGTTCGGTAACATTTCAGGCACTTTCTGCCCTCTACCGGGGGTCTAGTAGCGTGGACACCCAGTACAGGTCGTTCACCTTCATCCTTTTTATATGAGGGTCCCTCAACAGGCACGACAGCATGAAAGACCCCATTTGCACAAGGTTGGATGCCGAGCTAGTCATGTCCCGTTCCTCATCCTCAGTGATCTCACTGAAGGTATGTTCTTCCCCCCAGCCACGTACAACACCACGGGTACCAGATAGGTGACAACGAGGTCCCTGGGATGCCTGTTGTGGTTGGTCTTCCTCCTCCTCCTCAAAGCCACATTCCTCCTCTGACTCCTCCTCCTCACAATCCTCTTCCAGCGTTGCCGCAGGTCCAGCAAGCGATGCTGATAAGGCTGTTTCTGGTGGTGATGGTGACCACAACTCTTCCTCTTCACGCTCATCTATGGCCTGATCCAGCACTCTTCTCAGGGCACGCTCCAGGAAGAAAACAAATGGTATGATGTCGCTGATGGTGCCCTGGGTGCGACTGACCAGGTTTGTCATCTCCTCAAAAGGACGCATAAGCCTACAGGCATTGCGCATGAGCATCTAGTAACGTGGCAAAAAAATCCCCAGCTCCGCAGAGGCTGTCCTACAAATACTCGTTAATGGCCTTTTCTTGTTGGAGCAGGCGGTCGGACGTTAGGATTGTTGAATTCCAACGTGTCCGGCTGTCTAAAATCAAGCGCCTCGCTGGCATGTTGTTTTGCCGCTGGATATCTGTAAAGTGCGCCATGGCCGTGTAGGAACGCCTGAAATGGGCACACACCCTCCTGGCCTGCTTCAGGACGTCCTGTAAGCCTGGGTGCTTATGCACAAAGCGTTGTACAATCAGATTACACACATGTGCCATGCACGGCACATGTGTCAACTTGCCCAAATTCAATGCCGCCAACAAATTTCTTCCGTTGTCACAAACCACTTTGCCGATCTCCAGTTGGTGCGAAGTCAGCCACTGATCCACCTGTGCGTTCAGGGCAGACAGGAGTGCTGGTCCGGAGTGACTCTCTGCTTTCAGGGAAGTCAACCCCAAGACGGAGTGACACTGCCGTATCCGGGATGTGGAATAGTACCTGTGGAGCTGGGGGGGTGCCGTTGATGTGGAGCAAGACATAGCAGCAGCAGAAGAGGACTCAGCCGAGGAAGTTATGGAAGAGGATGGAGTAGGAGGAGTAGAGAAGGTGGCAGTAGGCCCGCCCTGCAAGTGTGGCGGTGTCACCAACTCCTCTGCAGAGCCACGTATTCCATGCTTGGCAGCCGTCACCAGGTTTACCCAATGCGCAGTGTAGGTGATATACCTGCCCTGACCATGCTTTGCAGACCAGGTATCCATGGTCAGATGGACCCTTGCCCCAACACTGTGTGCCAGAGATGCCATTACTTCCTTTTGCACAATCGAGTACAGGTTGGGGATTGCCTTTTGTGCAAAAAAATTTCGGCCGGGTACCTTCCACTGCGGTGTCCCAATAGCTACAAATTGTTTGGCTTTAACAATAATTTTTATTGGTCACTTCAAACATTATTCAACAGTCTTTCAGTAAGCCATGACTCGCAGGTCAGGTATTAACATTCTACGTTGATTATTATAAGCAAGTGAATTCTGACATAGCAAACTGCGTGACCTCTCCCTTTTCATTTTCTAGTAACAAAACAATAAACCTTTTTTCCCTTATAACTTTTCGCATATTGACTCAGTAATCCTTAGCTCGCAGGCTAGGCTTAATGGGGCCTATCACATTTATTGGGTTTGAACCTTAGCCCACTTATGTCCCTTATAGTGTTTTTTTTATCATCACCATGCCTGCGTGAGTTTGTTGATTATTAACCTTATAGAACTTCTACATACAACTTTCTAAACCTAAAAAAGGTGAAATCTTAAAAAGACAACTCTCTTATGGGGATCCCTGTCTTTATTTATAGTCGTGGTGATCTCTCAAGTATTCGTACGTTATTGGGTTATCTGTTCCTAGCCATGCTCCTAGCCTATCCAACCCCTTAGATTTCCACCAACATTTTGCCTCCATGCTCATCCCTGCTGGGGACTGAGGGTGACTAAATACCGAGATCATCGGAGAAGGGTGTCTAAATAGGCTTGTGTGCTCTAGGGCCCATTTCCAATCCTGTAGCGTGTTGGCAATTACCGGATGTTTGATCTTTCCCACACTCTCTGGTACCTTGTCTAGCCAGACCAAGGTGTCCCAGCTATAAGGGTTTAGCCACTGGTCTTCTATGGTTTTCCATAGCGGTTAGTGAGCCCCTGAGTGAATTATGGGAATAAACGATAGTTGCGCAGCTCTATAGTATTTCTTCAGATCTGGAAATGACAGTCCACCCCTGCTTTTGTGCCTGTACATTATCTCCTTTTTAGTTCTGGGGGGTTTGTCCTTCCATGTAAATTGGGACACTTTCCTCTGAAATCCTTTCAAATCTACCTGGTTGATGGGGATTGGCAGGGTTCTAAACAAATATAATAGCTTCGGTAGAATCCTCATTTTAAAGGCATTAATCCGTCCTAGCCATGAAATAGGATACCTTGACCATTTTTGTATATCTTCACTAAGTCTTTTATAAAGCGGGGGGTAGTTAGACCTGTACAAGGTCTCCGTATGTGGCGTGATTTTTAGCCCTAGATAATGAATATATTCCTTGGCCCACTGAAATTTGAACTTAATAGTAATTCTTTTGTGTTTGATTCCAGATTTATAGCTATTGCTTCTGTTTTCTCAACGTTTATGATTAGCCCTGATTTTAAACCAAACTCTGAAAGGGTGTCCATTAAAGTTGTAATAGATTGCTCTGGATCTGTTATTGTGCATAACATATCGTCTGCAAATAGGTTAATTTTAAAGTATTGTTGCCTTAATACTAGGCCCCTGATCCCTGAGTTCATCCTGATTGCCTGTGCTAATGGTTCTATTGTGATGGCGAAGAGTAAGGGGACAGAGGGCACCCCTGTCTCGTACCCCTCCCTATTTTGATGGCCTGATTCATTGTGCCCGGGAGTTTTAGGTAGGCTTCCGGATTTCTATAGTATGTATCAATTAAATTTAGGAATCCTCCTTTGAAACCAAATTTCTTTAAGACCTCCCGGAGATAGGGCCACTCCAGAGAATCAAAGGCCTTTTGGATGTCTAACACCAGGAGGCATGCCGGGGTCTTGTTTTTTTGGCATTGTGAATTAGATTAATTACTTTTCTAATGTTATCTCTTGCTTGCCTATGGGGGATAAACCCCACCTGGTCCTTGTGGATAATTCTTTGAAGAACGTTTGAGACTCTATCTGCCATAATCTTAGCCAGCAATTTAATATCCCCATTCAGAAGTGAAATGGGCCTGTAGTTCTTGACCTCTGTATTGTCCTTCCCTTCCTTAGGGAAAAGAGTTATTTCTGCCAGATTCATTTCTGGGGGGACTGGCTGCCCTTCTAGGATATGGTTATACCATTTGGTTAATCTGGGTGTTAACTGATCTTTAAAGATCTTATAATACATATTAGTGAACCCATCTGGGCCCGGGGCCGTACCACTTTTCATTGCCTGGATTCCCTTCCTAACTTCTTCTTGTGAAATCTTGGTATTTAGCGCTTCCACCTCAGATTCCTCCAGTCTTGGTAAATCATACCTGTCTAGCCATGATCTAATGTTACCTTCTGTATCCCTACCGGCTGCCAAGTATAGGTTCTGGTAGAAATTGAAGAACATTACCTGTATTCTTGTGGGATTAGCTGTTCTTATATTGTCCCTCACTTTTATGCAGTGAATTCTGGATTGCATTTGCTTAGATCTCAACTTTCTCGCTAAAAAAAATTCCGCCCTTTCTGAATAAATCTTATCTAATTTTACTCTCACTCTTTCAATTTCCCACCTAGTCTGCTTTTTTGGGTTTTGCTGGTTTCTCTTTTCTAGGGTGCCTAGCTCTTCTGTAAGTTTTTTTTCTAGAGCTTTCTGTTCCTTCCTAAACTTAGCCGCTTCCTTTATACACATGCCCCTGATGTAAGCCTTATGTGCTGCCCAGACCCAGCCAATCCCCATCTCCGGCGATTCGTTTGTCTTAAAGAAAAATTCTAGTTCTTGGGCTATTCTGTCCTTTACTAACGGGATCGTCATTAATCTTTCATTTAATCTCCATTTGTAGGGAGGTTTAGTCGAGGGAACCTAATTTATAGTTCTTTAACCAGGCTATGATCTGACCATGCACAGGGTACTATTTCCACTCCTTCAGCATCCTTTAAAAGTAATGAGTCCGTTAGTATGTAGTCTATTCTGGAGTATACTTTGTGGGTATATGAGTAGAAGGTGAATTCTTTAATCCCCAGGTGACTTTCCCTCCATAAATCCACTACTCCTAGTTCCCCTAGCAGTAGGTGTATTAGTTTCAATTTTTTAGAAAATTTGTCTCCCAGGTCCTTTCCTGATCTATCGTTCTTTACGTCTAACGCCAAATTGAAGTCTCTCCCCAGGATGATCTTGCCTTCCCTCACTTTCGCTAGGTGACTCAATGCTCTGATTAGATGATTGTGTGGTGATTTAGTGGGGGCATATAGGACCGCTAAGGTAACCGGGGTATCTAAGACGGTTCCTGTCAAAAACAGATAGTATCCCTGCTTATCTACTATTTTTTTGTCTAGTGTGAATGGGAAATTCTTGTGTAGCAGGATCGCTACCCCTTCCCTCTTGGAGTTACTTCATGTGGTGTGGAATATGGGGAAATTCTTGTCCATGAAGGACGGAACATAGCGACATTTAAAATGCGTTTCTTGAATAAAGATTACCGCTGGGTTATGGTCTTTGTATGACTGGAACGCTTTGCTTCTTTTGGAGGGGGTGTTAAAGCCTCTAACATTATGTGTGATGCAAACGTATTCTGACTCACCCATTGTTATTGGATTTGTGTGTTGCTATTGTCAGTAAAGACTCACCACCTGTAGAGTCGGAGGATTTGGAATCCGCGGTCGAGGACCTTGAGAGCCAGCGAGTCGCCATCGCATCCGTTGCTTTACTAACCTGGGCATGAGAAATACAACGTGTAACATTATTAACAAAACCTACGAAACTAGACTCTCTTGGGCCCTGCCCCCCCCCCCCCCTCACGTATCTAGCCATCTTGCACCTAGCGTGCCTAGGGAGTGGAGTTCCCTTAACCCACTAAAAGTCCCTAGTGTGAGGAACTCCCTGGTAGTAACCACTACGCTACTCAATAATGTCTACTAAATAACTTCCCCCAATAAATTTGGACGACTAACAAACATTACAAGCTTCAGCTTAGATTGTCCTAACTTTATATCTAATTCCTGATACGCTTTGTTAGATAGCAGCGCCCCAGCTTCCTCCTTACAAATACTCTGACCCATCCTAAGCAGTACAATGGTACCAGCTGTAGATGCAACAGCTTTTTTTGAAGGCTTACCAGGGAGTAAGCTATATGTGACTGCTCCTTCCACCTGAATTGTATGCTAAATGGAAATCCCCATCGATATTGGATTTTGTTCGCGGTTAAGATTTCCAGAGCCGGTTTCATCTCTCTCCTCTTCGCTAGGGTTGATGGAGCAAGATCTGCAAACAGTTGTAATGAAGAACCGTCCGGCCCCACTATTTTGGGCATCCTTCTTGCCGCAGCCATTAGTAAGTCTCTAGAGCCTTGTCTCACAAAGCGTACAACAATGTCCTTTGGTTTTTCTGGGTTTCCAGGGCCTCCAAGCGCCCTATGGGCCCTTTCAATTAGCAGCTCCTCCTTTTGGTGGCCGGGAATGATGGTAAAGTATACCGCTTCAAGATATGCCATGATGTCTCCCACTTTTGTAGGAACGCCTCTCAGACAGACGTTGTGTCGTCGGGATCTGTTCTCTAGATCCTCTATCTTATTTTCCAGAGCCTCTATGCAGGATGTATTGGCACTTATCTCCAGCTTGTCTTCCTCCTGAGCGGATATGATTTGGTCGGTTGTTTGTTCCAGCTCATGGGTTCTCTGTCCTACCGCACAGATCTCGTCTCTCACCTCTTTTAGTGCTAATGCCAGCTGGGTCTTTAGCAACGCTTTGAATTTGGCCATTGCCGACACCGAGAAGTCCACATCTGTTATTGTGTTGGGCCTATCCCCCTCTGCTTCTGCCATCTCTGACCTTTCTGGGGAGTTCTCTCCTGCTTTGGTCTTCGGTGTGGTTGCTGCTGGGAAGTGATCGGGTATGCCCCTGGAAGATATGCTTTTCTTCGCCTTCTTCATCATTGGTTTTGCCTCTGCTCCAGGCTTAGAGGTTTACGGGGATCTGTCTTAATTATAATTTATTTCCCTGGTGTTAGCTATCTTAAATTGAGTAGATTGCTATTACCCCCCCCCCCCCCCTTGGCAGTGGTTTGCTGGCTTTTGTGGGCAATGGAGCTGCTTAGGCTGGGGTGCTAAGGAGATCATTGTCGTTCAGGAATTGGTTCTCATTTTTTAGCTCATTCTGCTTGTCACTTCCCCATTTCCTCTAGTTCCAGGGTCCCTTCAGCACATACCTTCTATGTGTAGTGTGCGAGCACATTTTCTTCGGCTCTCCCCCTACTAGTCGTCTTAATTCTTTCAGCCACTAGGTGTCACTGTTCGTTCAGATTTGCCCTGAAGCTTTGTACAATAACACCTTTTAGCCAAGGGCCCATGTATAAAGGGGAAGTGCTACCACACCGCTGAGGTGGGGGCCTGCGTTATCAGACCACTTTCACTCTTGATGCTGTGTCTTTTCAGGTCAAAGTGTGTGGAGGTCATCAGGTTGTTGCCTGTGCCACTGCGTAATAAATTGGCACAAAAGACTTCTCGCTGTTATTCTGGTCTAATGTATGCCACTTGAAACAGTCTATATGTGAAAGAGCCAGTAAGTTAGCTGTGCGGGAGCATTCTACCTAGCCGAGAAATGCAGAGTCCATTACTGATTTTGTAGAAAAGAGAGGGCCACAATGCCCCAGACTTGCAGGGTATCTCCCTTCTTGAGCAGCCTGGCCTTGTTTAGTATTCTCAGGGAGCTGATCTGTAGTGCTGTGGTTTGTTGCCTGGGTCTCTGGTTGGGCAGCCCACCTCTGCCACTCTGATCCCCCTGGGTATCCTGCTTTTTTGCTGTTAGGGGTATTGAGGGGGTGTTTAGGGCTGGCTGTGGCCCCTTCACTAGGCCCAAGTTCGAAGATGGCCGCCTCCCGTTTCGCAGGCTTTTCTCCCCTCTGCCTCTTGCTCCCCAGCTGCCTCTTCAGGGGCCCGCAGCCCTCCCAGGCTAATCCGGCCGAGCCAGCCGCCTGCGATCGCCCCTGGGGAGCCCCCGACCCTTTCTTGGGGCACTCACCCTGTCTGGGCCTTCTTCCCCACGTCTGCCTCGTATGCTTCCCTGATGGCCGCCTCCCGATTCCAGAGCCCCACCGGCACTTGTACCTGCGGCCTCCGGTGCCGGTCCTGGCGGATCCTGGACGGCGCCCCAGGTCCAGGGCCTGCCCGACCCTCCTGCCATTGAGCCCTGGCTGGGCCCCTGCACTTCCGTGCCTTGTCAGGGCGCGTGTAGGCTATTTTCCCCGGCGGGGTGTCTGGAAGCGCCCGGGGGGGTTTTGGGGTGCCCCTCCCGATTCCCCCTGGTGTTGTGGGGGTTTTAATTCTGCCCTGGCCGGGCTATATGACCCTTTTTGGGTCTTAATTGTGGGTCTGGAGCAGGAGCTCTAACGACCAGCGTCCTTCTGCTCCCGACGCTACCCGGAAGTCTCAGCTACAAATTTTTGGAACGCCTCAGACTCCACCAGCTTGTATGGTAAAAGCTGGCGGGCTAAGAGTTCAGACAAGTCAGCTGTCAGTTGCCGGGCAAGGGGGTGACTTTGTGACATTGGCTTCTTACGCTCAAACATGTCCTTGACAGACACCTGACTGTGGGCAGATGAGCAGGGACTGCTCAGGGCGAGACACGGAGTGGCGGATGGTTGAGAGGGGGCAAGCAGGGCAGCAGTGGTTGACGTGGCTGAAGATGCTGGACTAGGAGGAGGATGGCAGCTTTGACTTTGTGTGCTGCTTGTACTCATGTGTTGATCCCATAGTCGTTTGTGATGTGACATCATGTGCCTTCGCAAAGAAGTTGTCCCTAGGTGCGTGTTGGACTTCCCAAGAATCTGTTTATATTCGCACAGGTTGCAAATGGCATCGCTGTTATCACAGGCAGACACACGAAAAGATTGCCACACTGCTGAGCTCTGCAATGACGGCATTCTGGTGGTGGCAACAGCATGGGTTGACTAGCGTGCTGTCTGGCTGACCCCGGGTGCCGATGCATGCTGTCTGATTGTGCCACTAGCTACTTTCGACGACCTCCCGCTGCTTCCAAATCGTCTTCTCCTCTTCTCTGTCTCCCCATCTGAACTTTCCTCCTGTTCTTCTTCTCTTATAGCGGGCACCCATGTGACATCCACGGACGCATCGTCATCATCAATCGCTTCACTTGTATCTGACAACTCAACAAAGGAAGCAGCACCGGGTACAACATCATCATCATCATCAGACCGTACGTCCATGTGTGTAATGCTGCCTGACTGGGACATATCCCTGTTATCTACATCCTCTGGCACTAATGTTTGTGCATCACTCATTTCTTCCAACGGATGTGTAAATAACTCTGCTGACGGATCAAGTGAAGCGGCTGTGGTGCTAGTGTTGGTGGTGGCGGCAGGCGGGTGAGTGGTAACTGGAGAGGTGCCCGAAGCTAAGCTGGAGGATGGTGCGTCTAGGTTCCGAGCGGAAGCTGTAGAAGATTGGGTGTCCTGTGTTAGCCATTCAACCATGTCCTCAGAACTTTTCAAGTTCAGGGTACGCTGCCTCTGAAAATTGGGCATTATTCTAGGGCCAAAGGGAATCACAGCACCACGACCACGATGGCCCCTGAGGGGTGGCCTGCCTCTGCCTGTCATTTATTTTTTGATTAGTGGTACTATGCATGCAAGCTACTGTGACACCAGATATGAGTGTCACTGTGCACTGGCAAAAGTTGGCAGAGTAGGCGCTGTAGGCCTCACACACACGCCTGTAGGCAGGCAACTGATATTTAATGGATTACAGTCAAAAAGAGGGTTCTTTTATTTCACTGTACACTAGGTTGCACCAGATATGAGTGTCACTGGGCACTGGCAAAAGTTGGCAGAGTAGGCGCTGTAGGCCTCACACACACGCCTGTAGGCAGGCAACTGATATTCAATCGATTACAGTCAAAAAAGGGTTCTTTTATTTCACTGTACACTAGGTTGCACCAGATATGAGTGTCACTGTGCACTGGCAAAAGTTGGCAGAGTAGGTGCTGTAGGCCTCACAAACACGCCTGTAGGCAGGCAACTGATATTCAATCGATTACAGAAAAAAAGGGTTCTTTTATTTCACTGTACACTAGGTTGCACCAGATATGAGTGTCACTGTGCACTGGCAAAAGTTGGCAGAGTAGATGCAATAGGCCTCACACACACGCCTGTAGGCAGGCAACTGATATTCAATCGATTACAATCAAAAAATGGTTGTTTTATGTCACTGTACACTACGGTTGCACCAGATATGAGTGTCACTGTGCACTGGCAAAAGTTGGCAGAGTAGGTGCTGTAGGCCTCACACACACGCCTGTAGGCAGGCAACTGATATTCAATCGATTACAGTAAAAAAAGGGTTGTTTTATGTCACTGTACACTACGGTTGCACCAGATATGAGTGTCACTGTGCACTGGCAAAAGTTGGCAGAGTAGATGCAATAGGCCTCACACACACGCCTGTAGGCAGGCAACTGATATTCAATCGATTACAGTCAAAAAAGTGTTGTTTTATGTCACTGTACACTACGGTTGCACTAGATATGAGAGTCACTGTGCACTGGCAAAAGTTGGCAGAGTAGATGCAATAGGCTTCACACACACGCCTGTAGGCAGGCAACTGATATTCATTCGATTACAGTCAAAAAAGGGTTGTTTTATGTCACTGTACACTACTGTTGCACTAGATATGAGTGTCACTGTGCACTGGCAAAAGTTGGCAGAGTAGATGCAATAGGCTTCACACACACGCCTGTAGGCAGGCAACTGATATTCAATCGATTACAGAAAAAAAAGGGTTGTTTTATGTCACTGTACACTACGGTTGCACCAGATATGAGTGTCACTGTGCACTGGCAAAAGTTGGCAGAGTAGATGCAATAGGCCTCACACACACGCCTGTAGGCAGGCAACTGATATTCAATCGATTACAGTCAAAAAAGTGTTGTTTTATGTCACTGCACACTACGGTTGCACTAGATATGAGTGTCACTGTGCACTGGCAAAAGTTGGCAGAGTAGATGCAATAGGCTTCACACACACGCCTGTAGGCAGGCAACTGATATTCAATCGATTACAGTCAAAAAAGGGTTGTTTTATGTCACTGTACACTACTGTTGCACCAGATATGAGTGTCACTGTGCACTGGCAAAAGTTGGCAGAGTAGATGCAATAGGCTTCACACACACGCCTGTAGGCAGGCAACTGATATTCAATCGATTACAGTCAAAAAAGGGTTGTTTTATGTCACTGTACACTACTGTTGCACCAGATATGAGTGTCACTGTGCACTGGCAAAAGTTGGCAGAGTAGATGCAATAGGCTTCACACACACGCCTGTAGGCAGGCAACTGATATTCAATCGATTACAGTCAAAAAAGGGTTGTTTTATGTCACTGTACACTACGGTTGCACCAGATATGAGTGTCACTGTGCACTGGCAAAAGTTGGCAGAGTAGATGCAATAGGCCTCACACACACGCTAGCTGGCAGGCCTATGCAATTAGATTACACAGAAAAAAATTATAAAATAAGTGATGTTCTAGCCCTAAAAGGGGCTTTTTGGGTTCCTGCCCTTGCAGCAGATATCAAATGAGTCCTTCTGGTGTATAGTGAAAGCTAAATACACAGCCTGGCTATCTATTTCCCTATTAAATCGGCAGCAGGTAGAATATATGTCCTCTCTCAATAAATGTAGCTTCAGAATGATTCTAAAATGGAGGCTGTCCTTCAGATGGAAGGCCCTGGAAGGGAGTGTATGATGCTGATTGGCTGGAATGTGTCTGCTGACTGTAAGGTGCAGGGTCAAACTTTCCTCAATGATAAAGAATAGGGGGCAGACCGAAAAGCGCATGTGTTCGCCGTTCGATGCAAACGCGAACATGCGAAAATCGCCGCGAACTGTTCCGGACATCACTGGTGGTAATACGTTTTTAAAATATTTATGGAAACCAAGTTAATAAACTGCAGCAAGCATACTGTAAAAAATCTAGCATATACATGAAAGTGAATAATTAAACATTTCCAGCATTGTTAGATTGTAATACAATATTTTGCATTACATATTTAAATAAAATGCCTAGAACTAATGATTATTTAAGATGAAAGACTTGGGCTACAAGCTTATAAAGGGTCGCTGTAATGGTCCAACATTGATCAGTTGCTAGATCTATTCAAGTTGATCAGAATATTGATAAGGCTTTAAAGTTCTTGTATAATAAGACTTTATTATTATTATTATGATCTACATACAGTATATAGATCTACCAACTGGGTTTGTTAATGTGGTTTATCACTCCCTACTCTCCTAGATTATTAATCACATAATATACACTTTTAGGAGAATGGGATGACTGAATTCATGATTAAAATTATGTTCAAGTTCAGTTAGATAACACTTCCACTAAACATTTTTAATAAAAGCCAAATGTAATTATATTTGTATTTATATATATATATATATATAATATAGACAGATAGATAGATAGATAGGGCCTCATTCTATTAACGGCCGTAAAATGGCCGCAAAGCTGCAATTCCTTGCGGCCATCTTACGGCCCCGTGTAGAGCTACTGCTACCCTGCTATTGATATGGATGGCGCCGCAAGGATATCCCCCTTACGGCCGTCCGCACATCATGCAAACGGCCGCAAGCGTTTTTCCCGCGCCCGTAAATCTTGTCTTCCGGCCGCAAAGTCAGAAAACTGTAAATGCAAATATAAATTCAAGATGGTACTGTAAAGCTCTGTAAATGCTAGGCATCATAATGGGGGACATGAGGATTAATAGCAACACCCTCTCAAGCTTGCACATCGCCCAAATCCGATATATCATTTACGGTTTATTTTCCGTCCCGAAGTCCCACTGGCTCGTTCTTGTTAAAACCCGTACGGGTTCGGAGGTTGAGGGCCGCAAACTCAAAGCATTGTAGAAGCCAATATAGATTCATTCCAGCACTGCAAAGCACTGTAAATGATGGGGAACATAATGGGGGGGCATGAGGATTAATAGCAAAGCATTCTCAAGCTTGCACATCGCCAAATTGTACTTTGATTTTAAAATCCGTCCAAGTCCCACTGACTTCAATGATCAAGCCCGTAGCTCCTTATTCAAGCCCGTGCGGGCTTGCATGATAGATAAAACACGAAGATTGAACATGAAGTTAAATATCTTTATTTGCAGATTTGAGCGTAGGGGAATGTTGAGCTATTAATTCTAAAACCAAACATCACTTTCACTTTTAATAAAAGTACAGGATGGTTTTTCTATGCTACGACTTGTAAGTAAGCCCTTTACGACCCGTGGGTCTATTTTACCCATTTACGGACTTGACGGAAGCTAATCCCGCAGCCTTTGCGGGTCTGAGGTGCTCCAAGCCCTTGGGACTTTGTCCACTGTCATTTTACATGAATTAAAATAAAAATTATTTTCAGATTTGAGTGTAGGGGAATGTTGTGCTAGGAATGCTAACACCTCCAATCACTTTAACGTCTCATCAAAGTGCAGGCTGGCTTTATTATGTGCTTAATTGGTGCTAGCGGGACCTTTTTGGTGCAAATAAGCTGCGCCTCGGTTTTAGCTAATTACGGCCTTCGCGAGAGGGTTTACGTAGCATTTGAATAGCAACCGTGGCTTTCTTGCGGCTGAAACTCTTGCGGCCGTGTAAGATCAAAGGCTTACCTGCGGCGCGTGCGGCTGCAAGGGATAACAGGGCGCCGGACGCAAGCCTGCCGGAGCCCTCGGCCGCAAGGGAATAGAATAAGCAAATAGCCTGCGGCCGGTCCTTGCGGCCACGCATCTCCTACGGCCGTTAATAGAATGAGGCCCATAGTGTGTATTCTTTATTTCGGAATTTACTGGTACAGTAGCCGTGACACAGACCCAGAAAAGGCATTTCTCCACTTCCTGTCTGTATATCATGTGTTTAGACATATGTAACAAATGTTATATTATTAATCCATTGCTACAGAATTTTCTTATTTTCCTTATAGTTAGTACTATTATAAAAAATACATATGATCACAAAATTAAAAATATTTATTCAGTTTGTTTAAACATGCCGTAAAATAGTCCTTATTTTTTTATATATGTACTCATCTTCTACCCTACCTTTGTTAATATTTTTTTTTCGGCGTAATTACATGTATTTTAAGTTTTTATTATGCAGTGTGGAGTGCATGATGTTCCTCTTTCCTGTATTCAGGTCTTTGTTTTCAATACAGTGTTTCATAGCTACTTATTTGTGATTCACTTAATAGGCCCAACGTGTGGAACAGTACATGTGGCAAACAGCAGACATTTGTAAAAAGAACAGCAGCAGAAGCACAAGATACTAGGGACATGCCTCAGGAATACGTCCCTTTTTGGGTTAGCAGACAATACCCAGAACAATGTCAGGAAATTAGTGGAAGAGCACATTAATGGCAGTTTATGCTTTAATGCTTTATACAGTAGCAGATTTTTAATTAGACATTGAACATTATTAATACACTTCATGTTCAAAAAATTTTAAAAACAGTATTCAACATTAAAATCATTTTCAAAGATCAAATTTGGCTGCTGTTTGTCTCCACCCAATACAAGGTGAATTAGGGGAAGCAGCTCTGTCTAGCAGGTAGCACTAAGTTTTTCAGGCACACTGTTATATCAACACAATTGTATTAGTTAGCTCCAGACTTGATCTGATATGGGGGTATATGTTTCCTTTGGCAACAATGTTTCGATTTGCTGGCAGACTATAATGGATTTTTATTTTATTTTCTTGTTCTAAAAGGGCCACTGTATTTCAAAACAGAAGGCACTTCTTTATGATCTATGTAATAAACTAGCAGGGTTCTCTGGTTGTCCAGTGGTTAGTATTCAGTGCTTTCACCGTTGCGACCTGGGTTCAATTCCAGTCAGGGAACAAAGAGGTCACACCACTCTGAAGCCATGGGCTTGGTCATTACTTTAATAAGGAGACAACCTAGGAATAACAGGAGCTGTATGCTGTAGCCTGCTGGGAAAGGAACAGGCACTCCAGCATCTCTGCCATGAATACTAAGTGGATCAACATGGTGTGTTGCAGTCCATGAGGTCACGGAGAGTCAGACAATGCACACACAATAAACTAGAAACATTGGCCATATACGGTACATAAAAAACTGTTTTAGAGAAAATTAGAATTTTCGATTATTCTGTTTGTTACACCACAAGGGTGTTTTTCTGTATTTAACAGTAGATGAAGTGATGGTGGTGGAAAAGATTGGAATTAACACAACTCCCATCAACCACATATGCCCACAAGCAGGAAGTTAGTACATTGAGGAAGTTAATTATCAATAGATGCAAAAATAAGAAAACAAGGTTGTGCACTAAGTTGTGCAAGGTAATTAAAAGAAAGAATCATGTACTTTACATTTGCATATATTAGAAAAATGGGTGACTAAATGGCAGATGAGATTTAATACGAATAAATGTAAAGTTATGCATCTGGGAAGGAAAAATACCCATGCAATTTATAATCTTAATGGAGCAAATCTAGGGTTATTAGGTATTGAAAGGGATTTGGGAGTACTTGTGGACAACTACCTAGGTAACAGTGCGCAATGCCAACAGCATCTGCAAAGGCAAGTAAAATATTAGCATGTATTAAGAAAGGTATAGAAGCGAGGGAAAATAGAGAGGAACCAAAAAGGATCTGGAAAAATAAAAGCCAGTTCACACCGGTTTTCAAGGAGTTTTCTAATATTTGAGTGTTCCTACAACAAGTCACAATGGAAATAGAAAATCTTGACTACATGAGACTCAAAAGACATTTTAACTTAACAAGAAAGGAATATCTAGCACTGAATGAACTTAAGTCCCTTAATGACATACAAATCAAGCCCGCAGACAAGGGTGGTAACTTGGTTATATTGAGCAATGAGAATTACAAAAAAATGTGTTGTAAGATCCTGGAGGATAATTCAACCTATGAAATAATAACAAAAAATCCTACCATAGAATATAGATTAATACTTAAATCTATATTAGAGAAAGGAAAAATAGAAAATATCATAGATGAGCAAACGTATGGTTTTCTTTTGCCAAAATACCCTTGCATTTCCACTATTTATGCTTTGCCAAAAGTACATCAAAAAATGGTTCCTATTCCAGGAAGACCTATAATATCAGGAACAGGCAATTCGTCATCTAATGCCAGCATTTTTGTAGATTTCTATCTTCGTGATATAGTTCAAAATTTACCCTCCTATGTCAAGGACACCAATGACATATTGAGACAACTTGATAATTTAACAGTACCAAAGAATTCATGGCTTGCATCTATAGATGTGGATGCCTTATACTGCAGTATACCACATACCTTTGGCATACAGGCAGTACAACACTTTTTGAGTGCCAAAAGCAACAACCTCAAAAAATTCAACAATTTTGTTGTTCAATTACTTGAGTACATACTGAAACACAATTTCTTCTTGTTCAATGGAAAATGGTTCCATCAAAAGAAAGGGACGGCTATGGAAACCTCCTGTGCACCCAGTTATGCCAACCTTTTATTAGGATGGTGGGAAGAAAAACTTTTTTGCGACCAAACTTATGAACATCTTATTGGTCGCGCCTTAATTTGGCGTAGATATATAGATGATATTTTGTTAATTTGGACTGGTTCAAAAGCAGAATTTGAGACCTTCATGAACTTATTGAACAACAATGATATACAGTAGGTCTAAAATTTACACATGAAATACATCCTTCCCAAATCACCTTTCTAGACCTATATATCCGGAAAGATAATCAGGGGGAAATTACTACTACCACCTATAGAAAGGACACAGCCACCAATACTTTGCTCATGTGGGATAGCCAACATTTCGAACCATTAAAAAGAGACATCCCCAAAGGACAATACTTGAGGATAAGAAGAAATTGCAGCTCAGATACAGAATTCAAGATAGAGGCAGACAAACTCAAACAGAGATTTCGGGAGAGGGGCTACCCAAATAAGTGCCTGAAAAAAGCATTTCAATATGCTCTTAGCTGTGATAGAACGGAAATGCTGAATAGGCAATCTACAAAAAGCTCTGAGTCAATAAAAACACAACCTAGATGTATAATGACATTTGGATATGACTCACCTGCAATAAAAGAGATTTTATCAAAACATTGGCATATTCTAAAAGGTGATGAAGACTTAGAAAAAGATCTTTCATCTCATGTATCAATAACATATCGTAGAGGGAAGAATTTAAAGGATATGCTGGTACACAGCTTTTTTAAGGAAAATAGATCCACAAACACATGGCTAAATCCACCAATTGGGTGTTTTAGGTGTGGAAAGTGTAAATTCTGTAAATATATAAAACCGACCAAAATTTATGAACATCCACACAGTGGTGAAACCTTTATGTTGAAGGATTTTTCAAATTGCTGCTCTACAAGCGTGGTATATGTAGACTCATGCGTATGTAGTAAAATCTACGTAGGAAAACCGCGACGTCAGCTACGTAGACGCATAGGGGAACATGTATATTCCATCCAAAAAGATCTGGATACACCCTTAGCACGCCGTGTTAAATAGTATCTGCTCTGTAAGTCACTGCACAGTTTTCTGTCTGTTGCAGTAATCAGTGTACAGGTGAGAGTGGGTGTGGCTTGGCCTGTGCAAGTTATATCTGGGTGCATTTGTGTGAGGTCTGGTTTTGAATCCGCTCTGTAAGTCACTGCACAGTTTTCTGTCTGTTGCAGTAATCAGTGTGCAGGTGAGAGTGGGTGTGGCTTGGCCTGTGTAAGTTATATCTGGGTGCATTTGTGTGGGGTCTGGTTTGAATTCGCTCTGTAAGTCACTGCACAGTTTTCTGTCCTGTTGCAGTAATCAGTGTCCAGGTGAGAGTGGGTGTGGCTTGGCCTGTGCTCTATAATCAGTATCCAGGTGAGAGTGGGTGTGGCTTGGTCTGTGTGCATTATGTTGAGTTCTGTTTGAATCAGTTCTGTGGGGCAGGACAGTGTTTTCTATCCTGTGCTCATTTATCATTGTACAGGTGAATAGGCGGGGTCTATTTTAACAAGGGAAGAGCGAGCTTGCAATCATTTCTAATGTAAGTGTAGTTAGTGTGTAGGAGATTAAATAAAAGGAGGAAATCCAAAGAAAAGGGGTATTATAAGAAAAAACAGAAAACAAACTTATATATTGTTTCTGTTTTGTTTGGTTTAAGGTGTGGAAAGGAAATCTTTATACAAATACATTGATTTGTTTTCTCACTGTATTTTTGTAACTGATAATCATGAGTCAGTCCAGTGAAAACCTCACTCAGTGTCCATCCTGCCAAATGTATGCACTACTGGAACAGATGATACAGGGTCCATACCTCTGTGACAGGTGTGAGCATGTTGGCTCTCTGGAAGCTCAAATTGAAGATCTGGAGAGGAGAATTGCAGCACTTAGTGATACTGCTCCACTGGAAAGGGAGGTGGTGCTCACGGAGCACAGTTTAGCTGGGCCTAGTATGGAGGGAGGAGCTGGGGCTAGTGAGGATGGCCAGGGAGGTAGCTGGGTTACAGTTAGAAGGGGAATCAGGGGGAACAGGAGGAGGCAGGCCAGTTCTGAGTTGACAAACATCAACAGATTTGCCAGATTGAGTGAAACTGTTGGGGATGTCCATTCAGGAATGGCAATGCCAGATAGAGCTGTTCCCTCTAACAGCCGGGAGAACAGTTCTACTGGAGGAGAGGGAGGGCAGAATAGGCAGAGCAACAGACATGTTTTGGTGGTAGGGGACTCTATTATTAGGAAGGTAGACAGGGTAATTTGTCACCCAGATCCCAGCAATCGAACAGTTTGCTGTCTCCCGGGTGCTCGGGTTCGGCATGTTGTGGATCGGGTGGATAAATTATTGGGAGGGGCTGGTAATGAACCGGCGGTCTTGGTACACATTGGTACCAATGACAAAGTTAGTGGAAGATGGAGCGTCTTAAAGAATGATTTTAGAGAATTAGGGAATAAGCTTAAAGCAAGGACCTCCAAGGTAGTATTTTCTGAGATACTACCAGTGCCACGTGCTAGCCCAGGGAGGCAGAAGGAGCTTAGGGAGGTTAATGCATGGCTAAAAAAGTGGTGCAGTGCAGAGGGTTTTGGGTTTTTAGAGCACTGGGCTGACTTCTCACTTGGGTACAGTCTCTATAGCAGGGATGGATTGCACCTTAATGATGAGGGCGCTTTTGTGCTAGGGGATAGGATGGTAGAACGGCTGGGGGAGTTTTTAAACTTGTAGGTGGGGGGGAGGGACTATATAGAAGTATTGGGGATAATAGGGTAGAGAGGGAAAGGGATGAATTAGTTACCCATGGGGGAGGAGAAGGAGGGAGGGTTACAATAGAAAGTAGGGAGGTATTAATAGGGGCGTCAAATACAGTGGCAGGCACTTCCCAACAGCAGAGCCATAGCAACATAAAGTGTATGCTTGCTAACGCAAGAAGTTTGCCTGGGAAAATGGATGAGCTAGAAATATTAGCAGTACAAGAAAAATTGGGCTTAATAGGCATTACGGAAACATGGTGGGATGAATCTCATGACTGGACTGTTAATCTGGATGGTTATAACCTATTTAGGAAAGATAGGGGAAATGGTAAAAGAGGAGGAGGGATCTGTCTTTATGTTAAGCCTGAATTTAAGCCTATAGTCAGAGAAGATATTTATGCTGGCACTAACGGCATCATTGAATCTTTGTGGGTTGAGCTAAATAGTGGAGGAGCTTATTCTAAACGCATATTGGTGGGAGTATGCTATAAACCCCCAAATATAGCTGAAAGTGAGGAAATACAATTATTGTTACAGATTGGAAATGCAGCTAAGCATGGGCAAGTTCTAATAATGGGAGACTTTAATTACCCTGAAATTAGCTGGATAAATGAGACCAGCAGCTCAGCTAAGGGGAGCAGGTTCTTGAGTACACTCAGGGATCATTATCTGGCCCAGGTAATACAAGAACCTACTAGACATGGGGCAATCTTGGATTTAGTCATCACAAGTAATATTGATATAATATCAAATGTAAAAATAGGGGAACCCTTGGGGAACAGTGATCACAACACAGTCTCATTTGAGATTGAATACAAAAAACAGAGTTGTAAGGGGCCAACAAAAACTCTAAATGTTAAAAGGGCAAACTTTAATGGGCTACGGGCAGCAATACAACATATAGACTGGGACAAAGAACTTACAGGGAAGAATACTGGAAAAAAAATGGACAACATTCAAATCCTTACTAAATAAACATACTCATCAGCATGTACCATGTGGAAACAAAATGAATAGAGGTAAATCGCATCACATGTGGCTTAACAATGACTTAAAGATCATGATGAGGAAAAAGAAACATGCATTTAAATTATACAAGGAGGAGGGAACAGAGGCAGCTTTATGTGACTATAAGGAAATCAACAAGTCTTGCAAAAGGGCTATTAGACTAGCTAAAATAGAAAATGAAAAGTCAGTTGCAATGGAAAGTAAGACTAACCCTAAAATATTTTTTAAATATATTAAT
Organism: Discoglossus pictus; assembly: GCA_027410445.1. Taxonomy (NCBI): domain Eukaryota; kingdom Metazoa; phylum Chordata; class Amphibia; order Anura; family Alytidae; genus Discoglossus; species Discoglossus pictus. Next base: position 51,167,406 of record CM050172.1, on the reverse strand, counting down.
GGGAAGAAGGCCAGGAAGGAATCAATAGGACCATTACAATGTGACACAGGCCATCTGATAATTAGTGACCAGGAAAAGGCAGATGAGCTAAATAGGTTATTTTCGTCGGTTTACACAAGGGAGGTACCAGTGGTTGGGACACCGCTACATAATGGGGCTACACTACCTTTACTAAATAATTGGTTAACGCAGGAAGAAATACAAAAGAGATTGGAGAAAATAAATGTTAATAAAGCCCCAGGTCCTGATGGAATACATCCAAGGGTACTGAGGGAGCTGGGTTCTGTAATAGCCAAACCATTATATCTAATCTTTCAGGACTCACTCACTACAGGGTCTCTACCAGATGACTGGAGAAAAGCAGAGGTGATACCTATATTTAAGAAGGGATCTAGAGCAAATCCGGGGAATTATAGACCAGTGAGCCTCACTTCTGTAGTTGGGAAGCTTTTAGAGGGGTTAATAAGGGACAGAATACAAGAATATGTCTATTTGAACAGGATCATAGGTAGCAGTCAACACGGATTTATGAAGGATAGGTCGTGTCAGACCAATCTAATTAGTTTTTATGAGGTGGTTAGTAGGAGCTTGGATCAGGGCAACTCAGTGGATGTAGTCTTTTTAGATTTTTCAAAGGCATTTGATACAGTGCCACATGGAAGACTAGTGAGCAAACTAAGGGATACAGGAATTTCAGTAAATATCTGCTCATGGATCGAGAGCTGGCTAAAAGACAGGAAGCAAACGGTTGTTGTGAATGGAACATACTCCGATTGGTCTAATGTGATAAGTGGGGTTCCACAAGGTTCAGTATTAGGTCCTCTCCTTTTTAACATATTTATTAATGACATTGAAGTAGGACTCGAATGTAGTGTCTCCATTTTTGCTGATGACACTAAGTTGTGCAAGGTAATAAAATCAGATAATGATGTACTTTCCCTACAAAAGGATTTGCATAAATTAGAGAAATGGGCGGCTAAATGGCAGATGAGATTTAATACAAATAAATGTAAGGTTATGCATTTGGGAAGGAACAATAGCCAAGCAATCTATAATCTTAATGGAGCAAATCTAGGGGTATCAGATGTTGAAAGGGATTTGGGAGTACTAGTGGACAACCACCTAGGTAACAGCGCTCAAAGCCAAACAGCGGCTGCAAAGGCAAATAAAAGCCAGAGAAGAAGATATAATTCTGCCACTATACAAATCTCTAGTACGTCCTGATTTGGAATATGGAGTACAATTTTGGGCACCACCTAAAAAAAAAGACATTTTAGAGCTGGAAAAAGTACAGAGAAGGGCTACAAAACTAATAAGGGGAATGGAAGAAAGACTAACAAAATTAAACTTATTTTCGCTAGAAAAAAGGCGTCTAAGAGGAGATATGATTACGTTATATAAATACATCCAGGGTCAATATAAGGCTTTGTCATGTGAACTTTTTGTAGCAAGAGATTTTCAACTGACAAGAGGACATCCGTTGAGGTTAGAGGAAAAAAGATTTCACCTTAAACAAAGAAAAGGGTTCTTTACAGTTAGGGTGGTTAAACTGTGGAATTCACTACCAAAGGAGGAGGTAACAGCAAATTCGATAGACAACTTCAAAAGGGTGTTAGATATATTTTTGAATAAAGAGGGCATTCAAGGCTATCCTACATAACTAGCGAAGGAGTATTGATCCAGGGAGAAATTTGATCGCCAGTTTCTGGGGTCAGGAAGGAATATTGCTTTTTTTTTCCCTTATGAGACAATTGGCAAAGTTTCAATGTTTTTTTTTTTCTGTTTGCCTTCCTCTGGATCAAATAACAATTAACAAATAATAATAAATAGTCCACATTAAAAAGATCAATAGAGATATAAAAAGGTTTAACTTGATGGACTAACTCTTTATTCATCCTCCAATACTATACTATTAATAATTATTTAATTAATAACTATTCCGCATATTGCAGATCAGAGGAGATCTTAACAGGTTGAACTTGATGGACTGAAAGTCTTTTTTCAACCTTAATTACTATGTAACTATGTAATTACTATCTAAAGGAAAAAGTGAAGTTTTGACCTTCACAGTACTGGAAAAGGTACATTTGGGCCCTAGACAGGGTGATCTGGACAAAAAACTATTACAGCATGAAGCTCGGTGGATCTACAAATTAAAAGCATTGACTCCCAAAGGTCTTAATGAGGGTTTCACTTTTACCTCCTTTATTTAATTTGGGCAATTTCTTTTCAATATATGATTTTGTGCTATAGGTTTGTGTACTTGTGTAGGTTGTTGGAATTGAGGAGCTAAGTTATGAAGAAAGACTAACCAAATTAAAATAATTTTCTCTAGAAAAAAGGTGTCTAAGAGGGGATATGATTACCTTATATAAATATATCCAGGGTCAATACAAGGCTTTGTCAAGTGAGCTCTTTATGCCAAGAGGTTTTCAACTGACAAGAGGACATCCTTTGAGATTAGAGGTAAAAAGATGTGACCTTAAAGAAAAAAAAGGGTTCTTCACAGTAAGGGTGACTAATCTGTGGAATTATCTACCAAGGGAGGTGGATAATTAGAGAGGGAGTATTGATCCAGGGAGGAATCTGATCGCTAGTATCTGGGGTCAGGAAGGAATTTTATATTTTTTTCACCTTTTGAGACAATTGGCAAAGTTTCACTTGGGGGGTTTTCTGCTTGCCTTCCTCTGGATCAATTAACAATCTGCATATTGCAGATCAGAGGAGATCTAAAAAGGTTGAACTTGATGGACTAAGTCTATTTTCAACCTTAATTACTATGTAACTATGTAAGATAATATATCAACTATTTTTCCAAAATTCAAAACCTACAGTGCCTTGCAAATGAATTCATCCCCTTGGCATTTTTTGTGTCTGGTTGCCTCACAACCTGGAATTAACATTGATTGTTTGAGGATTTGCATCATTTCATTTACAGAACATGACCACAACTTTGAAGATGTTTTTTTTTTTATTATTATTGTGAAGCAAACGACAAATGCCACACTATGCCATTTTGTCTTTTGCTGAAAGTAATAGCTTTCTTCTGGCCACTCTGTCATAAAGCCCAACTCTATGGAGAGTACTGCTTATTGTTGTTCTATGTACAGATACTCCAGTCTCTGCTGTGGAACTCTGAGGCTTTTTCAGGGTTAGGTCTCTGTGCTGCCTCTCTGATTAATGCCCTCCTTGCCCGGTCCGTGAGTTTTGGTGGGCGGCCGTCTCTTGGCAGGTTTGCTATTGTGTCATGTTCTTTTCATTTGGTTATGATAGATTTGATGGTGCTCCTGGGGATCATCAAAGATTTGGATATATTTTTATAACCTAACCCCCTGACTTGTACTTCTCAACAACATTGTCCCTTATTTGTTTGGAGAGTTCCTTGGTCTTCATGGCAGTGTTTGGTTAGTGGTGCCTCTTGCTTAGGTGTTGCAGCCTCTAGGGCCTTTCAAAAAAGGTGTGTATATGTAATGACAGATCATGTGACACTTAGATTGCACACAGGTGGACATCATTTCACTAATTATGTGACTTCTGAAGTTAATTGGTTGCAGCAGAGCGTTTTGTGGGCTTCATAACAAAGGGGGTGAATACATACGCACATGCCAATTTTCTGTTTCCTATTTCTAAAAAATAGTTTTATGTATATATTTTTCTCATTTCACTTCACCAACCATTGTGTTCTGATCCATCACATAAAATTCAGATTAACAAAACATTGAACTTAAGGCTTTAATGTAATAAAATAGGTAAAAAGTGAAGGGGGGTGAATACTTTAGCAAGGCACTGTAAATGATAAGCCTGTCCTTAGATTGTTTGAATCCTGCAGGAGCTTCTTCATCTTCTGATGTTAATGTTTTTCCTGGGTGTACACCGCCAATATAATGCAGTTTCATCAGCATTATACATCTACTCAGGACTTACCGTATATACTCGAGTATAAGCCGACCCGAGTATAAGCCGAGGCACCCATTTTACCACAAAATACTGGGTAAAATGAGTGACTCGAGTATAAGCCGAGGGTGGGAAATGTGCTGCCCCCTGTGTCCCTCTTGTGCCCTCTGTGTCCCCCTCTCTCTCCGTGTCTCTATTCCCCTCTCCCTTCCCTGTGTCTCTTCCAACCTCTCCCTTCCCTGTGTCTCTACCCCCCTCCCTTATCACCCTCCTCAACCCCACTCCTCAACCTCCCTCCTCATCCTCAACCTCCCTCCTCATCCTCAACCTCCCTCCTCAACCTCAACCTCCCTCCTCAACCTCAACCTCCCTCCTCAACCTCAACCTCCTAATCCTCCCTCCTCAACCCCCCCATCCTTAACCCCCCTCCTAATGGGAAGAAGGCGAGGAAGGAAGCTATAGGAACATTAGAATGTGAAACAGACTGTCTGAAAATTAGTGACCAGGAAAAGGCAGATGAGCTAAATAGGTTCTTTTCTTCGGTATACACAAGGGAGGTACCAGTGGTTGGGACACTGCAACATAATGGGGCTACACTACCTTTGCCAAATAATTGGTTACATAGTTACATAGTTACATAGTAATTAAGGTTGAAAAAAGACTTTCAGTCCATCAAGTTCAACCTGTTAAGATCTCCTCTGATCTGCAATATGCGGATTAGTTATTAATTAAATTATTGATTAAATAATTATTAATAGTATAGTATTGGAGAATGAATAAAGAGTTAGTCCATCAAGTTCAACCTTTTTAGATCTCTATTGATCTTTTTAATTTGGACTATTTATTATTATTGTTAATTGTTAATTATTGTTAATTGATCCAGAGGAAGGCAAACATAAAAAAAAAAACCATTGAAACTTTGCCAATTGTCTCATAAGGGGGAAAAAAAGCAAAATTCCTTCCTGACCCCAGAAACTGGCGATCAAATTTCTCCCTGGATCAATATTCCTTGCTAGTTATCTAGGATAGCCTTGAATGCCCTCTTTATTCAGAAATATATCTAACCCCTTTTTGAAGTTGTCTATCGAATTCGCTGTCACCACCTCCTTTGGTAGAGAATTCCACAGTTTAACCACCCTAACTGTGAAGAACCCTTTTCTTTGTTTAAGGTGAAATCTTTTTTCCTCTAACCTCAACGGATGTCCTCTTGTCAGTTGAAAATCTCTTGCTACAAAAAGTTCACTTGACAAAGCCTTATATTGACCCTGGATGTATTTAAATAACGTAATCATATCTCCTCTTAGACGCCTTTTTTCTAGCGAAAATAAGTTTAATTTTGGTAGTCTTTCTTCATAACTTAGCCCCTCCATTCCCCTTATTAGTTTTGTAGCCCTTCTCTGTACTTTTTCCAGCTCTAAAATGTCTTTTTTGTGAGGTGGTGCCCAAAATTGTACTCCATATTCCAATTGAGGGCGTACTAGAGATTTGTATAGTGGCAGAATTATATCTTCTTCCCTGGCTTCTATACCCTTCCTAATACATGCTAATATTTTATTTGCCTTTGCAGCCGCTGCTTGGCATTGAGCGCTGTTACCTAGGTGGTTGTCCACTAGTACTCCCAAATCCCTTTCAATATCTGATACCCCTAGATTTGCTCCATTAAGATTATAGATTGCTTGGCTATTGTTCCTTCCCAAATGCATAACCTTACATTTATTTGTATTAAATCTCATCTGCCATTTAGCCGCCCATTTCTCTAATTTATGCAAATCCTTTTGTAGGGAAAGTACATCATTATCTGATTTTATTACCTTGCACAACTTAGTGTCATCAGCAAAAATGGAGACACTACATTCGAGTCCTACTTCAATGTCATTAATAAATAAGTTAAAAAGGAGAGGACCCAATACTGAGCCCTGAGGAACCCCACTTATCACATTAGACCAATCGGAGTATGTTCCATTTACAACAACCCTTTGCTTCCTGTCTTTTAGCCAGCTCTCGATCCATGAGCAGATATTTACTGCAATTCCTGTATCCCTTAGTTTGCTCACTAGTCTTCCATGTGGCACTGTATCAAATGCCTTTGAAAAATCTAAAAAGACTACATCCACTGAGTTGCCCTGATCCAAGTTCCTACTAACCTCCTCATAAAAACTAATTAGATTGGTCTGACACGACCTTTCCTTCATAAATCCATGTTGACTGCTACCTATGATCCTGTTCAAATAGACATATTCTTGTATTCTGTCCCTTATTAACCCTTCTAAAAGCTTCCCAACTACAGAAGTGAGGCTCACTGGTCTATAATTCCCTGGATTTGCTCTAGATCCCTTCTTAAATATAGGTATCACCTCTGCTTTTCTCCAGTCATCTGGTAGAGACCCTGTAGTGAGCGAGTCTTTAAAGATTAGATATAATGGTTTGGCTATTACAGAACCCAGCTCCCTCAGTACCCTTGGATGTATTCCATCAGGACCTGGGGCTTTATTAACATTTATTTTCTCCAACCTCTTTTGTATTTCTTCCTGCGTTAACCAATTATTTAGTGAAGGTAGTGTAGCCCCATTATGTTGCAGTGTCCCAACCACTGGTACCTCCCTTGTGTAAACCGACGAAAAGAACCTATTTAGCTCATCTGCCTTTTCCTGGTCACTAATTATCAGATGGCCTGTGTCACATTGTAATGGTCCTATCGATTCCTTCCTGGCCTTCTTCCCATTAATATATTTATAAAATATTTTAGGGTTAGTCTTACTTTCCATTGCAACTGACTTCTCATTTTCTATTTTAGCCAGTCTAATAGCCCTTTTGCAAGCCTTGTTGATTTCCTTATAGTCACATAAAGATGCCTCTGTTCCCTCCTTCTTGTATAATTTAAATGCATATTTCTTTTTCCTCATCATGATCTTTAAGTCATTGTTAAGCCACATGGGATGTGATTTACTCCTATTTATTTTATTTCCACATGGTACATGCTGATGAGTATGTTTATTTAGTAAGGATTTGAATGTTGTCCATTTATTTTCAGTATTCTTCCCTGTAAGTTCTTTGTCCCAGTCTATATGTTGTATTGCTGCCCGTAGCCCATTAAAGTTAGCCCTTTTAAAATTTAGAGTTTTTGTTGGCCCCTTACAACTCTGTTTTTTGTATTCAATCTCAAATGAGACTGTGTTGTGATCACTGTTCCCCAAGGGTTCCACTATTTTTACATTTGATATTATATCAATATTACTTGTGATGACTAAATCCAAGATGGCCCCATTTCTAGTAGGTTCTTGTATTACCTGGGCTAGATAATGATCCCTGAGTGTACTCAAGAACCTGCTCCCCTTAGCTGAGCTGCTGGTCTCGTTTATCCAGTTTATATCAGGGTAATTAAAGTCTCCCATTATTAGAACTTGCCCATGTTTAGCTGCATTTCCAATCTGTAACAATAATTGTATTTCCTCACTTTCAGCTATATTTGGGGGTTTATAGCATACTCCCACCAATATGCATTTAGAATTAGCTCCTCCACTATTTAGCTCAACCCACAAGGATTCAATGATGCCGTTAGTGCCAGCATAAATATCTTCTCTAACTATAGGCTTAAATTCAGGCTTAACATAAAGACAGATCCCTCCTCCTCTTTTACCATTTCCCCTATCTTTCCTAAATAGGTTATAACCATCCAGATTAACAGTCCAGTCATGAGATTCATCCCACCATGTTTCCGTAATGCCTATTAAGCCCCATTTTTCTTGTACTGCTAATATTTCTAGCTCATCCATTTTCCCAGGCAAACTTCTTGCGTTTGCAATCATACACTTTATGTTCCTATGACTCTGCTGATGTGAAGTGCCTGCCACTGTATTTGAGGCCCCTATTAATATCTCCCTACTTTCTATTGTAACCCTCCCCCCTTCTCCTCCCCCATGGGTAAATAATTCATCCCTTTCCCTCTCTACCCTATTTACCCCAATACTTCTATATAGTCCCTCCCCCCCACCTACTAGTTTAAAAACTCCCCCAGCCGTTCTACCATCCTATTCCCTAGCACAAAAGCGCCCTCATCATTAAGGTGCAATCCATCCCTGCTATAGAGATTGTACCCAAGTGAGAAGTCAGCCCAGTGCTCTAAAAACCCCAAACCCTCTGCACTGCACCACTTTTTTAGCCACGCATTAACCTCCCTAAGCTCCTTCTGCCTCCCTGGGCTAGCACGTGGCACTGGTAGTATCTCAGAAAATACTACCTTGGAGGTCCTTGCTTTAAGCTTATTCCCTAATTCTCTAAAATCATTCTTTAGGACGCTCCATCTTCCACTAACTTTGTCATTGGTACCAATGTGTACCAAGACCGCCGGTTCATTACCAGCCTCTCCCAATAATTTATCCACCGGATCCACAACATGCCGAACCCGAGCACCCGGGAGACAGCAAACTGTTCGATTGCTGGGATCTGGGTGACAAATTACCCTGTCTACCTTCCTAATAATAGAGTCCCCTACCACCAAAACATGTCTGTTGCTCTGCCTATTCTGCCCTCCCTCTTCTCCAGTAGAGCTGTTCGCCCGGCTGTTAGAGGGAACAGCTCTATCTGGCATTGCCATTCCTGAATGGACATCACCAACAGTTTCACTCAATCTGGCAAATCTGTTGTTGTTTGCCAACTCAGAACTGGCCTGCCTCCTCCTGTACCCTCTGATTCCCCTTCTAACTGTAACCCAGCTACCTCCCTGGCCATCCTCACTAGCCCCAGCTCCTCCCTCCATACTAGGCCCAGCTAAACTGTGCTCCGTGAGCACCAACTCCCTTTCCAGTGGAGCAATATCACTAAGTGCTGCAATTCTCCTCTCCAGATCTTCAATTTGAGCTTCCAAAGAGGCAACATGCTCACACCTGTCACAGAGGTATGGACCCTGGATCATCTGTTCCAGTAGTGCATACATTTGACAGGATGTACACTGAATAAGGTTGCCACTGGACTGACTCATAATTATTATTATTGTCTACGAAATTTCAGTGGGAAAAATAAAGAATATAATATAATATATTTATATAAAGTTTTCCTCCTTTGCACTATAAATCTGCCCTCCCTTTTCTTTGAAGGCCCTCCTTTTATTTAAACTCCTAGGCTTTTACTAGAATTGCACTTGATACTGAAAATGTTCGCAAGCTCACAAGTTCCCCTTCTCCGGTTTCTATTAACTTCTGCCTTCTCGCCTGGGCACAATTAGTGCACTCTGCAATTTATCAGCCTTTACTTGTAAGGTAAATCCACTTGTAAACAGGCCCCAAACCAGCTCACAAATCCTTTATCCTAGTTTAACAGTCAAGCCACACCCCTCTCACCTGGGCACACTTAGTGCACTCTGCAATTTAACAGCCTTTACTTGTAAGGTAAATCCACTTGTAAACAGGCCCCAAACCAGCTCACAAACCTTTTATACAAGTTTAACAGTCAAGCCACACCCCTCTCACCTGGGCACAATTAGTGCACTCTGCAGTTTATCAGCCTTTACTTTTTAAGGTAAATCCACTTGTAAACACAGGAAGTAATCCAAAAGAGGTTGGAAAAAATAAATGTTAATAAAGCCCCGGGTCCTGATGGAATACATTCAAGGGTAATAAGGGAACTGGGTTCTGTAATAGCCAAACCATTATATTTAATTTTTCAAGATTCACTCACCACAGGGTCTTTACCGGATGACTGGAGAAAAGCTGATGTGATACCTATATTTAAAAAGGGAGCAAGAGCAAATCCGGGGAATTATAGACCAGTGAGCCTCACTTCTGTAGTGGGGAAGCTTTTAGAAGGGTTAATAAGGGATAATATACAAGAATATATCTATTTGAACAATTGAACAAGATTATAAGTAGGAGTCAACATGGGTTTATGAGGGATAGGTCATGTCAAACAAATCTAATTAGATTCTATGAGGAGGCTAGTAGGAACCTGGATCAAGGCAACTCAGTGGATGTAGTATTTTTGGATTTTGCAAAGGCTTTTGATACAGTGCCACATGGGAGACTATTGTGCAAACTAAGAGATACAGTAATTGCAGTAAATATCTGCTCATGGATTGAGAGCTGGCTAAAAGACAGGAAGAGAAGGGTTGTTGTAAATGGAACATACTCCAATTGAACTAATATGGTAAGTGGGGTTCGTCAGGATTCAATATTAGGTCCTCTCCTTTTTAACATATTTATTAATGACTGAGAGGTGGGATTGCAGTGTGGTGTCTCCATTTTCGCTCAAAGTTGTGCAAGGTAATTAAATCAAATAATGATGTGCTTTCCCTCCAAGGGGATTTACATAAAATTGAGGAATAGGCATCTAAATGGCAGATGAGATTTAATACGAATAAATGTAAGGTTATGCATCTGGGAAGGAAAAATAGCCATGCAATTTATAATCTTAATGGAGCAAATCTAGGTGTATCAGATATTGAAAGGGATTTGGGAGTGCTTGTGGACAACTACCTAGGTAACAGTGCTCAAAGCCAAGCAGCAGCTGCAAAGGCAAATAAAATATTAGCATGTATTAAGAAGGGTATAGAAGCCAGGGAAGCAAATATAATTCTGCCACTATACAAATCCCTAGTACGCCCTCATTTGGAATATGGAGTACAATTTTGGGCACCACTTCATAAAAAGGACATTTTAGAGCTGGAAAAGGTACAGAGAAGGGCAACAAAACTAATAAGGGGAATGGAGGGGCTAAGTTATGAAGGAAGACTAACCAAATTAAACTTATTTTCTCTAGAAAAAAGGCGTCTAAGAGGAAATATGATTACCTTATATAAATACATCCAGGGTCAGTATAAAGATTTGTCGGGGGAGCTTTTTGTGCCAAGAGGTTTTCAACTGACAAGAGGACATCCCTTGAGGTTAGAAGTAAAAAGATTCCACCTCAAAGAAAGAAAAGGGTTCTTCACAGTAAGGGTGGTTAATCTGTGGAATTCTCTACCAGAGGAGGTGGTGACAGCGGATTCGATAGATAACTTTAAAAGGGGACTAGATTTATTTCTAATTAAAAAGGGTATTCAAGGTTATCATGGATAATTAGAGAGACAGTAATGATCCAATTTTTTTACATTTCCCCTTGAGACAATTGGCTAACTCTCGCTTGTTTTTTTTTTTTTTTTCTATTTGCCTTCCTCTGGACTAATTAATAATAATAAAAAATAAATAAAAAAATAAAAACATTACATAGTTACATAGTTACATAGTTACATAGTAATTAAGGTTGAAAAAAGACTTTCAGTCCATCAAGTTCAACCTGTTAAGATCTCCTCTGATCTGCAATATGCGGATTAGTTATTAATTAAATTATTGATTAAATAATTATTAATAGTATAGTATTGGAGAATGAATAAAGAGTTAGTCCATCAAGTTCAACCTTTTTAGATCTCTATTGATCTTTTTAATTTGGACTATTTATTATTATTGTTAATTGTTAATTATTGTTAATTGATCCAGAGGAAGGCAAACATAAAAAAAAAACCCATTGAAACTTTGCCAATTGTCTCATAAGGGGAAAAAAAAGCTAAATTCCTTCCTGACCCCAGAAACTGGCGATCATATTTCTCCCTGGATCAATATTCCTTGCTAGTTATCTAGGATAGCCTTGAATGCCCTCTTTATTCAGAAATATATCTAACCCCTTTTTGAAGTTGTCTATCGAATTCGCTGTCACCACCTTCTTTGGTAGAGAATTCCACAGTTTAACCACCCTAACTGTGAAGAACCCTTTTCTTTGTTTAAGGTGAAATCTTTTTTCCTCTAACCTCAACGGATGTCCTCTTGTCAGTTGAAAATCTCTTGCTACAAAAAGTTCACTTGACAAAGCCTTATATTGACCCTGGATGTATTTAAATAACGTAATCATATCTCCTCTTAGACGCCTTTTTTCTAGCGAAAATAAGTTTAATTTTGCTAGTCTTTCTTCATAACTTAGCCCCTCCATTCCCCTTATTAGTTTTGTAGCCCTTCTCTGTACTTTTTCCAGCTCTAAAATGTCTTTTTTTGTGAGGTGGTGCCCAAAATTTTACTCCATATTCCAAATGAGGGCGTACTAGAGATTTGTATAGTGGCAGAATTATATCTTCTTCCCTGGCTTCTATACCCTTCCTAATACATGCTAATATTTTATTTGCCTTTGCAGCCGCTGCTTGGCTTTGAGCGCTGTTACCTAGGTGGTTGTCCACTAGTACTCCCAAATCCCTTTCAATATCTGATACCCCTAGATTTGCTCCATTAAGATTATAGATTGCTTGGCTATTGTTCCTTCCCAAATGCATAACCTTACATTTATTTGTATTAAATCTCATCTGCCATTTAGCCGCCCATTTCTCTAATTTATGCAAATCCTTTTGTAGGGAAAGTACATCATTATCTGATTTTATTACCTTGCACAACTTAGTGTCATCAGCAAAAATGGAGACACTACATTCGAGTCCTACTTCAATGTCATTAATAAATATGTTAAAAAGGAGAGGACCCAATACTGAGCCCTGAGGAACCCCACTTATCACATTAGACCAATCGGAGTATGTTCCATTTACAACAACCCTTTGCTTCCTGTCTTTTAGCCAGCTCTCGATCCATGAGCAGATATTTACTGCAATTCCTGTATCCCTTAGTTTGCTCACTAGTCTTCCATGTGGCACTGTATCAAATGCCTTTGAAAAATCTAAAAAGACTACATCCACTGAGTTGCCCTGATCCAAGTTCCTACTAACCTCCTCATAAAAACTAATTAGATTGGTCTGACACGACCTTTCCTTCATAAATCCATGTTGACTGCTACCTATGATCCTGTTCAAATAGACATATTCTTGTATTCTGTCCCTTATTAACCCTTCTAAAAGCTTCCCAACTACAGAAGTGAGGCTCACTGGTCTATAATTCCCCGGATTTGCTCTAGATCCCTTCTTAAATATAGGTATCACCTCTGCTTTTCTCCAGTCATCTGGTAGAGACCCTGTAGTGAGCGAGTCTTTAAAGATTAGATATAATGGTTTGGCTATTACAGAACCCAGCTCCCTCAGTACCCTTGGATGTATTCCATCAGGACCTGGGGCTTTATTAACATTTATTTTCTCCAACCTCTTTTGTATTTCTTCCTGCGTTAACCAATTATTTAGTGAAGGTAGTGTAGCCCCATTATGTTGCAGTGTCCCAACCACTGGTACCTCCCTTGTGTAAACCGACGAAAAGAACCTATTTAGCTCATCTGCCTTTTCCTGGTCACTAATTATCAGATGGCCTGTGTCACATTGTAATGGTCCTATCGATTCCTTCCTGGCCTTCTTCCCATTAATATATTTATAAAATATTTTAGGGTTAGTCTTACTTTCCATTGCAACTGACTTCTCATTTTCTATTTTAGCCAGTCTAATAATTAAATAATTGATTAATAATTAATTAACAACTAATGAATTAATAGTTAATCCGCATATTGCAGATCAGAGGAGATCTTAAAAGGTTGAACTTGATGGACTGAAAGTCTTTTTTCAACCTTAAATACTATGTAACTATGTAACCCCCCATTCCTCATCCTCTCTCCTCAAGCCCCCATCCTCAACCCCTCTCCTCAACCTCAACCCCCCTCCTCAACCCCTCCTCCTCATCCTCAACCCCCCATCCTCATCCTATCTCCTCAACCCCCCATCCTCAACCCCCCATCCTCATCCTCTCTCCTCAACCCCCCATCCTCAACCCCTCCTCATCCTCCCTCCTCATCCTCCCTCCTCATCCTCAACCCCGGCACCTGGTATATGCTAATGACGCGGCTCGCATGTGACGTCACATGCGAGCCGGATCAAGGAGCGGAGGCCGGAACACAAGCAGGTAAGTGAGGGGAGAGGGGGGAGGTATTCAGGGGGGTTTAGGTGGATGAGGGGGGTTGAGGTTGAGGAGGGGGGAGGGAAAGAGACACGGGGGGGGTAGAGAGACACATGGGGGGTTAGAGACACACGGGGGGTTAGAGACACGGGGGGGGTTAGAGTCACACGGGGGTTAGAGAGACACGGGGGGTTAGAGAGACACGGGGGGAGAGAGTGACTCGAGTGTAAGCCGAGGGGGCCCTTTTTTGCCTTAAAAAAAGGGCTGAAAAACTCGGCTTATACTCGAGTATATACGGTAGGTCAACATCAGCAATGATCTTTGCCAATTTATCAACATACTCAGCAGCTCCTTCTTGGTTTGCGGAACACTTTTCTCCACACACTTTATGGAAGGAAATTCCATGACGCCATTTGAATCTTTGAAGCCATTTTTGACTATAATCACACTCATGTTCTAATTTAAGTTCTTTATGGAACAATTGGGCCTGCTCCATTATCATAGTAGCTGACAAACCCACTCCATCTCTCCAAAGTTGTCGAAACCATTCCATCTTCACTCAGTTGTGATCAGTACTGTTACAATCTTCCATGTGTATTCTAATGGTCATTTGTTTCTTAGAATCAATGTCTATATAGAATTTAAATAGTTTGTCCCATTGCTTCTTGATTTCATAAATAGTTGATGAACTAGTATCATAGATTTCACACACCTTACACAATGAAACACCATGGTCAAGTTCTTTCAACAGCTTCACTTTCTCTTCAATCATTTGGGCAAGTGATTGCGTTTGCGACCACCACCACCACTGTCACTTGCATATTTATTCAAAGCCATAGCAAGCTCAGAAGGTCAAACAGGCTCAGAAAGTGCTCAACTGGACTCAGGATGACAATTACAATGACAATGACTCAGGATTTAGGATCAAGAGATCAAAGAGGCTCAGAAACTCAAATAGACTCAGAAGGTTAAATAGGCTCAGATGGTCCTCCAATTAGGGTAAGAATCTCAAACAGGTTAGGAATGGGCTCAAAAACGGCTCCTATTGACATGCTTGCTCAGAACATGCCCCAAACATTTCTATCATTTCAAGTCTCTGTGAGTAACCCTGTTTTGGGCTATAAGCCCCTTTTTCTACTCTTTTTTAATATCAACTCCTAATATTCCATGCCTCCCAGCTCTCCACACTGCATTTTTTCTCAATTGGATATATAAAGGATTATTATTATAATCCTTCTTTCATTTCTTCCCTGCACACCTAATTGTGTACACACTGCTGCAGTAGCTCTTTCAATTTCACTGATTCAGTCCTAATTGAAGACAAGCTTCCTATGTTATACTTATTATTCATATTTATCTGCTATGTGTTTTTTTTTGTGTGTGTCTTTTTGGACTATTATGGATTTGCCCTAAATGAATATAACCTTCATAACTCTATAGGATTCATGGGCCTGCTGCTAATAGTTTTATATGATCTACACAAAATAGAGGGAAGTCCGCCTCACACCTTCCTATCAATTAAAAAGAATAAGAAATAGCAGAAAAGGGGGGGGTGGGAAATAAATAAGAGAAGTCTCTTTCAAGTAACAATCATGCCGGCAAGGAACAAAGTTAGAGATAAGAAGCTCTCCCAGAAGTCTACTGCTTTTTGTTTACCTAAAAGCTCCAACAAGTCACAAGAAGCTAAACAACCAAGCTCGCCTGAAAGTAATAAAAGACCAGAACCAAACTTAACAATGTTATCTGAAAGCTCTCAAATCAGTGACACAGAAATTTTAAATGATGACCTATTAACTCCTTCTAAGATGAAAGAGATTCTCCACGACTTTAAGCTCAGCTTAATGGCTGACGTAAAACATCAAATCATGGAAAATGCTTTGGCTATTAAAGAACTCAACTCCAAAACATCACAAATGTAATCTCGGTGTGATAATTTGACCATCGAGTATAACTCTCTTCTATCTCACTCTCAAAAGCTAGAAGATAACTTAAACAACATGAACATCAAATGTGCAAGTATGGAAGACAGGATGAGAAGATCCAACCTTTAGAATTAGGGGTATACCTGAAAACATCCTAAATGTAGATCTTGACTCTTATTTACAAAAATTGTTTAATATACTTGCTCCAGCACTTTCTCATCATGATTTTAGACTGGACTCTTATCACAGAATTTCTAGACCATCACATCTTGACACCTCTTAGTCTAGGGATGTGATAGTCAAGTTCCACTTTTTTTCATCTAAACAAGCAATCAGTAGAGCTTGCTATTAATTGAAGTATTTTCCTTCCCCTTATCAAGGCATGAAAGTCTTTTCAGATAAATCAGCAGCAACATTACTCAAACACAGATAATTTTCATCTATTACTCTGGCTTTGAGGTCAGACAACTTTCCATACAAGTGGACATTTCCTGTGGGTTTATCTGTCTTAAAAGATTCAAGATGGTTCAAAATTAAATCACCATTAGAAGGACGAGACTTATTATCTAAATGGGGTATTATCACTAAACAGCCCCTTGGAGACACCAACGCATTAAAACAATTGAGACCAGAGTGGCAGAAGACATAGATCCTTTTACCCTGAGAGACTGGTTTTCTTTTTTCTGTAAAAAAGGGAAAAATATATTTTTTTTGTTCTGTTGCTGAAGCACATTTTATAATCATGTCACTGAATATTCGTACCCACTGGGTTTTATTATAATTCACTAAAATATCATTGCTAATTTATTTTAGCACCTTATAAGTGCTTTGACATTCAATAGTTATATTTTGTATTGTTTTATTTTTTTAATTGGTAATTGACACCTATGTTAACGAACACTTTATCCACTGGGTCTTATCATAATTCGCTAAAATATATCACTTGAGTGGTAGGTTTATTAGTCATTGGAAACACTATTAAAACTAAATTAGTTCTTTAATTAATTATTTTTTTTTTGTATCTTTATACCCTCTCCTCTATAGGAGTGGCTACACTAATTAATTTTTATAAATCTTTAAAATATGCAGAATTTTGTAGATTAAAATTTGGTTCACTTTTTTTTAAAAGTAAGACATAATCTCTATTAAATTACCATGTATAAAACTTTATTTTGTATTAAAAAAATTAGGTTGTGTTTTTTGGGGGTAAAGATTTGACACACCTTATAATTATTTTTATAATTACTTAATCAAAACTTTATGATATAGTTGGGTTTCTTACTTTAGCTATGTATTCTATAATTGGTTAAGATATTTTTTATTAATAGTCATTTCGAATAACATGTTTTGAAGTAATTCAAATTTTTTTAGATAAAATAATTACGTATCCTCACCTCCTTTGGCCTATATCGGCCTCACACTTCTTATTGGCATAGAGCCTAGTAACAGGTCTCAAATGTTGTTTTTTATGTTTTTTATAAGTATGCAAGTTAGTATGAATGATTATGTAACTAAAATATCATTTATTTATTTAAAGGTTCCTAAGAATAGGAGTTGTGATATTTTATTTCTCCAAGAAACGCATTGGGACGGGAAGAGGATACCAAATTTTGGTCCTAATGATTATCATCCAAAATACAACTCTACATTTAAAAAAAACTCTAGAGGTGTTTCAATATTATTTAGTAACAAAAAGGAACAGTATAATTAAGGAAGAACTAGTGGAAATAGACACTCATGGTAGATACATTTTCTGGCTGGGTGAAATAAATAATCAGAGGTTTACATTGGTCAACCTATACTCTCCAAATTTAAAAAAAGTGCATTTCATACAAAAATTGATTTATAAAATTAATAAATATAATTATGGACGTGTAGTCATGGATGGAGATTACAATCTCACAATTAATCCAGACCTTGATAGGAAAACGTATAAACCTATTAAAAACCATATTAAGATCCAAAATGACTCAAACTTATTACATAAGTTGATCACTGATAACAATTTATATGATGCCTGGAGGATTTTGTTTCCTAACCAGATTGACTTTTAATTTTTTTCTCCAATTCATAAAATGTACTCTAGGCTAGATTTTTTCTTGGTGGACAGACCTACTATGAATCTAGTAACTTATGCTGAAATAGGTCCTATTACTATCTCAGATCATGCTTATGTATCATTAAAGATCAAATTAGACTCAGATAAAAAGTTAAAGGCGGTGAGGAAACTGGACGACTCATTGATCACTAATGACAATAATAAGTATCTTATTTCTCACATTAAAGATTTTTTTTGAGCTCAACAAAAACTTTGTTTCATCTACAAGTTTGTTGTGGATTACTCAGAAGGCGTATATTAGAGGCATCTAAATTAAAATGAATGGTAACTTAATGAAACAAAGAGGTACTTCTTTGCGCAATCTATTGATCCAGTTGTTTAATCTTGAGAAAGATAATAAACTAAATCCATCAGAAAAAAATTCTAGTGAGATTAAAAATGTACAAAAACAAATTAACAGAATTAACCAGCTAAATCCTGATAATGCTTTATTTCGCTTACAACAAAAACTTCATCAATATGATAATAAAATCAGCAAATTACTAGCAAACAAGATCAAAGTTAAAAAACAACACACTAGAATTTAGAGGTTTTTTAGTCAAGGAAAATGGGTTACGAAACCCTTCGATATTGCTAAAGCTTTTGCTTTATACTACTCAAAATTATACAATCTTTCACAACATACGGAAGCCAAACCTCCTTCAAAGATAGACATTAAAAACTTTTTAAGGAAATATAATCTTCAAAAAAATACTCCATCTCAATTGGAGGTGTTAAATGCTCCCAATCTCTGACTTAGAAATTAGTAATACTATAGAACAGTTAAAAAACTACACAACTCCTGGTCCAGATAGTTACAGTAACTTATTTTATAAAAAGTTCAACTCAGTTTTAACCCCACTTTTAAAAGGTATTTTCAATGAATTTATGTGTTTGGGCAAAATCCCACAGGCAATGTTAAAAGCCACAATTATTGTTATTCCAAAAAAAGATCAAGATCTTCAAAAATGTGCTAGTTACAGACCCATTTCATTAATGAATGCAGACTTGAAACTTTATTCTAAAATTTTGGCTACGAGACTGGGAGGCATAGTCCATACCATTATATCCACTGATCAAGCCGGCTTTATTCCCGGAAGACATGGTTCAGTCAGTGGCAGAAAACGTATGAATTTAATATCGATTTCTGAGTTCTTGTGCTCCCAGCCTATTCATTTCTTTAGATGCTGAAAAAGCTTTTGATAGGGTGGGGTGGGAGTACATGAAACTGTCACTGTCTGAAATGGGTTTTGGTAATTTCAGCTCACATGCAATTGGGGCTCTTTACTCTGTTCCATTGGCTTCTGTAGCCAGTATCAATTTTGTTTCTCAGAGTTTTGAAATTATGAATGGCATGAGGCAGGGATGCCCTCTCTCTTCCAGTCTCTTCACGCTTCTGATCGAACCATTAGCCTTAGCTATCAGATCCTCATCTAATATTGGAGGGGTTAGGGTGAGAGAGTGAAAGCGCACAAGACCACCATATTTGCCGACGATATTATTCTGTCCTTTACCTCGCCCAGTCAATCTTTGAGCCATTTGGAACAAATTATCTCTAGATTTGGTTATATATCCAACTATAAACTAAATGCTTAAAAATCTGAGACTCTTACAATGAATGCCTCTAACAAGATCAAGGAAGAAGTGGAGATAAAATTTCCATATAACTGGCATTCAAATTATTTTAATCATCTAGGAATTACATTCTGTAAAGACATCAGTAAGATGCCTTCTATTAATTTAGGCAAAGTGTTTTTTAAATGTGACAAATCTATAAAAGCTTGTGTTGGTATTTGCTTGTCTTTCTCAGGTAGAGTGGCCACTATTAAAATGGTCATCTTGCAGAGAATTAATTATATCTTTCTATTCCCTTTCCAACGGTGCTGCTTACACGTTGTAAATCCTTATTTGACAAATTTATACATTCTGGTAAATATACTAGGTTAAATAGATCAATTATGGTTAAAAAGATTTGTAATGGTGGTATTGACTATCCAGTAATTAAACTTTATTATGAAGCCATCAGATTATCACATGTTCTGAAATGGCTTGATCATAACAATAAATATCCATGGCAACAAATTGAAAGTTCACTTATCATGAATCGTGACTTAAATTCATTGCTTTTCTTTGAAAAATTTCCTATCAAATATTTAATGAAAGGATCAGTTATAGTCAAGTCTAATTTATACTATTGGCAGCGTATTAATAGAAAGCAGGCATATATTCCCTTTCCTATTTTATTAACTCCCATTTTTACTATTATTAAATTAATCCAAACTATTACAAATTCTAACTTCTCAATTAACTCTTCTCAGACACTTAGCAATTTTTTTTATTGACAGAAAGCTTCTCCCCTTTTCTCTATTTAAAAAAAAAAACTTGCTATTTCATTTTTTTGTTTGTTAACATATGAACAATTAAAATTATGGGTAGATAAGCATATAACTAATAAAGTTTTTGGCAAGCAGTTGAATTCAGTTGAGTTGCTTGTTCAAAAAATGGACTTCTGCCACCTATTATCTAAATGTTTTCATATTATACGATCTAATATTGAAAAAACTAAGGCCCTCATTCAATTGCGATTTTGCCAATTGAATAGGGCTCTAAATAAGCACATAATATATATTTTTTAAAGAAGTTTTTAGTTAGTGAAAACATTGCTTTTGGATAGATGCTTAATAACTAAAAACTTCTTTAAAAAATATATGTGATGTGCTTATTTAGACCCCTATTCAATTGGCAAAATTGCAATTGAATGAGGGCCTAAGTCCGCTTCTTTAATGTTGTGGGAGCAAGACTTTACCATTTCCTTTTGCCTGTAGTTGGGAAAAAGCTTTCAGAGCTACTAACACATTTATTAAACATGATTCCCAAAGGGAGGTATACTTTAAGAGTTTAAACAGATAGGGCCTCATTAAATTGCGATTTGCCAATTTAATAGGGCTTTATATAAGCACAGAGCATATTTTTTTACAGATGTTTTTAGTTAATGAACTTCTATCCAAAAGCAAGGTCTTCGCTAACTAAAAACTTCTGTAAAAAAAATATACTCTGTGCTTATATAGAGCGCTATTCAATTGGCCAAGTTGCAATTGAATGAGGCCCATGGTATATAGTCCCTCTCAGAGAATATCAAATCTCCCATGACATCAAAGATAAACTTTGTTGGAGAAACTGTGGGGGTACTGGCAACCAATGTTACATTTAGTGGGAGTGTCCTCTTATTAACCCTTTATGGGTTGAGTGCTTTGATTTTATTTCAATGACACTAAAAAAGACTATCTGTCTCACCCCATATGGTTGTCTATTTCACTTTTTTTTTTATGCTCTTAAAACCAGAGAACTTGCGTTAATCATTCAGATTTGTTCCACAGTCAAATCTGTCATTATCTGCAGATGGAAAGAACCTAACCCTCCTAGCTGGGCTGAAGTCTCTCAAAAAATTAACTATATTAGAGACTTAGAAAAATTTATGAATCCGGCAAAATTATTATTCAACACAAACTCAAATGGTTGGTTTGGGACTCAATCATTGAACCTTGAATGTTTAAACAAATCAAGTTTAGACAAGATTATTTTGACCCTCATTTGGGTACTATTATAGGTTATGAATGTGGTGTGAATGAGGCTATATCTGTTTCTTTCTCTTTTTTTTTCTTTTTGTTACTGTATAATAATTTGTTAAACTTTTGTTTAATTATGAGGCATAGTCTTGTCTGTTTGTTTTGTATATTTTTGTTATTTAAAAAATTAATAAAGATTAAAAAAAAAAGAACATGCCGCAAACAGGCTGTTGCGAGACGAATCACAGAATACCAAACTCTGCATTGGGACAATATGAGTGCATCAAGATGCATAACTACTTTGGGGTAGTAGTTTTCCAGTTATCAAGGATAACCATGAGTGCCCTATATATTCAAAAATATATCCAACCCCTTTTTAAAGTTATCTATCAAATCTGCACAATTTTACCCCTACTGGGAAGAACCCTTTTCTTTCCTTAAGATGGAATCTTTTTTTTTCAAGGGATGCCCTCTAGTTAGATCAACACCTCCTGGCACAAAAAAAGGTTACTTGTCAAACTTGTATATTGACCCTGGATATATTTGTATGAGGTAATCCTTTTGCCTCTTAGGCACCTTTTTTTCTCTAGAGAGAATATGTTTATTTGGCTAGTCATTCTTCATAGTTTAGTCTTTCCATCCCCCATATTAATTTTAATGCCTTTCTCTGGAGTCTAAATATTGTACTCCATATTCCAAATTAGGTTTAGTAGGGATGTACAGTGGATAGAAAAAGTCTACACACCCCTGTTAAAATGTCAGGTTTCTGTGCTGTAAAGAAATGAGACAAAGATAAATCATTTCAGAACTTTTTCCACCTTTAATGTGAACTATAAACTGTACAACTCAATTGAAAAATAAACTGAAATCTTTTAGGTAGAGGGAAGAAAAAAAATAAAAAAAAAATAATATGATTGCATAAGTATGCACACCCTTAAACTAATACTTTGTTGAAGCACCTTTTGATTTTATTACAGCACTCAGCCTTTTTGGATATGAGTCTATCAGCATGGCACATTTGGACTTGGCAGAATTTGCCCACTCTTCTTTGCAAAAACACTCCAAATCTGTCAGATTGCGACAGCATCTCCTGTGCACAGCCCTCTTCAGATCACCCAACAGATTTTCAATCGGATTCAGGTCTGGGCCATTCCAAAACTTTAATCTTCTTCTGGTGAAGCCATTCCTTTGTTAATTTGGATGTATGCTTTGGGTCGTTCTCATGCTGAAAGATGAAGTTCCTCTTCATGTTCAGCTTTCTAGCAGAAGCCTGAAGGTTTTGTGCCAATATTGACTGGTATTTGGAACTGTTCATAATTCCCTCTATCTTAACTAAGGCCCCAGTTCCAGCTGAAGAAAAACAGCCCCAAAGCATGATGCTGCCACCACCATGCTTCACTGTGGGTACGGTGTTCTTTTGGTGATGTGCAGTGTTGTTTTTGCACCAAACATATCTTTTGGAATTATGGCCAAAAAGTTCAACCTTGGCTTCATCAGATCATAACACCTTTTCCCACATGCTTTTGGGAGACTTCAGATGTGTTTTTGCAAAATGTAGCCTGGCTTGGATGTTTTTCTTCGTAAGAAGAGGCTTTCGTCTTGCCACTCTACCCCATAGCCCAGGCATATGAAGAATACGGGAGATTGTTGTCACATGTACCACACAGCCAGTACTTGCCAGATATTCCTGCAGCTCCTTTAATGTTGCTGTAGGCCTCTTGGTAGCCTCCCAGACCAGTTTTCTTCTCGTCTTTTCATCAATTTTGGAGGGACCTCCAGTTCTTGGTAATGTCACTGTTGTGCCATATTTTCTCCACTTGATGATGTCTTCACTGTGTTCCATGGTATATCTAATGCCTTGAAAATTATTTTGTACCCTTCTCCTGACTGATACCTTTTAACAATGAGATCCCTCTGATGCTTTGGAAGCTTTGCTGTGTGATGCGACTAAGAAAATTTCAGGAAAGACCAACTAGAGCAGCTGAACTTTATTTGGGGTTAATCAGAGGCACTTTAAATGATGGCAGGTGTATGCTTGCTCCTATTTAACACGATTTGGAATGTGATTGCTTAATTCTGAACACAGCTACATCCCCAGTTATAAGATGGTGTGCAGACTTATGCAACCACATTATTTTTCTTTTTTTTTTTCTTCCCTCCACCTAAAAGATTTCAGTTTGTTTTTCAATTGAGTTGTACAGTTTATAGGTCACATTAAAGGTGGAAAAAGTTCTGAAATGATTTATCTTTGCCTCATTTTTTTACGCCACAGAAACCTGACATTTTAACAGGGGTGTGTAGACTTTTTATATCCACTGTATATAGTGGCAGGATTATATTTGCTTCCCTTGTTCTATACTCTTCTTAAAACATGCTAATATTTTACATGCCTTTGCAGATGCAGCTTGGTATTGAGAACTGTTACATATGTGGTATCTGATATTCCTGGATTTGCCCCATTAAGATTATAAATTGCTTTTGTAATGTTCCTTCTCAAATGCATAACTTTACATTTATTTGTATTAAATCTCATCTGCAATTTAGCTACACATTCTTCTAATTTATGTAAGTGTCTTTGGAGGCAATGTACATAATATACCTTGCACAACTTAGTGTCATCAGTAAGAACACAGATTATACTTCCCAGTCCTACTACTAAGTCATTAATAAATATGTGAAAAAGGAGAGTAACTAATACTCCCCGAGCATCCCAATTTACCACATTAGTCGGATCTGGGTATGTTCCATGTATAACAATCCTTTGATTCCTGTCTTTTAGCTAGTCCTCAAGCCATGAGCAGATATGTATTGCAATTCCTGTATCATTAGCAACATAGTCTCCCATGTGGCACTGTATCAAAAGCCTTCACAAAATCAAAAAAGAGTACATCTACTGAGTTGCGGTAATCCAAGTTTCTACTTACCTACTCACAGAAACTAATTAAATTTGTTTGACATGAAATATCCCTCATAAATCTGTGTTGACCAAGATAATATGCAGGATTCAAGTGGACATATTCCTGTATAAAATCCCACATTAACCCTTCATGCTACAGAATTGTGGTTTACAGATCTATAGTTCCCTAGATTTGCTCCTTGCCATGTGGCAACTGAGTCTTAAAAAAACTAGATATAAGAGTTTGGCTATTACATAAGCCAGTTCCCTTAACACAATTGGATATAAGCCATCATGACCTGGCTCCATTCATTTTCATTGTGTTCAAATAGTTTTGCACTTAACCCCTGTACAGTGCTATGGAATATTTTGGGCGTTACAACTAAAGAAAAATAATAATCCCTTACTCCCTCTACACCTTTGACCCCAGTACTTTCATCTAGTTCCTCCCACCATCTACTAGTTTAAAAATTCCCCCAGATTTTGTATCATCATTTTCCCAGCACAAAAGTTCCCTCTTCATTTAGGTGCTATCCATGATTTGTATAGAGATTGTACTCAAGTGAAAAGTCAGCTCAGTGTTGCAATCTAAAACCCTCCTGTCATGAATCAGCCAGGGGCCATCTTGGATTGGAACTGTTATCTGCCACATGTTAGTGAACAGAAGGTTTTGGGCTCCCAGAGCCACTGTTATAATGTTATATATTCAGGGCAGAGTCCCACTGTTATTGTTATGCATTCAGAGAAGAGGCAGTTTACCACGTCACCACTAATAAAGTCGTCATAACGCATTAAGTGGACTGATGTGGGAAGTACTGCCTCAACTCATAACATGTGGGTTATAAAATGTTGTAGTGGTAATATCTTTAAATATATTGTATTGTAATGTGGGAGCCATGTTGTGTGCAGTCATCCATATTGGGTCTGATACAGATAGTAACCTGAGTAGATCACCCATCTGACTTCCAGCTATCACCTAAAGTAAACACTTGAAGTGATCGCAAGGCCAGAACAAAGGGGTCTGTACAGACATTGAGGCACCTTAACCCCATGGGGTCTTCAGCCCAATATCAGGGTCATAGTACAGGAGCAAATAGGTGTTTCTCCCTTGAGAACCAGAGACCAAGTGAATTAGGTAGCCACACCTAATGGGCGGCCCATGGGAGGGGTCTGGAAGTTCCCAGAGCTTACCTCTAGTCCATTGGCCAGAGGTAATCAAGTTACTCTGGAGATTAACCCATTGGCCAAGAGGAAGATGAGGGTTGGACAAGGGGGTAGCCACTCCCTGTACTGGTTTTGTGAGTTGTTTAAATACTGTGTGTTTCCAAAATAGAGTGTTCTTAATTTTCATACTTTGACTAAGCATGTATTATTGACCCAGAGGCATATGCTTGTAGAGGAGCTCGTTCTGACTCCCTACCAAGGTGCTCCCAGGTACACTACCAACGCAAGCTGGGACTTATGCCTTTGTACCGACAAAGACTGTCCATAGGTCTAGAGTCACCCAAACTTAGGTCTAAACCTACTGGGAATAAGAAAAAAAAAATGTCAATAAAGAGTCAAGTCAGCTTCGTCAAAACATAATTTTCAGATTATGAAACTATTCTATATCTCAGTGTGTATAAATAATAGCCTGTTGGTGAGTCAAGAAAATACATAAACAATACTTCAATTTGTGTACATATATGGATTTCTCTCCTCACCTTCACAAGTCCTGAATGATGGAGAGGAGAGAGGGAGAAAGGAAAGATCTGGAGAACAGTTGCATAGGTATGTGTGTTTCAGGGGTTAGAAAGGTGGTGGTGGGGGGAGACCCTGCTTTTTAATCCTTATGCCTGCTTTTTAATCCTTACTTGGCTATTTCTGGTCAGGCCCCTCCCCTCGCGTACCTGCGATGTGGCTGGTTGCTATACCCTATCTTGGCATGATGGGGGGGGGGGGGGGGGGAACAAAATCCTATGAATGCTTCTTGACTGAGATTGGAGAATTTGTGTCTGATTTCTAATTTAGGATCGGGTATGTAGGGTTGTAGCAGTTAATCTCCAGTAACCCTTGGCCTTTATGATGTGGACTAATGTTTGATACTTAGATGCTGTTGATGCGGCCCCTATTCTGAACGAATGAAAAGTTGAAAGGATCAAAGCGGAGTCTCGAAAGGATGATTTCAATATAGTGTATAAAGGTGGAAGCTGAGAGAGGGTGGCTCGAGATAGAAAGTAGAAGGCGATGGAAGGTTTGTGTTGGAGGGATTACTGTAGAGAGCATAAAATAGATACCTGCATGTAACGTCATTTGTAGGATAATAAGTAATTGTAACTGGAGTGATGCTAGTTTTAGTTAAACCTAGAAGAAGTGAACATGTATCAGCTGAGAATGAGATATCGAGCTTGGTTAAATAGTGTGGTTCAGTTCGGGAGATAGTGAACTCGCTTTGTGGAGAAAACTATAGAAAGCGAGAGTAGTGGCTGATTTGATTGTGAGGGATGTGTTTGGACCGAAATGATTGTTTACGAGGTGTGTGATGAATTGCTTGTTATGGGGAGTCTGGAAGTTTTGGGCTCTTGAGATTGGCTAGTGAGTACTTCAAGGAAGAGCCTGATAGGTGCGGAAGACAGGAAGAATTAAGAAGTGAAGTAAGCTTGGGACAGATGGAACTGAATGCCCGTAAGTTAAGTCTTAATGGTAGATATGTGGAGATGTAGGGTTTTAGGACAATTGCTCGTAAATTTGCTTGGTATTTGGAGCTAGCCAATCTTCCATGGTCCTGCGGGCTTGGGTGAGAGGAGTTTCTAGTCCTGGATTCTAGGTAGGGGAGTATCTGGTTTGAGGCTGAAGAAGTCTGGTGGAGATGAGAGGAATTTCTGAGGGTCAAAAGAAGAAGAATGAGTTATCAGCGAGAGTTGAAATGGGTAGAGGAAGAAGTTGAATGCAAGTGAGTGGAAAGTTAATTCCCTGAGGAGGGACATAGTTAATTGGGCTGGAGATTTAAGTCGTCATATCATTTTGAATGTTTTAGAGGAAGATGTAACATATCTGGTGATCCTTCCATATATGTTTCCAAGCCTTGGTGGCAGGGGTGGATTTATGTGGTATAGAGTTGAGCCTCGATTTGTGTAAAGTGGCCAGCGGGAAGTAATGATTTGAAGAGAATCTTGAAAAAGTGGTGTATGGAGAATTTGCAGATTTCAGGAAGAATGATGGTAACTATGTTTACCATCCCGATGGTAACTATGTTTTTGCATAGGATTAAGTCACAAAGTGATTCGTTTCTGAAATGGTGAAGTGAAATGGTTGTTGGTTTTAACTAGGTCTGCTAGATTTCTTAGAAAAGGTCTTCCTTGTGGCAGGTACTTGTGGCATAGTTTAGATGGGCAAGGAGACTTTGGAGACCTTTGAGCTGTATTGAGTCGGAGATGGATACTTCTTGGATTCAATTTTTGAGGCGATTTACCGGTAGTTAATTTGGAAGAAACTTCGATTCCATGCGTTCAGTATTGAGGATTATAAATTCTAGCTTGTGCATAGGTCCCTCGGTTTTGACTGGATCTTAGGGTATATTCATCTGATCAAAGAGCTGGGTGACCTTGGAATAACTGGAGCATTGTGTATTTGGTGTTTCAATTAATAAAAAGTCATCAAAGTAGTGGATGACGTTGGCATTTGTTTGTTCAGGAAGATCCAACATAATGCTTTTGCTTTTCAAGCCAAAGGTTAATCTGACAGCAAAATAATAAAGGAGTCCCATTTGACGCTGTGGAGGTGCCATTGATCCGGATGAATAGGTAGCTGTTTGAAGGCATCTTTGATGTCTGCCTTTGATAACAAGCATCTAGGGACGAGGGTTTCAATGGTAGTAACGGCATGGTCAAACCAGGCGTATTGCGATGTGAATTCTTCAGATGGGATTCAAGAGTTGACACTAAAGATGGCCTGTCCGTGGGGTGCAGAGAGGTGAATTACTGGATGCCTTTTGAGCGAGTAATTGCAGGTGGCAACTCCGATAGGATTAATTCTCCAGATAGGGAATGGAGGGTAGGTGAACGGTCTCAGTAGGTAGCCTTTGACGACTTCTGCAGCAATGAGCTCTTTCACTATCTCAGGTTCCTACACTGAGGCGAGTAGGTTATCACAAGTATAGGAAACCTGAGGTAATGCCAAACCCCACCGGTGTGAAAGATCCTGGTGAATCCAGTGAGAAGATATTTGACTAAATGTTTAGATGAGTGGTCATGAAGATACCTTGTGAGGAGTGGTAGATTTACGACGAATTCTCATTTAGGGTTGATTACTGATGAACAGATAGGCTTGGCGTGAGCCTTGTGGCAAACTGAACAAACATGGAGCAAGTGGCATGTGGATAAATTACAGCCCCGTGTTGTAAAGTTATTGAAAATAGGTATGGTTTCTAGATAGTGGACAGGTCTTCCTAGCAAGTTTCAGGTGATGATTCAAGGAGCGAGATGGTTGGGTTAAGTTAAGGTGAGAGTGAAGTTCAGGCAAAGAAAAAAAATGACGGGAATAAAATTGTAAGGCTGGCAATTCTGTTTGTCACACAATGTGAGGCTTTTGGTCCTCTGAGCACCTTCGGCGTTGATTGCGAGCCCTGCTCTGAGCGCCTTTGGCGTTCATCGCGTGGCTCACAATGAGTGCCCCTGTGTACTTCAAGTTTCCTGCTTTGCACTGATCACCTTCAGGGGTCATTACAAGCTAAAAGAGGCCACTCTTTGAGTAGGTAACCAGACCAATAGAAAAAACCCACTCAGGTATTTTTCCTTCTCAGATGAGCACCTCTATTCATATTTGCATATATAAATATAAAAATAGAGCGAACAATTGATACATTTATTTCAAATAAACATATAATGCCTGGAAAAAGTTGATGGAATAAGAGGAAATGACAATTGTGTATATAAAGCAGGAAGTGGAACTAAACTTTTAGAAAGACACAGTTGCTCCTTTGCCACAAGTCTGGTAAATGAGTAAGTAGTGTAAACTTGTTTAAACACACACAAAAAAAGAATCTTCTTATCATCAAAAAAAAAAATGATACTAAAAGTGTAGAGGGCACATGGGCATATAGTCGAGAGTATATAATTTATGCAAAATATGTTTTTCTTAGCAACACTTCAGCAAGTCTAACTGTATAATTTTAATGAAAAAGGTACATGTTTGAAAAATTGGGCACAACTTTTATGATTCTGCTTGATACTGGAGGCAGCCAAGCTACTTGGTGACGGTAGCTTGAGGGAGAGGGGTGTTCATATTTCTGCAGGAATATATTGTTGCAAGCTGTCTGCTTCTGTGGGACAGTGGGTAGGTATCAAATGCTAAAAAATATTTTTGCTTTGGGCACCACTGAATGCTTTGTGTTCGTTCCAAAGGCTTTATAACAGACAACTCATGACTGTCATAATGAATTAATATATTAAGATCTCCCCCTACTGGATTGCGACCTTGTCATTGTAAAGGGGCTTGTGTGCTTCAATGAAGCGGTGATCTAAACCATGTACGGTCACCTAAGATGAAAGTCATAGTAGAGAGGTCATAAAAATTGTGGGCCACTGGAGAAGGATCTGGAAACCCACTCCAGTATCTTTGCCAAGAAAGCCTTATTAAAAAGCACAACCAGACACAAGATGTGCCTGGTGTGTTGCCGTGTTGTGGTTCATAGGATCATGGAAAGTCAAATATGGAGTGCCACGTTCCTTCCTCCCAGCCCTCAGACTGTGTAAGTCTGACTCTCCACACTGTTTTTCTTAATGCAAACAACATATGAAGCAGCTTTGTTTGGGTGCACTGGAACATATTAAGTAACTGCAAGAGGTGTACTCTACACCACATGACGTTGTGGGTCAATAGGAATCTGTTGGGGGCACTGTATTTGAAGAACCACATGCGATTCACAGCTTGCGGTCTGCTTGCCTCACACAGTGACACTCTCCAAGAGACCAATATGGCAGCCACATGGAGGTAAGGAGAGAGAAATTATGTAACTAGGCTGATAGTTATCATGATTCTATATGCAACTTATACTTTTAAAATACAATGACACGTTTTACCACTACAGTGTTCCTTTAAAGCATTTATTTTGAAAAAGGTGCTATTTTGGCATGATCTGAGATCTATTCTCATAGATTTTCCCCCCAGTTGCATCAGTACTTGTTCTATCTCCAGATATTTGATTAATTGGCTTTAATTGCAGATTTAAAATTGAAAGGCAGAACAAAAAATCATACAAATCAGAGGCAATATGCTAGGCATACTGCTGTTCTCCAATGCATCTGTTATGGTTAATTTTATTTAAAATGAATATATACAATAAGATTATATATATATATATATATATATATATATATATATATAAAAGAAATGATTTATGTTAATACAGAATTTAAGAAATTATCCCATTAAATATCTAGATTTATAATGACAGCATTCAGATTACAAAGCAGTAATGATGAGCCCTATTCTATTAGAAGCCCGCAAATGCCTTTCACCCGTATTTTTGGCTGCGGGTGGTTTTTCTCTAAATGGTTAGATGTATTTTATTGACTCCAGCTCACAATTTACTTCCTTAATCCTAAACTCGTGAATCCTCCCTTTTTTAGTAAGATTTCAGGGGTTGTGATCATATGATCTGACAATATTTAAGCAAGCCCGTAATTGACTTCTAAGACACAGCCAATAGTAAATGAGACCGTAATCATGACATCAGGAAAACATGGCATTTAG